>LT934116.1:713776375-713904580 GCA_900231445.1 Triticum turgidum subsp. durum | reverse complement strand
TGAGCTGCCGGTAGGGGGAGGCACGGGGGGGCGTGGGGGTGAGGGGGAGGTGGGGCTGGAGATACTTAGGAAATTTGATGGGTGGCGATGTGGTTGGAGGAATAAATTCTGAAATCGTGCGCCTAATGAAAATTTCACTTCGAAACTTGAAACTTGGGCGGGGGAAACACACAACGCAGATGAAGCACATAAAATACTCATGTCCGAGAAAACAGAAAATTGGCAGTTCCCGTCTCCAAAAAAATGTACACGTGTAGTCGATTTTTTTTGGTCAAGCAAAAAAACGCACATGGGTACGACATAGAAACCGTGTGTTTTGTGATCTTCTAATGATTAACGCAAAAAAGCGCACACGTTCACACATGCTAATCAACGCTCAAAGCCCTCAAAGGATGCTCATTGTACGTTAATACTACAAACTTAAAGTACTACTGGTAATTTACTCTAATAATACAAACTTAAACTACTTCTCACATGCTGCCATCGAGGCATGCTGGCCAGACGCCGGCATTCTCCTTCCCGGCCTTATAGGCGGAAGCCAACCGTGCTTCGGTCTCTACCAAGCTCTCGTCATCACGGCGTGCAGCCTTTTCTTTCTTGTGGCAGCGGGACTCTCTTTTCTTGACTGCTTTCTGCCTTTTCCGATCCTCCTGTGCGGCTTTGGCCACCTCTAGATCCACCGCCCATTCGGCCATGGCAGCCTCAAAGTCCGCCCACATAACTGTATGGCCGCCGGAGGCGATGAACTCGGCACGGCTGTCACATCCCTAATTCTGGGCTGACCTATGCTAGCTTCCATGTGAGCATCATGTTTAAATTCAAATGAAACTTGAATTGAGGAATTTTCAAAAGCCTCAGAAAACCTTTAATAATAACCAACATTTAAATCTCATCAAATGAGTCCAAGAAAATGTTCCTGTTATTCCGTGAAAATATTGGCATGAGGTAAAATTCAAACCAATATTTTAGGAGTCACAGAAATAATTTATTTTGGGTCTTTGATTTAAATCAATAATATATTTGGGTTGAAATTATTTCTGCTATATAAGAAATAATGTTCAATATTTTTGTAAGTTGCATGTGACCTTGGGCTAATCCTGAGCTTACATAACAATTTACAGAAAGTTTATAAAAATGATTTGGTTTGTAAAACTAAATCAAAACAAAGCAAATAAATAGAAAACAGAAATAAAAGGGAGAGAGAGCAAACTCACCTGGACTTACCTGCAGCCCACCTGGCCCAGCACTGCAGCAGCCTAGCCCAAAGGGGCAGCACCGTCTTCTTCCTCCTCTGCCAGGAGGACAAACAGGTGCGTGGCGAGCGCTGACGCTGCCCCGACCACCTCCTGCTTCCCCGACCCCTCCTAGCGACGCCATGACAACACCCCCTGTCCCCTCGCTCCTCTCCCTCACTCGCTGCACCCTCTCCCCTCCCCTGGCTCTCTCCCTTGAGCTCATCTGAGCGCAGCCGTCATCGCCGACCAGCGCTCGCGCGGCCGCAGCCATCCCCAAGCCTCTCCGACACGCCCCCGAGCTCCGTCGTTCCGTCCTCGTCCTCCTCGTCGTCTCAGGCGACCAGAAGAGCCCCGACGCGCTGTCCACGCCCCCTTCTTCCTCCTTCAGCCATGGAGATTGCCGGCGACTTTCAGCCGTCATCGAGCCACCCCCGAGCACGCTGAGATCACCGACGACCTCACCGTGAGCTCCTCTACCCAACCCCTCTCTCCTCTCTGTCGATTTCTGTCTCTAGCCCCTTTGGCCCCCCCGACCGAAGCTCGCCGCCGTTGCACTTCATCTTCGCCATGGCTAGAGCCCACCTCTGCCGCGTCTGAGAGCGTCACCGTGCTCAGCACGTCTGCAGGAGCACCTAGCACCCCACCGCTCGACCTGTCGTGCACCACAACGCCGGTTCCGAGCGCAACCGAACTCTGGCCGCCGCCTGCCATCGTTGCAGCCGTCGTCTCCGGCCTCCTCTCGCCCAGTCGCATGCTCTGTTGGATGCGGCGCACGTCAAGGAGCCCGTAGAGCCAAACCCCGAGCCGAACGGTCGCCGGACGGCGAATCCCGAGCGCCTCCGCCGCCTTGTTTGGTCGTCGGCGGCTAACCGCCGGTGCGCTGACGTGGCCACCTGGTTAGGACTAATCACCATGCTAATTAGCCCCCTCTCTCACTGACATATGGGCCCACACCCTTAACTAACCACGGCTTAATCTTCTGCTTATTTTAGGTTAATCACAGTGGCCCCACGCGTTAGTTTTGACCACACTGACGTGGACGTTGACTGGGCCCACACGGCAGCGACCCTAGACGGCACCGTGACACTGACCAGTGGGACCTACCAGTCAGGTTTGACCTGGACCGTCCCTGTTGACCATGCTGACGTCACCCTGACACAGTGCTTACGCAATAAATCATTTACTGGATTTATTCTTATTCAGGAAATTCCAGAAAATATTCAAAACTTCTAAAATTCATAGTAATTCAACCGTAACTCCAAATCAAATAAATTATATATGAAAAATGATCAGAAAAATACAATCTATCCATCTGTACCATTTTCATGCTTGTTAGAACAATTTAACCTTGCTGTTTAGGTGAAACAAGGTAATGCACTAATATGACCTTTTAAAATGGGTTTGTATTTGAATCTTTGGTTCAAATGGACTCATCTTAACCTGTTCTAGCTTGCATTAGCCCAAAACACATTCATATTGCCATGTCATAGCATGCATCTTATTGTGCATTGCATTGATCGTGTTTCTTCTCTATTTGCTGGTGTTGTTCCCCTTGGTAGACGTTATACCGACGTTGTGATCGTTGACACTGATGAAGACCCAATGCTATCTTTAGAAGTGCCAGGCAAGCAAAACCCCCTTGTTCATTCTGATACAAACCCACTCTCTCGCTCCTGCTCTCTTTTACTGCATTAGGACAACATCGATTCAACTGTTATTTTGCTGCGGTAGTTGAACCCCTTTATCCTCTGCATGACCTGTCATTGCCACAGTAAATAGATGAAACCCACTAGCATGAGTAGGAGTTGTTTGAGCCCTGATGTGCCTACTCATTCATGCTTGTTTGTCATGCCTGCTATTGCTTAGATTTAAGTCAGGTCTGATTCATCGGGGATGAATCGGAGGTGTGTGAACATGTCCTATTGTGTGCGAGCTAAGTGTGTGAACACGATTTGGTAAAGGTAGCGGTGAGAGGCCATGTAGGAGTACATGGTGGGTTGTCTCATTGCAGCCGTCCTCAGGAACTGAGTTCTGTGTTTGTGATCCATGAAACAGATACTACCACGCATTGGGCCCGAAACCAATGGACCCTCTCGGCTTGTTAATCACCCTTGTCCTCTATCCAGGAGTTGCTAGTAGTTTCTGGTGTTTGTAGTATGCTGGAGGCCGTGCGCAGCGCTAACCGGAGGGGTGGGCTGTGATGCGGTAGGCACGTGGCCGGGTATACCGGGCGCCCGTTTGGTGTCACGGAACCCTATACACATCGTTTGGGGCTGTGAGCGAAACCCCGGCCGGATCTCCTCACGGATGGAACCCGAATAGGCGATAAACCTGGACTAGAGACTTGAGTGTTTAGGTAGGCCATGGCCGACACCCACGTTGGGCTTCCGCTTGAAGGTTGCCGAGTATATGTCGTGTAAACGGCGGTAAGTGGTGAGAGCGTGTGTGAAGAAGTACACCCCTGCAGGGTTAACATCATCTATTCGAATAGCCGTGTCCGCGGAAAAGGACTTCTGGGTTGCCTGTACAGTTCATAGACAAGTGAAAGTGGATACTCTAAAATACGCAACATAAGCGTGAGTGCTATGGATGGCGTTCTCGTAGGGAGACGGGAGCGGATCCATAGTGGTGTATTGATATGGTGAATATGTGGACTCGTGTGCGCCACCTCAAAAGAGTTACTTGAAGTCGTAGTTCAGGATAGCCATCGAGTCAAAGCTGGCTTGCTGCAGTTAAACTCCACCACCCCCTTTGTTGATAATGATGCATATGTAGTTAGTTCTGATGTAAGTCTTGCTGGGTACATTTGTACTCACATTTGCCTATTTTATGTTTTTGCAGAGACTTCCGTCTCACTAGTAGTTCCACGTGGACTTCAATGTTTAGCTTGACACCTCAGCTACGATCTTGTGCCCTCGGCAGGATCTGGTAGATAGTCAGGCTTCTAAGCCTTTTTAATTTGTAGATGTCTGTACTCAGACATGTTAGCTTCCGCTTGTGCTTTGACTTGTATGCTCTGAATGTTGGGTCGTGAGACCCATGTTTGTAATATCTCGCTCCTTGGAGCCTAATGAATAAATACTTGAGTCGTAGAGTCATGTTGTGATGCCATGTTGTATTTGCACATATCGAGCATATTGTGTGTATGTTATTGAAATGCTTGGTATGTGTGGGATCTGACTATCTAGTTGTTTATCCTTAGTAGCCTCTCTTACCGGGAAATGTCTCCTAGTGTTTCCACCGAGCCATGGTAGCTTGCTACTGCTCCGGAACACTTAGGCTGGCCGGCATGTGTCCTTCTTCGTTCCTGTGTTTATCCCATCGGGGAAATTTCACGCGATGAATACCTGAGTCCTGTTAGCCCGCTACAGCCCGGTTCACCGGAGTCCTGCTAGCCCAGTGCTACAGCCTGGATTCACTCGCTGATGACCGACACGTTCGATGCTGGGTCATGGATGCCTGTCCCTGTAAGGTTGTGCCACTTTGGGTTTACGACTAGCCATGTCAGCCCGGGCTCCTTATCATATGGATGCTAGCGACACTATCATATACATGTGCCAAAAGGCGCAAACGGTCCCAGGCAAAGGTAAGGCAACACCCGTGGGAATACCGTGTGTGAGGCCGCAAAGTGATATGATGTGTTACATTCTAGACTGATGTGGCATTGAGTCGGGGTCTTGACAGCTTTGGTATCAGAGCCTGACTGCCTGTAGGATTACCAAGCCAAACTGGTCGAAGTTGAGTCTAGAAATTCGTTAGTTATGTAAGGGAATTGATTGTGGGTTGGAACGTAAGTCTCTTTTTACTCCTTATACCTCATGCCCTTCTGATCTGAGTCATCTTATCTTTTCTACGGGGTTTAAGAACTAGGCTTCTCATCTATCTATCAGGATGACGTGTTACTAATCCATAGACTTATAGAATTGATAGTTTTAAGCCTCAGTTCAGTCTCTACTACTTCCGTGTGTTGTTAGTTGATCTCAGAACCTTGTTATTGTGTTGTTGAGTGGTCATGCCACTATTTTGCAGGATGTCTCAAATCATTTTGAGAATTTACAGCCGTTATGCTGTCCGAGTCATCCCAGGTTTCTAAACAGTCTGATGCATTTGCAAATCCCTTCTTCCCGTTTCCGATGTCCCTTTGGTCAGATTAATCACACAAATTAGTGAGTTGAGGTACTTATTTGCCTCGACATATATGTTAGAGTTAATATTATGACCCTAGATGTTTTAGGGGATCATCTAGTGGTGTAGCCATGTTCTGTGTTCCAGTGTGATGATTCTGGCCTTTATTCTCGAAAGCATGCCGTGATGCAATTTAGTTAGTAGGTATTCTATTCCTAGGGTTTTGAACCCGAGACTCACACTACTTACTTCATGTTGATAGTGATTGCTAGTTCCTTTAGGTTATTAGAAACCCTTGCGATAGTCCTCGAGGTTTGTGGTTTTTCCTTCTTCCAAATACTATGAACCACTTATGGCAAAAGTTTGTTGGGTCAAAAGATCACAATAGGAGAGCCTCGATGAGTTCTCCATTCATAATTGTGACTCTGCCAGCTCAACCTTTCTGCATGGGTTATCCGGAAGAAATATGTTGAACTCGTTCGACATGCTAGTCCATGCATCCACAACTCAGAAAAACATATGTTCCTTTGAGTTGTCCCTCTTTAGTTGTCTTCTGACCTTCGTCTATCAATTGATAGTCATGAGTATGCGTGCGTCCGTTTATCGATGCCTATTACTCTGGTGGTCCGTCAAGCCATTCTATTCTAGAATGACTAGGAGAAACAAACTCCAGAACCTGATCGATATCCAGGGTTGGGTCAAAGAAGTTGTGCTCCGCAGATCAAATTGCTAATCCAGCTTTTGTTCTACTCTACCTTGGAGTATTATTATCTTTATATTAAGAATATCATGGGAATTGCACACCATCCTATGAACTCTTGATATAGTGATACTTCTTATCATCATTATTCATTCCTCGGTTTCGTGTTATTGTAACCGGAACGCCGACAAGTGAATCATGACGTGTGAAATCAATACTCCTAGCAACTCCGTTGCTTGGTAGTTAACTGGACAATAACCTCATCCTTAGCAAGTTCATTATTGAATCATCACCCTAAGGTTGATCGTGCTACCTAGTCCACTTTCCTGGTGCACTCCTCGATTGATGAGTTAGGATTTTGTTTAGTCCTTGCTCATTTGATCATATCGTCTTGCCCTGAAAAGCAAGATTGTTCTCGAGTTTAGTAACATATAGGTGGTTCGTGATTTTCCGAATATCCTCTCGGAAGTATCACCAGGTCGTCACCTGACTGTTATGTTGAGCTCATGATCAAGTTGGTTTCTTGTAAACCACCCCTTCTCCAAGAGTCTGTTTTGGGTACCCCTGAGCTGTTTGGTCAAGAACAACAACTTGGAGATTTGGAAGATGGAAGCTTGTCCGATTTAGTTCATCTAAGGGATATCCTTGTGTGTGTGTTGAAGAAAGATGATATCTTCGTTGATTGATTCCCGTGATCAGTTGTTGAACCTATTGTCTTATCAAAATTGATTTGAGTATGGGCCTTCGTCAAATCAAATCAGAACCAACGATGTTCGTAGTGTTGTCTTACTCGTGGTTGATTCCTCAAGCATACACCACTATATCTCTTGGGTCTGACCAATACTATCACATTGTTCACATGATGGTGGAAGTCCAGTGATATGGAAATTCCGATGAGTTGTTGTTGAGCCCATCAGCAGCATTTTGTCTCCCCCATGATTCATGTTGAACATCAACCTAGTGTTGGAAACTTTGTAAGCAATGCCTTCGTGTTCCGTTCATGAAGCCTATGCTTGGATGGAAGAAGTGACTTCCTCGAATTCATGTGCATTTGGTGCAAGTTGCCGCCATGAATTTGAGAAAGGTTTGTTTTGCTTCCTTCGGAACCATCCCAAGTCAGTCACGCATTCATGCGAAGTATTCTATGGTTTGGTAGATTAATTACCTCCATTCTATATGTGTCCCTAGCACACCAAGCCACTGATTGATCTGTTCAAGGATAATAAGTTCTAAGTGCTAGTCCTGACAGTACCAGACGGATTTGTACAAGATTTTGTTATCCTCGATGATGGTTTCCCACCTGAACTTGGTAGTGTTTTATTGTAAGACTACGATGTGGTCATGCTTGTCTGAGACAATGTGTTCACATGTTTGTAGCAGAACCAGCTCATATTTTGGAGCTTGCTACCGTAGTTCATTCCCCGAGAATCACGCAACGTCATCTCGTTGATTTGTGTTGCAAACTTTCATTTTTCTTTCTAGACTTGATGAGTCTGGAATATCCTAACACCAACCAGATCTGAATCTCGGGCAGATATGATGGTTGGAACATTTCCCAAGAACGATAATAATGGTCTCACTTTAACCGGTAAAGTGGATGTCGTGGCCAACACACCTAGCCGGAAGGCCTATTATTATAGTATCTTGGTTGAGGAAGTTGGTCACCTCCCCATAAGGACTTTGTAGGATTTACTCCTTAGTTGTTCCTTATGGATTTTCTTTTGTGTTCCCGAAGTCCGACCTTTTACTTGATGTTCCCGATATGAAACCATGTCTATGAATGGATTATGCTAACACATCAAGGAGAACATTAGAAGCAGAGTGCTAAATGTCTCTCGGCCGATCATCCAGATTTTGTTCCTTGGCCTCGCTAAGGTGAAATCTGAGAAGGTGTTATCTTCCTTTGCATCTGCTTCGTCCATCACTATTCATCATGGTAGTATGTTGTGTTGCCAGGATCCTTGACACGGATATTGGTAAAACCTTGATGAATATGGAAATGCTCAAGTTCTTGAGAGCACGCACAAGCGCTAGGTGTTATCATCGACACTAACTGGAATTGCTCTCAGTTTCCTCGGTTATGCTATAACTTTTCAAACAGTGGACTCACTCTCCACTGTTGAGCTTCTCCCCAGTTACTAAAATCATCCCTTGTGTTGTTTTCAACAAGGTAATCCACATCATCCATTCTAATCCGGGTATGCCATTCTACCGAACCCCTCCAAATGATTGCTCGAGAATTGCCCTAAGTTGGTATAAAGAGTCTCAATGATCTTTGAATCAAAGGTAATTCTTTTTGCCACTTAAGGGATGATCCTATGAGTTGCCTCTTCTAAGATGTCTCGTTATGGTATGATGGCCACTTAACTCCTCGCTGTGCTGACAACTATTCACCACCTTCTTAAGTGTGAAATTGTTGTCTACCTAGTGAACCTCCGTCGTCTGTTCCACTCCATTCCTCTAGATGCGTGCTTCGTGTCTCAGCTCGAGAGATATTTTTATGACTCACCCCATGAGTTGATCCTATGTTGTTTGGTCTTCGAGAAGATCGACCCTTCTAGAGTTTCTTTCTCCTCTCGTTGTCATGTCAGTTGGAGTTCTCGGAGCAAGGCATCAAGATAATGATGGTGATCAAATCAACGTTCATTTGAAGTGCAACCTGGATCATGAAGATTTCGTTAGTTGTGTTTTCCCCTTCATCTTACCCTACGCCTGAATCTCGGGACGAGATTCTTGTTTAGTAGGGGTGAGTTGTCACATCCCTAATTCTGGGCTGACCTATGCTAGCTTCCATGTGAGCATCATGTTTAAATTCAAATGAAACTTGAATTGAGGAATTTTCAAAAGCCTCAGGAAACCTTTAATAATAACCAACATTTAAATCTCATCAAATGAGTCCAAGAAAATGTTCATGTTCTTCTGTGAAAATATTGGCATGAGGTAAAATTCAAACCAATATTTTTGGAGTCACAGAAATAATTTATTTTGGGTCTTTGATTTAAATCAATAATATATTTGGGTTGAAATTATTTCTACTATATAAGAAATAATGTTCAATATTTTTGCAAGTTGCATGTGACCTTGGGCTAGTCCTGAGCTTACATAACAATTTACAGAAAGTTTATAAAAATGATTTGGTTTGTAAAACTAAATCAAAACAAAGCAAATAAATAGAAAACAGAAATAAAAGGGAGAGAGAGCAAACTCACCTGGACTTACCTGCAGCCCACCTGGCCCAGCACTGCAGCAGCCTAGCCCAAAGGGGCAGCACCGTCTTCTTCCTCCTCTGCCAGGAGGACAAACAGGTGTGTGGCGAGCGCCGACGCTGCCCCGGCCGCCTCCTGCTTCCCCGACCCCTCCTAGCGACGCCACGACAACGCCCCGTGTCCCCTCGCTCCTCTCCCTCACTCGCTGCACCCTCTCCCCTCCCCTGGCTCTCTCCCTTGAGCTCATCTGAGCACAGCCGTCGTCGCCGACCAGCGCTCGTGCGGCCGCAGCCATCCCCAGGCCTCTCCGACACGCCCCCGACCTCCGCCGTTCTGTCCTCGTCCTCCTCGTCATCTCAAGAGACCAGAAGAGCCCCGACGCACCTTCCACGCCCCCTTCTTTCTCCTTCGGCCATGGAGATCGCCGGCGACTTTCAGCCATCATCGAGCCGCCCTCGAGCACGCTGAGATCACCGACGACCCCACTGTGAGCTCCTCTACCCAACCCCTCTCTCCCCTCTGTTGATTTCTTTCTCTAGCCCCTTTGGCCACCCCGACCGAAGCTCGCCGCCGTTGCGCTTCATCGCTGCCGTGGCTAGAGCCCACCTCTGCCGCGTCTGAGAGCGTCACCGTGCTCAGCACGTCTGCAGGAGGACCTAGCACCCCACCGCTCGACCTGCCGTGCACCACAACGCCGGTTCCGAGCGCAATTGAACTCCGGCCGCCGCCTGCCATCGTTGCAGTCGTCGTCTCCGGCCTCCTCTCGCCCAGTCGCATGCTCTGTTGGATGCGGCGCACGTCTAGGAGCCCGTAGAGCCAAACCCTAAGCCGAACGGTCGCCGGACGGCGAATCCCGAGCACCTCCGCCACCTTGTTGGGTCGCCGGCGGCTAACCGCCGGTGCGCTGACGTGGCCACCTGGTTAGGACTAATCACCATGCTAATTAGCCCCCTCTCTCACTGACATATGGGCCCACACCCTTAACTAACCACGGCTTAATCTTCTGCTTAGTTTAGGTTAATCACAGTGGCCCCACGCGTCACTTTTGACCACGCTGACGTGGCCGTTGACTGGGCCCACACGGCAGCGACCCTAGACGGCACCGTGACACTGACCAGTGGGACCCACCAGTCAGGTTTGACCTGGACCGTCCCTGTTGACTATGCTGACGTCACCCTGACATAGTGCTTACGCAATAAATCATTTACTGGATTTATTCTTATTCAGGAAATTCCAGAAAATATTCAAAACTTCTAAAATTCATAGTAATTCAACCGTAACTCCAAATCAAATAAATTATATATGAAAAATGATCAGAAAAATCCAATATATCCATCTGTACCAATTTCATGCATGTTAGAACACTTTAACCTTGCTGTTTGGGTGAAACAAGGTAATGCACTAATATGACCTTTTAAAATGGGTTTGCATTTGAATCTTTGGTTCAAATGGACTCATCTTAACCTGTTCTAGCTTGCATTAGCCCAAAACACATTCATATTGCCATGTCATAGCATGCATCATATTGTGCATTGCATTGGTCGTGTTTCTTCTCTATTTGCCGGTGTTGTTCCCCTTGGTAGACGTTATACCGACGTTGTGATCGTTGACACTGATGAAGACTCAATGCTATCTTCAGAAGTGCCAGGCAAGCAAAACCCCCTTGTTCATTCTGATACAAACCCACTTTCTTGCTCCTGCTCTCTTTTACTGCATTAGGACAACATCGATTCAACTGTTATTTGCTGCGGTAGTTGAATCCCTTTATCCTCTGCATGACGTGTCATTGCCACAGTAAATAGATGAAACCCACTAGCATGAGTAGGAGTTGTTTGAGCCCTGATGTGCCTACTCATTCATGCTTGTTTGTCATGCCTGCTATTGCTTAGAGTTGAGTTAGGTCTGATTCATCGGGAATGAATCGGAGGTGTGTGAACATGTCCTATTGTGTGCGAGCTAAGTGTGTGAACACGATTTGGTAAAGGTAGCGGTGAGAGGCCATGTAGGAGTACATGGTGGGTTGTCTCATTGCAGCCATCCTCAGGAACTGAGTTCTGTGTTTGTGATCCATGAAACAGAAACTACCACGCATTGGGCCCGAAACCAATGGACCCTCTCGGCTTCTTAATCACCCTTGTCCTCTGTCCAGGAGTTGCAAGTAGTTTCTGGTGTTTGTAGTATGCTGGAGGCCGTGCGCAGCCCTGACCGGAGGGGTGGGCTGTGATGTGGTAGGCACGTGGCCGGGTATACCAGGCGCCCATTTGGTGTCACGGAACCCTGTACACATCATTTGGGGCTGTGAGTGAAACCCTGGCCGGATCTCCTCACGGATGGAACCCGAATAGGCGATAAACCTGGACTAGAGACTTGAGTGTTTAGGTAGGCCGTGGCCGACACCCACGTTGGGCTTCCGCTTGAAGGTTGCCGAGTACATGTCGTGTAAACGGCGGTAAGTGGTGAGAGCGTGTGTGAAGAAGTACACCCCTACAGGGTTAACATCATCTATTCGAATAGCCGCGTCCGCGGAAAAGGACTTCTGGGTTGCCTGTACAGTTCATAGACAAGTGAAAGTGGATACTCTAAAATACGCAAGATAAGCGTGAGTGCTATGGATGGCGTTCTCGTAGGGAGACGGGAGCGGATCCATAGTGGTGTATTGATATGGTAAATATGTGGACTCGTGTGCACCACCTCAAAAGAGTTACTTGCAGTCGTAGTTCAGGATAGCCACCGAGTCAAAGCTGGCTTGCTGCAGTTAAACTCCACCACCCCCTTTGTTGATAATGATACATATGTAGTTAGTTCTGATGTAAGTCTTGCTGGGTACATTTGTACTCACGTTTGCCTATTTTATGTTTTTGCAGAGACTTCCGTCTCACTAGTAGTTCCGCATGGACTTCAATGTTTAGCTTGATACCTCAGCTACGATCTTGTGCCCTCGGCAGGATCTGGTAGATAGTCAGGCTTCTAAGCCTTTTTCATTTGTAGATGTCTGTACTCAGACATGTTAGCTTCCGCTTGTGCTTTGACTTGTATGCTCTGAATGTTGGGTCGTGAGAACCATGTTTGTAATATCTCGCTCCTCGGAGCCTAATGAATAAATACTTGAGTCGTAGAGTCATGTTGTGATGCCATGTTGTATTTGCACATATCGAGCATATTGTGTGTATGTTATTGAAATGCTTGGTATGTGTGGGATCTGACTATCTAGTTGTTTATCCTTAGTAGCCTCTCTTACCGGGAAATGTCTCCTAGTGTTTCCACCGAGCCATGGTAGCTTGCTACTGCTCCGGAACACTTAGGCTGGCCGGCATGTGTCCTTCTTCGTTCCTGTGTCTGTCCCCTCGGGGAAATGTCACGCGATGAATACCGGAGTCCTGTTAGCCCGCTACAGCCCGGTTCACCAGAGTCCTGCTAGCCCAGTGCTACAGCCTGGATTCACTCACTGATGACCGACACGTTCGATGCTGGGTCATGGATGCCTGTCCCTGTAAGGTTGTGCCACTTTGGGTTTACGACTAGCCATGTCAGCCCGGGCTCCTTATCATATGGATGCTAGCGACACTATCATATACGTGTGCCAAAAGGCGCAAACGGTCCCGGGCAAAGGTAAGGCGACACCCGTGGGAATACCGTGCGTGAGGCTGCAAAGTGATATGAGGTGTTACATGCTAGACCGATGTGGCATTGAGTCGGGGTCCTGACAACGGCGAGATGTCGTTGCTTCCTTACCATGTGTGCGGTTATGAGCGGCGAGGAACGTGGCATGGCGGGATGCCATCGCTTCCTTACCGGTTACTGTGCGCCGCGGTGCCATGAACGATGCTTGGAGAGAGCTCTGGTACGGAGGGGTGGGCAGCCGTATAGTTCGGTGCTTTTTAAGAGCTCGACAACAAACGACAAAGGAAATTTGGCTTCCCTTACAATTCTGCTCGTTCATTATCGCACACGGTTCATCTCGGCCGCTTCCGAAAACAGTGTGTGCTGATGCTATTGTGTGTTGCATGTTATGATTGGCCGGAACCCCAGCCACGCTGATCGCGTGTGTGCACCGTAGGATGCACCGCGATCGAACGGCAATCCATGTCCCTCACATCACATCCGTGCAGTTGTAGCTGGATTGGATTTATATGCGCCAAATGCCTAGAAAATGCACATAATCCCTTAAATATGGTAAATGAGCATGAAAAAATGCCAAATTTGAACACGGTGATTTGCAGGGTGTATGTTCTTCATAAAAAATAGGGCAAAAAACAATGAAAATTTGGATTCCCCTTCAATCTTGGTGATTTCCCTCTTGAAAGCATGGAACTTCCCCGACGATGGTTCTTTATGAAAGGCGTGCATGACGACATAAGCCAAACCTTCTCAAATTTTCACCAGGGCATGGTGAGGGAATACCATGGAACCATGCCAGTGTCATGTTTTTCAATCATTCATTTCATTTTTTCTATACTTGAAAACCCAATAAACAAACGTTTGTGGTTGACTATTGCCACACATTTCATCGAAATATCTGTCCATTCCTTGTAAAAGGCATGACAATTTACTAAATGGCACGAGCATCATTTTCCAAACTGTTCTTGTGCACCCTTTCATGCACCGATTGTTTGAACTTGAATTATGTGCATTAATGCCTAGAAAATGAACATAATCCCCTAAATATGGTAAATGAACCCAGAAGAGTGAAAAATTTGAACATGGTGATTTGCAGGGTGTATGTACATCTTAGAAAAAAGCTAATTGACAAAGGACAAAGGAAATTTGGATCCCCCTTCAATCTTGGTGATTTCCCTCTCGAAACCATGAAACTTCCTCGGTGATGGTTCGATTTATGAAAGGTGTGCATCACGACATAAGGATAACATTCTCAAATTTTTACAAGGGCATGGTGAGGCCATACCATGGCACCACGCCGAGCGTCATGTTTTTCAAGCATTTATTTTATTTTTTGTATACCCAGTAAACAACGCGTTTATGGTTGACTATATATTGCCACACATTTCCTTGAAATATTTGTCCATTCCTTGTTAAAGGCATGAGAATTTACTAAATGGCAAGAGGATGGTTTTCCAGACCATTCTTGTGCACCTTTTCATGCACTAATTGTTCGAATTTGAATTATGTGCATTAATGCCTAGAGAATGCAAATAATCCCCTAAATATGGTAAAGGAACACGGAAACGTGTCAAATTTCAACGTGTTGACTTGCAGGGTGTATGTTCATCATAGAAAAAAACTCATGGACAAAGGACAAAGAAAACTTGGATCCCCCATCAATCTTGGTGATTTCCCCCTCGAAACCATAGAACTTCTGCGGTGATGGTTCGATTTATGAAAGGCATGCATGACGACATAAGGATAACATTCTCAAATTTTTACCAGGGCATGATGAGGCCATAGCATGGCACCACGCCAGGTGTCATGTTTTTCAAGCATTTATTTCATATTTTTGTATAGTTGTTACCCAGAAAATGACGCGTTTATGGTTGACTATTGTCACACATTTCCTCAAAATATTTGTCCATTCCTTGTAAAAGGCATAAGAATTTACTGAATGGCACGAGGATGGTTTCCAGACCGTTCTTGTGCACCTTTTCATGCACCAATTGTTCGAATTTGAATTATGTGCATTAATGCCTAGAGAATGCAAATAATCCCCTAAATATGGTAAATGAACACGGGAAAGTGTCAAATTTGAACGTGGTGATTTGCAGGGTGTATGTTTATCATAGAAAAAAACTCATGGACAAAGGACAAAGGAAATTGGATCCCCCTTCAATCTTGGTGATTTCCCCCACGAAGCCATAGAACTTCCTCTGTGATGGTTCGATTTATGAAAGGCGTGCATGACGACATAAGGAAAACATTCTCAAATTTTTACCATGGCACGATGAGGCCAAACCATGGCACCACACCAGGCGTCATGTTTTCAAAGCATGTATTTCATTTTTGTATACATTATTCCGGGTTCGTTTGGCCTTTTCTATACATTATTTGAATTTATGGGCATTTAATGTGCATAATTCAAATTTGAACTACAAGCACATGCTCCAGTGCACCAAAGTTGGTTGAAAAATCACATGTGTGTCCTTGGGTGAATTTCTAGGTCCCGTGCAAGGAATGGGAATGAAATTCAACATCTGGGCGTCGTGGCTCGGCCAGAAAGATTGAGAAACTTGGTTTTTTAATTCATGTAAATCCAAAACACACCTGAAAATCATGAAACTTGGCATGGTGGCATGACATGGCACTGATACGTCTCCAATGTATCTATACTTTTTGATTGTTCCATGCTATTATATTACCTGTTTTGGATGTTTATGGGCTTTACTATGCACTTTTATATTATTTTTGGGACTAACCTACTAACCTGAGGCCGGTCCATATTGCTGTTTTTTGGCTATTTCAGTGTTTCGCAGAAAAGGAATATAAACGGAGTCCAAACGGAATGAAACCTTTGGGAGAGTTATTTTTGGAACAAACGCAATCCAGGAGACTTGGAGTGGCCATCAAGAAGCAATCGACGCGGCCACGAGGGTCCAGGGCGCGCCCCCCACCCTCGTCGGCCCCTCGTGGCTCCCCTGACCGACTTCCTTCGCCTATATATACTCATATACCCTGAAAACATCCAGGAGCACCACGAAATCATATTTCCACCGCCACAACCTTCTGTACCCGTGAGATCCCATCTTGGGGCGTTTTCCGGCACTCCGCCGAATGGGGAATCGATCACGGAGGGCTTCTACATCAACGCCATAGCATCTCCGGTGAAGTGTGTGTAGTTTACCACAGACCATCAGGTCCATAGTTATTAGCTAGATGGCTTCTTCTCTCTCTTTGGTTCTCAATACAAAGTTCTCCTCGATTTTCTTGGAGATCTAATCGATGTACTTCTTTTTGCGGTGTGTTTGTCGAGATCCGATGAATTGTGGGTTTATGATCAAGATTATCTATGAACAATATTTGAATCTCCTCTGAATTCTTTTATGTATGATTGGTTATCTTTGCAAGTCTCTTCGAATTATTAGTTTGGTTTGGCCTACTAGATTGATCTTTCTTGCAATGGGAGAAGTGCTTAGCTTTGGGTTCAATCTTGCGGTGTCCTTTCCCAGTGACAGCAGGGGCAGCAAGGCACGTATTGTATTGTTGCCGTCAAGGATAAAAAGATGGGGTTCATATCATATTGCTTGAGTTTATCCCTCTACATCATGTCTTATGAACTTAATACTCTAGATGCATGCTGGATAGCGGTCGATGTGTGGAGTAATAGTAGTAGATGCGGAATCATTTCAATCTACTTGTCGCGGACGTGATGCCTATATACATGATCATGCCTAGATATTCTCATAACTATGCACTTTTCTATCAATTGCTCGACAGTAATTTGTTCACCCACCGTAATACGTATGCTTTCTTGAGAGAAGCCACTAGTGAAACCTATGGCCCCCAGGTCTATTTTCCATCATATACGTTTCCCGTCTATTTTATTTTGCAATCTTTACTTTCCAATCTATATCATAAAAATACCAAAAATATTATTATCTCTATCAGATCTCTCCTTTGTAAGTGACCGTGAAGGGATTGACAACCCCTTTATCGTGTTGGTTGCAAGGTTCTTATTTGTTTGTGTAGGTACGAGGGATTTGGAGTGTAGCCTCCTACTAGATTGATACCTTGGTTCTCAAACCTGAGGGAAATACTTATGCTACTTTGTTGCATCGCCCTTTCCTCTTCAAGGGAAAAACCAACGCGTGCTCAAGAGGTAGCCGGCACCAACATGTTGCGGTAATTTTTTTGGCCGAATTGGGACAAGCTTTGGTATAAGCTGCTTGCAAATGAGAGCTTCTCTCAAGAAGGCTCGTGGTTCCGAGAGGGAACGTGTCACATCCGTGTGGGAAATGACATACGTACACGAACTGCCTTCTCCCGACTTAATTTGTTTACACGTGTAGATTAGACCAAATAAAAGTATCATGCTAAATTTTGGAATTATTCCGGGTTCGTTTGGCCGTTTTTGTACATTAATTGAATTTCTGGGCATTTAATGTGCATAAGTCAAATTTTAACTACAAGCACATTCTCCAGTGCACCAAAGTTGGTTGAACAATCACATGTGTGTCTAGGTCCCATGCAAGAAATGCGAATGAAATTCAAACATCTGGGCGTCGTGGCTCAGCCGAAAAGATTGAGAAACTTCGTTTTTTAATTCCTGTAAATCCAAAACACACTTGAAAATCATGAAACTTGGCATGGTGTCATGACATTGGCACCAACATGATGTGGTAATTTTTCTGTCCGATTTGTGAAGGCGCACACATTAAAAGTCAACAAAGTCATTTTGGAACAAGTGTTGTCATGTCACAAATCGGAAACACAACTATTATTGAAACCGTGGGCGTTCTGCTTACCAATTACGTGCCACCACGTGTCCCTTTTTTATTGGCTCAGAGGTGCCGTGTGGGGTAGCTATTTGAGTACGGGAGGCGAGCGATCAGACCGCTGTGCATGCTCATTGGGAGGAGAGCCCTTTGACCTCTATCCGTCATGCACCTCCCTCCCAAAATCTCCATTAATGGTGCCCGAGCCCCTGTTTCATGGCGTGGCTATGTCTCACTGGACTGAGATTTAAGAGATTTTGCACGGATCTTACATCATGATCCGACGGACCTATATAGCATCGACTGCGACTTATAGCAAGCATGATGAATGTAAGGACGATGATAGTGGATAATAATTGTCTTACATATCTAGGAAGACAACTAAAAAGCCACATGCGGCTACGCCCGAAATACACAAGGGCAAAAGAAGAAGGAAGATGCATACAACGATCTGGCTCGCTGATCTCTACTTTCTTGATGAGCTGCAGGTCACGGAGACTAGTTCTCGCCGTGAGCAGCGATGATCTCTTTCATTAGTTTCATGTCCTTAATACGCTGTTCGGAACCAACCACAGATTCCTCCATCAGCCTTTCACGCTCGATGCAGAGCATGGCATTCTTGTCCATAAGTTTCTTGACGATGATGCCCGTCCTCTTCAACAAGGCAGCGGTCTCCTCTTGGTCATGTCGCGGTCGGCCCGGAGTTGTTCAAACGAGGCAATCAACTCATCTTGCAGCTTCATCCAGCCGAAGATCTGATCCAGCTGGCTATGGATGATCGCAGGCATGCGCCTGTAAGAGTCCTCGCCTGCCCGCGAGAGATTTTCCCAGGCCACCGCAGCGCGGGAGGACATGTTTGCTGCATTCACAGTGTGGGAGCACATCTCTGCTGCTTCCGCGGTGCGACCGGACCAGTTTGCTGCATCAACGGCGCGGCGGGACCTCCGTGCTGCTTCGGTCGCGCGGCGAGACCTCCATGCTGCTTCGGTGGCACGGCGGGACATGTCGGCTGCTTTCGCGGCTAAGCGGGACAGCTCTCGTGCTTCCTCTTCCATGCTCGCCTCTCCGTGTTGGTAATCTCTCAACTGAGAACTCAATCTGGCCATGGCAGATGCAAGAGAATGATGTTGTCGGTGTACTAGAGTAGGGGTACCCTAGTACCCCGAACTTGTGCACGGGCAGTTGCAGCGCCCCGCGGCAAGGCTTACCGGGTGACCGCCAAGACCCTCCGTGGTTCCCTTGAAGACCATTCAAGAACAAAGTACTCAAACCAAGGCCCCGGCAAGAGGAGCTTGCCTGGAAGGCCAACCAAGGCCCCGGCAAGAGGAGCTTGCCGGGAAGGCCAACCAAGGCCCCGGCAAGAGGATCTTGCCGGGAAGAGACAAGGCCCCGGCAAGAGGAGCTTGCTGGGAAGGCCACTCAAGGCATACCAAGAAAGCTTGCCGCGACGAGCCCTGCGTCCCGGCAAGATCCGGCGAGCGACAAGCTTCCAAACACGACAAGACGACGACCGCGGCAAGGAGCTTGCCGCGGGAAACCCCCCCACTTCGTGCCCGTGCTCCAGCACACCTGCTAACGTGTCGCTCTAGGACTCTCCCAAGCACACATGGCAGGAGGCCGTGCAACTAGGGGTGCGCGGTGGCAAGCGGAGATGAAGAGAAGGCCATCGTGGCAAACGGTGGCGCTCCTAACGGTCACCTTTTGCACTGTTTAGGAGACTCAGACAGGCATTTAATGCCCTTGTCCCCTGCCGTCAGAGTTAGGTAGGGTGCACAGTATCCACAGTAGCGGTAGCTGCACCTACCGCATCCTTTTCCATTTTTACCCTTCTAGTCTATGTTGCCACCTGTCGGTGACCCCTTGAAAGTATAAAAGGAGGCCCAGGCGCAACGTAAAGGGGGTTCGGCCGGTTCGGCTCATTGGAAACACCAGAAACACTCCCACGCTCAGTCTGGCAGCGTCCATCGCTCCTGAGCAAGGATTCAATACACACAAACAAGCAGCAGTAGGGTTTTACGCATCCGTGCGGCCCGAAGCTAGGTAAAACTGCCCACGTGTACTGCCTCGATCCGCTCTTTGTTCAACCTCCGCCCTCACCGAATCGAAAGGGGCTCGGTCCGCCGATCCCCATAGGTGTTCGTGGATCAGTTTCCTCGACATCTTTGGCGCGCCAGGTAGGGGGATATTCGGCGGCAGCTGTTCCGTCCACGTCATGGCTCAGTTGTTCTTCATCGTCATGGCTCCTAAGAAGCGGACGAGCAAAAGAACGACGCCAGTGCGGCAACAGAAAAGCTAAGTCGTGCGAAACTTTAGATATTTCCTTTCTATATAAGGTTATCCGCCTCGGAGATCTTGTTCTTTGTATGGAAAACCTGTGCGCGGAGGAATCAACTCTTAGCTAGTTGCGCCCTTACTTTGTTTCGAGCCCGCTCAACAACTTAAGTGAGCTGCTAGCGCCCTTACTTTGCTTCGAGTCCGCTCAGCAACTTAAGTGAGCCGCTAGCGCCCTTACTTTGTTTCGAGCCCGCTCAACAACTTAAGTGAGCTGCAACTAGTTGCGACAAGGTTGCTTGTCGGTAGCGACCCCGCCAGCAGTCTACTGAAGTTCCGCACTCGGCGCTCGCGGCAAGGGTGCCTGCACCGGCAAGTTTCCCTAGAAAGCGTAGGGTGGACGTACAAAGAGAGGTTGAACAGGAAGATAGCATGCGCTATTTATTTGAGATTTCTGCATAGACCTGCATGCCAAGGAGCCTTCTCGGGGTAGTTGCGCTCCATGTTGCCTCGAGTCCGCTCGGCAACTTGTGCGGTTGCGCTAGAACCAAGAAGGTAAACCTTTCCGGGAGGCGACGTTCCCGAATAGCCGCTAAGGGCCCGTTCCCTCAAGCGCTGCTGGCTGGATCGTAAGCACCGGAAAGCATTCCAGCAGGCATAGGGAATATGCAGCAAAAGTCAAAATTCGCAAGTGAGTTAAGTGCACTTCAGATGCTAATCACTTGTTATGTTTTAAACGCAGTTATGGCCCGGGGGCTGGCAACGCCCTTAGGACCAATCTTTTTGGTGTCAAGAACGACGAAGTTCTTCGCCATAAGCCTTTCCGGCAACGATCTTGCTGGGAGCCGGTGTCAAGAACAATGAAGTTCTTCGCCATAAGCCTTTCCGGCAACGATCTTGCCGGGAGCCGGTGTCAAGAACAACGAAGTTCTTCGCCATAAGCCTTCTTGGCAACAAGCTTGTCGGAAGCCGGCATCGAGAACGTCAAAGTTCTCTGCTGAAGATAAAAGCCTTCTCGGCAATAAGCTAGCCGGAAGCAGGCATCGAGAACGTCAAAGTTCTCTGCTGAAGATAAAAGCCTTCCTGGCAACAAGCTTGCTGGAAGCCGGCATCGAGAACGTCAAAGTTCTCTGCTGAAGATAAAAGCCTTCCTGGCAACAAGCTTGCCGGAAGCCGGCATCGAGAACGTCAAAGTTCTCTGCTGAAGATAAAAGCCTTCCTGGCAACAAGCTTGCCGGAAGCCGGCATCGAGAACGTCAAAGTTCTCTGCTGAAGATAAAAGCCTTCCTGGCGACAAGCTTGCCGGAAGCCGGCATCGACAACGTCAGAGTTCTCTGCTGGAGATGAAAGCCTTCCCGGCAAGCCAGTATCGCTGGGGGCTGTGAGTGCCAAGAATCGTCCATGGCAAGCCAGAGTTGCCGGGGGCTGCAATATCAGATAAGTCTTTCATCCCTCATCATGCATCCTCTGATGGACTGGGGAATGCGAAACCACGTTTCTTCCCGAAAACTGCTGTGCTCCCTCAACTCTAGGCCCTGGGGCTCGTTCTCGGGGCCAAGTTTGGTCGTAGTCGCGGCAGCAAAGGGATGAAATGAGGAGACCGCACCCACCTCGTTCCTGCCTCCGTCAAAGGCGTGAGAAAGGTCGAGCGATGTGGGAAGGCGGCAGGGCCTGTTGCCGGGAGATGAAATGTCTGTCCGAGGGATACCAAGGATTTGCTCCTTGGCGTGGGTTTAACTCGCGAGACAAATAACCCGGCAAGCATCCCCTTTTCATTAAAAAACATCCCACTCAGGTACAGTCCATATAGGATGAAAAACATGAAAGAGAGGATTACAAGTTTCAGATACAGCTAAGGCCCGAAGGCTTACAAATTAAAAAGATAAGATGCCCGTAATCCCTTTCCTGTCCTTCTCTTCAGGAGGCAGGTCAAGGAGGTGAAAAGGGCAAAAGGAGCGCCTAGGCGAGCTACGGGTGCCAGAAGACACCAAGGGAACATCCCGGGGGCCGTCCGAAGGCTGGACGGCGACGGCGGCGCTGGAAGCGGGGCTCGAAGACGGGGCGGCAGGACGTCAGCATGCTGTCGAGGGCACCACGCCCTCGTACTCCAACCTAACGGCCTTGTCGCTAGCCCTCTTCCCCTTCCGCAGCCTCCCTACGCCAGCCGCCCAAGGAGACGACCCCGGGGAGTTCAAGAAGGCGGCGACACGGATGATGGGGTCGCCGGTGCCGCGCGAAGCGGCCCCCGATGCTTAGTCGGACCCGCCACCCCGCCGCCCGCTACCCTCATCGTCGCTGTCGCTCTCCTCCTCGTCACTCTCGCTCGAGGAGGAGCCTTCGCTATCGGAGGAGCTGTCCACGCAGCACTTCGCCCGAGTGCCGAAGCACCCGAAGACCTTGACGGAGAGGAGATCGCCCTCCATCAACTTAAAATGGAGGGTGAACCCCTCCATCAGGCTGTGGATACGGGCGAACGTCTTCCACCCTCGATCAAGATACATCACATTAGGGGCTGGGAATACAACGCGGACTCGCGTGCCGCTGATCCCACAGCCCCTCATGTGCAGTCTCAGCGTCTCGGGCGGGTCCAACTCCATCGCGCTCGCAAACGGAGCTGGAAGCCGGAGGCGACGACGAGGCGCCCGGCGCAGCTTGACGAAGAACTCGCAAGGGTCGTCCCCTATATGGACCGCCGTGGGGGGAGCCGCCGGCGGAGGCAAAGCTGGCGCGCCGCCCCGCCCGCCTCTTCCCCGAGCGCCTCGACCTCGTCCTCGACCTCGTCCGCGACCTCGCCCCCTCCCTCTTCCCCTTATGGCTGGCTCTGCCACTACGGGCGCGGAAGAGGGAGAGATGCGCTGTCTGGCGGCGACCCTAGCCGCCACCGATGAAGGGCCTGGGTTCCCTTTCTCCATGGCGGATGAGAGAAAGGGGAGCAGAAGCTGAAGAAAGGAGGAGATGAGAGAGTGCGGGTTTCTGTGCTCCCCTCCCGCTCTTTATAAAGGAGCGAGGTGGGGGCTCGGCCGCCCCGCTCAGCGAATCAGGGCACAGGAAGAGCAGGGAGTCGGGACCAACTCGCTGCCTCTGCTCGCGACGGCCCAGTTTCCCACTTCCACCGTCCGCGAACCCAAGCGCATGGGAGCCGCGTGGCGGGGATGCAGAAACAAGACGATGCATGAGGCGGCCTCGCTCCGCCTCGTGATCGCAGGGAGTGGACGTCCCGGAAACTGCGCACCGGCCCCGTCCAGTAAATGCGCCACGTCCCCACGCCTACCTCCGTTTAGGGAGGAGGGCGTGAACCGTCCCCATCATCGTGGCCTGACGCATACTTGGAGGGCTTAGCCCCGTGCACGCCGCCCGCGTCACCCACGACGCCGCGTTTGACGCGTGCCATTGCGGGGGGTGCGGTGGATACGGAGCGAGATTTGGTGTGGACCCAGGCCGCGCGTGCTCGTGCACTGTTTTGGGCCTGGCCCAATAGCGCTCGGCTCCGTGTATGGCCCAGGCCCGGGGGCTCCTGTCGGTGTACTACAGTAGGGGTACCCTAGTACCCCGAACTTGTGCACGGGCAGTTGCAGCGCCCCGCGGCAAGGCTTGCCGGGTGACCGCCAAGACCCTCCGTGGTTCCCTTGAAGACCATTCAAGAACAAAGTACTCAAACCAAGGCCCCGGCAAGAGGAGCTTTCCGGGAAGGCCAACCAAGGCCCCGGCAAGAGGAGCTTGCCGGGAAGGCCAACCAAGGCCCCGGCAAGAGGATCTTGCCAGGAAGAGACAAGGCCCCGGCAAGAGGAGCTTGCCGGGAAGGCCACTCAAGGCATACCAAGAAAGCTTGTCGTGACGAGCCCTGCGTCCCGGCAAGATCCGGTGAGCGACAAGCTTCCAAACACGACAAGACGACGACCGCGGCAAGGAGCTTGCCGCGGGAAACCCCCCCCCCCACTTCGTGCCCGCGCTCCAGCACACCTGCTAACGTGTCGCTCTAGGACTCTCCCAAGCACACGTGGCAGGAGGCCGTGCAGCTAGGGGTGCGCGGTGGCAAGCGGAGATGAAGAGAAGGCCATCATGGCAAATGGTGGCGCTCCTAACGGTCACCTTTTGCACTGTTTAGGAGACTCAGACAGGCATTTAATGCCCTTGTCCCCTGCCGTCAGAGTTAGGTAGGGTGCACTGTATCCACAGTAGCGGTAGCTGCACCTACCGCATCCTTTTCCATTTTTACCCTTCTAGTCTACGTTGCCACCTGTCGGTGACCCCTTGAAAGTATAAAAGGAGGCCCAGGCGCAACGTAAAGGAGGTTCGGCCGGTTCGGCTCATTGGAAACACCAGAAACACTCCCACGCTCAGTCTGGCAGCGTCCATCGCTCCTGAGCAAGGATTCAATACACACAAACAAGCAGCAGTAGGGTTTTACACATCCGTGCGGCCCGAAGCTGGGTAAAACTGCCCGCGTGTACTGCCTCGATCCGCTCTTTGTTCAACCTCCGCCCTCACCGAATCGAAAGGGGCTCGGTCCGCCGATCCCCATAGGTGTTCGTGGATCAGTTTCCCCGACAGATGTTGAATGACTTTTGTGGACAAGGAGGTGAGAAAGGAACGTGCAGTCATCTTGGCATAGTATAGTATTTATAACCGAGTACTAATATGCTCCTAAGTGGGAAACCATTTAGGTTTTGATCGGTGTGAACGGGTTTGCAATTTGGAAGCTGACGGGACGCATGCTCAACATCTATTGACTGTTCTATAATTTCTAAGTGCGGAACTATTCCTGGATGGTATAACGTGGGCACGCTTTCTCGGCCGTGTACGTGGTGTTTGGTGCACCGCAATCGGCAATTTCAGCACACGTCTTGTTCCAAGAACCGTGCGCGCTCATTATTACCATCGCACATGCTTCTTTTAATTAGAATGTGTGCCCGTCTAGCGCACACACGTTGATCTGTCTAACTGTTTCTGTTTGTTGTGGCTAATCACAAACAGTTCATCCGTGTGAAGTGTATGCCATCAATCGCACATACCTTTGATCTGGCTGACTATTTCTGTTCTGTTGCCTAATCGCAAATAGTTAATCCTTCTGAAGCGTATGCCCTCAATCGCACACACCTTTATCTAGCTCTCCGTTTCTATTGTTCCTCCTCATTGCAAACAGTTCATCCGAGTGAACCGTATGCTGTGTATCACGCACGCCTTCATCTAGTTGCCCGTTTCTTTTGCTCCTCCTCATCGCAAACAGTTAGTTGAACTAAACCGTATGGCCTGCATTGCACACCCAACTAAAATCTGAACTGTGTTTGATGCATCCGTCATCGCAAACGTTTTAGGCATTTTTGACAGTTCTCTGACACCACAATTTGCGATTATTGCATCGCACATTGTTTACCGAAGGGTCTCTAATCATAGTGTCGCATTAGCAGCATCCTGCAATAGTGCATCCAAAATAGATAATATAATAGCATGGAACAATCAAAAATTATAGATACGTTGGAGATGTATCAAGCATCCCCAAGCTTAATTCCTCCTTGTCCAGGTAATTTTTGATGTGCAATGTTACCTAACATATTTATCCATGTAATTTTTATTCACTGTGGCATGAATGTTCAGATCCATAAGATTCAAAACAAAAGTTTAATATTGGCATAAATACAATAATACTTCAAGCATAATAACAAGGCAATTATGTCTTCTCAAAATAACATGGCCAATGAAAGCTTGTCCCTACAAAATCATATAGTCTGGCTATGCTCCATCTTCATCACACAAAGTATTCAAATCATGCACAACCCCGGTTTTAGCCAAGCAATTGTTTCATACTTTAGTATTCTCAAACATTTTCAACTTTCACGCAATACATGAGCGTGAGCCATGGACATAGCACTATAGGTGGAATAGAATATGGTGGTTGTGGAGAAGATAAAAAGAAGGAGATAGTCTCACATCAACTAGGCGTATCAACGGGCTATGGAGATGCCCATCAATAGATATCAATGTGAGTGAGTAGGGATTGCCATGTGACGGATGCACTACAGCTACAAGTTTATGAAATCTCAAAAAGAAACTAAGTGGGTGTGCATCCAACTCACTTGCTCACGAAGGCCTAGGGCAATTTGAGAAAGCCCATCATTGGAATATACAAGCCAAGTTCTATAATGAAAAATTCCCACTGGTATATGAAAGTGACAACATAGGAGACTCTCTATCATGAAGATCATGGTGATACTTTGAAGCACAAGTGTGGTAAAAGAATAGTAACATTGCCCCTTCTCTCTTCTCTCATTATTTTTTTTATTTTGGGCCTTCTCTCTTTTTTGTGGCCTCTTTTTTTTGTCCGGAGTCTCATCCCGACTTGTGGGGGAATCATAGTCTCCATCATCCTTTCCTCACATGGGACAATGCTCTAATAATGAAGATCATCACATTTTTATTTACTTACAGCTCAAGAATTACAACTCGATACTTAGAACAAAATATGACTCTATATGAATGCCTCCGACGGTGTACCGGGATGTGCAATGAATCAAGAGTGACATGTATGAATGAATTATGAACGGTGGCTTTGCCACAAATACGATGTCAACTACATGATCATGCAAAGCAATATGACAATGATGAAGCGTGTTCATAATAAATGGAACGGTGGAAAGTTGCATGGCAATATATCTCAGAATGGCTATGTAAATGTCATAATAGGTAGGTATGGTGGCTGTTTTGAGGAAGGTATATGGTGGGTGTATGGTACCGGCGAAAGTTGCGTGGTACTAGAGAGGCTAGCAATGGTGGAAGGGTGAGAGTGCGTATAATCCATGGACTCAACATTAGTCATAAAGAACTCACATACTTATTGCAAAAATCTATTAGTCATCCAAGGGTTGGTAGGAGTTAACCATCGCGCGATCCCGACCTCCACACAAAGGATGGCAATCAATAAATAAATCATGCTCTCACTTCGTTACATAATGGTTCACCATGCGTGCATGCTACGGGAATCACAAACCTTAACACAAGTATTTCTCAAATTCACAATTACTCACTAGCATGAATCTAATATCACCATCTTCATATCTCAAAACAATCATAAATAATCAAACTTCTCATAGTATTCAATGCACTTTATATGAAAGTTTTTATTATATCCCTCTTGTATGCCTATCATATTAGACTAAATTCATAACCTAAGCAAATTACCACACTATTTAGAGAGACTCTCAAAATAATTTAAGTGAAGCATGAGAGTTCAATAAGTTCTACAAAATAAAGCCACCGTTGTGCTCTAAAAGGATATAAGTGAAGCACTAGAGCAAAATTGCCTAGCTCAAAAGATATAAGTGAAGCACGTAGAGTATTCTAATAAATCATGATTCATGCTTGTCCCTCTCAAAAGGTGTATACAGCAAGGATGATTCTAGAAAACTAAAAATCACAGACTCGTATCATACAAGACGCTCCAATCAAAACATATATCATGTGGTGAATAAAAATATAGCCTCAAGTAAAGTTACCGATAGACGAAGACGAAAGAACGGATGCCTTCTGGGGCATCCCCAAGCTTAGGCTATTAGTTTTCATTGAATATTACCTTGGGGTGCCTTGGGCATCCCCTATCTTAGGCTCTTGCCACTCCTTATTCCACAGTCCATCAAATCCTTACCCAAAACATGAAAACTTCACAACACAAAACTCAACAAAAAATCTCATAAGCTCCGTTAGTATAAGAAAATAAATCACCACTTTTGGTACTGTTGTGAACTCATTCTTTATTTATATTTATGTAATATCTACTGTATTCCAACTTTTCCATGGTTCATACCCCCTGATATTATCCATAGATTCATCAAGATAAGCAAACAACACAAAGAAAACAGAACCTGTCAAAAACAAAATAGTCTATAGTAATCGGAGAACTTCGTATAGTTTTGTAACTCCAAAAGTTCTGAAAAATTAGGAAAATCTGGGAAATTTTTGTACCAATCTTTTTCGAAAAGAATCATATCAAAATCACGCTTCTGTAAAAAACGAAAATTATTTTCCTGGGCACAAAAGTTTCTGTTTTTCAGCAAGATCAAAACAACTATCACCATAAGCTATCCCAATGGTCTTACTTGGCACAAACACTAACCACAGGCTAGATGAATTATTTATTCAAAAACAACAAGGATAAAAATTGGGTTGTCTCCCAACAAGCACTTTTCTTTAAAAGACTTTTAGCTAGGCATTGAGATTTCAATGATGCTCACATGAAAGATAAGAATTGAAGCACAAAGGGAGCATCATAAAACACGTGACAAACACAACTAAGTCTAAGATACATCCTATGCATAGTTATTTTATAAGCAAACAAATTATCAAGGCAAGCAAAAACTAGCATATGCATGGAAGAAAACTTTAACAATCTAAGCATCAAGAGAGGTAATTTAGTAACATAAAGATTTCTACAACCATATTTTACTATCTCATAATAATTACATGTGGATCATAAGCAAATTCAACAATATAGCTATCACATAACATATTCTCAACACGATCCACATGCATGCGAAGTTGACACTCTTCCAAAATAGTGGGATTAACATTAACTAAAGTCATGACCTTTCCAAACCCACTTTTATCAAACAATTCATAAGATTGAACATTATCCAAATATGTGGAATCTAAAGTTGACACTCTTACAAACCCCACTTTCAATATTATTGCAAAAAATATTATCAATCTCATATTCATCATGGGGCTTGAATAAATTTGCAAGATCATAAGAAGAGTCACCCCAATCACGATCATTGCAACAAGTAGTAGACATAGCAAAATTGGCATCCCCAAGCTTAGACTTTTGCATATCATTAACACAATTCACATTAATAGAATTTATAATAACATCATTGCAATCATGCTTTTTATTCAAAGATCTATCATGAATCACTTCGTAAAGCACTTCATCACAATTTTTAGATTCACGGATTTCAAGCAAAACATCATAAAGATAATCTAGTGCACTCAACTCACTAGCAATTGGTTCATCATAGTTGGATCTTTTAAAAAGATTAGCAAGTAGATGATGATCCATAAACTCTTTGCTTTTGATTTTCAGTAAACATACAATTATGCCAAGCAAACAAACCAAGTAAGACATAAAGGCAAACGGAAAGAATGGAGAAAAAAGGCAAATCTTTTCGAAAATCATTTTAGAAGTGGAGGAGAGGAAAATGAGAGGCAAATGGCAAATAATGTAATTCAAGAGATGAGAGTTTACGATGGGTACTTGGTATGTTTTGACTTGGCGTGGATCTCCCCGGCAACGATGCCAGAAATTCTTCCTGCTACTTCGTGAGCTTGCGTTGGTTTTTCCCTTGAAGAGGAACGGGCGATGCAGCAAAGTAGAGATAAGTATTTCCTCAGTTAGAGAACCAAGGTATCAATCCAGTGGGAGACAATGCACAAATCACCAATACCAACACAAACAACCAAACAACTTGCACCCAACACGATAAAGGGGTTGTCAATCCCTTCACAGCCACTTGCAAAAGTGAGATCTAATAGAGATAGATGAAACTAAACAAACGATAAAGTAAATATTTTTGGTATTTTTTGGTTTATAGGTCTGATAGTAAAAGATTGCAAAATAGTAGATCGGAAACTAATATGATGGAAAATAGTAGATTGAAAAGTTATATGATGGAAAATAGACCTGGGGGCCATAGGTTTCACTAGTGGCTTCTCTCAAGATAGCAAATAATACAGTGGGTGAACAAATTACTGTCAAGCAATTGATAGAAAAGCGCAAAGTTATGATGATATCTAAGGCAATGATTATGAAATATAGGCATCACGTCTGTGTCAAGTAGACCTACTCTTGCCTGCATCTTCTACTATTACTCCACACATCGACCGACTCCTACCTACATCTAGAGTATTAAGTTCATGAAGAACAGAGTAACGCATTAATTAAGATGACATGATGTAGAGGAATCAACTCAAGCAATATGATGTAAACCCCATATTTTTATCTTCAATGGAAACAATACAATACGTGCCTTACTGCCCCTACTGTCACTGGGAAAGGACACCGTGAGATTGAACCCAAGCTAAGCACTTCTTCCATTGCAAGGAAAACCAATCTAGTTGGCCAAACCAAACCGATAATTCAAAGAGAATTACAAAGATACCAAATCATGCATAAAAGAATTCAGAGAAGATTCAAATAATATTCATAGATAAGCTGATCATAAATCCACAATTCATTGGATCTCGACAAACACACCGCAAAAGAAGATTACATCGGATACATCTCCAAGAACATTGAGGAGAATATGGTATTGAGAATAAAAGAGAGAGAAGAAGCCATCTAGCTACTAGCTATGGACCCGTAGGTCTGAGGTAAACTACTCACGCATCATCGGAACGGCAATAGAGTTGATATAGAAGCCCTCCGTGATCAAATCCCCCTCCGACAGAATTGCGGAAAAGGCCCCAAGATGGGATCTGATACATCTCCAACGTATCTATAATTTTTGATTGATCCATGCTATTATATTACCCGTTTTGGATGTTTATGGGCTTCACTTTACACTTTTATTTCATTTTTGGGACCTACCTACTAACCGGAGGCCCAGCCCGAATTGCTATTTTTTTGCTTACTTAAGTGTTTCGAAGAAAAGGAATATTAAACAGAGTCCAAATGGAATGAAACCTTCAGGAGCGATCTTTTTGGAACAAACGTGATCCAGGGAACTTGGAGTGGACGTCAAGCAACAGAGGAGGCGGACATGAGGGTGCCCGGCGCGCCCCCTACAGATGGGCGCACCCCCCACCCTTGTGGGCCCCTCGAGCGTCCATCGATCTACTTCTTCCTCCTATATATACCCACGTACCCTGAAACCATCGAGGGGCACCACGAAAAACTATTTCCACCATTGTAACCTTCTGTACCTGTGAGATCCCATCTTGGAGCCTTCGTCGGTGCTCCGCTGAAGGGGGAATCGACCATGGAGGGCCTCTACATCATCTCCAAGGCCCTTTCGATGAGTTGTGAGTAGTTTACCACAGACCTTCGGGTCCATAGTTATTAGCTAGATGGCTTCTTCTCTCTCTTTGAATCTCAATACAAAGTTCTCCTCGATCTTCTTGGAGTTCTATTCGATGTAACTCTTTTTGCGGTGTGTTTGTCGAGATCTGATGAATTGTGGGTTTATGATCAAGTTTATCTATCAGAAATATTTGAATCTCCTCTGAATTATTTTATGTGTGATTAAGTTATCTTTGCAAGTCTCTTCGAACTATCAGTTTGGTTTGGCCTACTAGATTGATCTTTCTTGCAATGGGAGAAGTGCTTAGCTTTGGGTTCAATCTTGCAGTGTCCTTTCCCAGTGACTGCAGGGGCAGCAAGGCACATATTGTATTGTTGCCATCGAGGATAAAAAGATGGGGTGTATATCATATTGCATGAGTTTATCCCTCCACATCATGTCATCTTTCTTAATGCGTTACTCTGTTCTTTATGAACTTAATACTCTAGATGCATGCTGGATAGTGGTTGATGTGTGGAGTAATAGTAGTAGATGCAGGCAGGAGTCGGTCTACTTGTCATGGACTTGATGCCTATATACATGATCATGCCTAGATAATCTCATAACTATGCGCTTTTCTATCAATTGCTCGACAGTAATTTGTTCACCCACTGTAATACTTATGCTATCTTGAGAGAAGCCACTAGTGAAACCTATGGCCCCCAGGTCTATCTTTTATCATATAAGTTTACCATCTACTTTTATTTGCATCTTCACTTTTCCAATCTATATCATAAAAATACGAAATATATTTATTTTATCATATTATCTCTATCAGATCAAGTGGCCGTGAAGGGATTGACAACCCCTTTATTGTGTTGGTTGCGAGGTTCTTGTTTGTTTGTGTAGGTGCGTGGGACTTTTGAGGAGCCTCCTACTGGATTGATAACTTGGTTCTCAAAAACTGAGGGAAATACTTACGCTACTTTGCTGCACCACCCTTTCCTCTTCAAGGAAAACCAACACAAGCTCAAGACGTAGCAAGAAGGATTTCTGGCGCCGTTGTCGGGGAGGTATTCGCTCAAGTCAAGACATACCAAGTACCTATCATAAAATTATCTCCCTCGCATTACATTATTTGCCATTTGCCTCTCGTTTTCCACTCCCCCACTTCACCCTGGCGGTTTTATTCGCCCTCTCCTTCCCAATATTCCCTCTCTTTACCGTTTGCCTTCCCGTTGCCATGGTCGAATCAAAAAGAACAAAGGGTCCTTTCCAGGGTTTTAGTACCTTGGATAGTCCCTCTATCCTCTCTAAGCTCATAAATAATGATGCAATGGAAAGTCCCACCAGTGTCACCAATGAGAGTTTGAATAATTTTGATGAACATGTCTCCGGAATTTTTCGTCATTTACTTGATGAGTCTTTAAAAGATGCTTGGGATAGGTTATTAAGGATTTGGGCTAGCTATGTGCCACAATATCAAATTGAGGTTTACTTAAAAAGTTTCTATGTTGGATTACCCGCTTCTTTCAAGCAAGTTATATATTCTATTTTTGAAGGAACTTTTCTTGAAGGGGATGCTATAGATACCTATGAAAGAATGAAAACTATATTTGGGCACCCCATGAATGATAAGGTTGAATCTACCACCCTCTTATGCTTTTATCAAAACGAAATTATCATAGACATGAAGGCTAGCTTAGATGCAAATTTCCGTAACGTGCTTAATATTGCTTCCTCCATTAATGGCAATGTGCTTTACCAAAATAGAAGGATGAATGCCATAGAAAGGAAATTCGCTATTTTCTTTCCAAGTGCCAAATATGGCACTACTTAGATCTATCCTCGCTTTTATGCCTAGCTTGGGGCGTTAAACAATAGCGCTAGTTGGGAGGCAACCCAATTTTTATCTTTGTTTTTTTTTGCTTCTGTTTAGTAATAATTTTTCATCTACCTTCTGTATAGATGTGTTTTTATGTTTTAGTTAGTGTTTGTGCCAAGTAGAACCTATAGGATAACCTATGGTGATAGTTAATTTGATTCTGCTGAAAAACAGAAACTTTGCGCGCACGAAAATAATTTTAGTAATTCACATAAACGAGATTTTGCGTTCATTCTTTTTTATCTGGATCAATAGACAAATTTCCCAGGAATTCCTATTTTTGTAGGATTTTTAGATTTCCAAAAGTATTCGAGAGTTACAGATTGCTACAGACTATTCTGTTTTTTGACAGATTCGGTTTTTCGTGTGTTGTTTGCTTATTTTGATGCATCCATGGCTAGTATCTGGGGGTATGAACCATAGAGAAGTTGAAATACAGTACGTTTAACACCAATAAGAAATAATGAGTTCATTACAGTACCTTATGTGGTGGTTTTTCTTTCTTGCACTAACGGAGCTTATGAGATTTCCTGTTGAGTTTTGTGTTGTGAAGTTTTCAAGTTTTGGGTAAAGATTTGATGGACTATGGAATAATGAGTGGCAAGAGCCTAAGCTTGGGGATGCCCATGGCACCCCAAGATATTCAAGGATAACCAAAATCCTAATCTTGGGGATGCCCCGGAAGGCATCCCCTCTTTCGTCTTCGTCTATCGGTAACTTTACTTGGAGCTATATTTTTATTCGCCACATGATATGTGTTTTGCTTGGAGCGTCTTGTATAATATTAGTCTTTGCTTTTTAGTTTACCACAATCATCCTTGCTGTACACACCTTTTGGGAGAAACCCACTTGATTAGAATTTATTAGAATACTCTATGTGCTTCACTTATATCTTTTGAGCTAGATAGTTTTTGCTCTAGTGCTTCACTTATATCTTTTAGAGCACGGCAGAGGCTTGATTTTGTAGAAAGTGTCAATATCTCATGCTTCACTTATATTATTTTGAGAGTCTCTTAGAACAGCATGGTATTTGCTATGGTTATAAAATTGGTCATAGAATGATGGGCATCCAAGTTGGGTATAATAAAAACTATCATAGGAAGTGAATTGGATGTTATGATCAATTTGATACTTGATAATTGTTTGAGATATGGAGGTGGTGATATTAGAGTCATGCTAGGTGGGTAATTGTGAATTTAAAAAATGCTTGTGTTGAAGTTGGAAAATCTCGTAGCATGCACGTATGGTAAAAGTTGTGTAACAAATTTGAAACATGAGGTGTTCTTAGATTGTCATCCTTATGAGTGGCGGTCGGGGACGAGCGATGGTCTTTTCCTACCAATCTACCCCCCTAGGAGAATGCACGTAGTGCTTGGTTTTTGATGACTTGTAGATTTTTTCAATAAGTATATGAGTTCTTTATGACTAATGTTGAGTCCATGGATTATACGCAATCTTACCCTTCCATCATTGCTAGCATCTTCGGTACCGTGCATTGCCCTTTCTCACCTTGAGAGTTGGTGCAAACTTCGCCGGTGCATCCAAACCGTGTGATACGATACGCTCTATCACACATAAACCTCCTTATATCTTCCTCAAAACAACCACCATACCTACCTATTATGGCATTTCCATAGCCATTCCGAGATATATTGCCATGCAACTTTCCACTGTTCCGTTCATCATCATGACACGCATCATCATTGTCATATTGCCTTGCATGATCATGTAGTTGACATCGTATTTGTGGCAAAGCCACCATGCATAAATTTTTCATACATGTCACTCTTGATTCATTGCTCATCTCGGTACACTGTCAGAGGCATTCATATAGAGTCATATCTTGTTCTAGTTTTGAGTTGTAATTCATGAGTTGTAAATAAATAGAAATGTGAAGATCATCATTATTAGAGCATTGTCCCCAAATAAGAAAAAAGGCCAAAAAAGAAGAAAGGCCAAAGGAAAAAAGAAAAATAAAAAGAAAAAAGGCCAAAAAAAAGAAGGAAAGGCCCAAAAAGGGGGCAATGTTACTATCCTTTTCCACACTTGTGCTTCAAAGTAGCACCATGTTCTTCATATAGAAAGTCTTTTATGTTGTCACTTTCATATACTAGTGGGAATTTTTCATTACAGAACTTGGCTTGTATATTCCTACGATGGGCTTCCTCAAAATTCCCTAGGTCTTCGTGAGCAAGGAAGTTCGATGCACACTGAGGGAGTTCCGGACTAGGGGGTGTCCGGATGGCCGAACTATCATCATCGGCCAGACTCCAAGACTATGAAGACACAAGATTGAAGACTTCGTCCCGTGTCCGGATGGGACTTTCCTTGGCGTGGAAGGAAAGCTTGGCGATACGGATATGTAGATCTCCTACCTTTCTAACCGACTTTGTATAACCCTAGCCCTCTCCAGTGTCTATATAAACCGGATGGCTATAGTCCATAGGATGAACAACAATCATACCATAGGCTAGCTTCTAGGGTTTAGCCTCTTTGATCTCGTGGTCGATCCACTCTTGTAACACACATCATCAATATTAATCAAGCAGGACGTAGGGTTTTACCTCCATCAAGAGGGCCCGAACCTGGGTAAAACATCATGTCCCTTGTCTCCTGTTACCATCCGCCTAGACGCACAGTTCGGGACCCCCTACCCGAGATCCACCGGTTTTGACACCGACATTGGTGCTTTCATTGAGAGTTCCTCTGTGCCATCACCATCAGGAAGGATGCCTTTTCCCGTCTTTAAAGACGGCGCCGTCGTCAAGGGAGCTTTGGCCACCGGCCAGACTATCCGGCTAGGCGGTTTTCTCATGACCGCCTGTTTGGCCACCGCCCCGACAATGGCCTCTCAAGTCATTAAAAGCGATCTTCACGTCAGCTCGGAATTCGCCGAGCAGCTAGATCCGATTGAGCTCTCCTCCGTAAACGAGCTCTTGGATCGCATCGCCGCCCTGGGAGCCGCTACCGACTACGAGCAGATTGGGCTTAAAACCGACCTGAGAGAAATTAACTCTCCCTAGGTTACCCACCACGTTATTGTGGTAGAGGAACAATGCGGTGACTCTTCTTCTATGTTAAAATCCAACTATGTCCGGATTCCGGATCCCCCCATGCCGGATTCCCACGGAGGGAGGGACGCTAATCAAATACTGAACTTAAAGTTAGGCATCAGACCAGTTTTGTTGGAAAGCGCTCAGCAAACCAAGCTTCCGAATTCGGAAGCCTCTTGGCCTTTGAGCCTCAGACCGGGCGGGGTTCCGAACTTAATTCCACCCGCCCACCCAAACATAAGCGATCTATCTCAAATACGGCAAGAGCCCGATGAAACAGTACATCATTACTGGGCCAGATTCCTCCTGGTTATGAACAGGATAAAGGACTGCCGTGAAGAAAGCGCGATTTCAATCTTCTGCAACAATTGCATGGACAAGGGAATCATAAACGCCATCAGTCGTCGCGAAGTTTCACACTTCACCGACCTAGCGACCATTGTACAAAAATACTGCGCGATGGAGAGTGCCTGGAAAACCGAAACTAGGTTTTCGAACAATCCGGCCCTGAATACAAACCCAGTCCGAAATAAAAGGGTGCTTCATACTCAAGCACCTAGGTTAAAAACCAAAAAGCTAAAAACCCCTAAGGGGTATGGAACCGTACTCGAGGGATGGCTCAACGGACCCTGCAAAATCCACAGTACGGAGGGCGCCACTCCAACACATAGCCTTCGAGCGTGTTGGGTACTACGGCAGGTGGCCAAAAGTGGCATAGGCTTTTTAGCCCCGGGCAACCAACCCAGCAGTACCAGTATGGTATTAACACTCTTCGAGACTTTCGCATCAAATAACATGCGGAAACGAACAATCCGCAGCCTCGCCGAAGTCTACCAAGTAGCAACAACAAATCCATGGAGCGACACGACTATCACCTTCAACGCCAGCGACGAACCTAAATTCCGAATAGCTAGAGCACCAGCCGCATTGGTCCTCAGTCCGATAGTGGACGGTTTCCGTCTTACTAAGGTACTCATGGATGGCGGCAGCGGATTAAACCTCATCTATGAGGAAATCCTTCAAAAAATGGAAATTGACTGGAGCGGCATTGAGCGAAGCAGCACAACCTTCAGAGGGATAATCCCTAGTCGAAAAGAATGCTGCACAGGAAGAATCACACTAGATGTAGTGTTCGGCTCACCGACAATTACAGGTCCGAGGAGGTCACGTTCCAAGTGGCCCCATTCAGCAGCGGATATCACGCTTTTTAGGGCGAGAGGCATTCACAATCTTCCAAGCTATACCCCACTACGGGTACATGAAGCTCAAAATGCCCGGACCCAATGGGATAATCAGTCTCTCCAGTGATCCAGATACAGCACTCCGCGCTGAAAATAAGACAGCCGCACTGGCCCTAGAGGCATTGTCCGAAGCCCTAGCGGCAGAGGAACTAACTACGCTGCACTCCATGGTGGATAGGGACGATGTGATACTCGATAAGAGGTCCAAGTCCACCTCTTTTAAACCAGCAGACGAAATAGTCAAATTTCAGGTCCATCCAACAGACCCCACAAAGACGGCCTCCATTGGGGCACAATTAAGTCCTGATGTCGAAGCCGCACTACGAGAATTCCTTCGGGAAAATTGGGACATTTTTGCCTGGCACCCCTCAGACATGCTAGGAATCCCACGCAGGCTGGCAGAGCACAGCCTAAATATCCTAAAAGGATTCAAGCCAGTCAAACAAGCTCTTCGGCGATATTCCGAACCCAAAAGACAGGCAATGGGAGAGGAGCTAGCCAAACTCTTAGAAGCCGGATTCATCAGAGATATAAAACATCCGGACTGGCTAGCCAATCTAGTAATGGTACCAAAAAAGGACAAATCCTGGCGCCTCTGCGTCGATTTTAAAGACCATAACAAGGCCTGTCCAAAGGACCCTTTCCCTCTCCCTCGCATCGACCAAATCATCGATGCTACCACAGGGCACGATTCATTGTGCTTCCTCGACGCATACTCCGGATACCATCAAATCAAGACGGTGGAGAAAGATCAGGCCGCAACGGCATTCATTACTCCATATGGGCCATTCTGCTTCAACACAATGCCCTTCGGACTCAAAAACGCCGGCGCAACATATCAGCGCATGATTCAAACATGTCTGGCTACCCAGATAGGCAAAACAGTAGAGGCATACGTAGACGATGTGGTCGTCAAGACCAAACATGTCGAAACTCTAGTAGAAGACTTGAGGGTGACATTCGACAACCTCCGAGCATATGACATTAAGCTCAATCCGGAAAAATGCGTCTTCGGCGTACTAGCCGGAAAGCTCTTGGGCTTCATCGTATCCGGTAGAGGAATTGAAGCAAACCCAGCCAAAATCCGAGCTCTGTCACAATTGGATATTCCAAAAGACCTCAAGCAGATACAAAAACTAACCGGATGCGTAGCGGCCTTAAGTCGCTTCATCTCTCATTTGGGAGAAAAGGCTCTGCCCCTCTACCGCCTCCTCCGGCGCACCGAACATTTCGAATGGACGGATGCTGCCACAGCCGGACTCGAAGAAATAAAGGCCATACTGGCAACAAATCCGGTCCTGGCCGCGCCCAACCTGGGCGAACCTATGTTATTATATATCGCAGCAACACATCAAGTTGTCAGTGCGGTACTCGTCGTTGAAGGAGAAATAGAAGGGCACAGATTCCCTCTTCAAAAACCAATGTACTACGTATCCACTGTTCTAACTCCATGCAAATCCCGGTACCCACATTATCAAAAGATAGCGTATGTGGTGTTCATGGCATCCCGGAAGCTGCGACACTACTTTCAAGAGTGTTCAATACCGGTGGCCTCCGAAGTACCTGTCAACGATATTATAAACAATCGCGACGCAACGGGCAGGATTGCAAAATGGGCTATCGAGCTCTTACCATTTGACATAACCTACAAACCACGGCGAGCTATAAATTCGCAGGTTCTGGCTGACTTCGTCGCCGAATGGACCGAAGCCAAACTCCCTAAAGAGTACGGCGCGTACTCCAACTGGATCATGCATTTCGACGGATCCAAAATGTTGGCTGGCTTGGGGGCTGGCGCCGTCCTGACGTCCCCAACTGGAGACACAATCCAATACGTACTTCCAATAATGTACATGGACTCCAACAACGCAACCGAATACGAGGCCCTTCTACATGGCCTCCGGATGGCAATCTCCATGGGCATTCAACGGCTAGAGGTGCGCGGGGATTCAAACCTCGCAATATCCCAAGTAAATGGAGACTTTGACACCAAAGAACCAAAAATGGCAGCTTACCGCAACGCCGTCCTAAAAATGTCAGCTCGGTTTGAAGGACTCAAATTCCACCATGTAGCCCGGGATAATAACCAGGCAGCAGACGTGTTAGCACGCATCGGCGTGAAACAAGACGCCGTCCCTCCAACCATCTTCCTGGAACGGCTCTTTAAGCCATCCGTATTATGGGAAGAGGAGTCCGGAAATAACAATCCGGAGCCAGCTGCATCACCTAACTCAGACCATTCTGACACAATCGGCGGCTCAGCCAATGAAATAACACCTTCAGCTCACGAAATAATGGCAGTAATTGCCCCGTGGACAGAACCATTCGTAGCCTACTTAATTCGGCAGGAACTTCCCGAAGACCAAAATGAGGCCCGCTGCATAGTTCGGCGATCTAGAGCCTACAAGGTCCATGAGGGAGAACTTTATAAAAAAAGCACAACCGGAGTCCTTCAAAGGTGTATCTCCGAAGAGGAAGGGTGAAATCTCATGGCTGAAATTCACGCCGGACTCGATGGGCACCACGCTGCAGCCTGGGCCCTTGTAGGCAAGGCCTTCCGTACAGGATTTTATTGGCCGACAGCCCGGGCAGATGCTAAGGACTTAGTCCAACAATGCGTCGGTTGCCAGCTCTTTGCTAATCAAAGCCACATGCCACCCACCGCCCTCAAAACTATACCCATTACCTGGTCATTCGCGGTCTGGGGGCTTGACATGGTTGGACCCCTTAAAGGGGGAACCCACAAGCACAAATACTTATTGGTCATGGTGGACAAATTCACCAAATGGATTGAGGCCAAGCCGGTTAAAACGGCAGAATCCGGACCGGTGATAGACTTCATATCCGGGGTAGCAGGCTCAAAGATATCAAAGCAGAGAAGTACGGGCCAAAACTTACAATGTTGGCGAACTTGTTCTACGCCTGCCGGACAAGAAAAAGGACAAACTTAAGCCCAAGTGGGAATGTCCCTTCATCATCGACCAAGTCCTGACCGGCAGAGCATACCGTCTACGTAAAGCATCTGAAAGCCGACTCGAGCCGAACCCATGGAACGCAGCCCGTCTCCAAAGATTCTACGCCTAACGCCGGACTCAGAGTTCGTCTCACTCCCCCGTCCACCTTTTTCTATTTTTTACTGTCTCTTGTCCCCCTCCTTCTTCCCACCTTTTTTTCCAATACCTTTTATAGGCTGATTTGCGCTTTGTTCGCACACACTTGATGTGCTCTTAGCACTCATTATACCTGGGGCTTCTTTAACAGAAGCTTATTCATACGGGCTTCATGCCCAATACATGTGTCATACTTCCGCATGTACCTTTTATTCACCATTGTAAGCATCGATATGACTTAAGTTTTGGCCAAGCTGGGTTGCCTGGCTCCTGTGCTTACCCCTACGTTCCCGATTGTTCGGCTAGGAGGTAAAGGGAGCACCTCTACGATTGTTACTGCCGGGTCAGCCGAATGTGTACCTCAGACTGGGTGAAGCCGAAAGCTAGCGTTCTTAAGAGAATATTCGGTCGGTGACTTGAAAGATGATTTATTACTTACTTATTTATCTGCCCCCAGATGCTTTTTCTGCTTATTTCATAGTCCGGCATTGCACTTTAGGGCATGCCTCCCAGGGAAAGGAACCCTTAATGGAACTATTCTCCCTGGAAGATGTTTCTTACTAACCATGTAATATAACATAACTAGTTGGGCACTTGTCTGATAAAGCAATTATGACCCCGACACCTTGTCTCCATGCATGCCCCGGTTCTTTTATAACCGTAAGGGTATTCGGACACACTCCGGACTGTTGGGTCCCAAGGTTGAAGCGAAACGGTCCACAAAGACAAACGATCTACAATCCGGCTAGAAGGCATTTTACATGTCATTTCAAATTACATCGTCAAACCGACTGATTGTACTCCTCCTCAATCCCATCTAACAGGCTGTCTAATTTACAGTCCTGTGTTGGGAATATTTCGCGGCCAGTTCTACTTGGCCGTACATCAAGCTCACAGGGATCTCCTTCCCATCAGGCCCCGCAGGTCCGACCTCGGCCATGTGGTTTGGGTCAGCCTTCGGGTAACGCGTCTTCACCATGGCCCAGGCCTCCCTGGCGCCTTGACGGCAGGCCGATATCTTCCACAAACGGAGGCGTCGCCGTGCTCCCTGAAGCTTCTCAGCAAGCTCACCAAGGCCCTCGGGTAGGGAGATGGATGGCCATAAAGCCTGAACGACGCCACTCATCGCCTGCCGAACACGTTCGAGCAATTGCACCAGCTCGGGAAGTTGGTCACCCGTTGACCCAGGCATTTCCTCCGCAGGGCGACCTATGAGCACACCTAAAGACATATTTTTGTCAATCGACTTCCTCGCCGAGTTCTTCTTTTCAAAGGAATTTGTTCAAGCACTGACTACAAATGCCGCGACGAAGCCGCTGATTCTCCTTCACGGAGCCAGATAGCTGGGCCCGAACACCTTTCAGCTCTTCTCCTAGCTACGTGTGGGCATCTTGGAGCTTGTTTCTCTCCTGCTGCACCTTCATAAGCACCCTCTCGCCGGCCTTTAGCTGACGCAGTAGCTGTTGCTTGTCCGGATCTAGTCCGGTGCCCTCTGCAATATTATTGTCAGATTCACGCCGCACTTTGTTAATTAATTATCTTTTCAAAGTACGTCTTACCAGCGGGGGTCTCTGTGGCTCCCCCTGTGGCGGCCAGTGCGGCCTCAAGTTGGGCCTTGCACTCTTGGAGCTCCTGGGACAGATGGGTATTCTTCTCCGTAAGATCCTGCATAATAATTGATCCTTAAATCAGTTCTTTTAACTATTTTAAGTCTCGGGGATACTGGCATATACAACTATTAAAATTACTTACCCGTATGTCTTTCACATACTGCTCCGTGGCTCTGGTTAACCCATCTTGAGCAGCACGGAGGTGCGCGTTTCCCGCATCAAAGGCATTTAACGCCTCCGGGGAGAAACACGCGTCATGAAGAACTGTCCGGCGACGCCTGTGATTCATGGCGCTCTCCACCTCAGACCGGGTGGCGGACAGCCTGCCGGCATCCTCCGTCGGAGGAGCGTCCGGCTCATGCCTTGTATTCGCCTCCCCTCCCGGACCATGCGTTGGAGCATGGCTGGCGGAGGCTTGATTGGCAACCTCTCCGGACACTGTCCGGCGAGCGCTCTTTCTGAAAAGGTTATGAGCATTAATATACCTCCTGGGGATCCTTCCCTTAAATATAGCGGTGCTCCATACCGTTGCGGCGACGTTTCGGTTCGCATCGCACTCCTCTTCCGCCTGCTGGGCCGGACTGACCCTTGTTGGTCGGCCGCCGCGGGTTCGGCTTCCCGCCTTAAAGGCACCTCCTGCGATGCACCATCAGTATGGGATGGTCAGAATTGAGCGCGGATCAAATGATGGTGTCAAGACCTCGGTCGTAGTCACCTGGGAGGCCGGAAACAAACCGGGGTAGTCAGCCGTAATGGCGACTAGGGCATTGTCCATGCTAAGTTGGTGGAACACCCCGTCAATCAGCTCCACCTTTATGTCCGGATCCTCCTCGGAGGTCGGATCAAGGGATCGTTCCAGATCCTCGGGCTGTGGAGTTAGGCTTCGTATGCCCTCCACGTCTCGGCGCAGCTCCTGCGTCGAAATCACAGAGTAAGATACTTGACTGTGAAAGTATGGATCGGGTAGATGAACATCCGCTTACCCAGCTCCGAGGGTTATTCATAGAGAATCCATTCAACGGATCCGTGCGGAGGAAGTCCTCCTCCTCTCCCTTGTACAAGCCGGACAGGATCTTTGCCAGATCGGCTGCCGAGCCTGGCCCTTTGCGGCCATGACGGGTGGCGTCATCTTCCCTGTTGAAATCCCACATAGGGTGGCCTCTATTTTGGAGTGGCTGCACCCCTCGCATAATGCACGTGGCCATGACTCCAATCATGGTCAATCCGGAGTGGGCCAGTAACCTAATCCGGCCCATCAGATAATGGACGCTCCTATCATCTTCCCGTTGAGGGCTCCACGGGCGCCAACTCAGGCGTTTCTTCAAGGGAGCATTGCTGAAGGCTAGTCTTAGGACGCCTTCTTCGGGGTGCCGGATAGATATCCGGTCCCGGCGATGCGCCATATTTCGGCTTCGCCCACTTGATATATCGACCCCTCATGAGAACAGGGTACGAGACAAAACAACCTATTCCACAGCGTAAAATGGGGCTCGATGCCCAAGAACAGCTTGCAAAGAGCTACGAAGCCCGCGATGTGCAAAATGGAGGCGGGCGTGAGGTGGTGAAGCTGGAGTCCGTAGAACTCTAGGAGCCCCCGGAGAAACGGATGTATGGGAAATCCGAGTCCCCTTATTAGATAGGGGACAAAGCATACCCGCTCCCCTTTGGAAGGGTTGGGGACGCTCTCCGCCTGCTTTCCACCCTTGTAGGTGGCTAGTCCAGCTCGAACCAGAACCATGAAAGCTGGGGGAAGATATCCCTCGATTTGGAGCGCCACTAGCTCGCTGTGTGGAACTGAGCATCTCCCCCAATCTCCTGGCTTAGGGCTGGGAGCGCGAGAGGAGGAGCCATGTCGACTATCCACGATGGAATGGATTTTTGTCAGAGGCGCTTCGATGAGAACTTGCGGATGGGGGATGGTGTGAGCTGGATCTAGATCCTCGCCTCTCTTATAGGCGGCTCGTTCGCACGGCTAGGGGGTAAAATGTAAAAATACCCCAGCCTTTCGCATTCGTACGACACGTGGAAGAAGGCCATTATTGGGCGTAGAAGCCGAGGTGCGCAACATTTATAAGGAAGCCGGACACTATTCAATGGGAACATGAAGTTTGAAGGAGAACCTGCCTTGCAACACCAAAGACAATATATGCGCCAGACTCGTCGTCGCTGAAGCCCGGTTCGGGGGCTACTGAGGGAGTTCCGGACTAGGGGGTGTCCGGATGGCCGAACTCTCATCATCGGCCGGACTCCAAGACTATGAAGACACAAGATTGAAGACTTCGTCCCGTGTCCGTATGGGACTTTCCTTGGCGTGGAAGGCAAGCTTGGCGATACGGATATGTAGATCTCCTACCTTTCTAACCGACTTTGTATAACCCTAGCCCTCTCCGGTGTCTATATAAACCAGATGGCTGTAGTCCATAGGACGAACAACAATCATACCATAGGCTAGCTTCTAGGGTTTAGCCTCTTTGATCTCGTGGTAGATCCACTCTTGTAACACACATCATCAATATTAATCAAGCAGGACGTAGGGTTTTACCTCCATCAAGAGGGCCCGAACCTGGGTAAAACATCATGTCCCTTGTCTCTTGTTACCATCCGCCTAGACGCACAGTTCGGGACCCCCTACCCGAGATCCGCCGGTTTTGACACCGACACACACGCACTTAGTTTCTTTTGTTGAGCTTTCATACATTTATAGCTCTAGTGCATCTGTTGCATGGCAATCCCTACTCCTCATGTTGACATCAATTGATGGGCATATCCATAGCCCGTTGATTATCCTCGTCAATGTGAGACTTTCTCCTTTTTTGTCTTCCCCAGACAACCTCCATCATCATATTCTATTCCACCCATAGTGCTATATCCATGGCTCACACTCATGTATTGCGTGAAAGTTGAAAAAAGTTTGAGATTGCTAAAGTATGAAACAATTGCTTGGCTTGTCATCGGGGGGGTGCAAGATGAGAGCATTTTTGTTTGATGAAAATGAAGCATGACCAAACTATATGATTTTGTAGGGATGAACTTTCTTTAGCCATGTTATTTTGAGAAGACATGATTGCTTTATTAGTATGCTTGAAGTATTACTATTTCTTATGTCAATATGAACTTTTATTTTGAATCATTTGGATCTGAACATTCATGCCATAATAAAGAATATTACATTGAGAATTATGCTAGATAGCATTCCACATCAAAAATTCTGTTTTTATCATTTACCTACTCGAGGACGAACAGGAATTAAGCTTGGGGATGCTTGATACGTCTCCAACGTATCTATAATTCTTGATTGCTCCATGCTATTATATTACCCGTTTTGGATGTTTATGGGCTTTACTTTACACTTTTATATCATTTTTGGGACTAACCTACTAACCGGAGGCCCAGCCCGAATTGTTGTTTTTTTCCTGTTTCAGTGTTTCGAAGAAAAGGAATATCAAACGGAGTCCAAACGGAATGAAACCTTCAGGAGCGATCTTTTTGGAACAAACGTGATCCAGGGAACTTGGAGTGGACGTCAAGCAATAGAGGAGGCGGCCACGAGGGTGCCGGTGCGTCCCCTACAGATGGGCACGCCCCCCACCCTCGTGGGCCCCTCGAGCGTCCACCGACCTACTTCTTCCTCCTATATATACCCACGTACCCTGAAACCATCGAGGGGCACCATGAAAAACTATTTCCACTGGCGTAACCTTTTGTATCCGCGAGAACCCATCTTGGAGCCTTCGCCGGCGCTCCATCAGAGGGGAAATCGACCACGGAGGGCCTCTACATCATCTCCAAGGCCCTTCCGATGAGTTGTGAGCAGTTTACCACAGACCTTTGAGTCCATAGTTATTAGCTAGATAGCTTCTTCTCTCTCTTTGAATCTCAATACAAAGTTCTCCTCTATCTTCTTGGAGATCTATTCGATGTAACTCTTTTTGCGGTGTGTTTGTCGAGATCCGATGAATTGTGGGTTTATGATCAAGTTTATCTATGAGAAATATTTGAATATCCTCTGAATTCTTTTATGTGTGATTTAGTTATCTTTGCAAGTCTCTTTGAATTATCAGTTTGGTTTCGCCTACTAGATTGATCCTTCTTGCAATGGGATAAGTGCTTAGCTTTGGGTTCAATCTTGCGGTGTCCTTTCCCAGTGACAGTAGGGGCAGCAAGGCACATATTGTATTGTTGCCATCGAGGATAAAAAGATGGGGTTTATATCATATTGCATGAGTTTATCCCACTACATCATGTCATCTTTCTTAATGCGTTACTCTGTCCTTTATGAACTTAATACTCTAGATGCATGTTGGATAGTGGTCGATGTGTGGAGTAATAGTAGTAGATGCAGGCAGGAGTCGGTCTACTTGTCACGGACGTGATGCCTATATACATGATCATGCCTAGATAATCTCTTAACTATGCGCTTCTCTATCAATTGCTCGACAGTAATTTGTTCACCCACCGTAATACTTATGCTATCTTGAGAGAAGCCACTAGTGAAACCTATGGCCCCCAGGGTCTATCTTTTATCATATAAGTTTACCATCTACTTTTATTTGCATCTTTACTTTTCCAATCTATATCATAAAAATACCAAAAATATTTATTTTATCATATTATCTCTATTAGATCTCACTTTCGCAAGTGGCCCTGAAGGGATTGACAACCCCTTTATTGCGTTGGTTGCGAGGTTCTTGTTTGTTTGTGTAGGTGCATGGGACTTTTGAGGAGCCTCCTACTGGATTGATAACTTGGTTCTCAAAAACTGAGGGAAATACTTACACTACTTTGTTGCATCACCCTTTCCTCTTCAAGGAAAACCAACGCAAGCTCAAGACATAGCAGGATCTCACGGGAACAGAAGGTTGTGGTGGTGTAAAAGTGTTCTCGTGGATGCTTCTGGTGGTTTAGGAATATATGTGAATATATAGGAGGAAGATCTAGGTCAGGGGGTCACCCAGGGGCTCACAAGGTAAGGGGAGTGCCCTCCACCCTTCTGGCCGCCTCATGGCTCTTCTGACTTGCACTGCAAGTCTCCTGGGTGTCTTTTGGTCTAAGAAAAATCATCGCGAAGGTTTTATTCCGTTTGGACTCCGTTTGGTATTCTTTTTCTGCGGAACTCAAAAACTAGGGAAAAACAGAAAGTGGCACTGGGCTCTAGGAAGCTCTTCTGACATGCACTCCCAGTCTCCTGGGGTATTCTGGTCCAATAAAATTCATCGTGAAGTTTTTATTCCATTTGGTATTCCTTTTCTGCGAAACTCAAAAACAAGGAAAATTAGAAAGTGGCACTGAGCTCCAAAAATAATATAAAATAGCATATTAATGCATATAAAACATTCAAAATAGATAATATAATAGCATAGAATAATCAAAAATTATAGATACGTTGGAGACGTATCAAGGCGGTGTCGATTCGACAATAAACATTGAGAAACCTCGTTTTAAAATTACTCTAAATCCAAAACTTGCTTGAAAATCATGAAACTTGGCATGGTATTATGACATGGCACCAACATACTGTAGTAAAAAAATAGTCCAATTTGGGACAAGTTTTCATATAAACTTCTTACAAATCGGAGCTTCTCTCAAAAAGTCTCATGGTTCCGAGAGGGAACTTGTCATCTATGTGTGCGAAACAACATACGCTGTATCTTCCCACCTTGTTTTATTTTATAGAGGTAACATGCAACTATAGGAGCGTCGTCCTAAAAATATGAAATTATTTAGGGTTTGGTTTGCCCTTTTATACACTATTTGAGTTTTTTAGGCATTTTGAAACATACGTTGGTGTGTGCAGAGGTCATGTGTGTACTAGCCACCTATGTAATTGGATGTTCAATTTTTTTATGGAATCAAATCCTTATAAGTTATAAGTACATATGTTGTTGTTCTGTATGCAATGACATCGCACACGGACCATACTAGGGAACCCGTCGGTGATGATTTCATCAACCACTCACAATTGTATACCAGCAAGCGTTTGCCCACAACACACATGGCTTATTAGCAGAAACTGTCTGTGTTATTATGGGTCTTCACACAATTCTAATTATGAACCCATTTGCCACATATCACAAACATCTCGTTAAGTTGAACCGTTTCTGTTGTGTTGCCTAATCGATAATAGTTCATTCGAATGAACCGTATGCCGTATATCGCACACACATTGAACTTGGTGATTGTTTCTGTGGCATTCCCTAATCGCAAACAGTTCATCCGAGTGAACTATATGTCGTACATCGCACACACCTTAATCCGACTGCCTATTTTTGTTGTTCTACCTCATCGCAAACAGTTAATTGGACTGAACCGTATGCCACACATCACACACGCAACTCTAATCTAAATCGTGTTTGATGTATCCACCATCGCAAATGTTTTGCATATTTTTTGACGGTTTTTACATCACCATTTGTGATTAAAGCATCGCACACAGTTTCCTTGAAGGTTCTCTGATTGTAGTGTCGCATTAGCTGCATCCTAGAGTAGTGTGTGCACGGACGGTAGTAGTGTTCCCGGTAAGGGGCTTTAGCGGGGACGAATACTAAACCAGAGAAGGCGCTTTTCATGAGATCAAGGAGAGCATCAAGAAGACCAAGCTTTAGAACAAGCTACAAAAGTTACAACACAGGCAACCAACTCCGGCAGGAACGATACGGCAAGATAAGGCCCGCAAGCTCCCCGAGCACGGGCTTCCTGCCAAAACGCCAGTGATCCGCCTCTCCGACTAGCTGGCCACTAATCAGTGAGGTCGAGCTTGTAGGTGGTTAGGTGGACACAACACGTGCGTGTTGGCTTGCTAGGGAGGTAAATCACCTTTATTGACACCTATCCTGATGGCTTGCCACAGTAATACGAGGTGGCTGGTTAAGTGGCGTGGAAACCTTGCCGGGATTCAACCTCCACATTACACCTAGCAGTGCAATTAATGCATTTTGTCTTAACTGGTAAAGTTAGGTATGATAGCTCAGTATCAGTCTAATCACCCCTGTAATGACCTTTTTGCCACTATGGTAACCCCTTGAGCTATAAAAGGAGGACCAGGACAACATTAGTAGGGGTTCAAATCTTGGCAACTCTCATGCATAGGTATTCGTGAAGCTGCTCTCTCGTCACCACTTTCTGGGGGAGAGCGCTCCATGTATTTGTGCCCAACACCACCCAATACACCAAAGGCAGGAGTAGGGTTTTACGCTCCCGAGCGGCCCGAATCTAGGTAAAAATTGTGCGCACCTCATTGCCCTTGCTCTTTGCGTCGATCCCCCCCCTTGCCGAACCAGCAACGGGGCTGCATTGCCCCATAGATCGTCGGCTCCACGCCGACATATTCGGCGCGCTAGGTAGGGGAAGCTGCATTGGCGTAAATCAAAGCAGTGAGTAGCGCGTCAGCTGCAAGAAGTTCAGCCTCTTCTTCATCATCCATGGCACCCAAGAAGAAGGGCTCCATGACGACGAAACCGTCCTCATGCAAGCTCACGCCCCACTCGCTTGCGGATGGTGCAGGCGGCGCAGCCACGGCGGGTAGTGTCGAGGCCACAAGGGGAGCGGCCAGCACAGGAGGTGTCGTCACCGTGCTCACCGCGGCGGGAGCAAACGTTAGGAGCGCTGGAGCCGGTCAGCTCCTACGACCCTCCGGCGACAACCACAACAATGTTGCGGGTGGTGCGTACGTGCAACTCCCGCTTCCCCCGTGCCACGGCGAGCGCAGCCACCGAAGCAAAACCGCTAGTCGGGCGCAGGCCAAGATCCTTGTGTTGCACCGATCCCAGTAGCAAGGCATGCGCGGACGATCCGATTGTCGACTAAACCGCGTCGGGCAACATGGGCAGCCACCTAGCTAGGTTGGGCACCTGGTGAGGCCATGGCCTGTGGCAAGTCCATTGGGTTTCCGCTTGGCCCTGCAAGGCAGAGTTATTGTGAGGGGACCACGGCAAGGCAAGCATTCATCCTTTTTCCAGCAAGATTCTCAATATGTCGAGGCACTCTGCACACACGCAGTGCGTGGGCTGAAAAGAGTCCTCCGCATGTGAGATTTCTGCAGGAAGGGGAGATTTCCATCCTCACGACGGGGACGGCCACAAAGAGAAAAGATAAGTTGGAAAACTTTTAATTCCAAATTCTTTAATTGTTCTTTGCAATTCCTTTAGTTTGAGCGTGGTACTTGTATAAAGAAACCTGCAACACGAACGAACTCTTTCGTGATCGTTTCGCCCTTGTCTGTTTCGAGTTTGCTCAATAGTTCAGGTGGCAGCATCGAAAATGTTGAAAGGAAACTTGCCGGTGGCAACACTGCCAACAGGCTGCTAGGGTCCGCCCCCAAAGAGCTCGCGGTTAGTGCCAACCCTGGCAAGCATTTGGCATGCGTAGGGTGCACAGTTATACAAAGACCACAGGAGAAAATAAACTAAAGGGACGACATAAGTTCATACACCTACTTAAAAGTGATATTACATCCCGAAAGTATCAAAGACCTAACATAAGGTCGAATGTGTCCTTTTGTCTGGCAGTGCATCGACGAATGAAGTGAAAAGCTTAATCAGTACAATCGCGCAGGACCCTAGGGATGTTGATGGCCTTGTCGATGATGGGGGCGACGATCTCGTCAATGGCAGAGGCGTCTGTGTTTGGCGGCAGCTTCTTGAAGGCCTTGGAGACGTCGAGCCCTGGGTTACAGTGAACCAGGCTAACCAGTGAAGTGTAAAGAACATCCTGAGCGAATTGCCGGGATTCATTGGTGAAAGCCACATTCCTGTCGTCATGGTATGTCTTCAGCACTTTCGTCAAGCCATCGAAGAACTTGGACAGTCTAGGGCTGGCGACTCGTGCTCTGAAGTAGGGAAGCCCCTTCTCTTCATGTCCATGACCATGAGCTGGGAAGAGAGACGCTCGGCTGTGTTGACCAACTCACTTGTCCAGAGGGAGTACATCTTTTGCAGCTTGTCTAGCGTGCCCTTAGCATCTTTCCGGAGAATTTCTGCAGCGGCAAGCTTCTCCACCAAGGCCTTCTCCCATGTTTTGGGGGACTCAAGGTTCTGCTCCAGACCGGCAAGCTTGGATTTTAGGTCCTGAATCACACCAACAACAACTGTTAGTTCTTGGCTCTTGGACGAGAGCTGCGTTTGTAGATCCCCTAGAGTGTGAGATGCTTTCTACGCCTCGGACTTGAGGGCCTCGACTTCTTTGCCGCTGGTGACGACCTCTTCCTTCAGTTTGCCGGCATGGGTCTCCAAATCCACCTTGGCAGTGGTGGCAGGAGAAGCATTATCCACGACCTCCTTGAGCTTGATAGCATTCTCCGAAGCTTGTGCCTCCAAGGCCTTCTAGTGGTCATCCTCCAGCTTCTAAGCTCGCAGCTTCACGAGTTCCTCGATCTCCTCATCCTTGCTATAGAGAGTGGCGGCAATAGCTTGCGCTTGGGCGGCAAGTTCTTTAGCTTTGGCATCAAGTTGCGCCTCACGCTCCGCCAACTTGCTGTCATGAGTTGTTGCCTTCTCTCTTGCGACAGATAGCTTTTCCTCTTGGCTCCTGAGATCGCGGGATCGATTATTGTACCACGTGCGCAACTCTTCCGCTTTTCCTTCAATTGCTAGTCAACCAAGTCCAAGGATTTGCACTCTTCCTCAACCCGCTTCCACCGCTTGTCGTACCTGTCCTGCGCATTTTGGAACCCGGTAGCCACAGCCTGCAGGAACTTGTAGTCCTCTTGCTCGTTGGTGATTTCATCGACATCTATGGACCTCTGGCCCAACGGGAGTAGGATTCATGCGACCTCTTCCTCAAAGTTCAGTTCTGCAGTGCCGGATGAGCTAGGGGCTCCAAGAACAGCCTGGAAAGACACCAACGTCGTGCTGGTTGGTGGGATTGGAGGGGCCACTAACACTGGTTGCTCAACAAGTACTGGTGACAGGCCAATGGTGTGTACTGCGTCCACATCCATCTTGGTGGGCTCGGGCTGGTTGCCGGAGGCCTCCTCCATTGCTGCATGGGCCTCTTGGGTGTCCCCGTCAGTACGCTTAAGGTTTTCTCCAGGGGCAATCTTGGTGGCCTCTTTAGCAGTAGCCTTGGCAATACCAGCAACCTCCACAAGCTCGTCACCTTCCACGGGAGAAGTTGGGGCTGAAAACCAAGATAGAACAAGACTCGCAGTCGAGACGGATTGACGGCAGCGGTGGCATATGTGGTTTCTGGTGAAAGGAGGAAGATGAAGCAGGGGGCAAGAGTGAATGAGCAGCGCCCCCTGCCGCGGTTAACTTTTTATGGGGAATACACAAGGGGGCTGGCTCTTCGCCGTCTTCCCTAGCCATGCCCCTCACAGGCGCGTCGCAACGGGTAGCTGCAACCGCATCCGCGCTCCCATGCCCCGCGATTAATGCATGGATTGGATGTGTCACTACTAAAAAAAGACACATTCGTGACATTTTGGGCCGAACGAAAAAAAAATCTGTCATACATATGACACTTCTATGACGATAATTATGACAAAACCTGGTATCATCATATATGTGGTGGGCTCCTACTTCTATGACAAAAAATCATGACAAAAAATGGGCTTTTCGTCCTGGGCGGGCCGGAGACGCAGCTGCATGACATTCTTTGGGCCGTCCATGACGGAAAAATCTGTAGTAGAAGCGAGGGCGAGGAAAATTTCGGGGAGTTCCCGGTTACGGTGGGCGGTCGGGGGCCGAGCGATGTCTGTTTCTCTCGTACACGTACGCATGTGTGTGTGAGGCGTTGGCTCTAACTGAACCCGAGCGAGGCATTGGAAACTAACTGAACCCGAGCGATTGCACTGCAGGCTATGCGTTACTGAACCCGAGTGATCGATTGATGGCTGTTAACTGAACCCCATCGAGCGATTCCTTCGCTACTGCTGCTAACTGAAGCCGATCGATGTTGCCTCTCTGGATGAATAGTGAGTGTTGCGGCGGGATTTGGATGAACAGTGAGCGGTGGGGGTGGATGCAGGACCCCGTGGCATTGCCTCTGGATGAACATGACAACCCCATGGAGGCTGGATGAACAATAGACGATGGAGGGGTGCCCGTGGAGGGGTGGTTGAACAATAGCCGGTGGAGTAGCGCGCGGTGGAGGCTAGATGAACAGGAGCCCGTGGAGGCTGCAGGAGGTCGACGGTAGCCAGTGGAGGCTGGAGGAGGTCGACGGTGGAGATGAACAGTATCCCGTGGAGTCCCGTTTTGTGGTACGCCACATCCCTCCCGATGAACAGGACCCCCGTTTTGACCGTAGCGCTCCAACACAAGTCCATTTTGTCCGTTTTGCGGTACGCCACACCCCTCCCGATGAACAGGACCCCCATTTTGACTGTAGCGCTCCAACACAAGTCCGTTTCGTCCGTTTTGCAGTACGCCACACCCCTCTCGATCAACACGACCCCTGTTTCGACCGTAGGAGGTCCGTTTCCTCCGTTTTGCGGTACGCCAGACCCCTCCCGATGAATAGGATCCCGTTTCGAATGTGGCCGGTCGAACACAAGGTCGTTTCCTCCGTTTTGCGGTACGCCATGCCTCGTTTCCATCGCATGTTCCGTCCAAGCCCTCCCGATGAACACGACAATGCATTCCGTTCTGACCCAGCCGGTTGGCTCCCACGCGTTCTGTTGCCTCCCGATGAACACGACGCATTCCATTGCCTCCCCATGAACACGACGCATTTCATTGCCTCCCCATGAACACGACGACGATGTTGTTTCTCTGTTCCGACCCAGCCATGTACACGAGCCCTGGCCGTACGTATGCGCGAGTAGGCGTTCGAGACCCCGCCCATATGTACACATACGTGGCCGTATTTTCTTTCTTGCACACTGGCCGTTGTAGGTATGTGTACATGCTACGTGCGCGCCTCCACTACGACACGTATGCGCCTCCACTACGACACGTGCGCACCTCTACATCGACCAGTATATATGTACGTACACGTTCGCGACCAGAATGACAACCCTACATACGCTTCAACCAGGTGGGTCCCGACTGTCAGGCAATTCCTTCCGTGCGAAGATGTAGCTGGTGGGTCCCAGCAGTCAGGGGGCGAATCGTTTTTTTTTGTCCAGACGCACTTCCTTGCGTGCGAAGATGTAGCTAGTGGGTCCCAGCAGTCAGGGGGAAACATTTTTTTCGTGAAATACGGTGGCCCCTCCGATGGGTCCCCGCTGTCAGGTGGAGGAATAATTATTTTGCACATAATAAGGAGGCACTTCCTTGCTGCGGCCGTGGACCCAGCTGTCAGCCTCTCCATGTACAGTCCACGTCCTATGGAAGCCGTTCCTTGACCATGTTGACCACGCCGCGCCGAGAGCACCAGGGCAGTGGACGACGGTGAGGCATAGGAAGGGAACAATGCGAAGCCGGGGAAGATGCGGCAGGGGATGCCCATGCGTAGAGGAGTACGAGGGTTCACTGGTTTGCTGCGGTGTGAGGCTGCCATCGCCGCAGAATAACAGGGGGTGTGGGTGAGTAGTGGGATGGCCAGGCCAGCGGTGGGAGTAGTAGGGGTGGTGAGGCCTCTGCCGCATCGCGGCCGGCCACGGGAGTCAGGAGCACGAGGCACGACCGGCGCTGGTTTGGGCGGCTGGAGAAAGAAGACCAGAGGTTGAAGAAGCACTACGGTCATTGGATGGACATCGTACAGTCACTGGAGCTAGAATCGTGCATATTGACTAAGTTGACAAAGCCCTCCGTCCACGTCAACTTAGTAGGCCCACAAGTCAGCCTGCCACTATACTGGGTCCCAGCTAACAGGGGGAGTATTCATTTTTTTGTGCATAATAAGGAGGCACTTCCTTGTGTGCGAAGATATAGCTGGTGGGTCCGAGCTGTCAGCGGCGGAGATTTTTCGCAAAACACAGAGGCCCTTTCAGTGGGTCCCTGATGTCAGGTGGAGGAATCATTATTTTGCACATAATAAGGAGGCATTTCCTTGCGTGCGGCCGTGGACCCAGCTGTCGGCCTCTCCACGTACAGTCCACTTCTAATGCATGTCGGTCATTGACCATGTTGACCAGGCCACGCCGAGAGCACTAGGGCGGTGGACAACGGTGTGGCCTAGGAAGGGAACGACACGGAGGCAGGGAAGACTCGGCAGTTGTTTCCCACGCGGAGGGTAGTACGACTGTATGAGGGTTTACTAGTTCGTCTGTCGTCGCCAGAGAATAACAGCAGGTGTGGGTGAGTAGAGGGATGGCTAGGCCAGCGATGGGAGTACGGTGGGGCGGTGATGCCTGCGCGGCAGCACAACCGGCCGCGGGAAGGAGGGAGCAGGCAGTCTTGTCGGCGCTTGTTTGAGCGGCTGGAGCAGGAAGAGCAGAGATTGAAGAAGCACGACGGCCGTTGGATGGACATCATACGGTCACTGGAGCTAGAATCGTTCATATTGACTAAGTTGACAAAGCCCTCCGTCCCCGTCAACTTAGTAGACCCACAAGTCAGCCTACCACCATGGTGGGTCCCAGCTAGCAAGGGGAGTATTCATTTTTTGTGCGTAATAAGGAGGCACTTCCGGTGGGTCCGAGCTGACAGCGGGAGGAACGTTTTTTTGTGAAATACGGTGGTCCGTCCGGTGGGTCCCAGCAGTCAGGGGGAAACGTTTTTTTCGTGAAATACGGTGGCCCGTCTGGTCGGTCCCAGCAGTCAGGGGGAAATGTCTTTTTTCGTAAAATACTGGTGCCCCATCCGGTGGGTCCCTGCTGTCAGGTGGAGGAATAATTATTTTGTGCGTAATAAGGAGGCACTTCCTTGCGGCTGCCGTGGACCCAGCTGTCAGCCTCTCCACGTATAGTACTCTTCCGATGGAAGTTGGTCGTTGACCACATTGACAATGCCGCGCCGAGAGCACCACGGCGGTGGACGACGGCGAGGCCTAGGAAGGGGACGACGCGGAGCCGGGGAAGATGCGGCAGTGGATGCCCACGCGGAGAGGAGTACGAGGGTTCACTGGTTCGGCTGCGGTGTGAGGCTGTCATCGCCGCAGAATAACAGGGGGAGTGGGTGAGTGGAGGGATGGCCTGGCCAGCAGTGGGAGTAGTATGGGGGCGGTGAGGCTTCCACGGCAGCACAGCCGGCCATGGAGGCAGGAGCATGCGGCACGACCGGCGCTGCTTTGGGTGGCTGGAGCAAGAAGACCAGAGGTTGAAGAAGCACTAGGCCGTTGGATGGACATCGTTGACCAAGCCGCGACGAGAGCACCAGGGCGGTGGACGACGGCGAGTCCTACGAAGGGAACGACACGGAGCCGGGGAAGACATGGCAATGGCTGCCCACGCGGTGGAGAGTACGTGGGTTGACTGGTTCGGCTGCCGTCGCCGGAAAATAACAGGAGGTGTAGGTGAGTAGAGGGATAGACAGGCCAGGGATGCGAATAGGATAGGGTCGTGAGGCCTGCCCAGCAGCACAGCCGGCCACGGGAGGCGGGAGCAGGCGGTTCCGACGGAGCTGGTTTGGGCGGATGGGGCAGGAAGATCAAAGACTGAAGAAGCACGATTGCCGTTAGATTGACATCTAATGGTCTGACGCAGGTAGAGTCGATTGTTGACTAAGTTTCTTTTTTGAGAAACCTTGTGTACGCATGAGCTTAGTAGGCCCACAAGTCAGCCTCCAAATCTGTGGCAGACAACATAAAGCCCATTTTCTATTTTTTATAATTTGCAGCCCATTTGCTAATTCTTAAGTAATTTATTACAACTCATTTTCTGCCCAGGACCACGGTCAAAAAGTTCAACCTTATTTTGCATATTTTGGTGGAGTCCAAACTATTGTAATCCTTAAATGATAAACATTTTTTAAGAACTTATTGATTTGCCAAAAATATCGTTCTGTTTTTGTAAGCAAATAAGACTTGGGACAATTGGGTTGGTTTAAGGGAAAACCACTGGTAAAAAATTCAGCGCTGGGTGGGAAAAAACAACAAAAATGAGGATGTAAATATGAAAAGGGAATTTTATGTGTTTTCAATATAATGATACGTGTATATGAACTAGTAAAACTATAGGTAGAGATTAGAAAATGGATGTAGGACATGCGTTTCAAGAGGAAAATAGAACTGGGTTGTGTGTTTGATTCAGTAAAAAAACTGCACGTGGATATTGTAAGACAAAATATAACTAACGCTGGCAGGCCAGAGGCCAGTAGATACATGCTGGATCTTTGTGCCCCGTTGTCGTCATGGGCTGGGCCTGTTAAAAAACCAACCCTGGGCAGTCTACAGCCTAGTTGAAACTTGCTCCACCTTAAAAAACAATATACGTGCTCAATAAACGAGAGAATTCTGCAAGTGCAGACTGATAACTGGGATGCAGTAGGGATATTGTTTTTTCATCATGATAATAAGTGTATGCACTTGTTTCGAAAAAATTGGAGAACTGGGAATTCGAACGGCAAGTGCTTATGCTACCCATCAAATAAAAATTAGGTGCCTGAAAATTCGTTTCGAAACAAATGATTCAGCTTTATATCCATGTAGACCCTCGGCATGATGGTTGGGAGCAAATGCAAGTTCATACCAAAAGATCGTTAACAACAATACCAACTTGCGGACGACAAGGTAGTACAACTACCAATACCAAACTAACTTATAATCTTTTTACTCCTGGCCCTAGTGTTCGTCTGGTAGAAAATCTTGTAGAGGACCAGCTCCCGCTCCTTCTCTTGCTCCAAGTGCCCGAGGTGGTACTGGTGCATCACCCAGTTGGTCCTCTGTTGGTAGAAGTTCTTGTTGGTGTGCAGCACCAGAATCTTTTTTGCTGCCCGTCTGCCGGCCGTTGACCATCACCGGCAAGGTATTGCCGGTCTTGTGCCACATCGCTTGCATGCCACACTCCAACTATATCTTGCGACGTGTCCACATGCCCCTTTTGAACGCCCTGGAATTGCACTGGAAGAAATGCTTCCTTAGGCCACTCAGTGTGATACCTGCAGTATTGTGGAATACAGGTTTTAGTGTACGTAGTTGGCATTTTCATAACATCTTTGGCATGTTGCAGTGACTTGTTTCACCTTTTATTAACTGTCAAATTGTAATTGCTTCACCAGGTCTGTGTCTAAAAAGAAAAATTGAGCTATAAACAAAGGAATATGTTTGTGCAAGTAGACGGCCGATCGGTGTCTTACCTGGAAGTTTCTTAGGTTGGGTGTAGCATATGCCATGCTCACTGTCGATGGTTGGTATGAACAAATTGATGAGAGACTGAAATCTCGCGCTGTCAGCACTCACTTTGGCCTCAAGGTGCTCGATCAGCTCCTGATCCATGGGATCAAACTTGACGCCAGCCGGCAACACCGGCCAATCCTTCTTCGACTTGCATCGGTAATTCCAGTTATATGGTACTCAATGTATGATCAATCGACTGTTTTAAGTGAATGATGAAAGATTTCGACAGATAAGTGGTACTCCAAATCTGAAGTCCAGAATACCCGAACACGCCGTCGGGATTCTTGTGTCACCTCACGTGCAGCGTGTTGTCACATCAATTCAATGTGTGGACATGATGAATAATTTGACCGGCGTATACTAGTACTGCTACTGTACTACTTACTAGTCGTATTTAGTGTCACAATTTATACATAGGTTTAACTAACAAGTACGCACTTGAAGCCTAACTGATATATATATGGCTTCTGCACAGCATCTCCATCATCATTATCAGTACATCCTACGAAGGTGAGTTAGGATGCACTTGATCCCAGGAAGGTATCTATCCTTCAAACTAGAGGAGTGCTTCAAACTAACAACAGTACATAATATGCAACAAAAGAGGGTCATGCTACAGCAGCAGAATACATGGCTCAGTCTAGATATCAGCACGAATCATGTTGTGCATATTTGTTGTTGGCATGCACCACATCGCTGCATGTCGGGTTTGCAAAAGCTATCCATCGCATGGAAGCTTGATGCCTTTCACACACTAAAGATTATCTGGCAACAAGCTGTGTCGACGAATCTCTGGATACCCATGGTATGATGTGTAAACACAGTCCCCCCTCGCGAATGGAAGTTGCATAGCACGATAATCATCACCGGTGATATGATCGATGATTGGTTGGATGATCGGATAATTGAGCCCGAGGAACAAGGAGTGGTTGCCGAGGCTGTAAACCCGCCTCCATCTGAATACGCCTGGCCCAACAGAGCTGGGATCTTTCTCGAACATGAAGCAGCCATAGCCATCAATGTCACGAACGCCCCACGCATTGTACTGGATGTGGTTTGATGTAATGGTTTGGTCAATTTGGTACGTGCGAATGAGCATCAAATGACTGCCATCAGCTGAAGAGCGATAAACCACCACCCATCGGCTGGTATCATTCCAGGTCCTAGAATCATGAAGGCCAGCGCATTTGCGTCTGGTGCAACAATTCAAATTGGAGACCAAAAGGACAAAAAATAACAATCATGTTCAGAGTATGTGTGGAATTAAGATTATTATAACAGTGACACATATCATAGACAGAGAATTGCAATGTCGTGGTCATAATCATACCCCAAGTAAAAAAATAAGCCAATGGCTTTCATATTCTAGCAATATGTCATGGTTCAAACATCATGTAACAATGATAGGAAAACAGCTATGACAGTGCCTACTCATATTCTACCATAGCACTTACTACTACTATTCTCATATAAACTCTAAGCAATAACATGTGTTGTTATAAAAATCTTGTAAACGAGAGTAACATATAGCAATCATGATGTTATGCTCATAATATGTATTCTAACAATCATTAGATGCCGATTGTTCACATATCAACTCTAACAATAACATGTGTGGTAAATCTAGGAAATGAGAGGGACATATAGCAATGATGTGGTTATAGACATGCTATGTATTCTAAATTTGTAACAAATGAACAGGCAGTCGTATTCATACGGTAAAGATGAGATGATATAGAAAAATTACATGACGATAGATTCCACCAGTATAGGCAGCCAATCTGTGCGTCGACCACATTCGACCGTGTAAACGATGCCATCGTGCACTATAGCATCAGACAGAAATGTTGCCTCAACAGGATTGATGATGAGCCATAACCATGTATGGCGGCCAGATTCTAGATAGACGAATCCCATGTTGAACAAGGCAATGAGCTTGTAATCCATGTAGCCTTCTGATGGTGTGGGCACTTCGCAGATTACAACTTTCTACAAATAGAGGTCGAGCCAAAAGCTTGACGCTACTCCTGCATAGTAGGCAGGAGTGTCCGGCGGGCCACGAGGCTCGATGGCGGCAGTATCCAATGATGGAAGGGTGATCTCTCGCTGGGTGTAGATATCCACGAGACACCACCGACTACTGGAGTGGTGGATGAGGACGATCCAGTTGGCCTTCATGCCCGCCCAATAGTGGTCGCGCATGAAGGACAAGTTGATGGGTAGTGGTAGCATGTCGAGGGGCACCACGGCAACCTCCGTAGGATCGTTAAGTCGGTGTCTGGGCCACCTGCGAGGATTGGGCATCAGCAAGCAGGGTGTCTTGAAAAGAGCCGGCCGGTTGCAGACGAGTAGACGGTACAAAGACACCGAGTATGCGGCCATACGGATGGTGCTGAGTAGGTCCATACGACTATAGATCTGCTCCAAGAGAACATCAGGGAGGAAATTCCAATCGCGGCTCTGCATGTCAGTCGGTTCTGCCATTGGGTTTTTCGGAGCCTGTGAGCCAGCGGGGAAGTGGATTCGGGCGGGCGAGCGAAGAAGCTTCTCCTCGTGCGGCCGAGCAGTGAGCGGGGGGATATGATACGCGCGAGCTACCAAGGAAGATGGCGTGGGCGGGCGAGCAGTGTGCGGGGGTAAATGGTGTGCGGCCGACGATGGGGAAGAGAGGAGGAAGAAGAGTGGAAGACGGGGAAGAAAGTGCATTAAATCTCAATTCTACTAGTACTACTACCAGGATATACCGTCCTTCGAAGTGTAAATAGTTACACCGATGACATGTGGGTCTACCACAAGAGGGCCCATAAGTCAGTTAATGGAGGACAGAGGTGCGTAGGCGTATTTGTGGAAGTGTGCTCTACTGGCAAACATGATGGTAGTACTGGGTAAGGCTGATTTAGTAACACCAACACGCTGGTTCAGCTTATTAATTACGTGTCCCATCTGCTGCAATGTGTATTGTCACTTCACTGCGAAGACTAGTTGAATAGTTCTCTCTGACCGAGATGGGGAATAATGGATAGCGAGGACTTCCTTTCTACAGTATCCCTATGCCTCTACGCTCACTTCACTCATTTTGCTCCATACCTAGTCACTTGTTGAAATCTGTAGAAAGACAAATACTTCGTATTTGGGAATAGAGGGGGGCTTTTACTCTGTATTTGGGAACAGAGGGAGTATCACCATATGGAGGGAACAGAGGAAGCTTGAAATATGAAAATGTCAATGGGAGGGAGTAAGCCCCATGCATGCATGCATGCATGCATGCATGCAACATGCAACACTCACACGTACACATGGATGCACGCAACACTCACGCACCCATGCGGCACACAGCACACGACGCAACACACACGCTCACGCTCAAGTGCTCACCCTACTCCCTACGTCCGTGAAGGACTGTACATTTAGAGATTTACACATTGACCAGGGCATAATTAATGCCCAAAAGTAGCAGACTTAAGTGTGCATGCGACCATTGAGAGAAAAAGATTAAATGAAGGCTGTTGCATGCTATAATTAAGGATATACATGTAGCCTATACCTACAGCACAAGTTGGTGCATTAGTCAATCAATATCAATTTAGATTAAAGGCTAAATGCATTGGAAGTGTAGATGTACATCATGTACTACACTCTTTGTTTTATAGCCGATGTACACTCTTTGTTAGAAGACCGAGGGAGTACACGTGCATGCACTCACATACACAGCCAGGGTGGTTCGTGTGCAAGGGTGGGACTCGTGTCGCGCCTGCGTAAAGTTTTGTTTAACTGATTTCTTTGCTCTGCCAACTGACAGGTGGGACCTAGAAACTAGGTGACAATTTAACCAGTCAACAAAGTACCACGTCGACTATGTGGCCGGTCAGTAGGGTGCAATACGGTGCTCTATGATGAGCTAGTGATCGTATAATCACCGCAAAACTATATATAGTGACCGTAAAGAGCGTATTGTTACATACGTTGACCGCCAGTGTATTTTTCTCGTTTCAAATTAAGCCATATTAATCGGAAAGGACGCAGTATGGACTACTAGTACTAGTACTGCTTTGATGTGTCCCGTCAACTCGTCGAACGAGGAGAAGATTGCTTACTACGCCTCTCCCTCGCCTACGCGCGCGGTGGTTCACAGGACGAGGAGAGGGTTTTGACTACAACGCCCTCCCCCTCTCCCTCTCCCTCTCCCTCGCCCTCGCGGTGGACTGATACGTCTCCAACGTATCTACTTTTCCAAACACTTTTGCCCTTGTTTTGGACTCTAACTTGCATGATTTGAATGAAACTAACCCGAACTGACGCTGTTTTCAGCAGAACTGCCATGATGTTGTTTTATCTGTAGAAAAGAAAAGTTCTCAGAATGACCTGCAAATCCACAGAGGCACTTTTTGGAATTAATAAGAATTTCTGGGCGAAAGAAATACACCAGGGGGCCCAGGGCCAGTCCATGACACAGGGGGCGCCCCCCTGTAGGGCGCGCCCCCCTATCTCGTGGGCCCCCTGGACCTCCACCGACCTCAACTCCAACTCTATATCTTCCGTCTCGTGGAGAAAAAAATCAGAGAGAAATTTCATTGCGTTTTACGACAAGGAGCCGCCGCCAAGCCCTAATCTCTCTCGGGAGGGCTCGTCTAGAGTCCGTTCGGGGCTCCGGAGAGGGGGATTCGTCGCCGTCGTCATCATCAACCATCCTCCATCACCAATTTCATGATGCTCACCGCCATGCGTGAGTAGTTCCATCGTAGGCTTGCTAGACGCTGATGGGTTGGATGAGATTTACCATGTAATCAAGTTAGTTTTGTTAGGGTTTGATCCCTAGTATCCACTATGTTCTGAGATTGATGTTGCTATGACTTTGCTATGCTTAATGCTTGTCACTAGGGCCCGAGTGCCATGATTTCAGATCTAAACCTATTATGTTTTCATGAATATATGTGTGTTCTTGATCCTATCTTGCAAGTCTATAGTCACCTATTATGTGTTATGATCCGACAACCCCGAAGTGACAATAATCGGGATACTTCTCGGTGATGACCGTAGTTTGAGGAGTTCATGTATTCACCATGTGTTAATGCTTTGGTCCGGTTCTCTATTAAAAGAAGGCCTTAATGTCCCTTAGTTTCCGCTAGGACCCCGCTGCCACGGGAGGGTAGGACAAAAGATGTCATGCAAGTTCTTTTCCATAAGCACGTATGACTATTTACGGAATACATGCCTACATTACATTGATGAACTGGAGCTAGTTCTATATCACCCTATGTTATAACTATTGCATGAGGAATCGCATCCGGCATAATTATCCATCACTGATCCATTGCCTATGAGCTTTTCATATATTGTTCTTCGCTTATTTACTTTTCCGTTGCTATTGTTACAACTACTACAAAAACCCAAAAACATTTATCTTAACTGTTGCTACTGTTACCATTACTATCATACCACTTTTGCTACTAAATACTTTGCTGCAGATACTAAGTTATCCAGGTGTGGTTGAATTGACAACTCAACTGCTAATACTCAAGAATATTCTTTGGCTCCCCTTGTGTCGAATAAATAAATTTGGGTTGAATACTCTACCCTCGAAAGCTGTTGCAATCCCCTATACTTGTGGGTTATCAAGACTAATTTCTCGCGCCGTTGCCAGGGAGCATAGCTCTATTCTCTGAGTCACTTGGGACTTATACCTGTTGATCACTATGAAGAACTTAAAAGATGCTAAGACCAAGATTTTGCCCTCAACTATGAGGGGAGGTAAGGAACTGCCATCTAGCTCTGCACTAGATTCTCCTTCCATTATTAGTAGGCTTGCGACACCTAAACCTGCTACTGCTATGAATTCTGATATGTCGTATGTTATTGATGATGCCACTTTTGCTTTGCATGATGAAACTACTTCTGTGCGTGATACTACTTTGCCATTAGGTCAATTTCTAGATGAACAACTTGCTAGAGTTAGGGGAAATGAAAATATTAAAGAACCTATTATTGATGATAGTGATGATGAACGTTACCCCAATGATTATGTATTACCTGTTGTTCCTAAGGGTTATGTTATGAATGAAGCAGCTGCTATGGAAATTCTTGCTTGCAATGATAGAAATTATCTTAAGAAATTATTAGCTAAATGGAAGCAGCAGTCTCTTAATGCTAGAATGAAACCCGATCCTAATTTTGCTACTTCACCTATCTGTGTTACTGATAAGGATTATGAATTCTCTGTTGATATTGATATTATTACTTTAGTTGAATCTGATCCTTTTTATGGCCTTGAATCTGAAACTGTTGTGACACATCTTACCAAGTTGAATGATATAGCCACCCTGTTTACTAATGATGAGAAGTCTTGCTATATATACATCCTTAAGATATTTCCGTTCTCATTAAAGGGTGATGCTAAAACTTGGTATAATTCTCTTGCTCCTGGTTGTGTGCGTAGTCCCCCGGATATGATTTATTACTTCTCTGCTAAATATTTCCCTGTTCATAAGAAACAAGCTGCCTTGCGGGAAATATATAATTTTGTGCAAATCAAAGAAGAGAGTCTCCCGCAAGCTTGGGGGAGGCTTCTCCATTTACTTAATGCTTTGCCTGATCATCCTCTTAAGAAAAATGAAATACTTGATATCTTTTATAATGGACTAACCGATGCTTCCAAGGACCACTTGGATAGTTGTGCTGGTTGTGTTTTTAGGGAAAGAACAGTCGACGAAGCTGAAATATTATTAAATCATATGTTGACTAATGAAAATAATTGGACTCTTCCCGAGCCAGTTCCTGAAGTAATTCCTGAACCAATTGAGCCAACTCCTGAGCCTATTCCTAAACCCACTCCGAAGAAGAGAGGTGTTTTATTTCTCAATCCTGAAGATATGGAAGAGGCAAAGAAGTCAATGAAATAAAAAGGTATTAAAGCTGAAGATGTTAAGAATATACCACCTATTGAAGAAATACATGGTCTTAATTTACCGCCTGAAGAACCATATTGTCTTGATAACCCGACACAGGTAGTAAAGGTAAATTCTCTCTATAGATACGATAAAGTTGAAATACCCTCTACTAAATTTCATAGCCCATGCTTGGATGAATTTGATGACTTTATGGCTAGACAAGAAAGTTTTAATGCTTATGTTGGTAGAGAGTTAAAGAATAATGCTTTCGAGATAGGACGCGTAGGTGATAATCTCGCTAGAGTTAAAGATGAACTTCACCGCGTTAGCAAATATGCGTCTATGGTTGCTACTCAAGCTGAGCAAGTACTCAAAGCTCAAAATGATTTTCTTGATGAGTTGAATAATAAAAATGACTTTGCCGTTAGAGTGGCTACTAGAACTGGTAGAATGACTCGGGAACCTTTGTATCCTGTAGGCCACCCTAAAAGAATTGAACAAGATTCTCAAAGAAATAATTTAGAGGCACCTAGTTCTTCTAAAAAGAAGAAGAAGAAAAACGATAGAATGTTGCACGCTTCTAGTGAACCTACTGTAGACACACCTGAGAATCCCAATGATATTTCTATTTCTGATGCTAAAACACAATCAGGTGATGAACATGAACCTAGCGATAATGTTGATGATAATGTTCATGTTGATGCTCAACCTAGCAAAAACAATGATGTAGAGATTGAACCTGCTGTTGATCTTGATAACCCACAATCAAAGAATCAATGTTATGATAAGAGAGATTTTGTTGCTAGGAAGCACGGGAAAGAAAGAGAACCATGGGTTCAGAAACCCATGCCCTTTCCTCCTAAACCATCCAAGTCAAAGGATGATGAGGATTTTGAGCGCTTTGCTGAAATGATTAGACCTATTTTTTTAGGTATGCGCTTAACTAATATGCTTAAAGTAAATCCTTATGCTAAGTATATGAAGGATATCATCACAAATAAAAGAAAGATATCGGAAGCTGAAATTTCCACCATGCTTGCGAATTACACTTTTAAGGATGGAATACCAAAGAAACATGGAGATCCGGGTGTGCCAACTATACCATGCTCCATTAAAAAAATTATGTTAGAACTACTTTATGTGATCTTGGAGCCGGTGTTAGTGTTATGCCTCTCTCTTTATATCGTAGACTTGAATTGAATAAGTTGACACCTACTAAAATATCTTTGCAAATGGCTAATAAATCAACTGCAATACATGTCGGTATTTGTGAGGATGTGCCTGTTGTGGTTGCAAATGTCACTATCTTAACGGACTTTGTTATTCTTGGTATTCCTGAGGACGATAGTATGTCTATTATCCTTGGTAGACCTTTTTTTAATACTGCAGGGGCTGTTATTGATTGCAACAAAGGCAATGTCACTTTTCATGTTCATGGCAATGAGCATACGGTACACTTTCCAAGGAAACAATCTCAAGTTCATAGCATCAATTCTATTGAAAAAGTTCCAACTATTATTTTTGGAGGTTTTGAATTTCCCCTACCTACTGTCAAGAAAAAGTATGATATTCTTATTATTGGGGATTTTCATATCCCTGTTGAGGTAACTTAGTGTTATTCGAAATTTCTCCGGTTCCGTGTTATTCGGAATGAGTTTGTTAACAAGACTTGATCAACCTTGTTAGTGGGTTCATTTTGATGACCACGAGATGGATGAAACTAGAAGGCACAACCTTCTGTACCCTCTTTTTACTTTCTGTTATTTAGAGTAAATAAAGCAAAAATAGTATTATCCGTCTGTTTTCTGAATTATCCATGCATTAAAAAGTAATCCAAAAATAAAAGTGCTCCAAATGCCCTGCAAATTTAGTATGATTTTTTCTGGAATATTTGAGGATTTTAGGCACTGAAAACACTGCAGGAGGGGCAAGCACCAGGCCACGAGAGAGGAGGGCGCCCCCCTGTAGGGCACGCCCCCTGTCTCGTGGGCCCCTAGTGGCTCCCCTCCACTTATGCCAGCACCCACACACTTCATCTTCTACCCAAAAAAATCCCCATCCAGCTCAAGCACGAGTTCTAGCTCGTTTTGCTGTGATTTTCAATCTCTTAGCTCAAAGCTCCATTCACAAAACTGCTTTGGGAGATTATTGCTTGGTATGTGACTCCTCCATTGGTTCAATTAGTTTTTGTTCTAGTGCTTTATTCATTGTTAATTTTTGCTACTTAGGTGACCTTGTTCTTGAGCTTGCATGTTAAATTTTTGAGGTTCCAAGTAATTCTAATGCATGATATGGGCTCTAGGCACTTGTAGGAGTAGTTGCTATCAATCTTGTTTGGTTTTATGCACTTTTATTTTGAAGCTGCTAAAATTTCAGAAATTTTCAGAAAAAGAAATATGCTTAGGAGAATGTACCAAGGTGGTTCCTCGGCAAAGAAAGGGCCGAGGACTGCTATACGTGAGCAAGACATTGAATTGCCGAGGGATGCATATGTACGGGCTTCTGAGTGGCCATCCGATGATTTTATGGTCGAAGCAGGCTTCAAGGAGGAATTTTGACGCGTATGTGTGTAATGCTGAGCTGAAGGACTTCTTACAAGATAAGTGTCCTCAGTACTATCAATTGACTGATTCCTTTGTGCGGAGGTTTAAATATAACTGTACGCGTAATTCTCCTAGTGTCCTATTTGATATTTATGATACATCTTACACCATGGACTTAGAGGATTTTACAACTACTTGCAAACTCCCGCAGTGGGGTAATATTAATGATCCTCACAAATCTGAATTTAGAGATTTTCTTGCTAGTATTACTGTGGGAGAATCTAGGGACATAGCACAAGCTACCATAGGGAGCATTCATTTTCCTGCTATACATTATTTTGCTCTCTTTATTGGTAGATGTATTAACGGTAAGGATGAAGCATATCATATGTGTGTACCTGATCTGAGTATCCTCAAGAGTGCGGTGTTCGGTTTTAAAGGTTATAACTTGGGGGCAATAGTTGCACGGAGGTTGCAGAATAATAGTAGAAAGGGAAAATTCTTTGGAGGAATTTATGCAACCCGTGTGGCTAATTTTCTTGGTATAGCCCCACGAGAAGGAGATATGATAATACGTCCTGTTTCTTTGGATAAAGAAGTTATGTTTAGTCATCATTTTCTTGAGAGGAATGAACAATTCCTCCATTATCGACTAATCTATGACAGACGCAACACCGTCCCCGTTACTCTTCCTGCTCCCTACCTTTTTGATTATCAGGAAAAAGGAAGATATGTTGTCACCAGAGAGGAAGCAGCTGAATACGAGAGGGGCGTGGAGGCAGCTCGTCAACACACTGTATCTTAGGAGGCGGTTGTCGATGCATCTCAGCACAACCCCGGTTTCACTTATGGATATCAGCCAGGTGGTCCTTGGTATTAAACCAACTTAGGCCAAAAGCCTAAGTTTGGGGGAGTACGTGTTTCTCACCGACTTTACATTCATGTTCACACACTAGTCGTCGGTGCTCATACTCTTTCATTGTATTATCCATGCTAGTTTAAATTTCGTTTTCTAGTTTTCTTCTTGTGTGTTTGATAAACCTTGAGAAAAACCAAAAAAATAGTTAGTTCAATTTCCTTGCCTGTAGTAGGAATTAAAATGAAAACCCAAAAAGATTTCTCGTTCTTCTTTTACTTGTTTGGAGCTTTCCCAAGTAAATAGTTTTATTTTCTTTTCTTTCCTTTAGGGGTCGACATGACCATTTTGAAAATGCTTAGTGGCTCTTATATGCCTGATTGTTTATTTAATTTAGAGCTGATGAGGACATGACTACCTTGGATACGACCAAAAATATTGCATACATGCAAATTTGTCAGGTGATTTCTAGTGCAAACTATTCAATAATCTATTTATGTTATCCAGAACAAAAATACGTCACACACTTTTGTGTTTGGTCTAATTGCAGGGGTATGGGACATTTGTACAATTCACATATGAAGATAAGGGAGAATGAGATGTTTAAGTGTTGTTCAAAAAGTTCTCTCACGTCACTTTTGGGCCAAGAGAAGATAGAGTCACAGTCTCTCACGTTCTGGATTCAGATTCGGACTGCACAGACATACCTGACTCAAAACGCTAATAACTTTTTCATACGGACTCTGAATTGGGTGATTCTTTTTTTGTTGGAATCTAGATTTTGTTCTCTTTCCAGCCCAATTGGATTCACCTTCAAATTCGTCCGGAGCGTCGAGATATCGACGAAACAATCAGACGCTGCAGCAGAATCCGAGTCAAACAAGTCCAAAGGTGTTGCATCACCTCCACTTGGGCCCATGAGCCTTGTACGACCTAGGGTTGGTTTTAGAATGCCTTGGGATGTTCTCCCACCTCCTTGGCCACCACCCCTTGCTCCTATATAAGTAGATCCATGTAGTAGCTTTTTCCTTGGGATTTGTTTAGTTAAAAGTTAGCCATTGCAACTTCGTGTACTTCGTTTGTGTCCAACGACCAGACCAAGACCACTTAAGGATCCCCACCTTTATCAATACTTCATCTATATTCGCAATATTCAGATTGCTTTATCATATTATTGCTTGTTCTTCGATTGATTGCAGGAATAGACCTTTGTGGTCAGGTTGATTGTGCTTCGGCGTGGTCAATAACCTCTCGGAGTTGGTTTAGCGATTGCTAAGGCGCAACGTCATGCACGTTTGTAGTCGAATCGTCAAAGTCGTCTCCACCATATCGATAGTTGTCATCTCATCGAAAGATCGGGACACCTCCGACTCTATCAAGTGGTATCAGTTTTCAGGTTGCTCGGTGAGAATTTCCTGTTTTTCCTAGATTAGATTTATTTTCTTACCTATTGTCCAAGAAAAAGCCACAAAAAAAGTTAGATCTATTCATCCTTTGTCCAAGCCAGTCTGAGCCTTTGCAATTTTCTTTTCATTATTTGCATTATTAAATTATCGGTTGCATCGTCGTGTCGAGTTGCTGGTCTTAGTGTCTAGTTCCTTTAGAGTTTCGAGTTCTGTTCACATTAGTCATGCCGCCGCTGCATCATTATCCCTTCCGCTGTCCACCATCCCATCCGTCAATTTCCACCATGTGTTGCCACTGTTCATTATCATAATCATAGTTGAGGTCATTCACATCTTCGCCTGATCCAATCTACATCTTGTCTAATTTGTCTTGGAAAGAGGGAGAAAAAAGATAGAGAAAAAAAAGAAAAAAAAGGCAAAAAAGGGAAAAAGGAAAAAAGAGAAAGAAAAAGAAAAAAAGTGTGAGGACAAAAAAAAGAGAAGAGAAAAAAACAAAATTCGGATCTATCTTGACTCAATCTCGTAGTTGAATTCCGACTGCATTCGGTTTAGTGCACTGTTCCGTAAAATAGGCATAAGTTCCTCATACGAAGTCCGTTTTGGCTCCACAAGTACTCAAATTAAAGCTAGCGACTAGACACATCTGAATAGTTGCAAAAGCTAGTTCAATATTTGGCGTCTCAAAATCAACTTCTAAACAGGTATTTTTGCCCTCCGAAGTTCGCGCATACAGTTTGTTCCAGTTTTTCAGGCCAGTATTAGAATTCTTTGACTCCTCATATCAATTCGGAATTGAGTGATTCTTTTTGCATTCTAAAGCTTGAGTTAGTAGCAAACTTTTCAAGAGGAAAGTTGGAGAGAGATTTGTTATATATCCTGCTTGGCAGTTGTTATTCATCATTATCTTTACTGCCGTTGTGATCTTCACTTATATCTTGCTGTCCAGAGCTACTTATCCTTCATTGATGCTAGTTGTGCTATGTCGTGACCTCATTAGTGTTCTAGGCTCGCGTCTCTAGTCCGGTCTAGCCTAGGACCAGCACAGTACCGTCGTTGAGCGTTTATTCAACATTGCATCTTTGAATTGACTATTGCTAATCTTTTGCTACCATATATAGCCAACCTAGCTCCACATATTTCTACATCGTGTATACGTACATTCCCCTGGCAATCGCTTTACACAATCTTCAGAGTTATTTGACACCGTTGGTTGCCTGTCACCACCTGTCGCATGGTAAGAACTTGTAAGATATTGATATTTGCTTTACTGTGAGCACGCTACAACCACATCCTAGTAGTTCATAGGAAAATTATTCTCGAATTTTGTTTCATGCTTCTACTAATCATGACAGGTTTCGGAGAAAGAAGTTCTTGGACGACGAACACATCTTCACCATCACGAGAGTTGGGACAACACACACAAGCACATGGTCAGGTTATCTCTTTACCATCATTTGAGGGTAGATTTAATCCTGCTATTTATCTAGCTTGGGAGCTTGAAGTAGAACAAGTTTTTAGTTACCATGACTTTTCTGAACTTGAGCGAGTACGAGCTGCCACTAGAGCATTTACTGGTTTTGCTTTTGTTTGGTGGAGTGCGCATTGTAAGAAAAACATTGATAACCAACCCACAACTTGGAAAGATTTGAAACATGTAATGAGACAACAATTTTTCCCTCCTTACTATCGTCGTGAATTGCTTCGCAAATTTGAACAATTTAAACAAGGCAATAACACTGTTCATGCTTACTACCAAGAGTTCAAATCTTATATGCATCATTGTGACATAGAAGAATCTAAGGATGATACAATGAATAGATTTTTTTGATGGTCTGAACCATGATATTCAGGCAAGATTTAGGTATATTCCTCGTTGCATTACTGGTATGTATGTTTGTGCTTGTACCTTTGAGAGACAGTTATAGGAGGATGCGTTGGGTGACTACAACAACTACTATTCCTACTCATGCTCAATACCATTGATTGATTCCTCCACCGTTGCACCTACTAGAGCAGCCACACCTTAGATTGTGAGTGCGACATCATCTCAAGTGTATGGTACATTGTCATTTTTCATACCGACACCAGCTACGTCTTTGCGATAAGGTAATAGTAAAGGTATTGATGATATAACTTCACATGAGAATGATGCATCCCTAATTAACTTAAATACATCATGTGTTGAGTTACCTGTTGATTTGAGCACACCACCTATTTTAGAGAATCATGTTACTATCATGAATGCATCATGTGATCAAACAACTGAAATACCAACAATTTTGAGTGCACCCATTGAATTAACTATTGATGCAAAAGAACGAATGTTTAGTCATTTTGATATGACCTCTAATCTTGGTGATGATTCTGTGTCCAATGACTTACTGCATGTTTGCTTATTTAAGCATGTTGTAGCATGTAAATTTGATGCAAGTAAGGTTTATTCACCAATGTTGGGATGGTTTAATGATGAATATTGTCAATCTTTTGATAGGAATAAGAGCTTCACTTATATGTGCAAACTGAGTTGCAATATTTTCATGCCTTCTACTTATGATAATATTTTGGCTTTATATTTTATGATCTATGAAACTTACTCATGTATACATGTGGCATATGTGCAAAAATCAAGGGAAGTAAAAATGGATGACATATACATATACAACATGTATACCTTGTCTCTTTTGTTAACCACATTTCAGACTAAGCAACACCAAGGACGGCTTTGTTTTAAAAAAGGGGAGGATGATGAGGACATTACTACCTTGGATACGACCAAAAATATTGCATACATGCATATTTGTCAGGTGATTTCTAGTGCAAACTATTCAATAATCTATTTATGTTATCCAGAACAAAAATACGTCACACACTTTTGTGTTTGGTCTAATTGCAGGTGTATGGGACATTTGTACAATTCACATATGAAGATAAGGGAGAATGAGATGTTTAAGTGTTGTTCAAAAAGTTCTCTCACGTCACTTTTGGGCCAAGAGAAGATAGAGTCCAAGTCTCTCACGTTCTGGATTCAGATTCGGACTGCACAGACATACCTGACTCAAAACGCTAACAACTTTTTCATACGGACTCCGAATTGGGTGATTCTTTTTTCTTGGAATCTAGATTTTGTTATCTTTCCCGTCCAATTGGATTCACCTTAAAATTCGTTCGGAGCGTCGAGATATCAATGAAAAAATTAGACGCTGCAGCAGAATCCGAGTCAAACAACAAGTCCAAAGGTGTTGCATCACCTCCACTTGGGCCCATAAGCCTTGTATGACCTAGGGTTGGTTTTAGGATGCCTTGGGATGTTCTCCCACCTCCTTGGCCGCCACCCATTGCTCCTATATAAGTAGATCCATCTAGTAGCTTTTTCCTTGGGATTTGTTTAGTTAAAAGTTCGCCATTGCAACTTCGTGTACTTCGTTTGTGTCCAAGGACCAAACCAAGACCGCTTACGGATCCCCACCTTTATCAATACTTCATCTATATTCGCAATATTCGGATTGCTTTATCATATTATTGCTTGTTCTTCGATTGCTTGCAGGAATAGACCTTCGTGGTCAGGTTGATTGTGCTTCGGCGTAGTCAATAACCTCTCAGAGTTAGTTTAGCGATTGCTAAGGCGCAACGTCGTGCACGTTTGTAGTCGTATTGTCAAAGTCGTCTCCACCAAATCGATAGTTATCATCTCATCAAAAGATCGGTACACCTCCGACTCTATCAAGAGCCCATATTATTTGTCCTCCCTCTTCAGTTGAATGCTTGTAGATTCCAGCTTAGTCCAATGCACGTACACTCTTATTATTATACACATCTTCGGTCGTGCGAGTGAAAGGCAATAATAACGATATATGATGGACTTATTGGGATGAGAAAAGTTGGTATGAACTCGACCTCTCTTGTTTTTGTAAATATGATGAGTTCATCATTCCTGAGTCAGCTATTATGACGTAACATATTTGCCATGACATTTAGAGATTATAGTTACTTGTGCCATGCTTGATTAGCTATGAGTTATAATGGTTGTGCATCCGAACTCCTTAAACCCCAAAATTGTTCTATATGAGTCCACTATATCTACCTATATGCGGTATCTACCTGCCGTTCCAAGTAAATTTGTATGTGCCAAACTCCAAACGTTCAAATGAAATTCTGTTTTGTATGCTCGAGCAGCTCATGTTACAACTAGGGTTGCCTATATCTTCCATGCCAGGTGGGTTATTCTCAAGAGGAGTGGACTCCGCTCCTCATTCATGAGAAAGGGCCGGTAACCGGGATGCCTAGTCCCATGATCCAAAAGATCAAAGCAAATCAAAAAAATTAAACAAAACTCCCCCAGGGTTGTTGTATGTTGGAGGCGCTCGTTGTTTCGAGCAAGCCATGGATTGATGCTTGTTGGTGGTTGGGGGAGTATAAACCTTTACCATTCTGTTTGGGAACTGCCTATAATGCATGTAGTATGGAAGATACAGCCATCTCTTAGGTGTTGCGTTGACAGCAAAAGTATACTGCTCAAAATATTATTCAATCTCTATTTTAAAATCGAGCTCTGGCACCTCTACAAATCCCTACTTCCCTCTGCGAAGGGCCTATCTATTTACTTTTATGTTGAGTCGTCACCTTCTTATTAAAAGCACCCGCTGGAGAGCACACTGTCATTTGCGTTCATTATTATTGGTTCATATTGTGTATGACTTGATTGGATCTCTTTTACCATGAATTACAATGTTTAGTCAGTCCTTGATCTTTAAAGGTGCTCTACATTTATGTTTTGCGGTCTCAGAAAGGGCTAGCGAGATACCATTTTGTTATATCATGTTATGATTGTTTTGAGAAAGTGTTGTCATCCGAGTTTTATTATTATTGCTCGCTAGCTGATTATGCTATTGATATGAGTAGTTATGAGACCTTTGTGTTATTGTGACTATGGTTAGTTCGTAATATTTGCTGAAACTGGAATGCTGGCTTTTCATGTTTACAACAACAAGAGCAAACAGAGTTTGTAAAAGTTTTTCTTTATTACTTTCAGTCTATCAACTGAATTGCTTGAGGACAAGCAAAAGTTTAAGCTTGGGGGAGTTGATACGTCTCCAACGTATCTACTTTTCCAAACACTTTTGCCCTTGTTTTGGACTCTAACTTGCATGATTTGAATGAAACTAACCCGGACTGACACTGTTTTCACCAGAACTGCCATGATGTTGTTTTATGTGTAGAAAAGAAAAGTTCTCGGAATGACCTGCAAATCCACAGAGGAACTTTTTGGAATTAATAAGAATTTCTGGGCGAAAGAAATACACCAAAGAGCCCAGGGCCTGTCCACGAGACAGGGGGCGCCCCCCCTGTAGGGCGCGCCCCCCTATCTTGTGGGCCCCCTGGACCTCCACCGGCTTCAACTCCAACTCTATATCTTCCGTCTTGTGGAGAAAAAATCAGAGAGAAATTTCATCGCGTTTTACGACACGGAGCCGCCGCCAAGCCCTAATCTCTCTCGGGAGGGCTGATCTGGAGTCCGTTCGGGGCTTCGGAGAGGGGGATTCGTCGCCGTCGTCATCATCAACCATCCTCCATCACCAATTTCATGATGCTCACCGCCGTGCGTGAGTAATTCCATCGTAGGCTTGTTGGACGGTGATGGGTTGGATGAGATTTACCATGTGATCAAGTTAGTTTTGTTAGGGTTTGATCCCTAGTATCCACTATGTTCTGAGATTGATGTTGCTATGACTTTGCTATGCTTAATGCTTGTCACTAGGGCCTGAGTGCCATGATTTCAGATCTGAACCTATTATGTTTTCATGAATATATGTGTGTTCTTGATCCTATCTTGCAAGTGTATAGTCACCTATTATGTGTTATGATCCGACAACCCCGAAGTGACAATAATCGGGATACTTCTCAGTGATGACCGTAGTTTGAGGAGTTCATGTATTCACCATGTGTTAATGATTTGGTCTGGTTATCTATTAAAAGGAGGCCTTAATATCCCTTAGTTTCCGCTAGGATCCCGCTGCCACGGGAGGGTAGGACAAAAGATGCCATGCAAGTTCTTTTACATAAGCACGTATGACTATTTACGGAATACATGCCTACATTACATTGATGAACTGGAGCTAGTTCTATATCACCCTATGTTATAACTATTGCATGAGGAATCGCATCCGGCATAATTATCCATCACTGATCCATTGCCTACAAGCTTTTCATATATTGTTCTTCGCTTATTTACTTTTCCGTTGCTATTGTTACAACTACTACAAAAACCCAAAAACATTTATCTTTACTGTTGCTACTGTTACCATTACTATCATACCACTTTTGCTACTAAATACTTTGCTGCAGATACTAAGTTATCCAGGTGTGGTTGAATTGACAACTCAACTGCTAATACTAAAGAATATTCTTTGGCTCCCCTTGTGTCGAATAAATAAATTTGGGTTGGATACTCTACCCTCGAAAGTTGTTGCGATCCCCTATACTTGTGTGTTATCATGGACGTGCAGCAGTTCAATCGGTGTCAGATTGCCAGAAGCATATTGTACTGTAGTATCATCATTGTTGGACCTTCCGAAGAGGCAAAGAGCCAAGTGCAAGGTTCACATGAGTACGAACTGTTGAACCTCCCGAAGAGGCAAAGAGCCAAGCGCAAGGTTTTATAGGAGTTGTCGTCCTAGTAGGAGTGTACTACAACTATAGCGAACGATGCTACTGTATGATGCCGCCACGTCACGTATATCCAAAGTTGTGCCACCTTTTTTCTCAAAGAGCCTGTTGGAGTCCGTGCAACAACCACACAAGTTGCACGTACACATAACACATTTACTAGTAATAAATTCTAAAGGACAAATGCCAGTATGCCACACAAGTTTATCTCCAATTCATGTGATAAATTTGTGCACGACTAGTCTACATATATTCACAGCGCTACCATTCACAATTACCGTACTCCACTTACACATTCTAGATGGGCTACATGTCCTCCTCCAGGTTCTAGTCCCAGGTGTTCTTCATGGATGGCACGATCCATAGCGGTGGGCAACGGGAATCATTGTCGCAGCTTTCTAGTCCAGTTCCACACGATGGAGACTCATCCAAGCTGAAGCGGCATAAATCAGGGATAGCGTGTCCCAGCATGTCGTTCATCCGGGGATGCGCACTGAAGACACAACCATGCTTCATGAACGGCAGGCCTTCCGTGTCGTGCACGGAAGGTGGCATCCGCTTCACAATGGGGTAGTTGTCCCCGATGAAAAGCGAGTACTCACCAAAGTGTTCCTCGGCACCCATGTAGCATCACGGGGGTCGAACTTGGCGCCGTTCATCTGGTACACCCGGCATCCCAGATCTGGACACATGGTGACGTACATAGTCAAGGTCCATGCATAATAATGTTGTGATCAAATATGGCGGTCAGTAATACTGTGCAGCAAATAGTACTACTCCAGTATAAAGGAAGTAAAGTAACCGGCTTATTATATATAGCCACTCTTGGCTACATGGATGAGATAGTAAGACATGGAAAAACAAAAATGGTGGCAGCTAGTGGGTTCAAGTGTTCAAGGGCCTAGCTAGCTATATGCGTCCTCCAAGGTAAAAAAGTACTCCTACTAGTACTACTACTAAGTATACTACTAGTACAACAATGAAAGAGAAGGCGAGAGGGTTAAAAATGGAATACCTGGGTAGATAGTGACGGTCCGATCGTGGTAGATTGTGTGACCATGTTGCACATCAGTGGTACCATGGGTAACGACTGCTAAGATAGTTGATCCCAATATGCCAAAGTCAGCTACAAGGTTCCAGGTTAGACCGAATCGCGGATGCAAATGCACATCCAGGATCGGCAATCTTATTTTGATCGGGGAGGACTGGTCCCTGCAAAATAATGGAGTACCGTTAGGGATGCAAATGATGGTTTGTGCATTCCGTTTGTAATCTCTTGTACCATAGGATGGCAACCAGATGAAACAAGTCCCCAGGCTTGTCACCGCAAAGATGCGGCCTAGATGGCGCACGACATCTTCGAACATGTAGGGGTACAAATCTACCGCCGCCAACATGCACCAGCCTCTGTCGTTACTGCCTCTTGCATTGATGGCAATCCTTATGTCGAACACCGCGATGAGATAGTAATCGTTGTAGCCGCGTCGCTTTGTCGGCAGATCCGCAATTTCTATCTTCTTCAATTTCATGTAAGCATCATCATACGTATTCAAGCCCAGCCAGTCCGGAAGGCCGATCCCAATGGTGGAGAAGGGGTCTACCGGAACGGCCGCACTACTGTGGATGTTGTGCAAAATGATGGTGGTATCCGGCCGGAGGTATGCAAGACAATCTTTGTTGGAACCGACCCAGACCTATATATAAGACGGTGGGCAGCGGAGAAATTACAGGATGGAAATGGAATAAATAAGTACTACATGATCAAACTCCATTACTGACCTGCTCATCGAACAAAATCCGACTACCTCTCAACGTCGGCAACTCTAGCGGAGTCAACATGCAACCATGGCCAGGGAGCAGTGGACTGTTCGAAGGATTGTCCCATAGAAGAACCTTCTCCTCGAGGATGCATGGAAGACCAACAAGCATGGCCTTTTCCCAAGCCTGTTTAAGCAGCATCTTGAAAAAGTTGGTGCAGGAAGCACCGAGTCTTGCGGCGGTGAGGACGTCGGAGCGGCGTGCGATTTCTCCCAGAGGATCGTCGTCCAAGGTCTCCCCGCCCCTACGAGGAGGAGAACCGCCTGGCGAATCCATGGGAGCAGCAACAAACTGCCTTCTCTTCGGGGGGACTGGCGAGGAGGAGATAAGAGCGTAGTAACCGCGGGGCCTCGTCCCTTCCAACTGTAGATCGTTCCTCAACGAAGGGGTGAGGCTATAATTTACTACTAGTACTATCATTCTGGAACGTTATGGGATTGCATTATACTGTAAATAATAGCACTAGTAAGAAATTTTTGGCACTAGGTAGTAGTTTTTGGCGTGGATTAAGAAATTTTGGGTATGTTTTTGCCATTTTTTATACACGCCAACTAGTGTCAAAAAACGTCTTACATTACGTGACGGAGGAGTAAGTACTCGTACTATAGCAGTACTAGTACTACTTTTTCTCAACTAGTAGTGCGATGTATTGTACTTCTAGTCTAGTCTAGTATAGTGCACCAGTTTTGAACTCTTGAATCTCAGGGCCTAGGAGCTACCGTTGGAAGTGGAGGGCACTACTGTTCTCTAGAACCATCACTGTACTATCAATGCAGGGAAAGTACACCTGCGTAGTGGCCTAGTGGGTACTCTCCGTGCTCTATTCAGCCGCTCCTCTCACGTAGTTGGCCTACTCAGCCACTCCTCTCATGCACACACTAGCAGCCTGTTTATCAGCGACGATTAATGCGGGGGCAGAACATTTGAGTTATTTGATACAGTGAGACTAGGATTTTTGCTTCCATTTGTGGAGGTGTAATGGATCTCGTCAAACTTTGTTAGTAGTTCCTTCTTTATGAATGAGATGAAGCAAAGCTTTTGCCTCCGTTTCAAAAAAAACACGTCAAGAGGAATTTCTTTTATAGTAGAGCCGATAATGGAGTGAAGTCCATGTGTGCAACGCCACAAGCTAGAGAGTAGTAGTAGAGCACTTTACATACAGAGCCATATTGCACAGTTCCCAATGCCCCACCAGGCTTTTCCAGCTCCGCAGGCTTAATTGGGAGGCGCTAGTTTAAATATGCTACTAGCTGATGAGGAAGCTGCAAGCGAGGTGCGGCTAGGGCGAGCACGCGAGCCACGGGATGCTGGAAAGGAAAACCCGTTCACGTGGCTAGGCTATCCAGTGCACCCAGATTGTGGGGCCGCACGTCCGTTTGACTTCAAAACTCAAACTACCCATGTAAAATATTGGCTCGCAGCAAAGTGTAGTAGTACTATTTTAAAAAAAGGGCCGCCGTGCTTTCGGCCGGGATCGAACCCACAAAACGAGGTATACACTCCCGCGTCCACTAGTAGTACTCGTTGGAGTACAATGCAACCTAGAATCGCCTTTTCTCGCTAGTAGTATGTACATTGTTCCTTACAAGAAGGCAAGAAACCAGTAAAATGCCAAGAAACCATTACCACTTGCATATGTAGCGGACTTAATATAAGACTACCTTATCAACCATTGTACATGCTCTTACCAACCAGCCCTACCAACAAACGACTACTCTACAAAGTGTCGTTATAGGCATGTTTCAACCCATGGCCCTGTTTGGATACATTTGTCGTCAATCTAAACCTGCCATCCAAACACCACTTTGGTTAGAGTTAGTTCAGGGTTAGAATCTAACTCGAACCTCTGACAGGGCCCATGTTCCCATTAAGTAAACGCCTTCTATTCGACCGGGCGTTATGACTTGTGGGACCTACATGTCAGTCTGCACAAAAATCCCTGAGTGACCTCCTACCTTCGGTCCATCCACCTAGTCATCCTCGGCCATGGGAAGCAGCTACCACCGCCGGCAGAAGGCGAGGTCAAAACCGCCAGCGGTGCGGAGCCCATGTTGTGTCAGCCCGGATGCCAGCTCCGTCCGGCGCTCGCGGCCGCTAGCTAGCCAAGATAGCTCCATCCAGCTGCTTGTCTGCAAGGTTTGCCAGCTAGATTGGCATGGCAGCGCGGCGGCTTGTTCACGCGCACCGCGTTAAGGCCAGCCATCTGGCTCGAGCGAAGGCCAGTGCGGCGGCTTGCTCGCTCGTGAGTCACGCTCAGGCCAGCCTGCCAACCCATGCGGAGGCCAGCGCGGCGTCCGGCCCGTCCGGCGGAGCGGCGGCCAACTCGCTCATCACTGGCGCCACCGACGAACACGCATCAGTACTGTTTGAAGTAATGTTCAGGAAAAATAATGATTTGAGGGGGAATAACAGGATAGAAGGTCAGATGTGGGTCCCTCGTGTTAACGGTCAAACAAAATGTGTTGGTTTAAGCTGCCTCGTCGGCACGGACGTGTGGGCCAACCCTATCATAAATGGGTTTAAACGAACCTAATTGGTAGGAGTACTAGGTAGTAGTTTTTGGCATGGATTAAGAAATTTTTTGGGTATGTTTTTGCTATTTTTTGTACAATAGATTCTTCCTAGGGCTGGTTGAAAGTGGTAGTTTTTTGTTAAATACTCTACATATTGTAAGTAGGAGTGAAAGTTAAGCTTTGGAAGCCAATAAGCAAGGCTAGTTACATAGTGCATATGTGTACATGACTGAAAGTAGATATCAACCATGAGTGACTAATATCTTGATGGAAAACTGGAAACTATGGAATACTAGGAAAAATGCATGGTTGGAAATACTAGCAATGTTCATGTGCGTTGCAACGAATCATAATTAGAATAATACTTACTCACAAACTTGATACAAGACACTCTAATTTTGATATACATATGTCACTAGAGATATATTATGTTTCAATTAGAATATATTCCTTGGGCTGTTTTGGTGAGGTCAGGGAGGGATGTGGTTGGTTTTAAGATACTAATTATGGGTTTTTTTGTAAATTGGTAGACAAGTGGGATGTTGGTGAGAAAAGGCAACAACTTACCTCACAGTCATTAAATGTAGATCTAATGGTCAGAAACGACAGATGGCAGACACACCTTCATCACCAACTTAGTCTTGTGTAGGAGTACTAGCAAGATCCGTGCATTGCACGGAACATCAAGATGCACTTTTTTACAAAACACTTGTTGTGATTGACCCTTGCGGGAGTAATCCCATGTGTAAAAACTAATGATATCTCGAGAAATATGAGATAAGATGAAGAGGAGTGGGGTGTGGTGGTGATTGGTGGTCAGACTAAGCGGAGGCATGGGGATTGACGACGCCGGCAGCGGCCACCAGGCCAGTTTGTTCCAGAGGCTTCCTTTCTTAATTTCTCAACAATGAGGTTTGTTGGAGATATGGATGAACGAGGGAAGGCCTTGTCTGCAAATGTGGAGAGGGGTGCGGGTATCTTTTAGTTTAATTTCCATCTGTTAGATATAGATCGGACGGTCTATATTGCAAGATGGCACATGTACCATCATCACCAACTCGGTTTTTTATGAGAGAAGAAATATAAGTATGTAGATACAAACATATTATCGATACTTGCTTTCGTAAACTAGCATCTACATTCTATCAACGCCTCGGCATGTGGGGCCTTAGCACAATGACTTCTCGACTGTGTAAAACAAAGATTTTCTCGTCGCCAATAAGGAGGAGGTAACGGCTGCGCGCTTTTTGGCTTGCTCTAGTCCTAGTAGTCATACTAGGTGGTCTAAGCACGTGTAGATTTATTCTCTTTCACGTCTCGTGTTCGCCGTACTGCCATGACTGTTGATGAATAGACGATTAGTTATTCATGGGGAAACCCTTGTTGAGCATGTTTGTGAGAGAGAGAGAGAGAGATAGTGTGCGTGTGTGATATGTTAGAGACTGAGGCAATGATAACAGATTCTTTGTGTCTATTTGTGTGGAGGATAGAGAGAGACATGTACATGGGGTTTTGTGTTGTGTAACGTGGAGACACATATACATAATTAGAGAGTGAGTGTGTGAGATACACATGCGGACATGGGGAGAGATGAGGATCCAGATAAATGGGTGTCTATGCGTGTCTGGGTGTGTTTGTGCATGCGTTTGTGTGTGAGAGGGAGTGTGTGTATGTGGAGTAGAGAGACCACTGATGATGTAAACCTAGTATAAGGGAAGGGGGAATAGTGTGACATGTGTAGTAGCGGGATAGCACGGGTGCGGGCGGGGGAGCAGACTATTTGGAAGAGACATCGAGTGTGTGTGTGGGAGAGGGCTGTGAGAGCGAGCGAGCGAGAGAGAGAGAGAGAGAGAGAGAGCTATCGACGGAGAGAGAGAGAGAGAGAGAGGAAGAGAGGGGGCGAGAGGGTCGTTTATGTCCATAAATGGCGTATAGATAGGGAGACAATGTTGATGTTGTCCGAAATTGGCCTATGTACGGAGACACAAGGGAAGCGAGTCATCATTTGTGTGATAGGAACTTCATGAGAGATCTAGAATAGATGGTGTAGAGCACAATGTGCAAAATCGAGAATGATGATATATTAGGGAGCTATGGAAAGAGTCACGACATATATGTATACAGGGAAGGAGCTGGGGCGGGTCCGCATGTGGGAGAGATAGAAAGAGGAGAGTGGTGCACAAGGAGACAAACTGTGCTTGTTTGCAGTGGGGGTGGTGTGTGAGGTGAGTGCACGAGAACCACATAACTAGGGAGATAGACGTTTGGGGGCGACGTTTTGTGTGTATGGGAAATATACACTCTACATAGTGTGTGTGATTGGGTAAGAGAGATAGCGGGAGACCTAGAGAGTGAGGGAAGAGATGTGTGCATGACCGAGAGACAAAGTGATAGACCCCTATATTTGGGTCCGGACTTTACAAGAGAGAGGGGTGTTAATGTGCTCGTGTGTTGGTGTTTGGGGGAGAGAACGACTTCTCTCTATGTGTGTGTGTGTGTGTGTGTGTGGTGGGGGCGGGGGGCGAGGGGGGGTTGGCTTCAGATAAAGAGTGAGGTGTCTATATTTGAGGGACTTTAGCGTAATTGGGATATTGTGCACTCATGGTTGATCAATTTGTTTCACAGTTTGGACTATGAGATAACGATACTTTGGAACATGCGTGATATACCTTGATGTACCAGAATTACAAACCTAAGATTGGAATTTTGGAATTCGACTCCATCATTAGCTTTTGTAATTCATTTAAACGGAGGTACATTTTTAAGTCGGGATTTTGTGATTTCAAATTCATATATCAAACCTAGAGATATACACATACGTGCATGTTCAAACTTTATAATCATCCACTTTATTCATACACATACACATTTTTGCTTTTGTCATCATATTTAGGATAAACACATTTGGAATTTCAATTGAATTGGACTGTATGATGGTATTTGCTTGTAGTAGCTCAATGATCCATATTTTAATTGAATGGTCAATCTAAGTTTTGACTTGGAGACATTGATTTTCAAAACTTGCACTTTTTTTGCATGCAAAACAAACAAATTGTCGGCCATGATATCATAGTCTGCCGTACGTGAGCAGAATACTTATAATTTTAGGCGCCAAAAGCTTTCAAACTTCCCGCTCACATCGAAATATCACGCGCCCGAAAGTTTAGCCCTGCGATATTCCTGTTTTACCCCTGCCACATGAACGAAAAAGGGCTGCTTTGGTAACACCATTGTTTTCCCCTCTTTGCCCCCAACATTCTTCCCTAGAGCCCCTCCCCTTCCCCTTCCCGACCCCCCAACCACGGCAAGCCGCTGAATCTAGTCCTCCGCTGCAGCGGAGGACCTCACACCCCGCCGGATCTACCTTCCGCACCTTGGAAACCCAAACTGCCAACTCACCACTTCACCGGAGCCGCTTCAGCGACTGGCTTGTCCACCGCTCCAGATCTCCTTGACCGCCATCATGGTCCACCACACTGGATCTGCTTAACCGGTGCCTTCGTCCACCAAAGTGTAGGCCCTTCACTGACTCCCTCGTTCTCCCCTTCGCTGGCCCTTCATACAAGCCCTCGTCCACCGCAACAGATCCGCCTCACCGAAAGCACTGTACAATGCGCCCGCTGAAGCCTTCGTCCACTGCACCGGACCCGCTCCACGGATGCCATATTCAACTCCACCGGCCCTACTTTACTGACGCCGTAGCCTCATCAGGTTATTTCGATTTATACTCCTTTAGTTTTTCTCTTTCTTGTGCAACTGTTCACTTATCACAAATGAGCTTTCTTGTATGTCGACAGGCACCGCAACCGTAGCACCGGAGCCACTTCAGCAACGGCGACAGCCGGCCCAAACTCATTCGCAACACGAGCACCATCGACGATCCTTAGCTATCAAGTATGACAACGATACCCATACGCCGTCGAGAATCAGGTACTATTATCCAACAGCCGGCGCCTATGTTCACATTCCTAGCGTAAGCACCGCACCTTTGAATTTCTTCAGGGAATCATTCAGTTTTTCATGAGACACGTTATTCTGCTTGCACCTGTAGGGCCATACTTCTGGCAGTGAACATGTTACATGTGCTAAATTACATACCAGTGCACATATAGTTAATATGTTTTAGTTTTGTCCTAAGTACTCCCTCCGTTCCAAAATAGATGACCCAACTTTGTACTAACTTTGTACTGAAGTTAGTACAAAGTTGAGTCATCTATTTTGGAACGGAGGGAGTATTACTGTACTTCCTAGATATCACTGCCTACTATTGTACTTCTTGAATGCTATATTCATGATAATGGTGTTGTTCTGATTCCACATGTTGGTTCCATCAGACTGCTTAATGTTCTCTATGCTTAATTACACATCAGCAAACTAGCATGTGGTTCCGCTGCTTTTTGTTCGTTTTACCCTACATTTTCTGATGCTAGCTATTACATCACTGCTCCGAGCCTCTGTTCATTACTTGGTTGTGTGTTCTTGATCTTCCCAAGTTGCATGACTAATTTGATACTTCTATTAATTATGGAGCTGCCAACCCCATCAAGCAAAATATTTGTTCTTTTGGGGCTGGCACCTCGAACAAGCATAAAAATAGAGGGAAGCAGATATATTGTCGTGTATGCACATACCCTTCTTTCATTAGTTTAGATGAACCATTGATGATCAATTCGGACCAGTGCATGCGATTAAAATTAATTTTACCTAAATAGAGGGTGCAGAATAAACTACAACAACTAGATTTGCAACCACGCGATGCTGACGATATCTTCAAAGAACATTGCAACAGCAGCGAGGCTTCATAGCAACATATGGTAAGCTAGTGTGTTTTAATACATGTGAAATGTAATTCGAGTGGGCTGCTTTCTTGGCTTGTGCCCTCAACCTGTAATCCTACCGAATTACAAATAGTTCAGTTGTCTGCTTTGTTGTATTGCTTGATTCGAGTGCTTGTTTCTTACGCTATACCTGAGTTGGCCAATATGTCAGCAGTGCGTGCTGTACTATCATAAAGAAATGCATGCCTATTTCATTTGAGTCCTTAACTTTTCCTCTTAACTTCATCACAAGACTGTCTTCGTAGTTTATATGAGGCCACACTGTTAAGTGCTTTCTTAGATTATTTCAACTGCTTAGATGCCTTGGCAACTTAAATATAGCGGTGGTACACTCCCTTTCAACTAGGGATGTTAACTGGGTCCCATTTAATCCCGATTAAAGTCCACTAGTGGTATGATAGTTCAAAAGAGTTTTTTTTGAGGAAAATGAACTAGGGAGGTAGCAAAAACTAACTAGATGGGACTGGCGGATGTCGTTTATTTGCCACTTACATCCCTAGTTTCATCTTACCATTTTAATTTCTTTTCGGCTGATGCTGCTTCGAACCATTTAAATATAGTTTGCCATTGTCGGTGTCAAAACCGACGGATCTCGGGTAGGGGGTCCCAAGCAGTGCGTCTTAGGATCAATGGTAACAGGAGGCAAGGGACACAATGTTACCCAGGTTCGGGCCCTCTCAATGGAGGTAAAACCCTACTCCTGCTTGATTAATATTGATGATATGGGTAGTACAAGAGTTGATCTACCACGAGATCAGAGAGGCTAAAACCTAGAAGCTAGCCTATGGTATGATTGTTGTTGTATATATCTATCGACTAGCCTGGACCCGGTTTATATAATGCACCAGAGGCCTAGGATAACAAGAGTACTAGCCGAATACACCGGTGGGGGAGGAGTCCTTGTCTTGATCGCCAAGTCTTGTGGATTCTTCCTTGTATGCGGTAGCTGTCCGGACTGGCCCATGAGTATACGGCCATGGGGGTCCTCGGCCCAATCCCAACTGATCGGGAGACGACGCGTTGAGTACCCCCCCCCCAGTCCAGGACACCGTCAGTAGCCCCCTAAACCGGTCTTCAAGTTAGGGATGCTCCTCGATTCTTCCGAACTTTTCTTCATCTTCGGTTGCCGGTCTTGAAAACTGGTTCAACAAATCTTCTCATCTTCGATCTTGAGGATCGCTGAAATGCATTCGACGAGTTTACACATCGGGTATCAAGGAGCCCCTTTAAGTTTCTGGCCTTTATCAATGCCTTGTTATTTTTATGCCACACCTCGGGTTTGAAGTTGTTCCCGGGCGGCAGCGTCCTCTTGCCTCCGAGCTCCAACGCCGGACTGCATTTGAGGTATCTCTTGCAGCCGAGCACCAACGCCGGACCGCTTTCCAGCTCTAACGTCGGAACGTATCCGAGCTCCAATGCCGGACTATGTATCCGAGCTCCAACGCCGGACTGTGTCCGAGCTCCAACACCAGACTATGTATCCGAGCTCCAACGCCGGACTGTATCCGAGGTGTCGTAAATCACCTTGGTTCAAAGAAGTTTGAAGGAGTTTAGCCGAGCTTAATGCCAGAAATGGCCTCTATGGAGCCAGCCACTAGCGCTCGAGCTTTATGCCGGACTGCTTCCGAGGTGGTGCACCTCCCCGAATGTGGGCTGATTTTTGTCAATATTTTTGATTGGTGCAATTTATTCTCTGCCGAGATACATAGCCAGTAGCCCTCAAGGTGGGTATCGGTCTAAAACCCGAGATGCACATGAAGGATGATATAAGACCGCTGATCCCCGTAGCCGTTGAGACTCAGGTTGATTTGCAAAATCGGTCTGAGGATCAAGTCCTAGCTCGGCAGAATACTTCGGGACACAAAAAGCGGCGTGCTCAGTCCTCGAGACTCAGGTTGGGTGCGGCCGACCAACCTGAGGATCAAAATCTCCTCGGATAATGTATTGCACTTAAAATTTTCTGCATAGAACAGGCAATGCAGTAGCCCCTGAGACACTGGTCAGGTGGCAACACCAGATCAGGGGATCGATATGCCCCTTTAATATTTGTAAATAATAAGCCTGAAGCCCAGTAGCCCCCGAGCCTTAATGCGGGCACGGGAGGCCGGATTAAGGATCGATATCCATAGTAAAATCACAAATTATGTGTAATGACTCTATGTATCCAAGTACTTTGCGTCATTAATGCTCGGAACCGCATTGTACAAAACTTTGTTGACCGACCATCGGCTTCCACCTCCTCGGCCAATAGCCGAGGAGTGTTTGTCCTACTTTATAAAGCCTTTATGAGGGCAAAGATTTACAACAAACAAGGCAATCTAGCCATACGGTTTTATAAACAAAGGTACGCGGAGAGACATGTTATATTACTGTTTAACAGAAGAAATGTCTTCCAAAAAAATTGTCCCACTATCGGTTCCTTTCTTTGGGTTGTCATGCTTAGCATGATCATGAAACCTCAGCTCCAATGTAAGAGCAAAATATCGAGGATTTAGTATGGGAGGCCAGTTAATAGCCCCCGGTAGTGTTCGGCGACAGCCGAGGTCAAGCCGTAAACACTTCGGCCATTGTTATGAATGGCCCGTCGTTTAACGCCATCATCGAATCGCCGACCAGTTTACACTTATTGTGACAGTCAGTTTTCGGCTTTCTCCACTGAGGTGCTTAACCATGTGAGCTGGAAGCACAATCGCAGTGGTTCTCCCTTTGCACACCTAGCTAAACAAAGCGGAACATAGGAGGCAAGCGCAGGAGCCGGGCAACCCAACTATTGTCCGAAGACACAATTCGAAACCGATGCATATATAGCAATATCCGAGAATGTTTTTGCCGAATCTCTAAAGGTGTCCGGCGTTGCACTGCGAGACTTGTGCTGAAAACACATAAATAGTTTAAAAGTGCCATGGGCTCGAAAAGCCAAAAAACTTATTCAAAAGGTTAATGTCCGAACTAGATCAAGTGTTCGGTGCCAATCCAAAAATTGGACTTTAGAAAAAAAAGGTGCTTCTGTCGTGCTTTAACATGACACATCCTATCTCAAAACTTCAAGCGGGTCAGCCTACGGCTTCAACCTCCTATCCCGAAGGCGGAGTACTTCTTACTAGGCCAGTTTAGCAAACTAAACTCTAGCGGCTTTGAGAGAGAAATTAGGCTCCCCGGCTAGTGACCGCACACTTGTGTCGAAAAAGGAGTGATAAATAATAATAAAAACTTTGCAATGACTAAGAAGAAAAACACTTATCATAAAACGGCTCATATAAATTTAAGAGCCCCCAAGTGACTTGGGTAAAAGAATGATTGCATGTATCGAAGTACTTATATCATATCTATGTTAAACCGAACTTTAAACGCGTCTTAACCGACCGTTGGCTTCTCCCTCTTCGGTCAAGGACCGAAAAGTGTTATGTACTCCATCTGTCGAGAATATTGACGGTGTTTCCAATAACCAGGCAATCAGGCCATAAGGCTATAACAGACAAAGCCCGCTCAGGGAACTTATGCTATATTACTGCGAAGAGTAAGAAGCATCTTCGAAGAAAATAGTACCCCCACCGATACCTTTCTTCGGTGCTCATTGTTATTATGAGACTTGTGCAATAGATTTTTTGTACTCATGAGTTCCGTTGTGTGCCGACCATGATTGAAAACAATAAGAGCGCTAGCTTTCGGCTTCACCCAGTCTGAGGTCCAGCTCGGTTGACCCGATCGTGACAATCGCAGAGGTGATCCCTTTACTCCCTAGCCGAATAATCGGGAACGTAGGGGTAAGCACAGGAGCCAGGCAACCCAGCTTGCAAATCGCTTAAGTCAATATGGTGCATATTGTGGCATAATACACAAACAAGGAACGAAGCCGTACAAGTATAATCATATGCCAGAGGAAAAAGCTTCATGAAGGAAGCCCCCAAGTAAACGAGGTATTTGAATTTGCGCGTCACAAACAAAGTTTGGACAAGGAAATTTTTGCAAGCAACCTTTTTCCGAAAAAGTATAATGCTTGGCCGAGCCGAACACAAGTTAAAAATTTAAAACTTTGAGCATGAAGACAACTTAGCTGGTTAATGTGTTCGGTATTGATGACGCGGTTCAAGCTTGATGCGGGACAGGGTTCCATCCCCGAGCCGGTCTCGAGGTGGCGGAGCAAAGAGCTCGGCACTTTGATGTGGTTACATAGCATGGTCAATGCAGGACGGCAGGGTGATGCCGAAGTCCCCGGCATGGGGTAATGAAGTGTTGACGAAGCCCCCCGTCCAGCTGAGGTGACGCCAAAGGATATAGTCCGGCTGGATCATTTTCCTGTGCACAAAAAATGCAAACCGGAGATAATAGTAATAATAATTAAAAAAACGTTGCATAACAAATAATTTATGCAAAGTGAGTAATAAGAGAAATATGGCCTGGCGCCGAAGTCAATGTCGATGCAGGGCGGCGGCGTGATGCGGTAAAGGCATGGCAAGGCCTGAATTCACAGGTCGGTTCGAGTTCCGGATGCGGCGCTCGCCGGACTATGTACGAAAACTGATCGAACCACCATGCGACCATCGTTAATGCGGCCACCATTTGATAGACCTGGCTTATTTGTTGTAGCAATCCGCACACCTATCGCCTGGTGGGCGATAAAGCAATGGCATGGCGATGCTGGCAAAGGTTGGCTCGCCGAGGCAAAGCCCTCGGTCTAGCTAACGTGACGGAGCTGGTCGGCCAGCGACGCTGAAGTCTCCGGAGTAGGTTGATGAAGAGATGATGAAGCCCCCGGTCCAGCGATGCAGGTCGTGACGTGGTCGATGCCGGCTTGATGAAGTGACCGTGTGGCGATGCAGGTGTGCCCGCTCCGTGTAATCCATGGGGCGGCGATGTTGGTGACGATTTATCCTTTGTGATGCTGAACTATTGTTCGGCTGGCCGAGATGATGATCCGAACAAATTGAGCTCGGCTCAACAAAGCGACGACGTGTCTAACGCAGGTCGGCCGCCGTGGAGTGATGTTGTCGGGCTGGTTTGACACCGGCGCGATGGTGAAGTTCGTATTGCAAGAATACTTTTAATATTACTGGGATGTGTTTGAGAATAAAACACAACACCCCATACGAAAACTTCCTTCAAAAAGGATGTCCGAGATCCCGTTCATAAAGAAGATCAATTCGGGTCGGATTCGTTCTCACGCAGAAAACAGATCCAAAAAGTGATGCACTAATCGGAAGTTTCCCGGAGTTTGGACGGTCGGATCGAGCTGAATTTTTGGCAGGTGGTAGATATGGGAATTCCGTAGTAAATCAACAGTTGGATCTTCCAAAGGACATCCGAGCTAGATGCTGGATACCACGCCCTAAACTCGTCCGGATTCTCGTCCAGATTCAACAGGGCTCCGGTATATCGGAGATTGCCGGAGATTCCTCCATCGGAACTCGACGAAATTTTTGCAGGGTTGTTGTAGAATTAATTCCGCATAATTCCACTGAAGTAATCGTTTAGGCGACACTCGAGGAAGCGGTGGCGGCAGATACAAGTTTGTTGTCCAAAAAAACAGCACGGTCGCCTGAGGGCAATGTTGACGTTGAGCCCCCGAGCTCCATGGATGACTCCTCCATGATCTTGATAGAGATCGGAGTTGGTGTTGATGAAGGCCCACATCCGAACATGACGATTGGAGGTAGGGCACAGTCCTCGGTCAAGCCAAGGTGACCAGCCGAGCTGGTGACGAAGAAGTCGACGTCGCAGTTGACCTGCAGTCGAGCCATTGATCCTTTCGCCGATCACACAGCAGAACTCTCAATGAAAGCACCAATGTCGGTGTCAAAACCGGCGGATCTCGGGTAGGGGGTCCCAAGCAGTGCGTCTTAGGATCGATGGTAACAGGAGGCAAGGGACACAATGTTACCCAGGTTCGGGCCCTCTCGATGGAGGTAAAACCCTACTCCTGCTTGATTAATATTGATGATATGGGTAGTACAAGAGTTGATCTACCACGAGATCAGAGAGGCTAAACCCTAGAAGCTAGCCTATGGTATGATTGTTGTTGTATATATCTATCGACTAGCTTGGCCCCGGTTTATATAATGCACCAGAGGCCTAGGATAACAAGAGTCCTAGCCGAATACGCCGGTGGGGGAGGAGTCCTTGTCTTGATCGCAAGTCTTGTGGATTCTTCCTTGTATGCGGCAGCTGTCCGGACTGGCCCATGAGTATACGGCCATGGGGGTCCTCGGCCCAATCCCAACTGATCGGGAGACGACGCGTTGAGTACCCCCCAGTCCAGGACACCGTCAGCCATGCTCGGCAATAATTTGTCCGTCGTTTACTATGTAAGCTTACTGCTTGGATCATACGATAACTATCTCTTACTTATGTCTAGCGGAAACCTTTCAGGATGCCGTTCACACTAGGACACAATATACAACCCCAGAATCTATTTGTGGAAGCAGTGCGCCATCCATGTTACCAGATGGTAGCAGTTCAGAGGCAACACCGCCGGAGAGCAGTCTGAGCACAGATATTATAGTGCTTGAGGCTCTACTAGAGGCAGAAAGAGGTGGTGTGGCTGCCATGAATGAGGTAATCTTTATCTTGAGGATGGAAATTACGGAATTAGCGGCACGCATTATGCAAGCAACCCAAGAATTGGAGGAAGTAAGAATGTTGCATTTGAAGACGGAGGAGGTCCTGTTGTTTCTGATATCTGAAGCCCAAGGTAATCCATGTTCTTCTTTAGATACCAGTTGAAATTGTCATTAGATTATTGTACTTGCATGTTGTGTCATGTCTCTGAATGGATTATGTTGCAAGACCCCCTATGTTGTCCATGTGTTGTAATGATCCGAATTTTTTAGGCGAGGTAATCCACAGTACTTATATGATTGACATAAGGTGAACTGTTTTTCGTGTGAGCATATTGTATTGGATGAAATAACTGTTTGACTCAGAGTGTATCCAACCTACTGAGTTCAAAGATCATGGCATTTCTAAATCATAATCATATATAAAGGTGGAATAAATCTTTGTTGTGGTTTTGAAGAAATAAATAACAAAACATAGAATTATCTGTGGATATTCTTAATCGAATACAAATTGGATTTGAATTTAGTTTGCCAGGGCCCAGGGCAAACGTGAATGCTAATTCTCCCAAGTTTTGAATGAAGCGGCTAAACACTCACTATAATTTGTGGGCTGCCCGAAGCAAATGTTTGCGAGATGGAAATTACTGTCTACCCCTGACACTTGACATCCTTATTGACCGGATTTACACTATTGTCGATAGGGGTAGACTAGTAACTTCAATCAGACGTGATATGACAGCCTCTGAGCCCATTCAGACACGGTGGGCACCAAACGTCGGCAGCAAAACACATTTGATTCAAGCTCGTCCGAAAGACATGTGTCTCTTCCTCCATTTCCCCATTCATACACGGTGGGTGGGAAAACAAACTCTTCTCGTCCGAAATCGATGTAGGCTAATATTTTAAATAGGGGCAGATGTGTAACTTCCCTCAGACGTGACACAACCGCCCTACGTGTCAGCCCCGTTCATACACTATGGGCACCAACCATGGGCGGCAAAACACCCTCTCCTCGCCCGAAGTAGTTACCGGCAAATATTTGGGAGATGCGAGATTACCATCCTATCCCCAACCGACGCGATGTCCGAAATTTTAAATGGGGGATAAGTTTGTAACTTTCGCACATTTCATAGAAGCGCGTCCCAAAGTTTGAGATCCCCCTCCCCTCCATTTCCCCATTCATACACCGTCGGCGGCACGACAACCTCCGCACTGCGGCCAGCCTCCTCCGTCCGCCACCCCATCCTCCACCTTGTCGGAGCCGCTACCCCTACCCCGTCGTCCACTGCAAGAGATGGACGTCTCTCATCCACAGTGCTGGACCAGGATCCTTTCATCGCCTCCTCTCGCTTCATCAGCGTCGTCGTCCACCTTGTCGTTGCCGCTCCTACGACCATCTCGTCCACGGCAACATTATATATTCCCCAACATGGTCGTCTGCCGTCTAAAGTCTTCTTCCCCGCTGCCGACAGCCATCGCACACGCAGCACCCTCAACGTATCAGCATAGGCCTACACGGCATCGTAAGAGAGGTGGTACTCTTCCATATGTGCTTAAGTTATTGATCTCACTCGGAAAATAGATCGTAATTTGTTTAGTGTACTTTTCTTGTCCGTACCAAATCGTAGTGGCTAGTTGAAAGCAAACATTGGTTGCGAAGTAGCTTTGTCCGGTTTGCACCTTCAGATCTGCCATGGCACAGACACTATACTCGTAAAGCTTATGGTTTCCCACCTTTATATTCACTACCGTCATCGTAGGTGCTTCGTGTCATGCTAGCACTGCTCCTCCAGACCTCAACCCAAAGCTTACGTGTTGAAATACGAATCTGATATGATGCTCATGTCACTAAAACATAGAACATTTAATTGGTCACCCAATGTTCCTATATTCGTTTCGAAAAGTATGTGCACCACCCACTGGTCCAGCTAGTTCCACTTTCCTGATTTTTCTCTTGATGCTTAGGGTTTTCCCCTTTTATCTACTCTACTATGATCTACGTAGGTGCTTTCTGTCGTACTAGCATTACTCCACCCTTCAAGCTAAACAACACAACACTCAGAATTCGAAAGCTTAGTTGTTCAAATATGATTGTGATATGATACTAATATTAAATAACCAACACATTTAATTGGTTAGCTAAAGGTCCCACTTGAGTTTCCAAATGCATGTCGCGACATATAGAGAGACAGCATAATTGCATTTCTTTGTCACTTGTTGACCGTACTTTCTTGTCCATACCAAATCTTAGTTGTTATCTCAAAGCAAACATCGGTTGCTAACTACCCTTTGCGCGGTTTGCAGCTTCAGATCTGCCATCCCACTGCCATGGTCAACACTGTACTCATCATGCTTATGGTTTCCCTATTTTATGATGACCACAATCAGCCTACGTGGTTGGTGTCGTAATAGCACTGCTCCACCCATCGAGCTAAACAAGCTTAGTTGTACAAATTCATGTCTGATATTATTGCTGATATTAGTAAAACTAAGAGATGTTTAATTGGTTAGCTAAATGTTCCTACTTTACTTTCGAAATGCATGTGAGCCACATATGGAGAGACTGGAAAGAATAGTATTTCTCTGTGCGCTCTAGTTCATCATGGGTGGCCAACCGACATTGTATTGAAAGACTTGTAATATCTTCAATATGCTTGCTCTTCTGCTCTTCTTTAAGATGATACTATTCTCTTGCGGTCGACTGGTCAGGTTGAGTTGTTCTCCCTTAGTATATTTTGAATCTGTTAGGTCAGGTCGACTTGTTCTTCTTTACTATATGTTGAAGCTGTCATCTGCGAAGTGTCATCACTTCTGGAGCTCTCATATTTTGAGTAGTAGGCCACATTATATTAATGCACACAACAGATTACAGCATGCATGTCATCTCTTAAAAGAATTGCAGAGATAGAACAAAGGGGTTTACAGGGAGGCAGTATTGGATTAGAATCACTTCTGCATTACAAAGAAAATCTCACTTGTTTTTATGTTTTCATGCATGTCATATATTGAACATTATCAAAATGAATATGAGAATGGGTGCACGAGAGGAATATTGCGGAAGAATCCACTGGCTAACAAACTTGGCATGGTGGAGGATGGCCTATCTTATTCACCCATCAAGGTGCTTGCTCTAACATTGCAAAGTTGTATTGGTCGCACATATTTTGCATCTGACCTCTTGCATTACTTCTACTTTGTTACACCATCTGCTTAGTGTAAGCATCATATATGAGTATATGCCATACTGTAGGATCGAAAGTATGTCTAGAAGGGGGTGATTAGACTACTTGACCAAATAAAGGCTTATCCTTTTCCCAATTTTAGTTCTTGGCAGATTTTAACAAAGATAGACAAATCAAGCAATCTTAACACAATTCAAGCAAGCATGCAAAGAGTATATGAGCAGCAGAAAGTAAAGCATGCAACTTGCAAGAATGTAAAGGGAAGGGTTTGGAGAGTGCAAACGCAATAGGAGACACGGATGTTTTTGTCGTGGTTCCGATAGGTGGTGCTATCGTACATCCACGTTGATGGAGACTTCAACCCACGAAGGGTAACGGCTGCACGAGTCCATGGAGGGCTCCACCCAAGAAGGGTTTACGAAGAAGCAACCTTGTCTATCCCACCATGGTTGTCGCCCACGAAGGACTTGCCTCACTAGCGGTAGATCTTCACGAAGTAGGCAATCTCCTTGCCCGTACAAACTCCTTGGTTCAACTCGACAATCTTGTCGGAGGCTCCCAAGTGACACCTAGCCAATCTAGGAGACACCACTCTCCAAGAAGTAACAAATGGTGTGTTGATGATGAACTCCTTGCTCTTGTGCTTCAAATGATAGTCTCCCCAATACTCAACTCTCTCTCACAGGATTTGGATTTGGTGGAAAGAAGGTTTGAGTGGAAAGCAACTTGGGGAAGGCTAGAGATCAAGATTCATATGGTAGGATTGGAATATCTTGACCTCAACACAAGTGTAGGTGGTTCTCTCTCAGAAAATGTAAGTTGGAAGTGTAGGTTTATTCTGATGGCTCTCTCCATGAATGATGAGGAGGTGGAGAGCTATATATAGCCTCCACACATATTCTAACCGTTACACACAACTTACCAATCTCGGTGGGACCGAATTGAGAAACTCGGTCAGACCGATTCAATAAATCTAGTGACCGTTAGGATTTTCGGTGGGACCGACATGCAACTCGGTAGGACCGATATGGTTAGGGTTAGGGCATAACGTAATCTCGGTGAGACAGATTACACAAACTCGGTGAGACCTGTTTTGGTAATAAGCTAACCAGAGAGTTGGTCAAGTAAACTCGGTGGGACCGATTCGCTCATCTCGGTTGGACCGAAACGTTACGAAAGGGAAACAAAGAGTTTACATTGCAATCTCAGTGGGACTGATCGCTCATCTCGGTGGGACCAAAACGTTATGAAGGGAAACAGAGAGATTACAATCCCATCTCGGTGAGACCGAGATCCCTATCGGTGAGACCGATTTGCCGAGGGTTTGTGGCAGTGGCTATGACATCTGAACTCGCTGGCGCCGGATAGAAAGAATCGGTGGGGCCGAGTTTGACTTTTGGTTTAGGTCATATGTGGATGTGAGAAAGTAGTTGAGGGCTTTTGAGCATATCACTAAGCACTTTGAGCAAGAACCTCATTAAGCAACACATCATCCCTCCTTAATAGTATTGGCTTTTCCTATAGACTCAATGTGATCTTGGATCACTAAAATATAAAATGTAGAGTCTTGAGCTTTGAGCTTGAGCCAATCCTTTTGTCCTTAGCATTTTGAGGGGTCCACTTTTCTCATCCATGCCATGCCAATCATTGAGCTTTCCTGAAATATTCTTCTTGGAATAGTATTAGCTCAATGAGCTATATGTTGTTAGGAATTACCAAAACCACCTAGGGATAGTTGCACTTTCAGTCTCCCCCTTTTTGGTAATTGATGACAACATATAGATCAAAGCTTTGACAAATGATAATAAGATTGAAAACATTGTCGCTTTGAGAAGTATGTGAAAAACAAGAGCTCCCCCTAAATTTGTGCATAGTTTGAGATTTGCTTTGGACTGCAAATGCACAATGAATTAGGATCGTGGGTTACTCTTCCATGTCACATACATCTTGGTGGAGCGCTCAAAATGATAATAATTAAATACATGCACTCATCACCAAGCAAAGTGAATGATCATATAGAGATAAAAGGATAATGTCATCCAACAAGCATTAAGGTAGCATTGTATATGATCAAACACATGATCATCCAAGTATCACACAAACGCATAGAATGTATCTCAAACAAGCAAACAAATAAAGTTCAACCACAAAAACAAGAGAGAACAAAAGCAACACTCTCTCTTGAAGCCTATGATCTATACATTTTCTCCCCCTTTGGCAACAAATTACCAAAAAGTTCATAAAAAATGCATAGTGCTAAATCGACTCTCGGGCTTGGTCTTGATGTGGTGGTGTAGAAATGACTCCAAGGACGAAGGCATCAGTTGAGGATGATGGAGCTGGTGGAGTGGCTACTGGAGCTGGTGGCACTGAAGTTGTTGCTGGTGCTGATGAAGTTGCTCTGGTGTCTGTCACTGGCACTGCAGCTGATCTCTGACTTCTGGGCACTCTAGAAAATGCATCAGTGGTAGTCTTGCCCTTCCCCTCCTGCACTTCATCCTGAAGTTGCTAAACAACTGACTGTATCTCAGTGACCTTCACATCTAAGTCATAGAACTTCTACTCCATGATCCTCTCCAAGCTCTCCTGGTTTCGTGTCAGGGTGGCCAACCCCTTATCAATCCTTAGAGTGGAGGCAATCAAGTAGCCAAGCTAATCTTTCTTGCTCTTCAGGAAGTACTGAGATGCCTCTTCAGCAGTTGGCATCTTTGCAGCCTTTTCAGTCCTTGCCTTCTCCTTCTTTGCTTGTGCTTGCACAGAAGATGGTTCATTTTCATCCATCACTACAGTGTTGTCCTCAAAGTCTGGGTAGATAGGCATGTGATCCTTGTCCAAGAGATATGTGCTTGTGCCCATCTTGGAGTTGATGAGCTCCTGAATCTACGGGGCATACCCACAACTTCTCTTCTGGTCAGCAGCAGTTCTCTTGATAGTCTCAACAATTAAGCTCATGACCTTGAACTTCTAAGGCACATCAAATATGTGAAGCAAATTAATTGCATGGCCTCTGATCATCTTGTGATCACCTGACTTTGGCAATAGAGTGTGCCTGAGTATCTAGGTTATTGTTGGCAAACCTGACAGAAGGTAATGTACTGATCCAAACTTGTGAGTCTCAACAGCAGCATCTGGGATCTCTCTGTACATATGTGTCATGGAGTTGTGATCCTTCTTCTTCTTGGCATAGACATCCAAGTCATATTCATTTTCCTTAGGAGCATTGATCAACTATGCCCACTCTTCAACTGTCAATTGGTTCCTAGTACCTTCAGACATCCAGACAATCCTTCCAACTGGGTAGAAGTGAGTTGTGGAGTAAAACTGCATGATAAGCTCATCATTCCACTTTGTGAGCTTCTGCCCAACAAAGTCATCTACCCCACAAGACTTGAAGCTGTCAAAGACTCCAAGATAGTGTTCTTCGTTCTTCCTGATGTACTCCCAGTCCACCCATCTCATATCACAGACAACTGGCTTCTTATCAAGCAGCACTGTCTCATAGAAGTCCTATTGTTCCTTTGTATGGAACCTGTAGTCCACAGCAGTCCTTCTCCTGGCAGCATAGGGATCTGCCAATCTCCATTGTCTGAGTCATGCATCCTTCCTGAGCTTCATATCCTCAGCTACTGGGTGAGCATCATAGTGATCTGGAATTTTGGGCTTCAACTTCCTCAAGACATGTGACTCATCATCTTCTTCTTCTTCAGCATCTTCAGGCACTGGGGCCTTGTTCTTCTCTGCAGCTGGTATGCTCCTAGTGTTCCTCTTGGGTGCAGTCTTGGGCTTGGGAGCATCTTTGGTCTTAGATGGAGCAGCCCCTGATCTGATTGCATCTCCCATAAGCTTTTGAGCTTTAGGTGCTGGTGTGGCAACCTCTTCCTCTTCTTCCATCATAGAGGGTTTTCCAACTACTCTGGCCATAGTTTTCTTAGATATTTCTTTCCTTTTCTTTTCAGTCACTTCTGGCTCTTTGGGTTCAGATCTCATAGTCTCTTGAGTTGATCCTCTGACCTTCAGCATAGGAGTCCTCTTGGCTGGAACTTTCCTGTTCAAGCCAAGCTTGGTGGCAGCAGCTGTGCCATATTCTTTCCTCAGCACCTTCCTAGAGGTGGCTTCATCCTCGTCTGCCACATAATCCTCATCTTCAGAATCTGAGGTTCTCTTCTTTTTGGCCCTGGTGGCAGCTTTAGGCAAGCTGCTGGGAGTGCTCCTGCTGCCCTCATCTGAGGAACTGGAGGGACTAGTGCCCTCACTCAAGTGAACTTGCTCTTCATCTCTGTTCTGGCTGTCACTCTGATCTGACATAGTGCAAATAATGACAATAGACCCTATGAATAGATATAGATGAGATAGAGGGGGTGAGCATCACAAAGCACAGAGGTTTTTGCAAAAGAATGAATTAAAAACTTAGTTTTAGTTTTCCACAGAAAGCATTTTGGATCTACCGATTTGTCAACTCGGTGAGACCGAAGCAGCTTTTGGAACCTAAACTAGTGAACTCAGTCAGACCGAGTCATAGTTCGGTGGCACCGAGACTGCTAGGGTTTCACAAAGTCCTGAACTCGGTCACACTGATTTGCAATTCTCGGTCAGACCGAGAATCACATGTGCAATGGCCTAAGCCAAATCGGTGGAACCGATTTCTACAACTCGGTCGGTCCGAGATGATTTCGGCAGAAACTTAACCCTAAATTTTAATCGAAATTAATCTATTTCGCTGGATAGGACGATATCAATTGTGGCAAGATACATGGCAAGGCAATGTGCTAGGAATCAGAATGAGATAGCACAAGGATCAAGTCCATACCCTAAGTTCGGCAGTGGACTTGCTACGGCGGCAACGGCGGAGATGATTTCCGTTGACGGCGGCGGAGACCAGCGGCGGGAGGCGGCTGGCGACGAGGAGGACGATCCGGAGACCCAGGGAGGCAGAGCAGGCTGAGCGCGGGAGAATTGATACGGAGAAATTTCCAAATTTTGGCCCAGGGGTATAAATAGACTGACCCTGTCGGTGTGACCGAGTGGAACGACTCGGTGGCACCGAGATGCATAACTATAAGTAGTTGCTGCAACTCGGTGTGACCGAAAAGTTCAAATCGGTTGCACTGAGATTGAAAACCTAGATCGACTTAGTGATCTCGGTATGACTAAAAAGGATGAATCGGTCAGACCAAAACGCACAAAGAAGTTTTGGAAGTTTAAGTCTATGATGAATCAGGGACTCCAAGTGCTCCTCACACAGAGTGGTTCAAATCTGACTTGATCAAACTTTGTGATGTAGCATGAATAGAGTTTGAGACAAGAATAGCATAGATAGCTAGATAGGGTTCTTAGGCATTCTTGTCCATCCACTTGGCAAAAAGAAAGGAAGCCAAACAAGCAAAACTACAAGTGGATGTCCTCGAATGAGTAAAATATGCATAAACATGCTCACACAATAAAATGGCAGATGAAATATGTGTCAAAGCATGCACAACCAATTCTAGCATCTATCAAGCAATTGGCGATGACTAGGTCATCTATATATGAGTATTTTGACTTAGGAGTCAAATGAGAACATTTGATCATAGGTCATACTCATCGTTTAAGCTCAAGTGGGGTTGCCACTTTTACATAATGCATTGATGTGTTCACATCATTACAGTTGCTTTAGCTCAATTCTTAGAGTAAAGCTCCCCCTAGATGTGAGATCCCCAGAGAGGGATGAACTAACCTTGGGTTTTGTCGATGTTGACTTCATGTAGGTGTTAAAGATGTGGATGCTCTATGTTGATGTAGATCTTTTGGAGCAATCCTTTGGAGTGAGTTGCACTTTCAATACCTACACAGGTTAGTCCCACAAGGAACAAACAAGGATATCCATAGACATAGAGTGATGCACACACACACAAGATGATGTCCATGAAAGCATTAGGTTACCTTGTCCCTTGTCTTACCAACAAGAGGGTTTGTAACTCCATGAACTAGTGCAAGATGTGGAAGTTGATTGCACTTGTCCTCGCAGAAATGATAAGAGTGAAGTATGTTGGCGAAGTCACCCTCAAGAACTCTCTAGTTCTTCTTCTTCGGGATCCACGCCATCTTGATGGGAATCCTTGCAGTTGTAGTTGTACTTGATGAAGTAGAACTTGACGTAGTCTTGGGAACCCACTTGACCAAGGCTTTAGGAGCTTCTTCAAATGCATCAATATCCTCTTGAAGCTTGTCCTTGCCTTTATGCTTGTGGTCTTGTGGTGGAAGATCATCTTGAGCTTGTGTCCCTTTGAAAGAAGTAGGATCATACTTCTCTTGTTGAGGAACAAACTCCATCTTGGGGTATTGATCTTCTCCCCATTCAACTCCATTGGCATTGAACTTTCGTTCAAAACCAACACCTTGGTTCTTCCGGTGCCTTCCTTGCTTGCATACAATTTCCTTGAATTGCTTACTTCTGGCAAGGCTCTTGTAAACACCTTTCTCTATAATTCCCTTCAATAAGCTGTTTTCTTGCTCAAGTGTAACTTGGCTAAGAGAATCATTAGTGGAATCAAGAGAACTACTAGAAGCAACAACATTGGATTTAGCATGATGATTGTTGTTACTACTAGAGGAAGAATCTTTCTTGTTCTTGTTACTAGACTTGACTTGAGGCATGTAAGTAGATAAGAGTAAACGCTTGGCAATGTAAGAAGAACTTTTCTTGTGAAGATCATCATTGATAGCTTTTAAAAACTCATGTTCTTGCTCAAGGTTGAGCTTTTCAAAACGCAATTTCTCATGAGTCCTTAAAAGTTCTCGATGATCTCCTAAGATAGTTTCATGAGCTAACTTAAGAGTGTTTAGTTCTTTAGTTAGAAGCTCAATCTTCTCCGTATCATTGTCATTCGTTTTATCTTGATTAGCATGATTAATTGACGTTTCATCATAGTATTCATCACTAGAGTTGTCAACAAGTAAATCACCATCACCTAACAAGTCATCTTCATCACTATTAAAGTCAACATACTCGGGGTGTAATACCTTAGGGCCTTTAGCCATGAAGCATCTTCCAAGTCCTTCATTTGGTGAATCAAATATGTCGTAGGAGTTGGTTGACACAAGTGCTAGACCGCCAACACCTTCATCTTGACTATCTTCTGAGTCAGAGTGATAACTTCTCTCAGAGTGATGTTCGGAGTCAGAGCCAGATACCCATTCACCAACATGAGCTTGATGTCTTCGTTTTATGTAGCTCTTTGATGATTTGTCCTTCCTTTCTGAATCCTTGCTCCTCCGGGATGTTCTTTGTTAATAACGATCATCTCTACTCCTCCTCTCTCTTGGTGGTGATTCTTCTCTTCTACTTCTTCTCTTAGGTGACTCTTCTCTTCTCTTGTAGGGAGCCGTACACTAATTGGAATAGTGTCCGGGTCTTCCACAATTGTAGCAATTACGCTCTCGACTAGAAGATCTTTTGTCATTGTAGGACCTTGTTTTGGAACTTCTTTCCTTGCTTCTACTCTTATAGAACTTGTTGAAGTTCTTCACCATTAGGCTCAATTCTTCATTGAATGCTTGTTTCTCACTTGATGATGTGCGAGCTTCACATGAGGCTTTATAAGCACCACTTGACTTGTTATGGAGCTCTTCCTTATCCTTGAGTGACATCTTATGAGCAGCAATTCTTCCAATGACCTCCGTTGGCTTGAGATTCTTGTAATTGGGCATCATTTGGATCAATGTGCACACGGTATCATATTTTCCATCCAAGGCTCTTAGGATCTTCTTGATGATGAATTTGTCGGTCATCTCTTCACTTCCTAAGCCGGCAATCTCATTTGTGATGAGAGCAAGCCTAGAGTACATTTCAGCGACGCCTTCACCATCCTTCATCTTGAACTTGTCAAGTTGACTTTGAAGCACATCCAAATTGGATTCCTTGACGGAGTCGGTACCTTCGTGCATGTCAATCAAAGTGTCCCAAATTTACTTTGCATTCTCAACACGGCTGATTTTGTTGAGTTCTTCAGGGCACAATCCGTTGAAGAGGATATCACAAGCTTGAGTGTTGTATTGCAGCATCTTCAACTCTTCTGCGCTAGCTTCACGGTTCGGTTCTCTCCCATCAAAGAATTCACCTTGCAAGCCAATACACACAATAGCCCATATGGCAGGGTTATGTCCAAGAATATGCATTTTCATCTTATGCTTCCAACTAGCAAAATTAGTACCATCAAAGTAAGGACCTCTATGGTGATAATTTCCCTCGCTAAATGCCATACTCTCCTAGGTTGTGAAACCAAGGCTATGACCACCAAAAGCTATGGAAATCAAAGCAAATGGAGACCAAGGCTCTGATACCACTTGTACGATCGAGAGTATGTCTAGAGGGGGGTGATTAGACTACTTGACCAAATAAAGGCTTATCCTTTTCCCAATATTAGTTCTTGGCAGATTTTAACAAAGATAGACAAATCAAGCAATCTTAACACAATTCAAGCAAGCACGCAAAGAGTATATGAGCAACGGAAAGTAAAGCATGCAACTTGGAAGAATGTAAAGGGAAGGGTTTGGAGAGTGCAAACACAATAGGAGACACAGATGTTTTTGTCGTGGTTCCGATAGGTGGTTCTATTGTACATCCACGTTGATGGAGACTTCAACCCACGAAGGGTAACGGCTGCGCGAGTCCACGGAGGGCTCCACCCAAGAAGGGTCCACGAAGAAGCAACCTTGTCTATCCCACCATGGTCGTCGCCCACGAAGGACTTGCTTCACTAGCGGTAGATATCCACGAAGTATGCGATCTCCATGCCCATACAAACTCCTTGGTTCAACTCCACAATCTTGTCGGAGGCTCCCAAGTGACACCTAGCCAATCTAGGAGACACCACTCTCCAAGAAGTAACAAATGGTGCGTTGATGATGAACTCCTTGCTCTTGTGCTTCAAATGATAGTCTCCCCAACACTCAACTCTCTCTCACAGGATTTGGATTTGGTGGAAAGAAGGTTTGAGTGGAAAGCAACTTGGGGAAGGCTAGAGATCAAGATTCATATGGTAGGATTCGAATATCTTGACCTCAACACAACTGTAGGTGGTTCTCTCTCAGAAAATGTAAGTTGGAAGTGTAGGTTCATTCTGATGGCTCTCTCCACGAATGAAGAGGAGGTGGAGCGGTATATATAGCCTCCACACAAATTCTAACCGTTACACACAACTTACAAATCTCGGTGGGACCGAATTGAGAAACTCGGTCAGACCGATTCAGTAAATCTAGTGACCGTTAGGATATTCGGTGGGACCGACAGGCAACTCGGTAGGACCGATATGGTTAGGGTTAGGGCATAACGTAATCTCGGTGAGACCGATTACACAAACTCGGTGAGACCAATTTTGGTAATAAGCTAACCAGAGAGTTGGTCGGGTAAACTCGGTGGGACCGATTCGCTCATCTCGGTTGGACCGAAACGTTACAAAAGGGAACAGAGAGTTTACATTGCAATCTCGGTGGGACCAAAATGTTACAAAGGGAAACAGAGAGATTACAATCCCATCTCGGTGATACCGAGATCCCTATCAGTGAGACCGATTTGCCTAGGGTTTGTGGCAGTGGCTATGACATCTGAACTCGGTGGCGCCGGATAAAAAGAATCGGTGGGGCCGAGTTTGACTTTTGGTTTAGGTCATATGTAGATGTGAGAAAGTAGTTGAGGGCTTTTGAGCATATTACTAAGCACTTTGTGCAAGAACCTCATTAAGAAACACCTCATCCCTCCTTAATAGTATTGGCTTTTCCTATAGACTCAATGTGATCTTGGATCACTAAAATATAAAATGTAGAGTCTTGAGCTTTGAGCTTGAGCCAATCCTTTTGTCCTTAGCATTTTGAGGGGTCCACTTTTCTCATCCATGCCATGCCAATCATTGAGCTTTCCTGAAATATTTATCTTAGAATAGTATTAGCTCAATGAGCTATATATTGTTAGGAATTACCAAAACCACCAAAGGATTGTTGCACTTTCACATACCTATCCATTTTCTGTAACTATTCCATGTGTCGTCACACTATGTTTTTCCAGTCAAATGTTGTTCTTTCGTAACAGATGTCCAAAAGGAAGAGGGTGAGTGCAGATCCTCAAGGAGTACAAACTAGGTATTTGGAAAAGGTAGTGATACCTGTTAAATCAGATAGATCAGCAGCCACAGAAAACACAGGCCCAACTGTACCACACTTTACCCCTACACCAGTGGCCAAACCCCTATTAGAATTGCTGGGAGCCCAGCGTCAGGTACTGTCTATGATATCAATTCAAAATTTGAACTCCTAAATTTCTGCATGTGCCTTACCTTCTCTCTTGTATGAAAACTAATTTCAGATGAATCTCCTTGCTCAAAGGATCATACGATCTCAAAACAATATTGGGCTCTACATTGCTCTTGTCAGTACCTCTCTCCCTTTTGCCTTGTAACGCTGTACTTAATTAATTGCTATTTGATGATGTATCATCAGTCTGCACCTGAGCTTCATTATCCTCTGTTTCTTCCAATATTATTTGATCTATATTTACTCTTTGCAAAATGTAGAATAATGGCAACGCTTATAAAGAATTTTCTATGGGGAATTTATTGAATTATCCTTCCATCAACATGGAGAAGGGCTTTGTCCATCCCGTGTTAACATGTAATGTAAGTTCATCCTTCTCAAGCCTTCAAACTTTGTTCTAGTATAGATTTGGATAGGCATCATTTCCTCCACTGCTATTTGCTTTGGTGTTTACATTTGATTGGATGTTTGCAACAACTACCAGTTTCAAATTGTAGTTGTAAAAACATGTTCCTTATGTAGAACAGATCCATTTATTTGCTTATATAATTGTGAAACCTGTTACCTGTCTCCTTGTTTCTCTTTCAGAGTCGTATCTCTTACGCCAGGCAGAACTTTAGGGAAGATTGTGAGCCAAACCATCTTGAGGACAGCGAGATGACCCCAAGGTCCTGTCTTGATGAAGACAGTGAGTTGAAGCTACTCACTAGCAGGTGTGAGACAACCTCTGTGCAGTCGCTGCCTCAATCAGTTTGACTTCTTCGGTCTCAACTTAAAGCGGAAAGGCTTGCTTCAGCTCAGCTCTGACTTGAAGTCAAAGATGCAATGAAGATGTCAGAGGACTGCCGTGTGCACCATCATGCCATAAATCTAGTGTTGATGCATCAACCGTTGACACAACTGAGGTCTACTCAGCTTCTTCGGCTGTTTGGGGGGCCTGGCCTGGCCAGGCCTAGTGCCTTCTGAAGTGCTCTCAGTTTTGTATATTCTTTTGTCGGCGCATTTGTTTGCACTGGTGGCGAACTTTGATGCCCAGTGGATGTAATATGTGTGATAGCCGTGATAGCCTAGCGTAAGTTGCTTGCTTATTTATTTTCTTGTTGTCTTGTTTATTTGTTTGCTTGTAGTCATTGCAGTTCTTTTTCCGCGGTTTGCTTGTGGCTGCAATAACCAATTTTTTTAAACTAGGCCACAATAACCATGGGCTAATATTTACTGTAGTGACACTGGGCCTCCTATGGGCCGTAGAAACAGTGGGCCTTCTACGGGCTATAGAAACAGTGGGCCTTCTACGGGCCGTAGAAACAATGGGCCTTCTACGGGCCGTAGAAATAATGGGCCTTCTATGGGCCGTATCATCAATGGGCCTTATACGGGCCGTATGATCGATTGGGCAAACATGGGCCAAAATACAGGCCGCATTATGGCCGTAAACGGGCTAGAGTTGCAATCGTCCGTTCATGGGCCGACCATAACGGGCCATCATTAATAGGCCGTATTTGATGACGCTATGAAAAGGGCCCAACGTATTAACGGACCACAAACGGGCCGACTGTAACCACGGGATGAATTTGGCCCACAAGCAGAAAATGACAGTAAGGGGTCGTAAGTAAATGAATGCTGGAAATGAGCCCAAGAATAAATGGGCTCTTAGAAGGCCGAAAGATAACATGGGCTGGAAATGGCCCAACGGAATAACGGGCCGTTAATGGATATAAAGTGATACATTGTTCATTACGGGCCAGTTTCACCACGGGCCATTAATGGGTGTAAAGTGATACACTGTTCCTTACGGGCCAGTTTCACCATGGGCCGTTAATGGGCCAAGAGTTACAAAGGGCCTCATATGGGCCGAAAGACATCATGGGCCATACATGGGCCAGAAGTGAAAACGGGCTGGAATCATATTGGATGGCCCAGATGACGCTACTGGGCCTAATTCGGATAGGGCATAACGGGCCTTGGGTTAGCGGGCTGTAAATGGGCTATATGAGAACATGTCATTAACAGGCTTTCCATGGACCGGCCCGCCACCTTTTGACCAAGTCAAACGGGCCGGCCTTTTCATAGGAATGGGCCTCTATTTGGCCGTGCCACGTGTCGGTGTATCATAGGCGCCTTCTGTCCAATGAGTGGATGACATCTGTACCAACGATGAGCCGACACGTGTTTCCTCCAGCCAATGATGATTTTACATGTGGAAAATCCCCATTGGTCGGGGCTATTAACGGGTTATGGGATCCAAAACCCGACCCGATAGCTTAATGGTGTTCCATTACGGTGGATGCCACGTGTCGGTCACCCTTGACGAAACCACTTCTATGACGCGTGATTTATCGTCATGGAAGTAGACACTTCCGTGATGATAATTTTGGTAATGTCATGGAACACTTCTACAACAGCACAGGTATGACTATCTTGATTCTGTCATAAAATCATCATGGATGTACATGCACGACAAAAAACGCGACCTACTGTGACAAACACATATCATCACGGAAGTGTATTTTTTTTGTAGTGTGTGTCAGCCAAAACCATCATGATTACGGATCACGAGCAAAACATAATGTCAGTTATCCTCAGACACGTGTGTCTGTGCATGTTGTTGGGCCTACCCCAATGACACCTCGAATGCACGTATGGGACAGGCCCGAGGGCTCCTATCGGTGCACTAGGAACGGGGGTCCCTAGTACTCCTGACTTGTGCACGAACAGTAGCAGCGGTCCCGACAAGGGGCTTTAGCGGGGACGAATACTAAACCAGAGAAGCCACTCTTCATGAGATCAAGGAGAGCATCAAGAACACCAGGCTTTAGAACAAGCTACAAAAGTTACAACAGAATCAACCAACTCCGGCAGGAATGAGCCGGCAAGATAAGGCTCGACAAGCTCCCCGAGCATGGGCTTCCTGCCAAAACACTAGCGCTCCACCTCTCCGACCAGTTGGCCGCTACTCAGTGAGGTGTCGAGCCCGCGGGTGGTTAGGTGGACGCAAGCCATGCAGGTCGGCTTACTAGGGAGGTCAATCACCTTTATTGACACCAGTCCTGATGGCGTGTCACGCTAATAGGAGGTGGTTGTTTAAGCGGTGCGGCAACCTTGCCGGGATTCAACCTCCACATGACACATAATAGCGCATTTAATGTGTTTTGTCTTAACTGGTAGAGTTAGGTATGATAGCTCAGTATTAGTATAAACACCCCTATAATGACCTTTTTGCCGCTGTGGTAACCCCTTGATCTTTAAAAGGAGGACCAGGGCAACATTAGTAGGGGTTCGAATCTTGGCAACTCTCACGTATAGGTATTCGTGTAGCTGATCTCTCCTCACCACTTGTCGGCGGAAAGCGCTCCGTGTATTTGTGCTCAACACCACTGATACGTCTCCAATGTATCTACTTTGCCAAACACTTTTGCCCTTGTTTTGGACTCTAACTTGCATGATTTGAATGAAACTAACCCGGACTGCCACTGTTTTCAGCAAAATTACCATGATGTTGTTTCATGTGTAGAAAACAAAAGTTCTCGGAATTACCTGAAAATCCTCGGAGACAAGTTTCAGAAAATATAAAAAATGCTGGCAAAAGATGAAGGCCAGGGGGCCCACACCCTGTCCACGAGGGTGGGGGCGCCCCACTATCTCATGGGCCCCCTACAGCTCCGCCGACCTCAACTCCAACTCCATATATTCCGTCTCACAGAGAAAAAATCAGGAAGAAAGTTTCATCGCGTTTTACGATATGGAGCCACCGCCAAGCCCTAATCTCTCTCGGGAGGGCTGATCTGGAGTCCGTTCAGGGCTCCGAAGAGGGGGATTCGTCACCATCGTCATCATCAACCATCCTCCATCACCAATTTCATGATGCTCACCACCGTGCGTGAGTAATTCCATCATAGGCTTGCTGGACGGTGATGGGTTGGATGAGATTTAGCATGTAATCAAGTTAGTTTTGTTAGGGTTTGATCCCTAGTATCCGCTATGTTCTGAGATTGATGTTGCTATGACTTTGCTATGCTTAATGCTTGTCACTAGGGCCCGAGTGCCATGATTTCTGATCTGAACCTATTATGTTTTCATGAATATATGTGTGTTCTTGACCTATCTTGCAAGTCTATAGTCACCTATTATGTGTTATGATCTGACAACCCCGAAGTGACAATAATCGGGATACTTCTCGGTGATGACCGTAGTTTGAGGAGTTCATGTATTCACTATGTGTTAATGCTTTGGTCCGGTTCTCTATTTAAAGGAGGCCTTAATATCCCTTAGTTTCCGCTAGGACCCCGCTGCCACGGGAGGGTAGGACAAAAGATGTCATGCAAGTTCTTTTCCATAAGCACGTATGACTATATTCGGAATACATGCCTATATTACATTGATGAATTGGAGCTAGTTCTGTGTCACCCTATGTTATATCTATTACATGAGGAATTGCATCTGACATAATTATCCATCACTGATCCATTGCCTACGAGCTTTTCACATCTTGTGCTTCTCATATTTAATTTTCCGTTGCTACTGTTACAATCACTATAAAACCCAAAAAAATTACTTTTGCTATCTTTATCTTTACCACTTTTACCATTACTATCATACTACTTTACTACTAAATACCTTGTTGTAGATACTAAGTTATCCAGGTGTGGTTGAATTGAAAACTCAACTGCTAATAGTCAAGAATATTCTTTGGCTCCCCTTGTGTCGAATCAATAAATTTGGGTTGAATACTCTACCCTCCAAAGCTGTTTCGATCCCCTACACTTGTGGGTCATCAAGACTAATTTCTGGTGCCGTTGCCGGGGAGCATAGCTCTATTCTCTGAATCACTTGGGATTTATATCTGTTGATCACTATGAAGAACTTGAAAGATCAAAGAACTAAAATTTATCCCTCAACTCCGAGGGGAGGTAAGGAACTGCCATCTAGATCTGCACTAGATTCTCCTTCTGTTATGAATAAGCTTGCGACACCTAAAACTGCTACAGCTATGAATTCTGGTATGTCGCATGTTATTGATGATGCCACTTCTGCTATGAATGACACTTATGATGAAACTACTTCTATGCTTGATACTACTGTGCCATTAGGTGAATTTTTTGATGAACAACTTACTAGGGCTAGGGAGAATGAAATTATTGAAAATGAAGTTATTGATGAAAGTGATGATGAAGGTTCTCCTCCTAATTATGAATTGCCTATTGTTCCTGAGGGTTATGTTATGGATAAAGAAACTGCTAGAGATTTTCTTGCTTGCAATGATAGATCAGACCTTAAGAAATTGTTAGCCAAGCTGAAACAAAAGACTCTAAATGCTAAAATGAAACATGACCCTGCTTTTACCACTTCACCTATCTTTATTACTGATAAGGAATATGAATTCTCTGTTGATCCTGAGATTATTACTTTAGTTGAATCTGATCCTTTTTATGGCACTGAATCTGAAACTGTTGTGGCACATCTCACCAAGTTGAATGATATAGCCACCCTGTTTACTAATGATGAGACGTCTTGCTATTATTATATCCTTAAGATATATCCGTTCTCATTAAAGGGTGATGCTAAGACTTGGTTTAATTCTCTTGATCCAGGTTGTGTGCGTAGTCCCCAGGATATGATTTATTACTTCTCTGCTAAGTATTTTCCTGCTCATAAGAAACAAGCTGCCTTGCGGGAAATATATAATTTTGTGCAAATCGAAGAAGAGAGTCTCCCACAAGCTTGGGGGAGGCTTCTCCGATTACTTAATGCTTTGCCTGATCATCCACTTAAGAAAAATGAAATACTTGATATCTTCTATAATGGACTAATTGATTCTTCAAAGGACCACTCGGATAGTTGTGCTAGTTGTGTTTTCAGGGAAAGAACAGTTGACGAAGCTGAACTATTATTGAACAATATGTTGACTAATGAGAATAATTGGACTCTTCCTGAGCCAATTCCTGAGGCAATTCCTGAACTAATTGAGCCAACTCCCGAGCCTATTCCCAAACCTACTCCTAAGAAGAGAGGTGTTCTATTTTTCAGTCCTGAGGATATGCAAGAGGAAAAGAAATCAATGAAAGAGAAAGGTGAGGGAGTCCTGGATTAGGGGGTGTCCGGATAGCCGGACTACCATCATCGGCCGAACTATCATCGGCCGGACTATCATCATCGACCGGACTCCAAGACTATGAAGATACAAGATTGAAGACTTCGTCCCGTGTCCGGATGGGACTTTCCTTGGCGTGGAAGGCAAGCTTGGCGATATGGATACGTAGATCTCCTACTATTGTAACCGACTCTATGTAACCCTAGCCCTCTCCAGTGTCTATATAAACCGGATGGCTCTAGTCCGTAGGACACAACAACAACCATTACAATCATACCATAGGCTAGCTTCTAGGGTTTAGCCTCCTTGATCTCGTGGTAGATCCACTCTTGTAAACATCCACAATATCAATATCAATCAAGCAGGACGTAGGGTTTTACCTCCATCAAGAGGGCCCGAACATGGGTAAAACATCGTGTCCCTTGTCTCCTGTTACCATCCGCCTAGACGCACAGTTCGGGACACCCTACCCGAGATCCGCCGGTTTTGACACCGACATTGGTGCTTTCATTGAGAGTTCTTCTGTGTCGTCACCGATAGGCTTGATGGCCTCCTCAATCGACAACGACGCAGTCCTGGGTGAGACTTTTCTCCCCGGACAGATCTTCGTATTCGGCGGCTTTGCACTGCGGGCCAACTCACTTGGCCATCTGGAGCAGATCGAAAGCTACGCCCCTGGCCGTCAGGTCAGGTTTGGAAGCCTAAACTTCACGAACGATATCCGCGGGGACTTGATCTTCGATGGATCTGAGCCACAGTCAAGCGTGCCGCGCTGCCACGACGGGCACGACCTAACTCTGCTGCCGGACAGCACCTGGGAGGCCGCACACGAATCCGCTCCGACCCATAGTCCGGAGCCGATCGCACGGATCGAGGACGGATGGCTGGACACCGCCTCGGGAGCTGCAACTTCCACGGTGATGGAGTCGAAGACTTACCTTGTCCCGCATAAAGCCCATGACTCCGAGGTGCCAGACCCCCTGCCGGACTCCGAACCTCCTGCGCCCCTGCCAGTCGAATCCGATTGGGCGCCAATCATGGAATTCACCACTGCGGACACCTTTCAGCACTCACCCTTCGGCGATATCTTAAATTCGCTGAAGCATCTCTCACTATCCGGAGAGTGCTGGCCGAACTACGGCCAGGATGGTCGGGACGCGGACAATGAAGAAATTCAGAGCCCACCCTCCACCCACTTCGTAGCCACCGTCGACGATCTAACCGACGTGCTAAACTACGACTCCAAAGACATCAACAGTATGGACGACGATGCCGGAGACAATCAAGAACCAGCGCCTACAGGGCACTGGAAGGCCACCTTGTCACATGACATACATATGGTGGACACCCAAAGGGAAGCGATAACGAGGAACAACGGGACGCGACAGAGGATAATCCCGCCGATAAACAACCAAAACGGCGACGTAAACAATGCCCTAAGTCCCGCCTCGATCAAAGCAGCATTCCTAACGACCCAGCGATAGAGCAGGGCAAACCAGCGGACGACGAACATACAACCAAGCAACCATCCGAACAGGACGAACCGGATAATCAACCCCTTCACGGAGCAATCAACAGTCCGGACACAACACCGGAGCATAAGAACCTTCACAAAAGACTCGTCGCCACTGCAAGAAGTTTGAAGAAGGAAAAACGGAAGCTCAAAACAGCGGAAGACATACTCAGAATGAAGTGGAGCAAAGTACTCAAGACCGCAGACAAATATGGCAATGGCCATCAAACAAAGAGCTACCCGAAGCGCAAGTTGCTGCCAGAATTTGACGAGGAAGCCATAGAGCCCTCACAGTCAAAAAATAAAGAGGCCGCCTGGCCGGATAGATGGCCAGATGACAGGCCAAAAGCGACAAGCGACGCCGCACACAAGCCGACTTATGATCCTGGGAAAACGAACAGCCCAACTAGGTCCATCTACGGGCCAAAAAAGAGGGCCCCGGGAAGTAACACAACACGACAAGTGTTCGAAGACAGCGGCACACCCAAATATAGGGGCGCTGCACACCCGCTATGTTTTACCGATGAGGTGCTGGATCATGAATTTCCAGCAGGGTTCAAACCCATAAACATAGAGGCATACGACGGCACAACAGACCCCGGAGTCTGGATAGAAGATTACATACTACACATACACATGGCTAGAGGAGATGACCTCCACGCCATAAAATACCTACCCCTCAAGCTCAAAGGGCCAGCTCGGCATTGGCTCAAAAGCCTCCCAGAAAACACTGTTGGAAGTTGGGAAGAGCTTGAGGACGCGTTTAGAGCAAATTTTCAAGGGACTTATGTCCGCCCTCCGTATGCAGATGATCTGAGTCATATAACCCAACAGCCCGGAGAGTCAGCGCGCAAATTCTGGAACAGGTTCCTTACCAAAAAGAACCAAATAGTTGACTGTCCGGACGCGGAAGCCTTAGCAGCTTTTAAACACAACGTCCGAGATGAATGGCTCGCCAGACACCTCGGCCAAGAGAAGCCAAGAACAATGGTCGCGCTAACAAGCCTCATGACGCACTTTTGCGCAGGAGAAGACAGCTGGCTAGCAAGATGCAGCACCAGCGACCCGAGTACATCCGAGATCAGAGATGGAAACGGAAAATCACGGCGCAGGAAAGATCAGCGCCGGAATAAAGAAAAAAGCCCAAAGGGCACGGCGGTCAACGCCGGATTCAAAAGCTCGTGGCCAAACAATAAAACACTGCCTCTTAAGGACAACAGCGACGAGCTATCAAATTTAAACAAAATTTTAGATCGGATATGTCAAATCCACAGTACCTCCGGAAGGCCTGCAAACCATACCAACCGAAATTGTTGGGTTTTTAAACAGTCCGGCAGACTCAACGCCGGACACAAGGGGCTCGATGTGCCAAGCAAGGACGATGACGAACCCCACCAGCAGAGCACCGGAAGTCAAAAGACCTTCCCACAAGAAGTCAAAACAGTAAACTCGCTTCATGTGATAGTACGGAAAACCAACACGGCACTCGCTAAGACAAGTGTCGCACGGTCCACCCCAGCGGAACACCGAGATTGGATGTCAAAACCAATCACTTTCGACCATCTGGATTAGTCCAGAAGTATCCGGAACGCAGGATAGACTGCCCTGATATTGGATCCCATAATAGACGGACTGCAATTCATGCAGGTTTTGATGGACGGCGGCAGTGACTCAAACCTGCTATATCCGGACACAATCCGCAAGTTGGGATAGACCCTACTACAATTCGGCATAGCCGCACTTCCTTCAAAGGAGTGGCGCCAGGCCCTTACGCTAGGTGCACAGGTTCATTATTACTAGAAGGTGTGTTCGGGTCACCTGACAACTTCCGACGAGAAAAGCTAACCTTTCATGTCGCCCCATTTAAAAGTAGCTATCAAGCATCACTGGGACGGGAAGCTTTCGTCCACTTCAATGCAATACCACATTACGCGTCTCTTACGCTTAAAATGCCTGGTCCACGTGGCATCATTTCATTAAAAGGTCGCCTGAGACCCCGAACACGGCTGGACGAGTCCGGAATAAATAAGCTAGGGGCTACCTAGCCGCACACCCCTTCACAAGGGTTTGTACATATAAGCCATAATGAGCTAGCATAGGCTCAACTTTATTAATCTATATTTCAATTGTTTATGCACTTTCTCGCACGATTTCTTTTCAAACTAAGTTCCTCTCTTTTTACAGATGAACAACATGCACACCCGTCCAGGATACGGCACGACGGAGACACAGGCGCAGACGTGCAGTAGGGACCCGTTGCAAGGACTCTTTTCAGACTAAGACCCTACGTAAACCTTTCTTACTGTCTCTTGTTGCTATAATCCCCTGGTTTCTCATTATAACCAGAGTGGAGACTGGCGTTTTGGCATCGGCCGCGCCAGAAGAAGTTGCCCGTACCTGGACACAAGGGGCTTAGGGCATTGTTTTGCCCGCTATTGTAAAGACCGAACACCTTCGGGAGTGTTCGGCGTCTCGAGTTAGGCCTTATATGCATCAGCTCCGAATCATGTCTTTGGTCAAATGTTGGGTTTGCCCGGCTCCTGTGTTTTGCTGCCTTACGTTCCGTATCACCGGCTAACGCGGCACCAGGAGAACTACTGTGGTTGTGCCCCAGTTCGGCTGGGCGAGCACCTCAGTAGAGAAAGCCGAAAACTGACTGTCATGATACAGCGAGAGACTGGTCAACCACTCGATCGACCATGGGAATGTTTAGAATTCCTCCGTTTTGACGAAGGGCCGTTTCCCGGTCAGGCACATACGCGCCCCAAATTCGGAGAGCGTGGTGCCCCCAGGGGCTATGTCGTAGCCCCACCCTCGAACTCCATGGCTAAGTGAAAGTGATAAAGCATTATAGTCCAGTTGCCTCGTTTGCTACGCTACCACCTCCTTTACAGGACCGAGACGTCGGATTAAGTGTGAAAACGCGCTATTTTTTGCGAACACCCCCGCACCTTGTGTGTGGGGGCTGAAGCCGACGACTGCCATCTTTCAGGTTATACACACGTAAACATGAATGGCCGCATAGGAGATATTCTATTACTTGAACGCACAAGTACAAAAGGCGCTTACATCATAAATATTGTTTTACATCATAAAAACGTTCATTCGAACGTAACATTTTTTGAGCACTGCGACTCTATTACACGAGCACCACGCAGCACTTCGCCAAAATAGTGCTCGGTGGGTAACCCGTTATCGTTCGAACCCGGGGTCGCAACAGCGGTGGCATCCATCTCTGTCCAATGTGTCTTCACACGGGCGAGTGCCATCCGCACACCCTCTATGCAGGCCGACCGCTTCATCGCCTTGATATGCGGCACCGCCCCAAGAAATTGCTGCAATAAGCCAAAGTAACTCTTCGGCTCGGGCCTATCCGGCCAGACATGGGTCACTATATCCATCATAGCAAGCCCGGACAACCTATTTAGCTCAGCCCACTCGGCCAAACGGTCGGTCAGCGGAAGTGAACACTCCGGACTATGGAATTGGACCAAAACAGCTCTTCCGTCTTGTGATCCTTCTGGCTTCGAAAATGCACAATGGCATCCGCCGCACTCGCTGCTAAGTCCATATAAGGGTCCTCTGGACCCCACAGTTGGCCCAGCTGAGCATACTTTGGATCCGTAAACCTTCGGCGCAGCAGAAAAGGCTTGCCAGATACAATATCTCCGGCCTGGCGCAGCTCTTCCTTTATAGCCCGCATTGCAGAGCGGGCATCCTTGGCTTCGGCGGTGGCCTTCCCCAGGTCTTCTTGCCCCGCTAGGCGCTTCTTCCCAAGAGCCTCATTGCGGTCGGTAGCATCTTTTAACTTCACGGCCATTTCGGCCATCTCTTCCCTGCTCCGGCAGTGTGCGACCCTTTCGGCCGCTAACTCCTCGGCCGCCCTCGAGGCTGCCGCATTACTCCTTCTAGCCTGCTCCTTGGCTTGAGCAAGTTCGGTCCGAAGGCTCTCCACAGCAGCGGCACTATCTGCATTTCACACACATGTTGTAAGGAGCTGGCTTCAGCTCCCTTACCAAGTGACCGCACAGAAACACTTACCTTGCGACTCATCAAGTCGCCTGTTGACCAGCGTGATGTCCGCATCCGCAACAGCGAGTTGCCGCTTTAGTTCAGCAACTCCATCAGTCCGGCTGGCCCTCGGACGACCCGCCACCTGCATCGGCACGGCGGAAATTTAAACCTGCGATTTTGATCCTCGGCACGCTGTTGATTTCGACAACCTACCGAGTCTCAGGGGCTACTATCTATACAGGGCGCATTCTATATGCAAAACTGTTAAAAGGTGTGTCATTTTTACGTACCTCAAACCCCGCCAGCAAATTCCTGACGGCATTATGCAACCCGCCTTCGGCGGACGAAATCCTTTCAATTACCATGCTCATCAATGCGTGGTGATCTTCTGAGATAGACGCCTTCTCAAGCAGATCCTTCAGCCGTACACCAGTTGGCGCCAAACTATCCGGCATTGCCAAACCAGGGGGCTCCCTCCGTGACAACACTTCAGGCTCGTCCGCCCTATCCGACGGCGCCCCAGACGGAGGCGTCTCGCTCTCCATCATCTCCGGACGAAGGTCCCCCGAAGACGAGCCCATTTGCGAAGGACGGAGATCCGAACTACAAGGTAAAAACTTTAGTTATCCTCAAAAGCATAAATAGGGATGTCCCTTATTATAAAACTCCTTTCTTTCTACTTACGGCTCGTTGGAGGGCTGATTCTTTAAGGGAGATTGTGCGGCCGGGGCCTCCCCGGACGTAGGACCCTCTGGCGAAGATTTCTTCCCCCGTTTAGGGGCTTTTGCCCCCGGGTCCTCGGAGGCAGTCCTCTTCTCCCCTTGGAGGGAGGGATTCTTGATCCCCCCTCTTTCAAGAGCCTCCTTAGGCGAGGCAGTAGCTTTCCTGCTTTCCCCTTCGCCTTCCTCTGGAGGCGCAACCTCAAGCATCCGGACCAGCACGGAATCCGGCACGGTCTCGGGGAGGGGGGCCGGGCACCATATCAATTTTGCTTCCGCTATCCACTCTTGTTTAGAAGGAAGTTGGTCATAAGGTGAATCATCGAAAGGCAAACAAACGGTATGTCCGGACTTGGAACTACTTACTTGAGTACCCAGGCGATTGCAGCTTAGGCCAGCATCCTCGGTCAATTCCGGACGCGCCTCTTGCGATCCGAAGAATAATTTGTACATCTCCAGGGGTGTCATACCCATGAAGTGTTGAAGAATCCATGGGCCCTCCGGATTGAACTCCCACAGCCAGAGAGGGCGGCGTTTGCAGGGCGGGAGACGCCTAATCAGCATAACATGCATTACCACCACCATATCAACCTCCCTCGTTTGGAGATCTCGAATCCGGCCCTGCAGTAGGGGCACGTCCTTTGACGGCCCCCAGTTGAGCCCTTGGTTGATCCACGACATCAACCGTCGTGGAGGTCCCGGGCGGAATAAGGGCGGCGGCTTTTGTCTGCGGCCCCTCGGAATGGTAATATAGAACCACTCTTGCTGCCACGGGCCGAGCTCCTCTTGGAAGGAGCCAGCAGGCCACGGGGCATCGGCCCTCCTACTTATGGCCTCCCCGCCGCACTCCGCTTGACGCCCCCCGATCATCTTCGGCTCCACATTGAAGGTCTTCAGCCACAGGCCGAAGTGAGGGGTGACGTGGAGGAAGGCTTCGCAGACGACAATAAATGCGAAAATATGGAGGATGGACTCCGGAGCCAAATCGTGGAATTCCAACCCATAGTAAAACATGAGCCCTCTCACAAAAGGATCCATCGGGAAGCCTAAACCCCGACGGAGGTGGGATACAAAAACGACATACTCGCCGGGCTCGGGGGTGGGGATGGCCTGCCCTTCGGCAGGCAACCTGCGCGAAATCTCATAAGCCAGGTACTTGGCCTCCCGCAGCTTTAGCACGTCCTCCTCCGTGACGGAGGAGGCATCCACCGGGCCCTGGAGGTCGGAACCGGACATTGTTGAAAGTCCGAAGCGCTCGAATCTGGAGCTCTAGGTGCTGGAACTTGGAGCGGGGAGAGGATTCGATGGAGGATTGAAGAAAAGAAACGAGCCTTGGTCCCGTTATAAAGAGGGAGAATACCAAGAGCCGTCTCCGTGACCGTTTGGGACTCGCCTTCGATAGAGGGGGCGTGGCGACGGGCGCGGTTGGGTTACCCACGTCCGTATTGATGAGAATCCCGGATTAAGGGGGAACATGATCTCTGCTTCGACAAGACGTGCCAAGGAAACCGCTTCGCTAAATGCGCTGAGGTGGTAGAGTAAAAAACGATTCAAGTAATGGCTTGGTAGTGGCGTGACGTCATGCCGCAAAAAACGTCAGCAGATTGAACTTGTGTATATATTATTCTCTCTAAGGTGGAATGTGGAATTTATTTTGCAGAGCAGGACACTATCCTGGTGTTCACAGTCTTCTATCATTCGGAGGAGGAACCCGCCTTGCAATGCCAAGCAATATACGCGCCGGACTTATCGTCATTGAAGCCTGGTTCAGGGGCTACTGAGGGAGTCCTGGATTAGGGGGTGTCCGAATAGCCGGACTAGCATCATCAGCCGAACTATCATCAGCCAGACTATCATCATCGACCGGACTCCAAGACTATGAAGATACAAGATTGAAGACTTCGTCCCGTGTCCGGATGGGACTTTCCTTGGCGTGGAAGGCAAGCTTGGCGATACGGATACGTAGATCTCCTACTATTGTAACCGACTCTATGTAACCCTAGCCCTCTCCGGTGTCTATATAAACCGGATGGCTCTAGTCCGTAGGACACAACAACAACCATTACAATCATACCATAGGCTAGCTTCTAGGGTTTAGCCTCCTTGATCTCGTGGTAGATCCACTCTTGTAAACATCCACAATATCAATATCAATCAAGCAGGACGTAGGGTTTTACCTCCATCAAGAGGGCCCGAACCTGGGTAAAACATCGTGTCCCTTGTCTCCTGTTACCATCCGCCTAGACGCACAGTTCGGGACCCCCTACCCGAGATCCGCCGGTTTTGACACCGACAAAAGGTATTAAAGCTGAAGACGTTAAGAATTTACCTCCTATTGAAGAAATACATGGTCTTAATATACCGCCTGTTCAAGGATCACATTGTCTTGATAACTCGACACGGGTAGTGAAGGTAAATTCTCTCTATAGATATGATAAGGATGAAATCCCATCTACTAAATTTCATAGTCCATGCTTAGATGAATTTGATGATTTCATGAATAGACAAGCAAATTTCAATGATTATATTGGTAGAAAATTGAAGAATAATGCTTATATGATAGGGCGCTTGAATGATTACATAGCTAGAGTTAAAGGTGAACTTAAACTCACTAGTAAACATGCTTCTATGGTTGCTACTCAAGCTGAACAAGTACTTAAAGCTCAGAATGAATTGCTAGTTGAATTAAATAATAAACATGAATTTGCTGTTAGAGTGGATACTAGAACTAGTAAAATGACTCGGGAACCTTTGTATCCTGAAGGCCACCCTAAGAAAATTGAACAAGATTCTCAGAATAATAATCTAGATGCTCCTAGTTCTTCTAAGAAGAAGAAAAAGAAAAATGATAGAACTTTGCACACTTCTAGTGAACCTAATGTAGAAACACATGAGAATCCTAATAATACTTCTATCTCTGATGCTGAAACACCATCCAGAGATGAACATGAACCTGATGATAATGCTAATAATGATGTTCATGTAGATGCTCAACCTAGTAATAACAATGATATAGAAACTGAACCTGCGGTTGGTCTTGATAACCCACAATCAAGAAACCAACATTATGATAAGAGAGATTTTGTTGCTAGGAAGCATGGTAGAGAAAGAGAACCATGGGTTCAGAAACCCATGCCGCTTCCTCCTAAGCCATCCAAGACAAAGGATGATGAGGCCTTTGAGCATTTTGCCGAAATGATTAGACATATTTTCTTACACATGCGCGTAACTGATATGCTTAAAACAAACCCTTATTCTAAATATATGAAAGATATCATCACTAATAAGAGGAAAATACCTGAAGCTGAGATTTCCACCATGCTTGCCAACTATACCTTTAAGGGAGGAATACCTAAGAAACTTGGTGATCCCGGAGTACCCACTATACCATGCTCCATAAAAAGAAATTATGTTAAAACTGCTTTATGTGATTTAGAAGCCACTGTTAGTGTTATGACTCTTTCCTTGTAAGTTGACACCCACTGAGATATCCTTGCAAATGGCTGATAAATCAACTGCTATACCTGTCAGCATTTGTGAGGACGTGCCTGTTGTTGTTGCGAACGTTACTATCTTAACAGACTTCGTCATTCTTGATATTCCTGAGGACGACAGTATGTCGATTATCCTTGGTAGACCCTTTTTAAATACTGCAGGTGTTGTTATTGATTGCAACAAAGGCAATGTCACCTTTCATGTTAATGGAAATGAGCATACGGTACATTTTCCAAGGAAACAACCTCAAGTTCATAGCATAAATTCTATTGAGAAAATTCCATCAATCGTTATTGGAGGTTTCAAATTTCCTCTCCCTACTGTCAAGAAAAAGTATGATATTCTTATTGTTGGGGATGTTCATATCCCCGTTGAGGTAACCTAGTGTCACTTTGTAATTTCTCCGGTTCCGTGTTATTCGGAATGAGTTTGTTAACAAGACTTGATCAACCTTGTTAGTGGATTCATTTTGATGATCATGAGATGGATGAAACTAGAAGGCACAACCTTCTGTACTTTATTTTTACTTTTTATTATTTAAAATAAATAAAGCAAAAATAGTATTATCTGTCTGTTTTCTGAATTATCCGTGCAATGAAAAATATCCCGAAAATAAAAGTGCTCCAAATGCCGTGCAAATTTAGTATGATTTTTTATGGAATATTTGAGGATTTTAGGCACTGAAATCACTGCAGGAGGGGTAAGCACCAGGCCACGAGGGTGGAGGGCGCGCCCACCATCCCTGGGCGCGCCCCTCCTGTCTCGTGGGCCCCTGGTGGCCCCCTCCACTTATGCCAGCACCCACACACTCCATCTTCTTCCCCAAAAAATCCCCATCCAGCTCAAGCACGAGTTCTAGCTCATTTTGCTACGATTTTCGATCTCCTTGCTCAAAGCTCCATTCACAAAACTGCTTTGGGAGATTGTTGCTTGGTATGTGACTCCTCCATTGGTCCAAGTAGTTTTTGTTCTAGTGCTTTATTCATTGCAAATCCTTGCTGCCTTGGTGACCCTGTTCTTGTGCTTGCATGTTAAATTTATGAGGTCCCAAGTAATTTTAATGCATGATATAGGCTCTAGGCACTTGTAGGAGTAGCTGCTATCAATCTTGTTTAGTTTTATTCACTTTTATTTTGAAGTTACTAAAATTTCAGAAACTTTCAGAAAATGTTAAAGAGATTTTTAAGGGGCTCTTCTAGCCAAGGCTCCCAGGAAAAGCAAGCTAAAGATAAGGAAAAGGCCAAATATAATCTTCCTCACATAGCGGAAATACGGCCGTGTGAATGGCCATGCGATGATTTCTTGAGAGAAGCTGGAATTTATGAAGATTTTTGTTCTTTGATCGAGAATGCAGGCCTCACCGATTTCCTCCACGACCGGATCGATCAGTATCTCTTACTTACCAATACCTTCGTGCAAAACTTTTATTATTATCCTAAGAAGTCACCGCCTTCAGTATCATTTCATTTATATGATGAATTCAGGGAAATGTCTTTACGTGATTTTTGCGCGGTATGTAGGATACCCTTTAAGGGAAAATTAGAGGAACCACATCCTAGGGATGTGGATGGCTTTGTTAACACTATCACTGTAGGGGATCCAAAGAAGGGTTCCGATGCGAGAATCTCTAGTATACATTTTCCTGTTTTACGCTACTTTGCCATAGTTGCTAGTAGATGCTTGATTGGTCGTGGAAATAGTGGAAACTTCAGTGTCCCAGATATTATTATTCTATTCCATGCCTTGTTTTGTGATAACAGTTTTAGTATGGGTGCGGTTATTGCTAAACGTTTAAACCTGAATCATACAAAAGGCCCCATCCTTGGAGGTATCTATGCTCCACGTCTCGCTAAATATTTTGAGATACCTATTAGGCACTATGAGAAAGAGGAGACAATATTGCCTCCTTATATTTTAGATTACAGGAGCATGGTAGCACATGGGTTTATTGTTCATAATGATGATAAGATGCTCCTGTATAACTTGAGACTTAATAAGAAACACAATGAGACTATTATTCTGCATGCACCTCTATTGTTTGATTTAACTGCAGATAATTATCTTGTCACGCCGGAAGCGGTGTACGCTCATCGAGGCCAAGCATCCACTCCAGAGCCTGAGCCCGAGTCGGAACCTGCACTGGACCCTTATCGAGCATCATATTACTAGTGGGATCCGGAGGAGACGGCCAGCCAGTGGTATCCTGATTACACCCCTCAGTACACCGGGGAGAGTAGCCGCGATCTGTGGCCATAAACCAACTTAGGCCAAAAGCCTAAGCTTGGGGGAGTACGTATTTCTCACCGACTTTACACATGTTCACACACTATCCTAGTCGCCGGTCATACTCTTTCATTGTATTATCCATGCTAGTTTAATTTTCTTTTTCAAGTTTTCTTCTTGTGTGTTTGATAAACTTTAAGAAAAACCAAAAAAAAATTAGTTAGTTTAATTTCCATGCCTGTAGTAGAAATTAAAATGAAAACCCAAAAAGATTTCTTGTTCTTCTTTTACTTGTTGGGAGCTTTCCCATGTAAATAGTTTTATTTTCCTTTCTTTCCTCTGGGGGGTCGAGAGTAGAAGACCATATTGAAAATGTTTAGTGGCTCTCATATGCATAATTGTTTATTTAAGTTAGAGCCCATATTACTTTGTCTTCTCTCTTGAGTTGAATGCTTGCAGATTCCAGCTTAGTCCAATGCACGTGCACTATTATTATTATACACATCGTTCGGTCGTGTGAGTGAAAGGCAATAATGATGATATATGATGGACTGATTGTGATGAGAGAAGCTGGTATGAACTCGACCTCTCTTGTTTTTGTAAATATGATGAGTTCATCGTTCCTGATTCAGCTTATTATGAAGTAAACATATTTGCAATAACATTTAGAGATTATAGTTGCTTGTGCCATGCTTGATTAGCTATGAGTTATAATGGTTTACCTTGCGTGCCAACATGCTATTAGAATGATTATGATGTGGTATGATGGGATGGTATCCTCCTTTGAATGAATTGAGTGACTCGACTTGGCACATGTTCACGCATGTAGTTGAAACAAATCAACATAGCCTTCATGATATTTATGTTCATGGTGGATTATATCCTACTCATGTTTGTACTCGGTGTGAACTAGTTTTAATGCGTGTTTATGACTATTGTCGCTCTCTTAGTTGGTCGCTTCCCAGTCTTTTGCTAGCCTTCACCTGTACTAAGCGGTAATATTGCTTGTGCATCCAAACTCTTTAAACCCCAAAGTTATTCCAACGAGTCCACCATACCTTCCTATATGTGGTATTTACCTGCCGTTCCAAGTAAATTTGTATGTGCCAAACTCCAAACCTTCAAATGAAATTCTGTTTTGTATACTCGAGCAGCTCATGTTTCCACTAGGGCTGCCTATATCTTCCATGCTAGGTGGGTTATTCTCAAGAGGAGTGGACTCCGCTCCTCATTCACGAGAAAGGGCCGGTAACCGGCATGCCCAGTCCCATGATCCAAAAAGATCAAAGAAAATCAATATAATTAAACAAAACTCCCCCAGGATTGTTGTTAGTTGGATGCACTCATTGTTTCGGGAAAGCCATGGATTGATGCTTGTTGGTGGTTGGGGGAGTATAAACTTTTACCATTCTGCGTGGGAACTGCCTATAATGCATGTAGTATGGAAGATACAGCCATCTCATAGTTGTTGCGTTGACAGTGAAAGTATGCCACCCAAAATAATATTCAATCTCTATTTTAAAATCGAGCTCTGGCACCTCTACAAATCCCTGCTTCCCTCTGTGAAGGGCCTATCTGTTTACTTTTATGTCAAGTCATCACCTTCTTATTAAAAAGCACCCGCTGGAGAGCACACTGTCATTTGCATTCATTATTATTGGTTTATATTGGCTATGACTTGACTGGATCTCTTTTACCATGAATTACAATGTTTAGTCAGTCCTTGATCTTTAAAGGTGCTCTGCATTTATGTTTTGCGATCTCAGAAAGGGCTAGCGAGATACCATTTTGCTGTATCATGTTATGATTGTTTTGAGATAGTGTTGTCATCCGAGTTTTATTATTATCACTCGCTAGCTGATTATGCTATTGATATGAGTAATTATTGTGAGTATGGTTAGTTCATAATATTTGCTGAAACCTGAATGCTGGCTTTGCATGTTTACAACAACAAGAGCAAACAGAGTTTGTAAAAGTTTTTCTTTATCACTTTCAGTTTATCAACTGAATTGCTTGAGGAGAAGCAAAGGTTTAAGCTTGGCGTAGTTGATACGTCTCCAACGTATCTACTTTTCCAAACACTTTTACCCTTGTTTTGGACTCTAACTTGCATGATTTGAATGAAACTAACCCGGACTGACGTTGTTTTCAGCAGAATTACCATGATGTTGTTTCATGTGTAGAAAACAAAAGTTCTCGGAATGACCTGAAAATCCTCGGAGACAAGTTTCAGAAAATATAAAAAATACTGGCAAGAGATGAAGACCGGGGGCCCACACCCTGTCCACGAGGGTGGGGGGCGCGCCCGCCTGTCTCGTGGGACCCCTGCAGCTCTTCCGACCTCAACTCCAACTCCATATATTCCGTCGCGGAGAAAAAATCAGGGAGAAAGTTTCATCGCGTATGGGACAGGCCCGAGGGCTCCTGTCGGTGCACTACGAATGGGGGTCCCTAGTACTCCTGACTTGTGCACGAACAGTAGCAGCGGTCCCGGCAAGGGGCTTTAGCGGGGACGAATACTAAACCAGAGAAGCCACTCTTCATGATATCAAGGAGAGCATCAAGAAGACCAGGCTTTAGAACAAGCTACAAAAGTTACAACAGGAGCAACCAACTATGGCAGGAATGAGCCGGCAAGACAAGGCCCGACAAGCTCCTCGAGCACGGGCTTCCTGCCAAAACACTAGCGCTCCACCTCTCCGACCAGTTGGCCGCTATTCAGTGAGGTGTCGAGCCCGCGGGTGGTTAGGTGGACGCAAGCCGTGCAGGTCGGCTTACTAGGGAGGTAAATCACCTTTATTGACACCAGTCCTGATGGCGTGTCACGCTAATAGGAGGTGGTTGTTTAAGCGGCATGGCAACCTTGCCGGAATTCAACCTCCACATGACACATAACAGTGCATTTAATGTGTTTTGCCTTAACTGGTAGAGTTAGGTATGATAGCTCAGTATCAGTATAATCACCCCTATAATGACCTTTTTGCCGCTGTGGTAACCCCTTGAGCTTAAAAAGGAGGACCAGGGCAACATTAGTAGGGGTTCGAATCTTGGCAACTCTCATGTATAGGTATTCGTGTAGCTGCTCTCTCCTCACCACTTGCCGGCGGAAAGCGCTCCGTGTATTTGTGCTCAACACCACTGATACGTCTCCAACGTATCTACTTTTTCAAACACTTTCGCCCTTGTTTTGGACTCTAACTTGCATGATTTGAATGAAACTAACCCGGACTGACGCTGTTTTCAGCAGAATTGCCATGATGTTGTTTCATGTGTAGAAAACAAAAGTTCTCGGAATGACCTGAAAATCCTCGGAGACAAGTTTCAAAAAATATAAAAAATACTGGCAAAAGATGAAGACCAGGGGGCCCACACCCTGTCCACGAGGGTGGGGGCGCGCCCACCCCCTCTGGGCGCGCCCCCTGTCTCGTGGGCCCCTACAGCTCTGCCGACCTCAACTCCAATTCCATATATTCCGTCTCGCAGAGAAAAAAATCAGGGAGAAAGTTTCATCGCGTTTTACGATATGGAGCCGCCGCCAAGCCCTAATCTCCCTCGGGAGGGCTGATCTGGAGTCCGTTCGGAGCTCCGAAGAGGGGGATTCGTCGCCATCGTCATCATCAACCATCCTCCATCACCAATTTCATGATGCTCACTGTCGTGCGTGAGTAATTCCATCATAGGCTTGCTGGACGGTGATGGGTTGGATGAGATTTACCATGTAATCAAGTTAGTTTTGTTAGGGTTTGATCCCTAGTATCCGCTATTTTCTGAGATTGATGTTGCTATGACTTTGCTATGCTTAATGCTTGTCACTAGGGCCCGAGTGCCATGATTTCAGATCTGAACCTATTATGTTTTCATGGATATATGTGTGTTCTTGATCCTATCTTGCAAGTCTATAGTCACCTATTATGTGTTATGATCCGACAACCCCGAAGTGACAATAATCGGGATACTTCTCGGTGATGACCGTAGTTTGAGGAGTTCATGTATTCACTATGTGTTAATGCTTTGGTCCGGTTCTCTATTAAAAGGAGGCCTTAATATCACTTAGTTTCCGCTAGGACCCCGCTGCCACGGGAGGGTAGGACAAAAGATGTCATGCAAGTTCTTTTCCATAAGCACGTATGACTATATTCGGAATACATGCATACATTACATTGATGAATTGGAGCTAAATCTGTGTCACCCTATGTTATAACTATTACATGAGGAATTGCATCCGACATAATTATCCATCACTGATCCATTGTCTACGAGCTTTTCACATCCTGTGCTTCGCTTATTTACTTTTTTGTTGCTACTGTTACAATCACTACAAAACCCAAAATATTACTTTTGCTATCTTTATCTTTACCACTGTTACCATTACTATCATACTACTTTGCTACTAAATACCTTGCTGGAGATACTAAGTTATCCAGGTGTGGTTGAATTGACAACTCAGCTGCTGCTACTCAAGAATATTCTTTGGCTCCCCTTGTGTTGAATCAATAAATTTGGGTTGAATATTCTACCCTCGAAAGTTGTTGCGATCCCCTACACTTGTGGGTCATCAACCACCAATACGCCAAAGGCAGGAGTAGGGTTTTACGCTCCCGAGCAGCCCAAACCTAGGTAAAAATCGTGCGCCCCTTGTTGCTCTTGCTCTT
>LT934116.1:713724111-713756246 GCA_900231445.1 Triticum turgidum subsp. durum | reverse complement strand
GGGGGGGGTGAGTGGGGCGACGGGGTGGGGTTAGGGTTCCGGGGGCGTGGGGTTATGGGGGGGGTGGCCGGCTGGGCCTTTGCCCAGTTGGGCCGGTGGTGGCCTAGTCGGCTGGGCCGTCTGGCCCAGTGGGGGGGTCCTTTTATATATATATATATTTTGGTTTGTTTTCTGTTTTTTTTAATTTACTTTCCTTTCTGTTTTATTCAATTTAAAATATTTATGCATTTTATAAAAATTTGTTTACTTCACCATAATTATCTTTGTAATATTTGACAACTCCCGAACATTTTAGATCTAATTTTTGAAAACTTTTATTGTTTGCCTATGTTTTCAATTGAATTTGAACCGAGTTCGAATCAACGTGAGTTTAATCACGGTAACCGAGGTGACGTGGCATCATTAGTAGGGATTACTGTAGCTTAATTATCCGGGCGTTACAGCGTGCATCAATTTTCCGACGCCGAAAAACAGGACCAAGGAAGGGGAATGTTTGGAGAGATGGACATGACAGCGGTGGTGCGGTGGAAGAAACGTCTTGGAGAGGACCGAATGGCGAGGTTGTGCAACAATGAAACTAGGCACGAACAGCGAGAGACGTTGACACGGCAGAAGGGCAACATGGGAGGATCGACGGCGGTGGGCAGAATCGCCCTTTCTGGTCAGCCGAGAAACAAAAGGCCCGAACAGATATATGGCCATATACACACGTGATGGGCCACACACACAAAGATACACCCGAAACCACATTTGGCGATACATACCGATCAATCGTACATACCATTTTCCTCTCTCCTTGGCGGCTAGAACCCTAGCCGCCGCCAGGAGAGGCCGTTCTTTTAGGCTGTTCATCGTATTGGCTTCACCCGCGAGGATGACGACGCTGAATAAAGATTATTTGGATCCTTCCCTAACGAGGCCATCGGTCCTATGGTTGGGGATGGATTTGGAAACCAGTCTGTTCAATTAAGGATGGTGTGGCGTGGCGGCGGCATCCTCGTGGTGGACATGTGTCATCGGACTCTGCTGTTGCGACTACGTTTGCTCCAGTGTCGGCGCAGAGCTTGGGAGGTAGTCTGGAAGCGGATGCAGATTGTGGTCTCATTGATAACATCTGGAAGACGGAACATGTGCTGGTTTGTGGTTTGTGGATGGCTGGTACAATTTTCTCCATCGGCATCTTAGTTGTGGTGGGGTGCCATGAAGTTCGATGGCGTGTCCGGGGTGTTGCCCCGGCCTGCTTCGTTCAACGTCAAGGGCTTCACTTTTGGTGAGCCACCTTGAATGTCCGCAAAATTGCATATAAGCGATGGAGCCGCGTCAAGTCCGGGTGAGAAGGCGATCTGTCATTTTGTTCTTCGATGGCTGCTGTCTTTGGTGGCTGTTCTCCGGAGACAGGTGACGGGCGTTGGTGTTAAGCTCAGGAATGTTCTGCTATCTTTTCAGTTTTGTCATGTCTGTCCTTATGTGACTTTTAATCTTTATGATACGAACGGGACACGTGTTATCATGAAAAGAAAAACACATATGCCGATCGCGCCCACCCCCACCATCTCTACAGAATACGGAATCGGCATGGCATCCCATCAACTAGGCGAGGCCGTAGCGTAGCATAGGCCCCGTCCGTGGTGACCACCACGCACGCACAACACAGCATAACGCAACGCACCGCCGCTGCATCACCCGTGTCTGCCTCGGGAAACCCAGCCCCCCACCACCCCGTTCCTCCACTGCTCGCTTCAGCGCCAAGCCGGAGAAGGAGGATCCGTCCCCGGCCCCCAAGGCCGGACTCCCAAAGTCGCCGCCCGAATCGTAGCACGTCGGGGAAAACAGGTGGTCGGTGAGCAGCAGCACAGCAACGGAACGCAACGGAGCGAAAAACAAAAATAAAAGAAGGCGAGGGCGAACGCGGAACGAGCGATACGCATCGAACGGGAGACCGCGAAAGCGACGCGACGCGACCCGTGGAGGAGCCCCCGGAGACAAAAGGCGGGCGAAGAAAGTAAGCAGTATTTTGTGCGAGGGGAAAAAGGGCTCCCGCGAATGGGAAATGAGGGAAAAGGGAGCAAAAACGAAAAAGAAAGGGGGAAATGGGGGTGGGGGAACGACTGGATGAGGTCACTCCACTCCCGCGGTCTCGCTCCTCTCCTCACAATTCACACCCGAACAAAAAGAAGGAGGGAGGGACGCGTAAAAGGAGCGGAGCGTCAGGTCAGGGCAAGGGGAAGGGAAGAAAAAAAAAATGGACGGGAAAAATCACCCGAAGCGGGCGCCCCGGGCACACTGGCACCATGCACAGTGCGGGCGGAATTGTTACGCGCACCACCGCCGCGGATGATGCTCCTCTTCCTGTCCACTTGTCGTCAACACACACATACACAAGCGTTTTCTTTTCCTTTCCCATTTGATTTTTGCCTACCAAGACTACTAGACCGAGTCTCCGTTTTGGAGAGTGAAATGAAATGAAATTCTAAAAAGAGCGTTGCTATTACCTACTCCCTCCGTGATTCATCACCCGTATCTAGATAAATATCCGTATCGACGGAGGTAATACCGCCATAGTGTTGGTGTATACGATTTTAGTAGTACAACAGTTGACATCCACCATCAATGTTATCATGGCGAACTAGATTCATTGTCGTATCAATTTTACCGGACACACTTTACGGTAGTTGTTCGGTCCTAAAAACACAAGCAAGAACGGGAAAAAAATATTACAGAGTCGAGATGTCGCGAGTCTTTTGATCGCATGACGAGTTTTACAAACATAGTTCTTTGAATGCTCCATGGAAATTGTAAAAGATACAAGGTGCATGTAACAAAAAAAGGAAAAAAAAGAGTGAATGGAAATATTAGATCGGATCAGGCAAGCCACGATGAAAACTGAGGTGTAAAAATAGCTATATGTAGTTTTTTTTTGGCCCGTCTCAACGCTTTTGGCCGCATGTCTTCCACTAAAACAGTGCATTTGACTTCTGATCGTGGAAGACAGTTGCGGACATTACTCCATCTATACACGCCATAAACGGCGAGATATGGTAGTGAAACGTATATCTCATTTAGTGCACTTTTTGTCGCCTCATCTCTTCGCTTTTCTGGCATCTATCGCCTTGCGTCCCGCGCTCTCCTTTCGGTGCCTCATCTCTTCGCCTTCTGTCATCCATCGCCCCGCGTTTCGCGCCTCCCTTTCAGCGCCTCATCTCTCCGCTTCTGGCATCCATTGCCCCGCGCCCTCCTTTCACCGCCTCATCTCTTCGCCTTCTGGCATCCATCGCCCCGCGTTTTGCGCCCCCTTTCGGCGCCTCATCTCTTCGCCTTCTGGCATCCATCGCCCCGCGTTTTCCGCCCCCCTTTCAACGCCTCATCTCTCCGCCTTCCGGCATCCATCGCCCCATGCCCCCTTTCGGCGCCTCATCTTTTTCGCCTGTTATCTTCTATCTCCTCATAGCCCACGCCACCGGTCGCACGCAAATCTTCAACTCACCATTTTTGTCGACATCTTCTCGGTTTCTTCACCAGACGTAACGTTCGCTAGCCCCACACCCTACCTACCCCCTTTTCTTCAATACCGCCATTGACCATCGCCTTTCCCACCACCGACACCCCCGTCGTCTCTATCTACACCTGTAAATGTCAGCCCAAGGATAAACCCAACCGAGCGGCGCCGTGTCCGCCACCCCTTGTCAAAGTTCTTTCCATCGAACATGGTTATAAATACCGGGGTCCGTGGGCGAACTCATCACCGGAAGATTCAAGACATGAAAGTCGGTGAGTAAACTACCTTCACTCTCCTAGCTGCAAAATTAGCGAGTGCTCCATCCTTTCAAGTTGATGAAACCAACACAACATAGTAAAAACACAGTTGCAAAGATGGCCCTGAATTTTCTTTTGGAAATCTAACAATTCGCCGTTTTGTTCTCCCATGCCCTTGCCGTGATCATAATTTTAAAAGCAAAGCGCTGCAATTTCGCCGGGTAGAAAAAGGGAATAATCGCGTGAGCGGGCAGCGCGCGTGCAACGCGCGGGTGCACGTAGCAGGCCGCGCACCGAAAAAGAGAGCGAGAGAAAGGGGGAGAAATAAATACAAGGGGCAGCGGCAGGCAGGGCGCCTCCTCTCTCTCCCTCTGTATCCTGCACACACCGCCACCGATCACTCGCCGGAGCCCCTCCCCCAATGGCCGCCGCCGCCGCCGCGATCGCGTGATGGCCGACCCAGCCGCTCGCCGAAGATGGACGAAGCCGGAAGGGCCTCCGCTCCCGCGGTGGTGACGGTCACGGCCTCCGCCGCCGCCCCCTCGCCTCCTCCTCCCCCGCCCCCCGCCACGGCCACCGCCGCGGCCGCCGACCCGCCATCGCCCGACCCTGACGCTCTCTATGAAGGTTAGGGTTTCCGTGGCTCCTCTCCCCGCCACGCCCGAGCGCCCTGGCCGTTTTGGGGAATTGGGGTTATAATCGGAAGCTAAATTCCGCGCCGTAGGTTAAGCTCGGATGCTCGGCTTTACCTTTTTTGTCTCCGCAATTTTCTGCGGAATCAGTGGGCGTTCTCACGGTATCCTGCCATGGATCGGGGAGTGGTAACCCCAGCGGATTTTGGCGGTGACTAAAGCTATCGTTTTGCGTATATCCCTGTCGGCGCGGAATTGGGGTTTTTGAGGGTGATTGATCGTGTCAGACCGCGACGCTGTTACTTTCCATGTTTTGCATGCTGTTACTTGTAGAATGTGGATACTCTGTTGGCGCTTAATAATCAATCCGCAAACTTGTTGATCTAGATTTTAATCAGTTTTGTGTGTGCGTGCAATGCAGAGGGAATGTGGCAGCAGATGGCCATGAGCAGCGGCGCCACTATGCAATCTGGGCCATATCCTGTGCGGCCAGGGGAACCGGACTGCACCTACTACCTCAGGACTGGATTGTGCAGGTTTGGCATGAGCTGCAGGTTCAATCACCCTCAGGACAGGAATACGGTGACTAAACATACCTCTCCCAGCTGTTGTTTCCATTCTGCTTTGTGTCACATGTTCACAATCGTCAGGGTTACGTTTTGTACATTTTCCAATATGTTCAGTCCTCATGTAGTACATAAGCAGGACTGTAAAATGAATACGCAATTAGTAGAAGGGAAACTTCTTGTGTTGATTTGTTCCTATTGCACCGTGGAGTCAAATGTAGTAATTTTGACCGAATTTAATGCAAATCATTAATGCGCAAAATGCTCAGTATCATGATTCATATGACCACCTTTAGATAGTTAAGTGCTTTCTCATTCGAAGAAGGCACATAAATATCCTAGCATCAGTAAGTACGTTTTGATAAAAAGTTTTTAGCTTGGTGAGGGTCAACTAGTCTATGATTTTGTTCTTTTCCATTTTCATTGGATAAAGTTTGCTATATGTTAGTCACGTGTCATAGAATCCACTTTTCTTTTGGATAATTGTCACCAGTATGCCACTTTCTTTTCGATTATTCATGATTGCCCCCGGCGAGCTGCATATTATTCCTGTTCCTTAGAGGCATTACAGTACTAACTGCCAATTTTCTGTAAAACCTCTTTATATACTTATTGTTGTTGCTTCATCTCACATTTTTCTTAACTGACCTGCTTATTGTCAGGCTATTGCCTCTGCCAGAATGAAAGGAGAATATCCTGAGAGGGTGGGACAACCTGAATGTCAGGTAATTATATTTAGGAACCATTTGTTCTTTCAGAAGCTGTTTTTTTGTCATAGATTTTACTTGGATTCACGCCATGCTGCCTTGGTTAACAATATCAGCAGTGTCATATACTCATGTGTGGCTTGTTTTCTGCTTATGTGATGCGTTGGAGCAATTATTATCTTGTTAAAAAATGCTTAGTGAAAACATGGGGAGAAATGTGGGTCTTAAATTTGGTTGATGCTTTTATATAGGTCGAAAAAAATAATAGTTGTGGTTCATATGAGGACTGTGTAATTTGTAATTCTCCTAGTTCTTTCTTCAGTGCTTGCTTGTAAGGATTGATTATCAGGTGACAACCAAACCATTCAAGATAACTGTTACAAGAATTTGTAGAAGTACTCATACAGCAAGAAAATAACCTCTAGGTGATTTAGCTTCAGTGTTTGTCAGGATGATAACCACAATTTCGGAGTGCCCTTTGTAATAGTACAGGGTATTACTATTTGTTCCCATGGCATGTTTGTGGAGTCTATCTTGCAATCTACAAGCAGTATAATTTTAGCATTTTATGCCTTGCTGGACAAGTGTCGAACTGATAGAATTTCTTGACGTTTGGGCCTACGTGCAGTACTATCTGAAGACTGGAACATGCAAGTTTGGGCCTACGTGCAAATTCCATCACCCTAGAGAAAAGGCTGGAATCGCAGGAATGGTGCAGCTAAACACATTGGGATATCCACTTCGACCGGTTAGTTGTTTACTGTTAGTAGAATATTTTATTTGTCCATCCTTTTATATATTTTTCTTCATGTTGTACTGAGCTGAAATCTTTTTTCTTGTTGTAGAATGAAAGGGAGTGTGCATACTACTTAAAAACGGGACAGTGTAAATATGGGAATACATGTAAATTTAACCATCCAGAAATTTTCAGTGCGGTGGCTTCTTCACGTGGTTCCCCTATTTATCCTCCTGTACATAACTCTGGAAGCACTGGTCCACATTCCTATACTGGAACAATGGCAAGCTGGACTTATCCAAGAGGTTCTTTCATTCCAAGCCCTAGATGGCAAAGTCCTTCAAACTATACACCGATGATTGTACCACAGGGTCTTGTTCAAGTACCAAACTGGAACTCATATCCTGTAAGATCATCTCATTTCATAGTAATGCAATATAATGAATTTTCTCTTAGTCATGATGTGTTTATCTGTTTATTTCCTAGACCAACAGGGGAAAACTTAAGAAATACATCAGTTTCAAGTCTCAACTTTTAACTTATCCTTTGATCCTTTGTTTTATGTCATGGCTCTGTTTATATGGCCTGTTTATACTTGCATTATGTTGCTACTTGAATTGCTATTGCTATTGTAATAATGATATGCTCAAAGAAAATAATTAAATCCAGTCGCAATGGAGTCTATTCTATAAGCATCTTGGAAAGCTGTCACTCAGCTTGGTCTATAATTTTATTTGACTTCAGCGATTTAGCTCTAATCTGTAAAAAAAATGTTGGAGTCTATATGTAGGGTTGATATTTGTGTTTTTTCTTATCTTTCAAGGGCCAAATGGTACCTGTTTCATCTCCTGAGAGCCGACTGCAGTCTCCAGGGGCTCAACAATACTATGGAACTTCCCGACAAGGTGAAGCCAGTGCAGGAAATCAGGGAATGCAATCACCCTACAGATCCAGTTCGTTTCCTGCACCTCAGTATGCACTGCAGAGAGAGAATGTTTTTCCTGAGAGACCTGATCAACCGGAATGCATATACTACATAAAGACTGGAGATTGTAAATTTGGTGCAGTTTGCAAATTCCATCATCCCCGTGTGCGTTCACAGCCTCCCCCAGACTGTATCTTGAGCCCAATGGGTCTTCCATTACGCCCAGTAAGTATACGGAATCCCTTCACTGTTTTTGCTTATCCTTAACTCATTGTCCATTATAGTTTTTGCACATGTTTTGAGTGTTGTACCACCACCATCATCCCACTGTGGTACAATCTTAGTTAAGCAGTTGATTTACACATCTTTCCCTGAGTACAGATTTGAGATGAATTGTAGAACCAAAGATGCTCCTTTATAAATTGTCATGTTTATTGGCTACACAACTGATTCTGCAATACCATATATTTCCTGACGTCGATGAGCAATTCTACAAACAAGAAAATCTCTTGTGTTAATTTACTAAACCATACTTGTCTTGGTTACACACTATTTTATCATCAAATTCAGTGTTGAAGTCACAGTGCTAATTCCACTATGCTAGACAAAGATGAAAACATTGTTATAATCTGCCAATCTGACAGGGAAGAGATAAGTAGAGCACTTCCTCCATTTTTATCTACTCCGTGTATTAGCTTTTTCCTAAGTCAAACTTTGTAAAGCTTGACCTAGTTTATAGTAAAAAATATCAATATGTACAATAGCGTATCAATGTCATTAGAAGGGGAGCCTTGGCGCAGTGGTAAAGCTGCTGCCTTGTGACCATGAGGTCATGGGTTCAAGTCCTGGAAACAGCCTCTTACAGAAATGTAGGGAAAGGCTGCGTACTATAGACCCAAAGTGGTCGGACCCTTCCCTGGACCCTGCGCAAGCGGGAGCTACATGCACCAGGTTGCCCTTTTTTATATATTTGCTATTATGAATCTTCACATTGTTTTCTATAAATCTGGTAAAAACAGAGGAAGTACATCCGTTCAGCTATTAGTCCGTACTTGGTTAACACGGTGTATTTCTTTAGCTACTGAATGGATTGTTCTTAGCTAATTGTTGACACGACCTGCTACTTCCTCTTGAATTTATATGCTTAGCTAACGATTTTGTGGCAGTTACTCAAACACCAGTTCATCTTTGCTGTTCCCAGCGCACCTTTTGCTGTATCATGACGCGACATCTTTTTCCGAGATTTTCAGGGGGAAGAGCTCTGCAAGTTCTATTCTCGCTATGGCATCTGCAAGTTCGGCGTAAACTGCAAGTTCGACCACCCGATGGCGGCTCCGATGGGGGTCTACGCGTACGGCTACTCCGCCTCGGCGTCGCCCAACGCGCCCATGGCCCGGCGTCTCCTGGAGTCCCCCTCCGGGTCTGCGTACGCCTCCTAAGGCAAGGCTCCCTGGCATTTGACCCTACCTTGATTGATCTCGATGATGTATAAAAGCCATCGCGCTCGCTGTCGTCCCTCCCCCGGGCGCGCCCCGCGAATGTTCTCCCCCCTAACTCCCGGGAATCAAGTTCTGTAAAAATCGAGTTTGCTACCAGAGATGTACAGTTGTTATTTTTGTTAATGCGGGTCAGTGTTTGGATGGATGGAGAAGCCATTTGCTACCGAATGAAATAATGCTTGAATGCAGTGTTGAAATGTTGGCATTGCTTCATCAGTGGTTTCCTGACAGAGGTGATCCTTTTCTTTCTTTACTGCGGATCATATGTTTGCATCATGCATTTAGTAGTTGATCTAAGCTGAGTGGCATTGGTTAGTGGGTGCTGTGCTGGTTGGGCGTTGTTGACCTCAGGGCGAAGGGGGGTAGAGGTAAAATGAGGTGCAGAGCAAAACTTGCCGCGGAATTCGGTTGTGGCATCGCCGTCATCATCTTGTTGCCGAGAAAGTTTTGTGAGGCAACCGGCCGTCCCCCCAACGACCCAGGTTAAATGCGGGGGGCGATGATGATGATAAGGCGCCGAACCTGGTCCAACCACTTTTCTTGTTGCGGGGGTGTCGCATAAATGCCTGCCCCAAATTGTGGTGGCAACCGAATTGCCCTCCATCTCACGATCGTCGGTCTCATCCACCTTCTCTTTTGTAAGTAGTAGCAGTGGAATCGCCTCCATCTCACGATCGTCGGTCTCATCCACCTTCGCTTTTGTAAGTAGTAGCAGTGGAATCGTCCTAACCATACGGCACTTCCTCTCAAAGCTGCCGCACAAATTTCATTCTTCTTCTTGACCCTTGTGATAATGATCTACTAGACAGTACTACAATTTTCCAAACAGAAGAAGCCTGATTTTTATTTCCTGACTGATGATCCGGTGCCCGTCCGTCCGCCCGTCCAGGTTTAACAACAGTGTCAATTTGTCCTAGGCTCTTGCAAGATCGATCTCCCTGTAACAAACAGGATTGAAAACAGAATCATCATCTGCCGACGACGCGAGCACCGCCAGCCATCCCAGTGACCCATCAGCCTCGTCCACATCGAGATCCTATTCCTAGGCAGGCGGATCAGGAGCAATTATCATAGGCACTCGAAGATCTCGAGTGAGTATGAACGCGCCGAAGTCGACGGAGGGCGCGTGATTTCAACACGGGCCGGCACCGGCACATCATGTGCGTATTATTTACTACTGCCACTCGTGTTTTCTACCAGCGTCCACTCGGTGCGGCGCCCACCCGGCGGGCGACGGGGTGACGACGGGCGTGACGGCAGCCACCGAGTGTACTACCGTAGCCTCTGCCTTTCTACGAGACGAGATCTCGCCATCCATCCCAAGTCGTCCGTCGTCGGCTACTGCCACTTCCCCCGAAGAGGACCTCACTCCCCACCCCAGCCCAGCCCTCCCCGCCCGCTGCACAGTCCAAATCCCCGCTCCGGCCGGCGACCGACCGAGGATGCCCGCCTCCATGCCCAAGCTGCTCTTCCTCCTCCTCCTCCTCCTCGCCGCGGCCGCCCACTCTTCACCGGTAAGCCTTCCTCTTCCTCTTGTCCCGCCCAATTCCGCGAATCTTGGCCCTGACATTGCCTGTCTGCTCTACGCGCGCGCAGGAGGTGCCGGATGCGGCGGGAGCGGGGTCCGAGCAGGCGGCGGTGCGCATGGTGCCGATGGCCCCGGCTGGGGGGTCGGGGTTCAGCGGGGTGGTGCTGAACGAGACGCGGCGGCGGCTGGGGAGCTTCCAGCTCTGCGCGCCCTGCACCTGCTGCGGCGGGCCCAGGGGCGTCTGCGTCCTCTCCCCGTGCTGCTACGCCATCAACTGCAACATCCCCAACCGCCCCTTCGGATTCTGCTCCTTCACGCCCAGGTCATGCGACTGCCTCCACTGCAACGTCTGAGCTCTGCTGCCGAGTGTGATGAATGAGGGTAATGTTGAGAGCGATAGTAAGTATTTTAGAGTGATGAGGGTGGGAGAAAAAACGACATGATAGCATGAGAGTTCCCCCAACCCGAATGCTTGCCGATTTGTTATTGTTTTAGCCCTATAGCCATTTTGCTACCGAATTGTTATTAAGTATATGGTGTAGCTGCTACCTCTCGATGGAATTGGTTGGTTATTAGCAAAGAGTTGGTGAATTGGAGACATTGCTCTGTTTCCTCTCATGGTTGCGTGATTCGTCGCGTGCTTTCTCTTGATATATAGATTAGTTAATAGCGCGGAGATTCAGTACCTTCCCTTTAAATGCTCGGTACCTCTTGTGTCTCTATCTATTTCCAATGATTCAGTAAAACTGAACTGCACAGGGCATTTAGAAGGCTGTGTTCTTCTTCTTCTTCATAGTCGAACCATTTATACATGCCTGCAGATATTCTTATTAATTAGTGTGCGTTGTGTTGGATCGATCCACTCTATGCAACTCCTCTTAGCACCTTCTGAAGATCTATTGCTTCACAATTTTGTTACGCAAAGTGTCATGGGTTCAGTACTATGTACATCTGTCACCGTAGCCTTGATTTATTTTGTGGCAATTTTAGAACTGTAGAAGTTGACCTTTTTTTTGTGTAGTTTAACACATTGTCTGCTCCTTTACTGACCTTTAAGGAAGCCTAGTTGGGCTCCAGCTTTTGTGAATTCAGTAGGCAGCATCCTATATTTAGGCTAAAAAAAGCCTTGCAGTTGTTTTAATAGAACTTGAAGTTTTCATGACAAACACTGGTTGTTTATTATCAGACATTCATTCTACTGCACACAGTTTAGTTATTATCTACTCCCTCTGTCCCAAAATATAAGACACTTTTTGATGCTATCACAGTCTCAAAAAACGTCTTACATTTCGGGACGGAGGGAGTAAAGAACACGCTATTTCACTAACTTATAGTTTCACCTTTTAGATTTGTAGCTTCAAACCTGGACGAGTGGACATGTAGCTTCTACTTTTGAACAAATTAAAACATAATGCACATAGACATGCATCACATGCAGTACTTGTTTCTACAGTAAGTTACTAAGCATATTCTGTTCTTTAATCCAAAGTGTGTCATCAAAAGTTGCGCAGAATGTGTTGAGTTTGATTGTTATCTCTTCAAAGACATTCAGCTGGGTTGCGATGCTATCATGCTACTCCGAAGGCAAACACTTTATATGATGTTACTCCGAGTTTGCTACATTTACACATTTTTCTGCAAACACTTCGTATTTTGTTATTCTGGGTTTGCTGTCTGTTCACATTTACGCAAACAAAAGGTATGGTTAGGGACATGCCAATGGCCTACTTTACTGCTTGTGCTGTGCATAGGTGATGTTGAGTTAGATACCAAAAGGTAGCTCACGTGCTAATCTTCCCGTGGTCATCAAAGCTTTACTTCCCCATCTGTGATTATTGAGTAGGAGTGTATCAACCATCATCAGGCCATCACTTGTTCTCCTTGGTTGTGTGTGTTTCCTACTCTCCTGCATGTTCTCTTGTTCTGAAGAGAGTGACTATGATTGATTGATTGATTGTGAAGTGACTTTTGACTAGCTAAGGCTGAAAAGGTAGCATGCAAAGGTGATTTTGTAGAGGGGGGAAAGTGAGTTTTGTCTCAGATCCGATCTTGAATTCCTCCTTCTCATTCTTTCTTATGCCTCAATCAAGGTTGAATCCATCATTTTCATTTCCTCCAGCGCTCGGCGCATTTCTGTTGCTGTTAATTGGCTGCTGTACCTACGATTGATTGCCGGAGGCAAAAGCGTGCATTTTGTGTTCAGTGTATATCTGTGTAGTTCTCTCCGTGTTGCCTTCGGTCGCAGTCTGTTTCAGACATTCAGTTGCTTCGTAACGATTCTCCCTGAGGCAAACACAAACACTGATTAGATGTTGTTAAAAAGTCAGTTCCACGCACGGGGTTTGCGCCTTTCCACATTTTTTGTGTCGTTTTTCAGCATATGATGGGGGCATTCGATTTGTGCAATGAAAGGTAAGGTAGGGCTGGGACTTGGGAACATGCCAATAACCTACTTTACTGATCGCGCTGTTCATCATAGGTGAGGGCGAGTTGCAATGCATACAAAAGGTAGCGCCCACGTCACGTGCCAATCTTCGAGTTTGGCCATCAACATGCATAACAGCTTTTCACCCACATTTCAGTGGTAGAGGTACAAGTGCATCAACTTGCATGTTCTTCTCACATCCATCATTAGACCATCACCTCTCCCTGTTGCATCTCCAGCATGCAGTCTCATTCTATTTCTGAAGAGAAGGGCCATGACTGTCTAAGTGATCTTTTCACCATCTAACGCTGAAAAATCAGCACGCAAAATCGATTTTTCAGAGGGGAAAAGAAAAAGTGGTTTTCCCCCACTTTTGGAATAACTCGGTGGAAGCGCGCCTTGCCTTTGTGTTCAGTATAGTACTCTCTCTGTAAAGAAATATAAGAGCGTTTAGATCACTACTTATCTACATGCTTAGTATATGTGTGTGCGAAATGATAGCAGGGATGTATGGCTGCGGCGGGGTGCATCGTCTCAGAGATGAACGTGGCTGAGCTGGAGCTGAACACGTATGTAAATGATGATCGGTCGGTCCTGCGAATTATTGGGCGACGTTTATTACGCCAGCCCCATGTTGCTTCCTTGCGGGACGGACAGATAGGGCGCCGACCTCTCCGTCTCCATCTCCATGTGCGGCAAGGCATGAGTGATTACCAGTGGCGAAACACTAGCTCATGGCAATGCGGACGCATGTGTTGAGTGGGATGGATGGATTCGCCGGTCAAGCCTGGCTGCGATCCAAGCATTCCAGCATGTTCGAGCCGTCGAAACAAAGATGGTCATGTGCATCTCAGTCATGCAGAGGCCGTCGTCGACCCCCTTTCCGAGAGACAAAAACTGTTGGAGCCGTCGAGATTCTGGTCCCGTTAACCATGTGGTTTATGACCTTCTCTGGCTTAAGTTCAAGGGGACTAATTTCAGTTCTTGGATAGACAGACTAGGGGATGCATGTTATGCTGCCTGTCATGATTCATGAACAGAACATAGGATAGGGGAGCTGCAGCGTTTGCCTCCCATTTCGTCTTCACAACTGGAAGCGACAACCTTCGCCACTCGCCAGCCAGTGGTGCGTGATAAGCCCCATAGCCTCTTTCGGCCAGGCATTTCTCAGCCATGATCCCTGAGAAATCTGTGAACGGGAAGAAAAACACCCAAACGCTACGCGTACACAAGCAAGCTCTCTCTTCTCTGGGAATACTCAAGTTGGTTTTTCAATGCTCAGCTACTTTGGCTGATCCCGAGCGCTGTGAACAGTTGGATGCTGTTTTTCTTGCCTCATTGGCAATGAAATGGGGCAGGGGGAACCCCTTTTGATAAAAAAAAAACTCGATTTTTACGCATAAACATGTTCATTATAATTTTTTTCTCAAGAAAGCATAAAGTTGTGTGTCCCATGCTTTGATAGAAAGCGCAAACATATCATATCAGCAACACAAAATCAGTTGTACAATAAATTCAGCCCGTCAAAAAGAAAATGTTGGCGCCCGGAAAACCTGACAGGAAGCATATTCTTCAGGCTCAACAACAGTATTATTCAGATCCGCAGAAGCACCAGCTTCAGACGGGTGAAAGAATCCTACTTGGAGGTTCTTTAGTCCACCTGGAGTTCTAATCCATAATTTAGGTAGAAGCAAACAAAAATGGTAGGCAGGCATCAATCCCATGTGAAGTCAATACAGAGCTACTGCCGTATCTTGGGCAAAAGAACTGATAGTCATTCTGTTAAAAGTGGTACAATCAAGAGTCAAGCTAGATTTTCTCACTCAAAACAAAAAAGAAAAAAGAGTCAAGCTAGATGCTACTACATGAGTACATGTCCAGACTGTCTGCACACGAAAACACATGACATTTCAACAGCTCACACTTGACACCTCCATCCAGGGTATATGGTCCACTATCCTTTCCGTCGAACTTTTCTTTTTCTTTAACCTTTTATTTGTCCAAGTCATTCTGCACAAGCACACAACTCTAGAGAGAAGAAACACAACGAAGAAATCATCGGCTCGCTGACGAGCTTCCCCGGAGAAAACAAGGGAGCAACAGACCTCCAAAATGGCCATGCCGACGCGGCGCCATCAGTTCATTTCCTCCTGGAAAACTAAAAAGAGAGCAAACCTTCAGAACATCCATTTCGGAGAAGACTGGACGATGATCCGACGGGGCTTTGGGGGCTGTTGCAGCTCCATGGAGTTCCTCTTCTTCATGGCCGAGGAGACCGTCGGGCTCAAGTAGTCATGACTCCTCTGCGGCAGGGACGTGCTCTGCGAGTGCGTCTTCCGCACAGGGATCAGCGTGTGCTGCTTCCTCAAGGTCCCGGTTTGAATCATCGACGGTTTCCTCGGAGAGCTCCACCTGCTGTAGTTGACGCAGCTCTGGCTCCTCCCGACGTGCTTCTCCCTGGAGCTTGGAATGTTTGTGCTCTCCATGGTTTCGGCCGAGTACATTGTCTCCTCCTCGCTGCTGAACTGGTCTTGATGTCTGTACCGCGATCGCTCAGCAGGTGACGAGCTCGACTGCCCCTCACTGCTACAGTCCTCCATAAGAGCAACCGGAGGATCCCTAGAATCTGCCTCGCCATTACGGTGCCATATCAGGCCTGCTGGAAAGTGATTCTCTCTGGATGGATTCCTGGGTTTCGCCTTCGATGTGTCCGCATTGTTCTCCTCGGAAAGCATTTGTTTCAAGGGCAGTGGTAGAAAAATAGTCTTGGGAACCTTAGCTGGGAAGTTGATGTCCAGGAGTTGTACTGGTGCAGGATCCTGGTGACCCTGACAAGAACTACCCCTCGGTGATTCGTATATTTCTGGAGTTGAAATCCCCTGCTCATTGTTGGTCCGTAGATCAACCAGAGGATTTGCATCATGAGAAATCCTTGCATTGGCTGAGCTACCTGACCCCTGCTGGTATTTGGGCTTTGCAGTCATCTTTGAAGTAACTGATGCATCATCATTATCGTCATCCGCAGGCTTGAACACATTGCGACGAGTGAAGGAGGAGCTTGAGCGATCGCTTCTGCTGGACATCAGTCTAACAAGAGGTAACTTTGGCTTGGTAACCTCATCCAGGTTGCCTTGCCAATGCTGATACAACCAATCGCAGACCACCGATATTGGGATCCCGAACTGCATTTGCTGATCCTTCTTCGATGAATGTGATGAGGATGAGGATGCTGAAGATGACCTTGCAGTGGGGGAGGAGGCCAGCTTCATGGGGTCACAGATCATGAAAGCTAAGTTCCCCTGGGCGTCGAAACCGGCAGAGCCAGGACACCATGTCACCCCATCTGTGGAGAGCTTTATGAGGTTATCCGTGCCAATCACTACTTTCCCGTCGCCGATCACCAGTTCCTTCTTCCCGGTATGCCCCAGCAGGTAAACAACACTCCCATGATCTAGGCTTGGTTTGCAGCATGTTTTCAGATAGTGAGGTTGCTGAGCCTGCAAAGTCGAGTCATTCTCGGCAGAATCAACACCGACTATCGTAAGGTCAAGAATCGAGCTGGTTATGAAGAATCTGCAAACATGAACATTACAAAAAGAATGTAAGTAGGGATAGATTTACTTATAAACAACAAAATACTACAGCAAAAAAGCACACATCTTAAAAACCAATCATGAAACTCTGTCCAGAAAAACCCTTTGTTTACTGAGCAGCAAAGTTGATCTGACTTGACATTAAAATAATTAACACTCTGAACTTTTCATGACTCCAACCTTGCTGCTTTTTATCATCAACCACTTACTACTATTGCTTGCCCGTGACACAACTTTTCTTGAATGCCATGTCCCTGAAGAAAAACCTTTCCAGAGAAGAAAATAAACACATTCGAAACAACTCTAACAACCGCGCAAAATCACATTAATTCGATGTTCCTCAAATAGTACCCAAAAAGAAAGCTTCTATGTTCCTCTCGTCCTTGCTTGGATCCAACTAATGACACTTCTCTCTCCCCATTGTTCGTAGAACAGCACGAAGTACTTTCCAACTCCACCTTGTGATCACCATGATTACAACAAGATAGTAGCGCATACTCCCAACCACCTACTAACAGAAACCGCACTAGCAGTTGAATTTGGCTCCTAATCAGCCGCATTACGGCTAATCATCACCGGCAGCAACAGCTATCCCACCACCAACAACAAATCCGCCACGTAGACCGGTCCCTGCCTAGCGGCTGCTGCCGGAGACGTGGATCTTAGCTAATCAGTCCGCAATAATCGCCGGGAGAGCCGAACAAATCCACAGTAAGAAATGAAACTAAAATGCAGCGATTTGGTTCAGCGAGGCGGCGGCTAAGGCTAGTGGCCTAGCAGGAAGGGAGGTGGGAGGGAGAAGGAGGACGCACGAACCTGTGGGGCACGAGTCGGGCGGCGAGGCGGGCGTGGCCGAGCAGCGCGTCGGCGGCGTCCTCGGCGGCGGCGGCGGAGGGCAGGTTGCCGTGCGTGGTGAGCAGCAGGTTCCGGTGGATCAGGAGTCCCGTGCCGTGTCCGCCGCAGACGGCGGCGAGCGCGGCGGCCTTGGCCGAGAAGATGGCCGCCTTGACCCGCTCGGAGCGGCCTCCGCCGCCGGAGCAGAAGCACCACCCGGCCCCCTCCCTCCACACCCCCATCAATGCAGCAGCGTGCCCACCGCCCTCTCTCTCCTCTGATCCCAGCACCTGGACTAAGCTACAGCTGCCGTCGCCGCTCGCCTGCTCCCTGCCGCATTCCCCGGGGGCAGACGGCGTCGGTCTCCGCACCTGCACGCCGCCTTCTTGCTTCTTCCACTGGCTACTCTGCTTTGTTTTTTTCCCTTGGGGATTCCCTTCTCTTCTCTCTCTCTCACTCAGCTCGAGACAGGGCAGCAAAGAGACCCGGGAAGTGAGGTGGGGTTCGTATTAAAGCCGACCACGCTGCCACCTTCTGCCGCGGGCTCCTCCCCTGGCCCACCCGCCCCGGCCGACCGGTGGGGCCGTTTAGCGCTGGCCCCACAGGTAATCGACACAGTGCCCCTGGGTAGTTTTGCTGGTGGCGAAGGTGAGGGTGTCCCCGATTAGGAGTAGTGCAGCGTGTGCTGTGGTTTTCGTTGGGGGTGGTGGGGAAGAGGGCTTTGGCTGCGCGCACCGACACGCTTAACTGCCCTTGACATTGGCAGGTGGGGCCAGCGCATCCACGTTCCCGTGTTCGCCCGCCGGTGGGGCCGGCCGTCGGCGAGCGCGCAGGCGTAGCTTACCTGCCATGGTCGCCGCCGCGGTGAATACAGCTGCCGATATTTGGCTTGCCAAATGCGCATTGTCAAATATTGGCATTGGCAATACCATTGGCAATACCAAGACTTAGAGCATCTCCAGCCGGCCCCCCAGTAAATCCCCCAGGCACTTTTTCTCGGGCCGGCAGACAAAAATCTTCCCACTCGTCACCCCAAACTCTCCTTTTTCGCCGGATAAAACAAAAATTGGTGCCGGCAACCGCAACCCAAACGCAGGAAGCTGGGGGCACCTGGGGGGCTAATTTCGTCGTTTTGCAAGCGTTGCCCCACCTGCAGTGAGATATCTTCTCTCTCCCCAACCTTTTCGTCTCTCTCTCTCCCCACTTTTCTTCCTCCCGTCGCCGCGCGTGCCTCCTCTCCAGCTCGCCCTCCTCCGCAGCCATCGTGGCGCGTCCAGTCCTCGTCGACACCGCCATCCCCGACGCCCACCTGCATCTCCAGCGAGGCACGCCGTGGCAGAGCAGGCGCCGGTATCGGGACCGGAGCGTGGAGGCGCGCTCGGTGCACACGGCGCGCGCGGCGAGAGGCGAGGATGGCGCGGCTCTAGCAGGAGCATCCGCGCGTGGCGACGGCGAGCGCGCGGTCACCACTTGGGCGTCCTCTCCGCCGGCTCCGCGCTTGCGGCCCCTATCGCCCGCGGCCGGGAGAGAGAGCGCGAGCTGGGGCAGCAGGCCGGCTCTGTTGTTGCGCGCACGCTGCGCACTAGTCGTGGGCTGGCGAGGTACTGCATGGGCACGGAGAGCTCGAAGAGGAACGGGGTGGCACGGCGGGGTCGCGCTGCACGCAGAAGGTCACGCGGCCGCTACGGCTCCTGAAGATGGTGCCGACGATGATGGCGTAGTGCTGCGGCTGCTGTTGGTGCCGGCCGTCCTTCCTGGCCACGACGGAGGCGGCCGGGTCGATGATGCTCTGGAGCCAGAGGTCGAGGAGTACGACGTGAACGCCACCAGGGCCCTTCCGGCGCCCGCGGAGCCGCTGGCTGCCGTGGAGCAGGAGCACGATGCCAGCGAGGCGGCGCATGCTGAGCCAGAGGCTCCGCTGATTACAACCCACGTGGTCGACGAGGAGGCGGACGCCATGTCTGGGGAAGAGCACGGGCGGCAGCTCGCGCTGGCCCTGTTCGATGGCAACCCGGCCGGATCGGAGCCGACATGCGACCCTCGACGGCATGTTCATCGGCGGAGTAGGAGACGGCATTGGTCGAGTCGGCGAGCGCTCTCGCGAACCAGCGCGCGATGCTAGGGGGCGGGCTTGACATGATGACCCTCGAGGCCATGTATAACCACGCAGCGGCGGCGAACACGTAGGCGTTCTCCGGCAGCGTGAGCAGCATGGCCTTGCGGCCGCCCGGAGCGCCCATGCTGCCCTGCTCGCACCGCCGGGGATGTGCAGCGCCACGCCAGGTGCGGACCCCTTCGCGGCGTCGATGGTGGTGCCGCCGCCGACGTACGTGCAGATGTCCGACATGCAGATGAAGCAGCAACTTGACGGAGGAGCAGATGAGCGCCAGCCGGTTCGACGGTTCGGAGGTGCGTGGGAGGGCAACGAGTGGATGTTTTCTCGACCCTAGACAAAAAATTCCGCCGGCAGCCCCCCAAGGGGCAAAAAAATGCCCCCTGGGGGGCTCAACGGCTGGAGATGCTCTTACCAACTATTGATAACTTTATGTGAGATAGACAAGGCAACTCCTAACCAACCAAATAGTACCTAATATGTGAGGATCTCAGTACCAATTCACTCTATTAGCCATGGATTCGATTACAACTCTTGAATTTTAGAGGAGAACTGAGAGGAAGAAGGAGAGCAGAGAAGGAAGACGAGCTTCAAAGGAACTAGCACGCCTCACCAAGCCAGGCCAAAGGCCTTTCCGTCCAAGCCAACTCGCGTGTAGTTGCCTCCCTTGTATATGTAGTCCATGTCTTCCTTGTGGGCTGGGTCCCGGCTAAGGCCCAGGTCGCTGACAATCCCTCCCCCATAAGATTCGACTTGCCCCCAAGTCGATGTTTAATAGCGCCACCGGGATCCCATGGAGTCGATAAAGCATACCGAACCCATTCTCCTGCTTCGGTCCAAGCCCAGGAGCAGCTCGTAATCTGGCCCATATAATAGGATAGGTCCAGACCATGTGATAGGATAGGGGAGGATGCTGACAATCCCCCCTCCATAACTTTCGGCTTGCCCTCAAGCCGATTCCATGTCAAACCACCAGGATCCCAAGGGGTCTGTACTGCAAACTGAACTCTAAGAAGCATCTCACCCGGATCCCAAGTCATTTGCAAAGCTTGGAAAGTTAGCACACCAGGAACCACAGTTGGAAGCAATGCATTTGGTTGACCCAATGTAGACCAAATAGTCACTCTTGGAAATATTGAATATTGGGAATTGTAGGCCTCATCGTTACTCACTGAACAGAGCACCCGAACAATCTTCCATACCATCCAGTCAGAAGCACTTGCAAGTAAAAATTTATGGCTGACCCTCTCAATAGCAGAGCATTCGACATTAACTGACCATGCAATTGTCCATTGAAATTTTTTAGAGCCCCAGAAACTGAGGCATGAGCTAACACTGTCTTGCAAGAAGCCATCAGTCATCAGCTCAAGACCACAGACTAACAAGTATATCGGGCTTCCATCAGTAGATGTCAATTTAAGTAACGAAGCAGTATGATCGGCGATAACTGAGATGAGCACACAACATTCAACAATAGAAAAAGAAGCAACACCATGTGTGAAGCTTACTGCCTGGTTGCAGTGCAGACTATCATGCACATTTTGTGAGAAAGCCAGAGTCATTAAGCACAACATCCAAGGGGGCCAGGGCTTGAGCTCCTCCATGGCAACTATAACTTTCTGCAACCTTGTATCAGCTCCAGTCAACTTGCTCATGAAATTAATTCCAGTGCAATGTCCCATAGAAGTATCATCTGAAACGACAGACAAACAGAAGATCCACCGGACAATAGTCCACTGCAGTGGTTGAGAAATAGAGATTGGAGCATCTTCAGTAATGCAAAACTGAAACTCATACTGCAAGTATGCATCACTATATCCTTTTCAGACTTAAGCTTGCAGCTACAGTAGTGCCCTTGTTGTAAACTGAACTGAATACTATGGAAGTTTGGCGCCGACGACCAAATATGCAGGACATGAATCATATCTTGGCTATTGTTGCTCTGTGTAAACAGGAAACATGCCCTCATAGCCAGGAATTTGCACTTGTTATTCTGCCCGTATAATTGATCAGGCGGCTGCGGAGTTTGACTTAACTCAAAACTGGCTGCCACATCCAGAGAAAATGAGGGTGGCCACGTATGTTTCTCATCCCATTGAAATGGTGGTACACAAACTAGTGTAGCAGCAGTTTGTAGTGATTCACAGAGAATAAACCGGTGAGATTGAGATGAAGAAAACTCACTAACTGCAATAGCATGTGTTGAGGAACGTAGTAATTTCAAAAAAATTCCTACGCACACGCAAGATCATGGTGATGCATAGCAACGAGAGGGGAGAGTGTGTCCACGCACCCTCGTAGACCGAAAGCGGAAGCGTTAGAACAACGCGGTTAACGTAGTCGTACGTCTTCAGGGCCCGACCGATCAAGCACCGAAACTACGACACCTCCGAGTTTTAGCACACGTTCAGCTCAATGACGATCCCCGTACTCTGATCCAGCAGAATGTCGGGGAAGAGTTCCGTCAGCACGACGGCGTGGTGACGACCTTGATGTTCTACCGTCGCAGGGCTTCGCCTAAGCACCGCTACAATATTATCGAGGAGGACTATGGTGGAGGGGGGCACCGCACACAGCTAAGAGATCAAGAGATAAATTGTTGTTGTGTCTATGGGGTGCCCCCTGCCCCCGTATATAAAAGAGCAAGGGGACAGGCGGCTGGCCAAGGAGGAGGGCGCGCCAAGGGGGGAGTCCTACTCCCACCGGGAGTAGGACTCCTCCTTTCCTTGTTGGAGTAGGAGAGAAGGAAAGAGGGGGACAGGAAGAAGGAAAAGGGGGTTGCGCCCCTTGTCCAATTCGGACCAGAGGAGGGGCACACGCCTCCTTCCTTTTGGCCTCTCTCCTCTATTCCCGTATGGCCCAATAAGGCCCATATACTCCCCGGCGAATTCCCGTAACTCTCCGGTACTCCGAAAAATATCCGAATCACTCGGAACCTTTCCGAAGTCCGAATATAGTCGTCCAATATATCGATCTTTACGTCTTGACCATTTCGAGACTCCTCGTTGTGTCCCTGATCTCATCCGGGACTCCGAACTTCTTCGGTACATCAAAACTCATAAACTCATAATATAACTGTCATCGAAACCTTATGCGTGCGGACCCTACGGGTTCGAGAACAATGTAGACATGACTGAGACACGTCTCTGGTCAATAACCAATAGCGTAACCTGGATGCTCATATTGGTTCCCACATATTCTACGAAGATCTTTATCGGTCAGACCGCATAACAACATATGTTGTTCCCTCTGTCATCGGTATGTTACTTGCCCAAGATTCGATTGTCGGTATATCAATACCTAGTTCAATCTCGTTACCGGCAAGTCTCTTTACTCGTTCCGTAATACATCATCCCGCAACTAACTCATTAGTTGCAATGCTTGCAAGGCTTAAGTGATGTGTATTACCGAGAGGGCCCAGAGATACCTCTCCGACAATCGGAGTGACAAAATCCTAATCTCGAAATACGCCAACCCAACAAGTACCTTCGGAGACACCTGTAGAGCACCTTTATAATCACCCAGTTACGTTGTGACGTTTGGTAGCACACAAAGTGTTCCTCCGGTAAACGGGAGTTCCATAATCTCATAGTCATAGGAACATGTATAAGTCATGAAGAAAGCAATAGCAACATACTAAACGATCAAGTGCTAAGCTAACAGAATGGGTCAAGTCAATCACATCATTCTCCTAATGATGTGATCCCGTTAATCAAATGACAACTCTTTGTCCATGGTTAGGAAATATAACCATCTTTGATTAACGAGCTAGTCAGGTAGAGGCATACTAGTGACACTATGTTTGTCTATATATTCACACAAGTATTATGTTTCCGGTTAATACAATTCTAGCATGAATAATAAACATTCATCATGAAATAAGGAAATAAATAATAACTTTATTATTGCCTTTAGGGCATATTTCCTTCAGTCTCCCACTTGCACTAGAGTCAATAATCTAGTTCACATCACCATGTGATTTAACACCAATATTCACATCTGTATGTGATTAATACCCATAGTTCACATCGTCATGTGATCAACACCCAAAGGGTTTACTAGAGTCAATAATCTAGTTCACATCGCTATGTGATTAGCACCCAAAGAGTACTAAGGTATGATCATGTTTTGCTCGTGAGAGAAGTTTAGTCAACGGGTCTGTCACATTCAGAGCCGTATGTATTTTGCAAATATTCTATGTCTACAATGCTCTGCACGGAGCTACTGTCGACGTTCTGGGAACGGGGCTACCCGCACTTGCCTGCCTACGGCCTGCGGCGTGGCTCCAGGAGTGGCCCAGTATGGCCCATCTTCATCAACGTATGCTCAAGACCCTCGCAAGGGGACAAGCCTCGCGGGGCGGACGGCAGGAGGCTTACTCGGGCACGGCCTCGTCAGGCTGGCTCACGAGGAGGCGGAGAGATCAAGGCGGGGGTACCTCGCAAGGTGCTCATGACGCAAGCCATGACGACCAAGGCCAGGCGGGCGCCGGCCTACGCAGAGTCCTTGTTTCCTCTTTGGTGCAAAGGGGGCAAGCGTAGGCGAGAGTATAAAGCAAAGGCAACCATTTCGGTGCAACAAGACCTAGACCAGCAGAACGGTAGGATGGAGGTCATCGTGGAGCCCAAGCCGGCGTCACCAACAGAGTCTTTGGCAAGCGAGGACCGACTTTAGTCAGGATAAGTGTACTAGATGTTCCCCTTCAAAATGGCCAATTGTTGGCTCCCTTCCCGCTCAATATTTGGGAAGAGGCCCAGGGCCTCCGCCTATAAATAGGACTAGCCACCCCCAGGGTAGAGGCATCTAGAGAATCGGCATCTGATCTGGAGATCAACCAGAGAGTAGAACCTTAGCCAACACCACCGTAAGAGCTCCTCCCTCGCGAGGCAGTTCTTCCTTGTTTTGTTCATCAACAGCCCCAGAGGCAATCCACCACACCACACACTGGAGTAGGGCATTACACCACAATGGTGGCCTGAACCAGTATAAATCTCGTGTCCCTTGGGTTGTTCTTCGTGTACTTTAGATATTGTGAGGCGACGAGACATGGGTAGGCAGGGGGTGTGATCTCCGCGTGCACCCCAGAGTTCGAACCTTGAGGGTCTTCCGGAACCCGAAATCCGACATTTGGCACGCCAGGTAGGGGTGCGCCAGAGTTTTCCCTTCCACCAACCCGCTCTCCGCCAACGCCGCGGCTCGCCCTCATGATGGGCAGTGCACCGCCCGCTCCGGTCGCCAGCACCAGCACTAGGACGCCCTGCGACAGGTGCAATGGCCGAACAAGTTCAAGCGAGAGATGCCGCCCCGCTACGACGGCACGGCTGACCCGCTGGCCTTTCTCCTGGCCTATGAGGAGGCCGTCCTCGAGGCCGGGGGTGTTGGGGAACGTAGCAAAAATTCAAAATTTTCCTACGTGTCACCAAGATCTATCTAGGGAGAAACCAGCAACGAGGGGAAGGAGAGTGCATCTAGATACCCTTGTAGATCGCTAAGCGGAAGCGTTCAAGAGAACAGGGTTGAAGGAGTCGTACTCGTCGTGATCCAAATCACCGGAGATCCTAGTGCCGAACGGACGGCACCTCCGCGTTCAACACACGTACAGCCCGGTGACGTCTCCCACGCCTTGATCCAGCAAGGAGAGAGGGAGAGGTTGAGGAAGACTCCGTCCAGCAGCAGCACAACGGCGTGGTGGTGGTGGAGGAGCGTGGCAATCCTGCAGGGCTTCGCCAAGCACCGCGGGAGAGGAGAAGGGAGAGAGGTAGGGCTGCGCCAAGAGGAAGAGAAACTCATGTGTTGGCAGCCCCAAAACCCTCAAGTATATATAGGGGGAGAGGGAGGGGGGTGCACCCCATCTAGGGTTTCCACCCCAAGGGGTGCGGCTGCCCCCAATCCCATCTAGGGTGGCGGCCAAGGGGGGGAGAGGGGAAACTTGCCCCCCAAGTTAGGTGGGTGCGCCCCCTCCCCCAACCCTAGGCGCCTTGGGCCCTTGTGGGGGGGCGCACCAGCCCACCTGGGGCTGGTCCCCTCCCACACTTGGTCCATGCAGTCCTCCGGGGCCGGTGGCCCCACTTGGTGGACCCCCCGGACCCTCCCGGTGGTCCCGGTACATTACCGATAAAACCCAAAACTTTTCCGGTGACCAAAACAGGACTTCCCATATATAAATCTTTACCTCCGGACCATTCCGGAACTCCTCGTGATGTCCGGGATCTCATCTGGGACTACGAACAACATTCGGTAACCACATACAAACTTCCTTTATAACCCTAGCGTCATCGAACCTTAAGTGTGTAGACCCTACGAGTTCAGGAATCATGCAGACATGACCGAGACGTTCTCCGGTCAATAACCAACAGCGGGATCTGGATACCCATGTTGGCTCCCACATGTTCCACGATGATCTCATCGGATGAACCACGATGTTAAGGACTCAATCGATCCCGTATACAATTCCCTTTGTCTAGCGGTATTGTACTTGCCCGAGATTCGATCGTCGGTATCCCGATACCTTGTTCAATCTTGTTACCAGCAAGTCTCTTTAGTCGTTCCGTAACACATCATCCCGTGATCAACCCCTTGGTCACATTGTGCACATTATGATGATGTCCTACCGAGTGGGCCCAAAGATACCTCTCCGTTTACACGGAGTGACAAATCCCAGTCTCGATTTGTGCCAACCCAACAGACACTTTCGGAGATACCTGTAGTGCACCTTTATAGCCACCCAGTTACGTTGTGACGTTTGGTACACCCAAAGCATTCCTACGGCATCCGGGAGTTGCACAATCTCATGGTCTAAGGAAATGATACTTGACATTAGAAAAGCTTTAGCATACGAACTACGATCTTTGTGCTAGGCTTAGGATTGGGTCTTGTCCATCACATCATTATCCAAATGATGTGATCCCGTTATCAACGACATCCAATGTCCATGGTCAGGAAACCGTAACCATCTGTTGATCAATGAGCTAGTCAACTAGAGGCTTACTAGGGACATGGTGTTGTTTATGTACCCACACATGTATCTGAGTTTCCTATCAATACAATTATAGCATGGGTAATAAACGATTATCATGAACACGGAAATATAATAATAATAACTAATTTATCATTGCCTCTAGGGCATATTTCCAACAGTCTCCCACTTGCACTAGAGTCAATAATCTAGTTCACATCGCCATGTGATTAAAACAGACAGGTCACATCGCCATGTGACCAACATCCAAAGAGTTTACTAGTGTCTAAACTAGTTCACATCACCATGTGATTAAGTCTCAATGTGTTCTGGGGTTTGATCATGTTTTGCTTGTGAGAGAGGTTTTAGTCAACGATTCTGCAACATTCAGATCCGTATGTACTTCGCAATTCTCTATGTCATATTGTAAATGCTGCTTCCATGCTCCACTTGAAGCTATTCCAAATGGTTGCTTCACTATACGTATCTGGTTTGCTACTCAGAGTCATTCGGATAGGTGTTAAAGCTTGCATCAACGTCACCCTTTACGCCGAACTCTTTATCACCTCCATAATCGAGAAAAATTTCCTTATTCCTCTAAGGATAATTTTGACCGCTGTCCAATGATCCGTTCCTAGATCATTCTTGCACCCCTTGACTGACTCATGGCAAGGCACACTTCCGGTGCGGTACACAGCATAGCATACTATAGAGCCTACGTCTGAAGCGTAGGGGACGACCTTCGTCCTTTGTCTCTCTTCTGCCGTGGTCGAGCTTTAACTCTTAACTTCATACCTTACAACTCAGGCAAGAACTCCTTCTTTGACTGATCCATCTTGAACACCTTCAAGACCATGTCAAGGTATGTGCTCATTTGAAAGTATTATTAAGCATTTTGATCTATCTTATAGATCTTGATGCTTATTGTTCAAGTAGCCTAATCCAGGTTTTCCATTGAAAAACACTTTTCAAATAACCCTATATGCTTTATAGAAAATTCTACATCATTTCTGATCATAAATATGTCAACAACATATACTCATTAGAAATTCTACAGTGCTCCCACTCACTTCTTTGGAAATACAAGTTTCTCACAAACTTTGTATAAACCCAAAATCTTTGATCATCTCATCAAAGCGTACATTCCAACTCCGAGATGCTTACTCCAGTCCTAAGAAGGATTGCTGGAGCTTTGCATACTTATTAGCGTCTTTCAGGATTGACAAAACCTTCTGGTTGTATCCCATACAACCTTTCCTCAAGTATAACGTCGAGGAAACAATGTTTTGACATCCTATCTGCAAGATTTCATAAATCATGCAGTAATTGCTAATATAATCCCAACAGATTCTTAGCATCGCTACGAGTGAGAAAGTCTCATCGTAGTCAACTCCTTGAACTTGTCGGAAAACATCTTAACGACAAGTCGAGCTTTCTTAATGGTGATACTTACCATCATTGTCTGTCTTCTTCTAAAATCCATCTGTACCCAATAGCCTTACGACCATCAAGTAGTTCTTCCAAAGTCATGGATCCTTTCTCGGATTTTTATGGCCTCAAGCCATTCGTCAGAATCTGGGCCCACCATCGCTTCTCCATAGCTCGTAGGTTCATTGTTGTCTAGCAACATGACCTCTAAGACAGGATTGCGTACCACTCTGAAGTAGTACGCATCCTTGTCACCCTACGAGGTATGGTAGTGACTTGATCCGAAACTTCATGATCACTATCATAAGCTTATACTTCAATTGGTGTAGGCGTCACGGGAACAACTTCCTGTGCCCTGCAACACACTAGTTGAAGTGATGGTTCAATAACCTCATCAAGTCTCCACCATCCTCCCACTTAATTCTCGAGACAAACCTTTCCTCGAGAACGGACCCGATTCAAGAAACAATCCCTATTGCTTTCGGATCTGAATTAGGAGGTATACCCAACTGTTTTGGGTGTCCTATGAAGTTGCATTTTATCCGCTTTGGGTTCGAGCTTATCAACCTGAAACTTTTTCACATAAGCGTCGCAGCCCCAAACTTTTAAGAAACAACAACTTAGGTTTCTCCAAACCATAGTTCGGTGTCGTCTCAATGGAATTACGTGGTGCCCTATTAAAGTGAGTGCGCTTGTCTCTAATGCCTAACCCATGAACGATAGTGGTAATTCGATAAGAGATATCATGGTACGCACCATATCCAATAGGGTGCAACTATGATGTTCGGACACACCATCACACTATGGTGTTCCAGGCGGTATTAATTGTGAAAAAATTTCCACAATGTCTTAATTGTGTGCCAAAGCTCGTAACTCAGATACTCATCTCTATGATCATATCATAGACATTTTATCCTCTTGTCACAATGACCTTCAACTTCACTCTGAAATTACTTGAACCCTTCAATAATTCAGACTTGTGTTTCATCAAGTAAATATACAGTATCTACTTAAATCATCTGTGAAGTAAAACATAATGATATTCACTGGATGCCTCAGCACTCATTGGACTGCACACATCAAAGTGTGTTACTTCCAACAAGTTGCTATCTTGTTCCATCTTACTGAAACCGAGGCTTTTCAGTCATCTTGCCTATGTGGTATGATTTGCATATCTTAAGTGATTCAAAATCAAGTGAGTCCAAACGATCCATCTGCATGGAGTTTCTTCATGCGTATACACCAATAGACATGGTTTGCATGTCTCAAACTTTTCAAAAACGAGTGAGTCCAAAGATCCATCAACATGGAGCTTCATCATGCGTTTTACACCAATATGACTTACATGGCAGTGCCACAAGTAAGTGGTACTATCATTACTATCTTATATCCTTTTTGGCATGAAAATGTGTATCACTACGATCGAGATTCAATAAACCATTCCTTTTAGGTGCTAGACCATTGAAGGTATTATTCAAATAAACAGAGTAACCATTATTCTCCTTAAATGAATAACCGTATTGCGACAGACATAATCCAATCATGTCTATGCTCAACGCAAACACCAATAACAATTATTTAGGTTTAACACCAATCTCGATGGTAGAGGGAGCGTGCGATGCTTGATCACATCAACCTTGGAAACACTTCCAACACGTATCGTCAGCTCACCTTTAGCTAGTCTCCGTTTATTCCGTAGCTTTTATTTCGAGTTACTAACACTTAGCAACCGAACCGGTATCTAATACCCTAGTGCTACTAGGAGTACTAGTAAAGTACACATTAACATAATGTATATCCAATATACTTCTATCGACCTTGCCAGCCTTCTTATCTACCAAGTATCTAGGGTAATTCTGCTCCAGTGGCTGTTCCCCTTATTACAGAAGCACTTAGTCTCGGGTTTGGGTTCAACCTTGGGTTTCTTCATTGGAGCAGCAACTGATTTGCCGTTTCATGAAGTGTCCCTTCTTGCCCTTGCCCTTCTTGAAACTAGTGGTTTCACCAACCATCAACAATTGATTCTCCTTCTTGATTTCTACTTTCGCGGTGTCAAACATCGTGAATACCTCAAGGATCATCTATCCCTGATATGTTATAGTTCATCACGAAGCTCTAGCAGCTTGGTGGCAATGACTTTGGAGAAACATCACTATCTCATCTGGAAGATCAACTCCCACTCGATTCAAGTGATTGTTGCACTCAGACAATCTGAGCACAATCTCAACGATTGAGCTTTTCTCCGTTAGTTTGCAGGCTAAGAAAATTGTCGGAGGTCTTATACCTCTTGACGTAGGCACGAGCCTGAAATCCCAATTTCAGCCCTCGAAACATCTCATATGTTCTGCGACGTTTCGAAAAACATCTTTGGTGCCTCAACTCTAAACCGTTTAACCGAACTATCACGTAGTTATCAAAACGTGTATGTCCGATGTTCACAACATCCACAGACAACGATTGGGGTTCAGCACACTAAGCGGTGCATTAAGGACATAAGCTTTCTACTGTCCGCATAATCGCTACTGTCAACTTTCAACTATATTTTCTCTAGGAACATATCTAAACAGTGGAACTAAAGCGCGAGCTTACGACATAATTTGCAAAGATCTTTTGACTATGTTCAGGATAATTAAGTTCATCTCATGAACTCCCACTCAGATAGACATCCCTCTAGTCATCTAAGTGATTACATGATCCGAGTCAACTAGGCCGTGTCCGATCATCACGTGAGACGGACTAGTCATCATCGGTGAACATCTTCATGTTGATCGTATCTACTATACGACTCATGCTCGACCTTTCGGTCTCTTGTGTTCCGAGGCCATGTCTATACATGCTAGGCTCGTCAAGTTAACCTAAGTGTTTCGCGTGTGTAAATCTGGCTTACACCCGTTGTATGTGAACGTAAGAATCTATCACACCCGATCATCACGTGGTGCTTCGAAACGATGAACTTTCGCAACGGTGCATAGTTAGGGGGAACACTTTCTTGAAATTTTAATGAGGGATCATCTTATTTACTACCGTCGTTCTAAGCAAATAAGATGTATAAACATGATAAACATCACATGCAATCAAATAGTGACATGATATGGCCAATATCATTTTGCTCCTTCTTGATCTCCATCTTCGGGGCTCCATGATCATCATCGTCACCGGCATGACACCATGATTTCCATCATCATGATCTCCATCATCGTGTCTTCATGAAGTTGTCTCGCCAACTATTACTTATACTACTATGGCTACCGGTTAGCAATAAAGTAAAGTAATTACATGGCGTTGTTTGTTCACACGCAGGTCATACAATAAATTAATACAACTCCTATGGCTCCTGCCGGTTGTCATACTCATCGATATGCAAGTCGTGATTCCTATTACAAGAACATGATCAATCTCATACATCACATATCATTCATCACATTCTTCTTGGCCATATCACATCACATAGCATACCCTGCAAAAACAAGTTAGACGTCCTCTAATTGTTGTTTGCATGTTTTACGTGGCTGCTATGGGTTTCTAGCAAGAACGTTTCTTACCTACGCAAAACCACAACGTGATATGCCAATTGCTATTTACCCTTCATAAGGACCCTTTTCATCGAATCCGTTTCGACTAAAGTGGGAGAGACTGGCACCCGCTAGCCACCTTATGCACCAAGTGCATGTCAGCCGGTGGAACCTGTCTCACGTAAGTGTACGTGTAAGGTCGGTCCGGGCCGCTTCATCCCACAATACCGTCGAAACAAGATTGGACTAGTAACGGTAAGCATATTGTACAAAATCAACGCCCACAACTACTTTGTGTTCTACTCGTGCAAAGAATCTACGCAATAGACCTAGCTCATGATGCCACTATTGGGGAACGTAGCAAAAATTCAAAATTTTCCTACGTGTCACCAAGATCTATCTAGGGAGAAACCAGCAACGAGGGGAAGGAGAGTGCATCTACATACCCTTGTAGATCGCTAAGCGGAAGCGTTCAAGAGAACGGGGTTGAAGGAGTCGTACTCGTCGTGATCCAAATCACCGGAGATCCTAGTGTCGAACGGACGACACCTCCGCGTTCAACACACGTACAGCCCGGTGACGTCTCCCACGCCTTGATCCAGCAAGGATAGAGGAAGAGGTTGAGGAAGACTCCGTCCAGCAGCAGCACAATGGCGTGGTGGTGGTGGAGGAGCGTGGCAATCCTGTAGGGCTTCGCCAAGCACCGCGGGAGAGGAGAAGGGAGAGAGGTAGGGCTGCGCCAAGAGGGAGAGAAACTCATGTGTTGGCAGCCCCAAAACCCTCAAGTATATATAGGGGGAGAGGGAGGGGGGTGCGCCCCCTCTAGGGTTTCCACCCCAAGGGGTGCGGCTGACCCCAATCCCATCTAGGGTGGCGGCCAAGGGGGGAGAGGGGAAACTTGCCCCCCAAGTTAGGCGGGTGCGCCGCCT
>LT934116.1:713687689-713714930 GCA_900231445.1 Triticum turgidum subsp. durum | reverse complement strand
GGACCAGAGGGTGGAGGGGGCGCGCGGCCCATGCTGGCCGCCCCTCTCTCCTTTCCCCTAAGGCCCATAAGGCCCAATACTCTCCCGGGGGGTTCCGGTAACCCCCCCGGCACTCCGGTTTTCTCCGAAATCACCCGGAACACTTCCGGTGTCCGAATATAGTCGTCCAATATATCAATCTTTATGTCTCGACCATTTCGAGACTCCCCATCATGTCCGTGATCACATCCGGGACTCCGAACAAACTTCGATACATCAAAACTTATAAACTCATAATAAAACTGTCATCGTGACGTTAAGCGTGCGGACCCTACGGGTTCGAGAACTATGTAGACATGACCTAGAACCATTCTCGGTCAATAACCAATAGCGGGACCTGGATGCCCATATTGGTTCCTACATATTCTACGAAGATCTTTATCGGTCAAACCGCATAACAACATACGTTGTTCCCTTTGTCATTGGTATGTTACTTGCCCGAGATTTGATCATCGGTATCCAATACCTAGTTCAATCTCGTTACCGGCAAGTCTCTTTAGTCGTTCTGTAACACATCATCTTATAACTAACTCATTAGTTACAATGCTTGCAAGGCTTAGGTGATGAGTATTACCGAGAGGGCCCAGAGGTACCTCTCCGACAATCGGAGTGACAAAACCTAATCTCGAAATACGCCAACCCAACATGTACCTTTGGAGACACCTGTAGTACTCCTTTATAATCACCCAGTTACGTTGTGACGTTTGGTAGCACCCAAAGTGTTCCTCCGGTAAACGGGAGTTGCATAATCTCATAGTTACAGGAACATGTATAAGTCATGAGGAAAGCAATAGCAACATACTAAACGATCAAGTGCTAGGCTAACGAAATGGGTCATGTCAATCACATTATTCTCCTAATGATGTGATCCCATTAATCAAATGACAACACATGTCTATGGTTAGGAAACATAACCATCTTTGATTAATGAGCTAGTCAAGTAGAGGCATACTAGTGACTATATGTTTGTCTATGTATTCACACAAGTATTATGTTTCCGATTAATACAATTCTAGCATGAATAATAAACATTTATCATGAAATAAGGAAATAAATAATAACTTTATTATTGCCTCTAGGGCATATTTCCTTCATGTACCCCCACCATCTGTCAGGTGGCCGTCACCAGGACCCTCATTGACGGCGGTGCTGGCCTCAGCATGCTCTCAGTCAAGGCCTTCAGCCTCCTCCACGCGCCGCCGGAGCGGCTGCAGCCCGGCAAGCCTTTCTCGGGCATCGGAGGCGGCTGCACCGGCTCCCTGGGGCAGATCCGCCTTACGGTGACCTTCGGCACCTACGACAACTTCCGCACGGAGCTAATTGACTTCGACATCGCCCCCATCGGCCTCCCATACAACGCCATCCTTGGCTATCTGGCACTAGCCCGGTTCATGGCCGCTACTCACCCAGCATACAACCTCATGAAGATGCCCGGGAGTAGCGGTGTCCTCACCGTGTCTGGAGACACAGGGGATGCGTTGCAAGCGCTCAAGCTTACCTTCAAGGCCGCGGCGGCGGCGCAGCCCGCTGGCTCAGACGCCCCCGAGCCCAAGGGGGCTGCACCGGCCAAGAAGAAGCAGCTATTCACTTAGGACAAGGCAGAGACCAAGAAGGTACTGGTCGACGAGGACGGATCCACCAGCGCCACCTTCACCATAGGCGCCAACCTCGAGCCCGAACAGGAGGAAGCCTTGGTGAAGTTCCTGCACGCAAACAAGAAGGTATTTGCATGGGAGCCTTATCAGCTGACCGGGGTCCCGGGGGGCGTAATCGAGCATCACCTCAACGTGTGCCCCGTGAAGTAGAAGGCAAGGCGGCAGTCCACTGAGAAGCAAGCTTTCATCATCCAAGAGACCCGCAAGTTGGAAGCGGCAGGGGTCATTCGCGAGGTCCGCTACCCAGATTGGCTGGCTAACCCGGTTGTCATGCCGAAGAAAGGAGGAAAGGAACGCATGTGTGTCGACTTCACCAACCTCAAGAAGGCCTGCCCACAGGATCCATTCCCGCTCCCCCGCATCGACCAGATCGTCGACTCCACCGCTGAGTGTGATTTGTTGTGCTTCCTGGATGCCTTCTCCGGCTACCACCAGATCAAGATGGCAGTAGAAGATGTGGAAAAGACGGCCTTCTTGACCCCGCGCGGAGTGTACTGCTACACGTGCATGCCGTTCGGGTTGTGCAATGCCGGTGCGACCTTTCAGCGGCTGATGCACATTGCCTTGGGTCGGCAGCTCGGGAGGAATGCTGAGGCTTACGTTGATGACATTGTGGTGAAGTCTCGGGAGGCAAAAACCCTGATACAGGACTTGGAGGAAACCTTCACGAGCCTTAACAAAGTGGACCTGTGGCTCAACCCGGAGAAGTGTGTGTTTGGAGTCCCCTCGGGCAAGCTCTTGGGCTTCCTCATATCCCACCGAGGCATCGAGGCCAACCCAGAAAAGGTAAAAGCAGTCAAGGACATGAGCCCGCCGAAGACCCTCAGAGAGATGCAGAAGCTCACCGGGCACGTGACAGCACTAGGGCGTTTCATCTCCAAGCTGGGGGAACGAGCGCTGCCCTTCTTCAAGATGATGAAGAAGGGCCCCTTTGAATGGACTGAAGAGGCCGACAAGGTGTTCCAGGATCTCAAAAGGTACTTGACGAACCCTCCGATGATGGTGGCTCCGCGTCCTCAAGAGCCCCTGGTGCTCTACCTTGCGGCCACCCCCTACTCTGCCAGCGCAGCCCTGGTGGCTGTTAGGGAGGTGCGTAGGACCAAGACCGTGACAACCGCCCAGGTTAAAGCAAAGTAGGACCAAGAGGGCCTCACAGAGACCGCGGCTGTAACTGAGGAGGACCAGCCACAACAGGGAAGCACACTCGGGGCAGAAGAGGCCCCACATCTAGGCGACCAGCCGCCGGGGGCCCCATTGTCTCAGGAGGTGCCCCAGCCTCCCGAAGGCGCCAGCACCCCTCACCTCGTCGAGCACCCCGTGTACTTCGTGAGCACGGTGTTGCAAGACGCGAGGGCGCGGTACCCCATGCCTCAGAAGCTCCTCCTCGCGCTGTTGGTAGCCTCGCGCAAGCTGCGGCACTACTTCTAAGGCCATCCCATCAAGGTCGTCTCAGCATATCCCTTGGAAAGGGTGCTCAGAAGCCCCAACTCAGCCGGAAGGGTCGCTGAGTGGAACATCAAGCTGCAAGCGTTTCAGATAGAATTCAGCACAACCAGAGTCATCAAGGGGGCCGCACTTGCGGACTTCGTGGCGGAGTGGGTGGACGCGCCAGACCTTGAGGATGGCGAGGATCGGTCACTCTCCCCAGGAAGCGAGGCACCAGACGGAAGGATCATGTACTTCGATGGGGCGTTCTCGCGACACGGCGCGGGGGCTGGTGCGGTGCTCGTATCTCCCACTCAAGACAAACTCTACTACGTCGTGCAGCTCTGTTTCCAGCACGGAGAAAAGGTCTCCAACAACATAGCAGAATACAAAGGCGTGATAGCAGGCCTGAAAGCCGCAGTCGCCCTGGGGGTGAAGCGCCTCACCATCAAGGGTGATTGTCAGCTCCTCGTCAACTTCTCCAACAAATTATACGAGCCGAGGGACGAGCACATGGAAGCCTACCTCGCTGAAGTCTGCAGGATGGAGAAGCAGTTCTGGGGGCTGGAGTTGCAGCATGTGCCCCGCGGCACCAATCAGGAGGCTGACGACATTGCCAAAAGGGCATCCAGGCGGCTGCCTCAGGAGCCCGGCGTGTTCGAGGAGCGGCTCTTCAAGCCCTCGGCGACGCCATCACTGTCAAGCACGGCGCAGCCTCGGGGGGAGCTCCCTCAGCCCCCTGTCTCAGGAGCCCCGGTCTGCGGCTCGACCTCAGGAGCACGTCTGCTCCTGGCACTGGAGCCTCAGGAGGGGTGCTGGATCACAGAGCTCAGGAGTTACCTAACATGAGGCACGTTGCCAGAAAAGGAGGAGGAAGTGGAACGTGTGGCGCGGCAGGCCACGGCATACTGCCTTAAGGATGGAGAGCTTTACCGAAGGCGACCGAATGATGTGTCCCTACATTGCATTTCCAGGGAGCAAGGGAAGGAGCTACTAGCAGATATACACGGTGGGGACTATGGGCACCACTCGTCGTCACGAACTCTTGTTGGCAAGGCGTTCCGCAGCGGGTTCTATTGGCCCACATCACTCAATGACACCGTGGAACTGGTGATAGCTTGCGAGGCCTGTCAGTTCCATGCCAAGAAGATCCACCAGCCGGCGGGGGGTTTGCAGACTATACCCCTCTCGTGGCCATTCATAGTCTGGGGGCTGGATATCCTGGGTCCGTTCCCTTGGGCGCCAGGGGGCTACCGCTACCTCTACGTCGCCGTGGACAAATTCACCAAGTGGGCTGAGGTGGAAGCTGTCCGCACCATCCCCGCAGGCTCCGCGGTCAAATTCATCAGGGGCCTCGTGAGCCGGTTCGGGGTGCCGAACCGCATCATCACCGACAAAGGTTCGCAGTTCACCAGTAACCTCTTCAAAACATATTGTGCTAACCTTGGAACACAGATCTGCTACGCTTCGGTGGCGCACCCGCGAAGCAACGGTCAGGCCGAGTGAGCCAACGCGGAGGTCCTAAGGGGCCTCAAAACCAGGACCTTCAAGAAGAAGGTGGAAGCCTGTGGCAGGGGCTGGCACGATGAGCTCCAGTCTGTGTTATGGTCAATCCGCACTACCGCAACCAAGCCGACCGGCGAGACCCCGTTCTTTCTGGTTTATGGAGCTGAAGCCGTTCTCCCTCATGAGGTCAGACGTCGTTCCATGCAGGTCCTGGCGTTCGACGAGATGTAGCAGGATGCCATGTGGGGGACGGATCTCGTGCTCGGGGAGGAACATCACTGAGAAGCCGCGCTGCGAGCAGCAAGGTACCAACAAGCACTGCGACGATACCACTGCCGCAACATCCGCCCCAGGACTCTTGAGGTAGGGGATCTCGTGCTCAGATGGGTTCTCTCCAGGGAGGGACTGCACAAGCTCTCTAACATGTGGGAGGGCCCGTTCAAGGTTGTTCATGTTTCCAGGCCTGGATCCGCACGCTTGGAGACCTAGGAGGGGGTGCCCATCTAGAACGCATGGAACATCCAACATCCTCGAAGATTTTACCCATGAAAAGGCCCGGTGCCTGTGAAGAAGGCGAATGCCTATGAAGTATCAACGTTTTGGAAAAGGCCCGGTGCCTGTGAAGAAGGCGAATGCCTGTGAAGTATCAGCGTTTTGGAAAAGTCCCGGTGCCTATGAAGAAGGCGAATGCCTGTGAAGTATCAGCATTTTGGAAAAGGCCCGGTGCCTGTGAAGAAGGCGAATGCCTGTGAAGTATCCGCGTTTTGGAAAAGGCCCGGTGCCTGTGAAGAAGGCGAATGCCTGTGAAGTATCCGCGTTTTGGAAAAGGCCCGGTGCCTGTGAAGTATCCGCATTTTGGAAAAGGCCCAGTGCCTGTGAAGAAGGCAAACGCCTGTGAAGCTCGCCGCTCGTGACACTCTCACGTAATAATGAGTGGGGCTGTACACGCCCCGGAGTCTCCGAAGAGCCGTCCTCGGGCCTCGGGGGCTCCCGCCCATGCCCAGTGGCAGCACTTAGCTCCGCGCTGGTGAGAAGACGTTGAAGACTAGACTAGGTGCCGGACGCGGCTTCTTTCATTTGCTTTCTGCAGTTGGCTTGCTTGTTCTTATTTGGAGTTTTTCTGAGGCTGTTGCCGTTTCAAGCTCGCGACCCTTCGACTGTTTCACTTATTGGTTTCGTTTTCTCTCGCGCGAAGTCTCGCGTGGGAGGAGCATGGGCACCCTCGCGAGTGTTTTTCTGTCCAGTGGTTTGGAACTTCCCTGTCCAAGTCCGCTGCGGGAGCACCCCTCCCATTCCATGCCCCTCGGGCATCGCGACACGATCACATGGCCTGAATATGTTGCCCTCGCTACCAAGGCGGGAGGCTACCCCAACTAACTAAACTCTGCAGGATGCAAGGCACAGGACGAAGCCCTAACCTCGGAGGCGAGGACCGCGACGAGCTCTCCCCAAGATAAGTGATTTCCACACATAGACACACAAAACAAAAACATAGCACATAAACAGTAGAAACAGTGCACCGATTAAACAGCGACAGTTCAGCACGCCCCGCGGGGCACCGGATTACATTCTTTTCGTGCATGAAGGAAAGGAAAGCAAAAGGGGGCACGACTGGCCCGGCACCAACTCTCAGCGAAAGCTCGTACTGCCTCTGGAGCTTAGCTGGATTCCGCCTCCCGCTTCACCGGAGCATGGCGTCGGGCCGGCCCGCTGCCCTCCCCCAGGCGAGCGCGACGGTGAGGGGGCTGGTCGCGACTGCCACTGGAGGAGCTGCCGTCCGAGGAGGAGTCACCGGAGCTCGACGGGCCTTGGGCACTGCTGCCCGCACGCCCTCCGCGACCTTCGCCCCTGCCAATGCCGGGGCTGGGCACGCGCCTGCGGTCATCATCTTCGGGGAAGCATCCGGCACGACGGCCGTCTTCTCCGAACACCCTCACGTAGAGGGTGGCGTCACTGTCGAACTTGAAGTGTAGAGTGCATCGACGACTCAGGCCGCGCGCGCGGGCAAATGTCTGCCAGCCGCGGGTCAAGGCCGCCTCCCCGGCGGTGGAGACCTCCAGGGTAGCCCAAGAGGCCCTGCTGCAGCAACCATCAGCCTGGAGCCAAAGGCCGCCCGGGGCACCAGCCGGAAGTTCACCTATGAAGAAGCGGGGGAGCTGGAGCCAGGTGCCAGTCAGGTTCGCCGACCACACGACGAACTCTGGCAGCACCTCCGCCGAGCGAAAGTGCGGCCTTGGGGGTCGCACAGCCTCGGCGTACCTCTCGCTGGTGGCTGCACGCCCACCGCCGCACAGAGGGATGTTCCCGCGTCCATAGGAGGCTGCGACGGGGGCCCCGGGGTGCTTGCGGGGGCGGCCTCTGCCACGCTTGGCCGGAGAGGGGTCAGGCCCTTCCTGGCGGGCCTTTCCTTTCTCCGCGACCGAGAACCTCTTCGGCGGGGCCATGGAGATGGCTAGCGGCCAGAGAGGAAGAAGGGAAGCAGCGAGGAGGGGTGAACTGGAAGGGCTCGCGCCGTTCCGTACATATAGCCGATGGAGGCCAACCGACGACCTCCATGATCGCAGGTAATCATGACCCGTTTTGCATGCAAGGACTTGTCAATTCGTGCAGTTGCCGAGGCGTCGTGGGGGAGCCAGGACGCCCACGTACAATCAACCGCCATGCGGCGCCCAAGGCCGCAGGCTATTGGGGCCCACGGCGCTTCGCACTTCCCCCTTCGCTTCTCTACTAAGCCAAGTTCGGGCGCGCCCTTGGCCCGGGGGCTATTGTTGGCGTTCTGGGAACGGGGGTACCCAGACTTGCCTGCCTGCGGCCTATGGCGTGGCTCCAGGAGTGGCCCAGTGTGGCCCATCTTCATCAACGTATGCTCAAGACCCTCACAAGGGGCCAAGCCTCGCGGGGCGGACGACAGGAGGCTTCCTCGGGCACGGCCTCATCAGGCTGGCTCACGAGGAGGCGGAGAGATCAAGGCGGGGGTACCTCACGGGGTGCTCATGACGCAAGCCATGACGACCAAGTCCAGGCGGGCGCTAGGTGGGCGCCAGCCTATGCAGAGTCCTTGTTTCCTCTTTGGTGCAAAGGGGGCAAGCGCAGGCGAGAGTATCAAGCAAAGGCAACCATTTCGATGCAACAAGACCGTCGGTGTCAAAACCGGCGGATCTCGGGTAGGGGGTCCCGAACTATGCGTCTAGGCGGATGGTAATAGGAGACAAGGGACACGATGTTTTTCCCCAGGTTCGGGCCCTCTCGATGGAGGTAAAACCCTACTCCTGCTTGATTAATATTGATGATATGGGTAGTACAAGAGTAGATCTACCACGAGATCAAAGAGGCTAAACCCTAGAAGCTAGCCTATGGTATGATTGTTGTTCGTCCTACGGACTAAAACCCTCCGGTTTATATAGACACCGGAGAGGGTTAGGGTTACACAGAGTCGGTTACAATGGTAGGAGATCTACATGTCCGTATCGCCAAGCTTGCCTTCCACGCCAAGGAAAGTCCCATCCGGACACGGGACAAAGTCTTCAATCTTGTATCTTCACAGTCCAGGAGTCCGGCCAACGGTGATAGTTCAGCAATCCGGACACCCCCTAATCTGGGACTCCCTCAGTAGCCCCCGAACCAGGCTTCAATGACGACGAGTCCGGTGCGTAGATTGTCTTCAGCATTGCGAGGCGGGTTCTTCTCCAAATTCCATATACTTGTCGAATAGTGTCCAGCTTCTGATAAATGCTGCGCTCCTTGGCTTCCACGCCCAATAATGGCCATCTTCCACATGTCGAACGAATGCGAAAAGCCAGGGTATTTTTACACTTTCCCCCCTAGCTGCGCAAATGAGCCGCCTATAAAAAGAGACGAGGATCTAGATCCGAATCACACCATCCCCCCTCCGCAAGCTTTCATCGGAGCGCCTCTGACAAAAAATCCATTCCATCATGGACAGTCGACGCGGCTCCTCCTCTCGCGCTCCCAGCCCCCAGCCTGGGGATTGGGAGAGATGCTCAGTCTCGCATAGCAAGCTAGTGGCGCTCCAAACCAAGGGATTTCTTCCCCCAGCCTTCATGGTTCCGGTTCGAGCCGGACTCGCCACCTATAAGGGCGGAAAGCAAGCGGAGAGCGTCCCCGATCCTTCCAAAGGAGACGGGTATGCTTTGTCTCTTATCTGATAAGAGGACTCTGATTTCCAATACATCCGTTTCTCCGGGGGCTCCTGGAGTTCTACGGCCTCCAGCTGCACCACCTTACGCCTGCCTCCATTCTACACATCGCGGGCTTCGTGGCCCTTTGCGAACTGTTCTTGGGCGTCGAGGCTCATTTTGCACTATGGAAGAGATTATTCTGCCTCGTACCCCATTCTCATGAGGGGTCAATATATCAAGTGGGCGGAGCCGAGCTATGGCGCATCGCCGGGACCGGATATCTATCCGGAATCCCGAAGAAGGCATCCGAAGATTGGCCTTCGGAATGGTTTTATATAGAAGACGCCCCACTACCGGACCCCGTTCGGATCAGCCTCCCGGAGTTCACTAATGCTCCCTTGAAGAAACACCTAAGTTGGCGTCCATGGAGCCCCTGGAGGGAAAACGACAGGGACGTCCTTTACCTGATGAGACGAATAAGGTTGCTAGCTCATTCCGGGCTGACCATGATCGGTGTCATGGCCACCTGCATTATGCGGGGGGTGCAGCCGCTCCAGTATAGGGGCCACCCCATGTGGGATTTCAACGGGGAGGACGATGCCACCCGTCACGGCCGTATGGGGCCAGGATCGGTCGCCGATCTGGTGAAGATCTTGTCCGCGCTGTATAAGGGGGAAGAGGAGGATTTTCTCCGCGTCAGTCCATTGAACGAATTTTCTATGAACAATCCTCGAAGCTAGGTAAGCGGACATTTCCTTTTTTGCACATCCGATCCGTACTCCCATGGTTAGATATCTCATTTTGTGATTTCGACGCAGGAACTGCACCATGCCGTAAAAAATATAAACAGCCCGCCTCTGCAACCCGAGGATCCAGAACGGTTCCTCGATCCGGCCTCCCAAGAAGGTCCGGACATATTGGTGGAGCTGATTGATGGGGTATTTCACCAACTAAGCATCGATAATGCCTTGGTTTCCTTTACGGCCGATTACCCCGAAATACTTCCAGCCTCACAGGTAACTGAGACTGAAGCCCCAGTACTTTGATAATGACCCATCCGTGCTTATTTTTGATCACCGTATATCAATGGTGTTTCGCAAGGGGTGCCTTCGAGGTGGGAGGCCGAGCCCGCGGCGGCTAGCCAACAAGGGGCAGCATGGCCACGCAGGTTAAAAAGAAGTGCGGTCTGGATTGAAACGCCGCCGCAACGGTAAGGTGTGTCACCATATTCCCGGGATTGATTCCGGGAAGGTATATTAACGCTGGTGCTCCTTTTAGGAAAAAGAGCGCTCGCCGGACGGTGTCCGGAGAGATGGCCAATCGAGCCTCCGCCAGCCAGGCTCCAACACCGGGTCCGGAAGCGGAGGTGAACACGAGGCGTGCGTTGGATGATCCTCCGACAGAGGATGCCGACAGATTGTCTGCCACCAACTCCAAGGTGGAGAGTGCCATGAATCACAGGCGCCGCCAGACAGTTCTTCGTGACGCATGTTTCTCCCAAGAGGCATTGAACGCCTTCAATTTGGGAGACGCGCACCTCCGTGCCGCTCAAGATGGTCTAGCCAGAGCCACGGAGCAATATGTAAAGGACATACGGGTGAGGAGATTTGACAGTTATATATGCCAGTAGCCCCCGAGACTTAAAATAGTTAGGAGAACTGATTTAAGGATCATTTGTTATGCAGGATCTTACGGAAAAGAATACCTGACTGTCTGAGGAGCTTGAAGAGTGCAAGGCCCATCTTGAGGCCGCACTAGCCGCCACAGGGGGAGCCATAGAGACCCCCTCTAGTAATATATACTTCGAAAGATAAGTAGTTTGTGAAGTGCGGCGTGTGTATAAGTCTGACAATAGTATTGCAGATGGCACCGGACTAGATCCGGACAAGCAACAGCTCCTGCGCCGGTTAAAGGCCGGCGAGAATGTGCTTACAAGGGTGAGGTAAGAGAAAAATAATCTCCAAGATGCCAACACCCAGCTGGGTGAGGAACTAAAGGATGTTCGAGCCCAGTTGTTTGACTCCGTTAAGGAGAATCGGTGGCTTCGTCGGGGCATTTATAGTAAGTGCTTGAGCGAACTTTTGAAAAGAAGAGTTCGGCGAGGAAGTCGACTAACATAAATATGTCTGTAGGTTTGCTCACAAGTCGTCCTGCAAAGGAAATGCCCGGTTCAACGGGTGACCTACTTCCCGAGCTTCTACAACTGCACGAACGAGTTCGGCAGGTGATGAGAGGCGTCGCCCAGGCCTTGTGGCCATCCATCTCCCTACCCGAAGGCCTTGGAGAGCTTGCAGAGAGGCTTCAGGGAGCACGGCGGCACTTCCGGCTATGGAAGATATCGGCCTGCCGTCAAGGCGCCAGGGAGGCCTAGGCCATGGTGAAGACGTGGTACACGAAGGCTGACCCAAACCACATGGCCGAGGTTGGACCTGTGGGGCCCGATGGGAAGGAGATCCCTGTGAGCTTAATGTATGGCCAAGTAGAGTTGGCCGCAAAGTATTCCCAGCGGGACTGCAAACTAGACAACTTATTAGATGGTATTGAAGAGGAATACAATTAGTCAATTTGACTATGTAATTTAAAATGACATGTAAAATGCCTTCTAGCCGGATTGTAGATCGTTTGTCGTAGCGGACCTTTTCACTTCAACCTTGGGACCCGACAGTCCGGAGTGTGTCCGAATACCCTCGCGGTTATGTAAGAACCGGGGCATGCGTGGAGACCAGGCGTAGGGGTCATGAGTGCTTTATCAGACAAGTGCCCAACTAGTTATGTTATATTACATGGTTAGTAAGAAACATCTTCCAGGGAGAATAGTTCCGTTAGGGGTTCCTTTCCCTGGGAGGCATGCCCTAAAGTGCATGTCCGGACTGCGAAAAAAAGCAGAAAAACATCTAGGGGCAGATAAATGAATAAGTAAGAAATTGTCTTTTAGTTCACCGACCGAATATTCCCTTAAGAACGCTAGCTTTCGGATTTACCCAGTCTGAGGTACACGTCCGGCTGACCCGGCGGTAACAATCGCAGAGGTGCTCCCTTTACCACCTAGCCGAACAATCGGGAACGTAGGGGTAAGCACAGGAGCCAGGCAACCCAGCTTGGCCAAAACTTAAGTCATATCGATGCATATAATGGTGAATAAAAGGTACATGTGGAAGTGTGACACATGTGTTGGGCATAAAGCCCGTATAAATAAGCTTCTGTTAAAGAAGCCCCCAGGTATACTGAGCACGGATAATGCGTCAAGTGTGTGCGAACAGTGCGCAAACGAGCCTCCAACGGCTTCAGAAAAAAGGAGGGAGAAGGAGAGAAATAAAAGACAGTTAAAGTACAAAATATAGACGGAGGAAGGAGACGAACTCAGAGTCCGGCGCTAGGCGTAGAATCTTCGGAGACGGGCTGCATTCCATGGGTTCGGCTCAAGTCGGTTATCCGATGCGTTCTGCAGACGGTACGCTCTACCGGTCAGGACTTGGTCAATGATGAAGGGACCCTCCCATTTGGGCTTGAGTTTGTCCTTTTTCTTGTCCGGCAGGCGTAGAACTAATTTGCCAACATTGTAAGCTTTGGCCCGTACTTCTCTGCTTTGGTATCTTCGAGCCTACTGTTGATAGAATGTGGAACGGGCTTTTGCTACGTCGCGCTCCTCCTCCAAGGTGTCCAAACTGTCCTGCCGATCGAGCTCGGCTTCTATTTCTTCGTACATGCGCATGCGAGGTGAGTCATGAATTATGTTGCAGGGCAAAACTGCCTCTACGCCGTACACCATAAAAAATGGTGTGAATCCGGTAGTGCGATTCGGCGTGGTCCGCAGCCCCTAGAGTACGGAGTCGAGCTCCTCTACCCAGTGCATATTAGATTCCTTGAGGGACCGCACTAGTTTGGGTTTAATGCCGCTCATGATTAGACCATTTGCTCGTTCGACTTGACCGTTAGTTTGAGGGTGATAGATTGAAGCATAGTCGAGCTTGATGCCCATGTTTTTGCAACAGAGTTTGACCTTGTCGGCCGTGAAGTTCGTTCCATTATCAGTGATGATGCTATGGGGGACGCCGTAACGGTGTACTACCCCTGATATGAAGTCTATCACCGGTCCGGATTCGGCCGTCTTAACAGGCTTTGCCTCTATCCATTTGGTGAATTTATCCACCATGACTAATAGGTATTTTTGCTTGTGGGTTCCTCCTTTAAGGGGTCCAACCATATCAAACCCCCAGACCGCGAACGGCTAGGTGATGGGTATAGTTTTGAGGGCGCTAGGTGGCATGTGGCTTTGATTAGCAAAGAGCTGGCATCCGACGCATCGTTGGACCAAGTCCTGAGCATCTGCCCGGGCCGTCGGCCAATAAAATCCTGTACGGAAGGCCTTGCCTACAAGGGCCCGGGCTGCGGCGTGGTGCCCGCTGAGTCCGGCATGAATTTCAGCCAGAAGATTCCACCCTTCCTCTTTGGATATACACCTTTGAAGGACTCCGGTTGTGCTTTTCTTATAAAGCTCTCCCTCATGGAACTTATAGGCTTTAGATCGCCGCACTATGCAGCGGGCCTCGTTTTGGTCCTCGGGAAGTTCCTGCCTATTTAGGTAGGCTAGGAATGGTTCTGCCCACGGGGCAATGACTGCCATTATTGTGTGGGCTGACGGTGTTATTTCGTTGGCAGAACCACCAACTATGTTAGAATGTTCGGTGTGGGGTAGTGTGGTTGGGTCCGGGATGTTATTTCCAGACTCTCCCTCCCATAATACGGATGGCTTGAAAAGCCTCTCTAGGAAGATATTGGGAGGGACGGCATCGCGCTTTGCACCAATGCATGCCAACACATCTGCTGCCTGGTTGTTCTCCCGAGCTATATGGTGAAATTCGAGCCCCTCAAACCGAGCTGACATTTTTAGGACGGCGTTGCGATAAGCTTCCATTTTCGGATCCTTGTCATCAAAGTCTCCATTTATTTGGGATATCACGAGGTTTGAATCCCCACGGACCTCTAGGCGCCGAATGCCCATGGAGACTGCCATCCGGAGACCATGTAGAAGGGCCTCGTATTCAGCTGCATTGTTGGAGTCCGTCTACATTATCTGAAGTACGTATTGGACTGTATCTCCAGTTGGGGACGTCAGAACGACGCCAGCCCCCAGGCCAGCCAACATTTTGGAGCCGTCGAAGTGCATGATCCAGTTGGAATATGCGCCGTACTCTTTAGGGAGTTCGGCTTCAGTCCATTCGGCGACGAAGTCGGCCAAAACTTGCGATTTAATAGCTCGCCATGGCTTGTAGGTTATGTCGAACAGGAGGAGCTCGATGGCCCATTTGGCAATCCGGCCCGTTGCGTCGCGGTTGTTTATAATGTCATTAAGAGGTACTTTGGAGGCTACTATTATCGAACACTCTTGGAAGTAGTGTCGCAGCTTCCGCGATGCCATGAACACCGCGTATGCTATCTTTTGATAATGCGGGTACCGTGACTTGCATGGAGTTAGGACAATGGACACGTAGTAAACTGGTTTTTGGAGAGGGAACTTGTGTCCGTCCATTTCTCGTTCGACAACGAGCACCGCACTTACAACTTGATGGGTTGCCGCGATGTATAATAGCATTGGTTCGCCCATGTTGGGCGCGGCCAGGACCGGATTTGTTGCCAATATGGATTTGATTTCTTCGAGTCCGGCCGTGGCGGCATCCGTCCACTCGAAGTGTTTGGTGCACCGCAGGAGGCGATAAAGGGGTAATGCCTTTTCAACTAAGCGGGAGATAAAGCGGCTTAGAGCCGCCACGCACCCAGTCAATTTTTGTATTTGTTTGAGGTCTTTTGGGATATCCAATTGTGACAGAGCTCGGATCTTGGCTGGGTTTGCTTCAATTCCTCTACCGGATACAATGAAGCCCAAGAGCTTTCCGGCTGGTACGACGAAAATGCATTTTTTCGGGTTGAGCTTAATGTCATATGCTCGGAGATTGTCGAATGTGAGCCTCAAGTCGTCTACTAGAGTTTCGACATGCTTGGATTTGACGAACACATCATCTACGTATGCCTCCACTGTTTTGCCGATCTGGTTTGCCAGACATGTCTGAATCATGCCCTGATATGTTGCGCCGGGGTTTTTGAGCCCGAAGGGCATTGTGTTGAAGCAGAATGGGCCGTATGGAGTGATGAATGCCGTTGCGGCTTGGTCTAGCTCTGTCATCTTAATTTGGTGGTAGCCGGAGTATGCGTCGAGGAAGCACAATGAATCGTGTCCTGCGGTAGCGTCAATAATTTGATCGATGCAGGGAAGGGGGAAGCGATCCTTTGGGCAAGCCTTGTTAAGATCCTTGAAATCGACACACAGGCGCCAGGATTTGTCCTTCTTTGGTACCATTACCAGGTTTGCTAGCCAGTCCGGATGTTTTATATCTCTAATGAATCCGGCCTCCAATAGTTTGGCTAGCTCCTCTCCCATGGACTGTCTCTTAGGTTCGGAGAAACGCCGAAGAGCTTGTTTGACTGGCTTGAATCCTTTTAGGATATTTAGGCTGTGCTCGGCCAGCCGGCGTGGGATTCCTGGCATGTCTGAAGGGTGCCAAGCAAAGATGTCCCAATTTTCGCGTAGGAATTCTCGTAGTGCAGCGTCTACATCAGGGTATAATTGTGCCTCAATGGAGGCCGTTTTTGTAGGGTCCGTTGGATGGACTTGGAATTTGACTATTTCGTCCGCCAGTTTAAAAGAGGTGGACTTGGATCTCTTATCGAGTATCACATCGTCACTGTTCACCGTGGAGCACAACGCAGTGAGTTCCTCGGCCGCTAGGGCTTCGGATAGTGCCTCAAGGCCAAGTGCGGCTGTTTTATTTTCAGCGCGGAGTGCTATGTCCGGGTCGCTAGCAAGAGTGGTGATTCCGTTGGGTCCGGGCATTTTGAGCTTCATGTACCCGTAATGGGGTATAGCTTGAAAAATTGTGAATGCCTCTCTCCCTAATAGAGCGTGGTATTCGCTGCTGAATGGGGCCACTTGGAATGTGACCTCCTCGGACCTGTAATTATCCGGCATGCCGAACACCACATCCAGTGTGATTTTTCCTGTACAGCATGCTTCTCGACTGGGGATTATTCCTCTAAAGGTTATGCTGCTTCGCTCAATGCGGCTCCAGTCTATTTCCATTTTTCAAAGGGTTTCCTCGTAAATGAGGTTTAATCCGCTGCCGCCATCCATGAGTACCTTGGTAAGGCGAAAGCCGTCCACTATTGGACTAAGGACCAATGCGGCTGGTGCTCGGGCTGTTCGGAATTTAGGTTCGTCACTGGCGTTTAAAGGTAATAGCCGTGTCACTCCATGGATTTATTGTTGCTACCTGGTGGACTTCGGCAAGGCTGCGGAGTGTTTGTTTCGCATATTATTTGATGTGAAAGTTTCGAAGACTGTTAATACCATACTGGTATTGCTGGGCTGGTGCTCTGGAGCTAGAAGCTCTTCGCCACTTTTGGCCACCTGCCGTAGTATCCAACATGCTCCAAGGCTATGAGTTGGAGTGGCGCCCTCTGTACTATGAATTTTGCAGGGTCCATTGAGCCATCCCTCCAGTACGGTTCCATGCCCTTTAGAGGGTTTTTGTTTTTTGGTATTTAACCCAGGTGCCTGGTAATAATGCACCCTTTTACTTTGGACTAGGGTTGTGTTCAAGGCCGGATTATCCCAAAATTTGATTTTGGTTTTCCAGGCGCTCTCCATCACACAGTACTTTCGTACTATGGACGCCAAGTCAGCAAAGCGTGTAATTTCGCAATGACTTACGGCGTTGAGGATTCCTTCGTCCGTGCAATTAATGCAGAAGAATGAAATTGCGTCCTCTTCACGGCAGTCCTTTATCCTGTTCATGACCAGGAGGAATCTGGCCCAGTAATGATGTACTGTTTCAGCGGGCTCTTGCCGGATTTGGGATAGATCGCTTATGTTTGGGTGGGCGGGTGGAGTTAAATTCTGAACTCCGTCCGATCTAAGACTCAGGGGCCAAGAAGTTTCCAAACTTGGAAGCTTGGGTTCTTGGACGTTGTCCTATGAATCTAGCCCACTGCCTGACTTTAAGTTCAGGGCTTGAGTGGTGTTCTCCCCTCCGCGGGAATCCGGCATGGAGGGGTCAGAAATCTGGACATAGCTAGTCCTTAGGATAGAAGAAGGGTCGCCATATTGTTCCTCTACCACAGCAACGTGGTGGGTAGCCTGGGGAGAGTTAATCTCTCTCAGATCGGTTTTAGGCCCAATCTGGTCGTAGTCTGTAGTGACTCCCAGGGCGGCGATGCAATCCAAGAGCTCGTTTAAGGAAGAGAGCTCCATCGGATCTAACTGCTCGGCGAGTTCCGAGTTGACGTGAAGATTGCTTTTGATGACCCGAGAAGTCATCGTCGGCGCGGCGACCGAACAGGCGGTCATAAGAAAACCGCCTAGCCGGAGAGTTTGGCCGATGGAAAACCTCCTTTAGCAACGGTGCCATCTTTAAAGACGGGACGAGGCATCCTTCCTGATGGTGACGGCACAGAGGAACTCTCAATGAAAGCACCAATGTCGGTGTCAAAACCGGCGGATCTCGGGTAGGGGGTCCCGAACTGTGCGTCTAGGTGGATGGTAACAGGAGACAAGGGACATGATGTTTTTATCCAGGTTCGGGCCCTCTCGATGGAGGTAAAACCCTACTCCTGCTTGATTAATATTGATGATATGGGTAGTACAGGAGTAGATCTACCACGAGATCAAAGAGGCTAAACCCTAGAAGCTAGCCTATGGTATGATTGTTGTTCGTCCTACGGACTAAAACCCTCTGGTTTCTATAGACACCGGAGAGGGTTAGGGTTACACAAAGTCGGTTACAATGGTAGGAGATCTACATATCCGTATCGCCAAGCTTGCCTTCCACGCCAAGGAAAGTCCCATCCAGACACGGGACGAAGTCTTCAATCTTGTATCTTCACAGTCCAGGAGTCCGGCCAACAGTGATAGTTCGGCAATCCGGACACCCCCTAATCCGGGACTCCCTCAAAGACCAAGACCAGCAGAACGGCAGGATGGAGGTCATAGTGGAGCCCAAGCCGGCGTCACCAACAGAGTCTTTGGCAGGCGAGGACCGACTTTAGTCAGGATAAGTGTACTAGATGTTCCCCTTCAAAATGGCCAATTGTTGGCGCCCTTCCCGCTCAATATTTGGGAAGAGGCCCAGGGCCTCCGCCTATAAATAGGACTAGCCACCCCCAGGGTAGAGGCATCTAGAGAATCGGCATCTGATCTGGAGATCAACCAGAGAGTAGACCCTTAGCCAACACCACCGTAAGAGCTCCTCCCCTCGCGAGGCAGTTCTTCCATGTATTGTTCATCAATAGCCCCAGAGGCAATCCACCACACCACATACTGGAGTAGGGTATTACACCACAATGGTGGCCTGAACCAGTATAAATCTCGTGTCCCTTGTGTTGTTCTTCGTGTAGTTTAGATCTTGCGAGGCGACGAGACATGGGTAGGCAGGGGGTGTGATCTCCGCGTGCACCCCAGAGTTTGAACCTTGAGGGTCTGCCAGAACCCGAAATCCGACAGCTACTCCAGCTAATTTCTCCCACTTTCAATATGTATCCAGATTAAGACTTAGAGTCATCTGGATCAGTGCCAAAACTTGTATCGACATAACACTTTACGACAAACCTTTTGTCACCTCCATAATCGAGAAACATATCCTTATTCCACTAAGGATAATTTTGACCAATGTCCAGTGATCTACTCCTAGATCACTATTGTACTCCCTTGCCAAACCAGGGCAGAGTATACAATAGGTCTGGTCCATAGCATGTCATACTTTTATAGAACCTACGACTGAAGCATAGGGAATGACTTTCATTCTCTTTCTATTTTCTGCCGTGGTCGGGATTTGAGTCTTACTCAATTTCATACCTTTGCAACACAAGCAAGAACTCTTTCTTTGACTATTCCATTTTGAACTACTTCAAAATCTTGTCAAGGTATGTACTCATTGAAAATCTTATCAAGCGTCTTGATCTATCTCAATAGATCATGATGCTCAATATGTAAGTAGCTTTACTGAGGTCTTTCTTTGAAAAACTCCTTTCAAACACTCCTTTATGGTTTCCAGAAAATTCTACATTATTTCCGATCAAAAATATGTCATTCACATATACTTATCTGAAAGGTTGTAGTGCTCCCACTCACTTTCTTGTAAATACAGGCCTTTCCAAAAGTCTGCATAAAACCATATGCTTTGATCAACTCATCAAAGCGTATATTCCAACTCCGAGATGCTTGCACCAGTCCATTGATGGATTGCTGGAGCTTGCACACTTTGTTAGCACCTTTAGGATTGACAAAACCTTCTGGTTGTATCATATACAACTCTTCTTTAATAAATCCATTAAGGAATTCAGTTTTGACATCCATTTGCCAGATTTCATAAAATGTGGCAATTGCTAACATGATTCGGACAGACTTAAGCATCGATATGAGTGAGAAAATCTCATCGTATTCAACACCTTGAACTTGTCGAAAAACCTTTTTGCGACAAGTCGAGCTTTCTAGATAGTAACACTACTATCAGCGTTCGTCTTCCTCTTGAAGATCCATTTATTTTCTATGGCTTGCCGATCATTGGGCAAGTCAACCAAAGTCCACACTTTGTTATCATACATGGATCCCATCTCAGATTTCATGGCCTCAAGCCATTTCACGGAATCTAGGCTCATCATCGCTTCCTCATAGTTCGTAGGTTCATCATGGTCTAGTAACATGACTTCCAGAACAGGATTACCGAACCACTCTGGTGCGAACTGTACTTTGGAAGACCTATGAGGTTCTGTAGTAACTTAATCTGAAGTTTCATGATCATCATCATTAACTTCCTCACTAATTGGTGTAGGAATCACTGGAACTGATTTCAGCGATGAACTATTTTCCAATTCAGGAGAAGGTACTAATACCTTATGAAGTTCTACTTTGCTCCCACTCATTTCTTTCGAGAGAAACTTCTTCTCTAGAAAGGATCCATCTTAGCAACGAATATCTTGCCTTCGGATCTGTGATAGAAGGTGTACCCAACAGTTTCCTTTGGGTATTCTACGAAGACACACTTCTCCGATTTAGGTTCGAGCTTATCAGGTTGAAACTTTTTCACATAAGCATCGCAGTCCCAAACTTTAAGAAACAACAACTTTGGTTTCTTGCCAAATGACAGTTCATAAGGCGTCATCTCAAACGGATTTTGATGGTGCCCTATTTAAAGTGAATGCAGCTGTCTCTAATGCATAACCCCAAAACGATAGTGGTAAATCGGTAAGATACATCATAGATCGCACCATATCAATAATGTGCGGTTATGACGTTCGGACACACCATTACGCTGTGGTGTTCCATGTGGCGTGAGCTGTGAAACTATTCCACATTGTTTTATATGAAGGCCAAACTCGTAACTCAAATATTCTCCTCCATGATCAGATCGTAGAAACTTTATTTTCTTGTTACGATGATGCTCCACTTCACTCTGAAATTCTTTGAACTTTTCGAATGTTTCAGACTTGTGTTTCATTAAGTAGATATACCCATATCTGCTCAAATCATGTGTGAAGGTCAGAAAATAACGATACTTGTCACGAGCATCAACACTCATTGGATCGCATACATCGGTATGTATTATTTCCAATGAGTCAGTAGCTCGTTTCATTGTTTCGAAGAACAGAGTTTTAGTCATCTTGCCCAAAAGGCACGGTTCGCAAGCATCAAATGATTCATAACCAAGTGATTCTGAAAATCCATCTTTATGGAGTTTCTTCATGCACTTTACACCGATATGACCCAAACGGCAGTACCACAAATAAGTTGCACTATCATTATTAACTTTGCATCTTTTGGCATCAATATTATGCATATGTGTATCACTACAATCGAGATCCAACAAACTATTTTAATTGGGTGTATGACCATTGAAGGTTTTATTCATGTAAACAGAACAACAATTATTCTCTGACTTTTAAATGAATAACCGTATTGCAATAAACATGATCAAATCATATTCATGCTCAACGCAAACGCCAAATAACATTTATTTAGGTTCAACACTAATCTCGAAAATATACGGAGTGTACGATGATGATCATATCAATCTTGGAATCACTTCCAACACACATCGTTACTTCACCCTCAACTAGTATCTGTTTATTTTGTAACTCCTGTTTCGAGTTACTAATCTTAGCAACTAAACAAGTATCAAATAGTCAGGGGCTACTATAAACACTAGTAAGGTACACATCAATAACCTGTATATCAAATATACCCTTGTTCACATTGCCATCCTTCTTATCCACCAAATATTCAGGGCATTTCCACTTCTAGTGACCATTTCCTTTGTAGTATAATCACTCAGTTCCAGGCTTTGGTCCAACTTTGGGCTTCTTCATGGGAGTGACAACTTGCTTGTCATTCTACTTGAAGTTCCCTTTCTTTCCCTTTACCCTTTTCTTGAAACTAGTGATCTTGTCAATCATCAACACTTGATGCTCTTTCTTGATTTCTACCTTTGTCGATTTCAGCATCATGAAGAGCTCGGGAATCGTTTTTGTCATCCCTTGCATTATAGTTCATCACGAAGTTCCTGTAACTTGGTGATGGTGACTAGAGAACTCTGCCAATCACTATCTTATCTGGAAGATTAACTCCCACTTGATTCAAGCGATTGTAGTACTCATCTAAGTACTTGCTCACTAGTTGAGCAATTCTCCTCCATCTTTTAGGCGAAGTATTTGTCAAAGGTCTCATACCTCTTGACACAGGCATGAGTCTAAAATACCAATTTCATCTCTTGAAACATCTTATATGTTCCATGACGTTTCAAAAACGTTTTTGTAGTCCCGGTTCTAAGCCATAAAGCATGATGCACAAAACTATCAAGTAGTCATCATATTGAGCTAGCTAAACGTTCATAACGTCTGCATCTCCTCCTGCAATAGGTCTGTCACCTAGCGGTGCATAAAGAACATAATTCTTCTGTGCAGCAATGAGGATAAACCTCAGATCACGGACCAAGTCCGCATCATTGCTACTAACATCTTTCAACTTAGTTTTCTCTAGGAACACATAGAAAACATAGGGAAGCAACAACGCGAGCTATTGATCTACAAATAATTTGCAAAATACTACCAGGACTAAGTTCATGATAAATTAAAGTTCAATTAATCATATTACTTAAGAACTCCCACTTAGACAGACATCTCTCTAGTCATCTAAGTGATCACGTGATCGAAATCAACTAAACCATGTCCGATCATCACGTGAGATGGAGTAGTTTTTAATGGTGAACATCACTATGTTGATTATATCTACTATATGATTCACGTTCGACCTTTCGGTCTCCGTGTTCCGAGGCCATATCTGTATATGCTAGGCTCGTCAAGTTTAACCTGAGTATTCCGCGTGCGCAACTGTTTTGCACCTGTTGTATTTGAACGTAGAGCCTATCACACCCGATTATCACGTGGTGTCTCAGCACGAAGAACTTTCGCAATGGTGCATACTCAGGGAGAACACTTCTTGATAATTAGTGAGAGATCATCTTAAAATTCTACCGTTAATCAAAGCAAGATAAGATGCATAAAGGATAAACATCACATGCAATCAATGTAAGTGATATGATATGGCCATCATCATCTTGTGCTTGTGATCTCCATCTCCGAAGTAATGACATGATCTCTATCGTCATCGACACGACACCATGATATTCATCATCTTGATCTATATCAATGTGTCGTCACATGGTCGTTTCGCCAACTATTGCTCTTGCAACTATTGCTATCGTATAGCGATAAAGTAAAGCAATTATTTGGCACTTGCATCTTATGCAACAAAGAGACAACCATAGGGCTTCTGCCAGTTGCCAATAACTTCAACAAAACATGATCATCTCATACAACAACTTATATCTCATAACGTCTTGACCATATCACATCACAACATGCCCTGCAAAAACAAGTTAGACGTCCTCTACTTTGTTGTTGCAAGTTTTACGTGGCTGCTACGGGCTGAGCAAGAACCGTTCTTACCTACGCATCAAAACCACAACGATAGTTCATCAAGTTAGTGCTATTTTAACCTTCCCAAGGACCGGGCGTAGCCACACTCGGTTCAACTAAAGTTGGAGAAACTGACACCCGCCAGCCACCTGTGTGCAAAGCACGTAGGTAGAACCAGTCTCGCGTAAGCGTACGCGTAATGTCGGTCCGGGCCGCTTCATCCAACAATACCGCCGAACCAAAGTATGGCATACTGGTAAGCAGTATGACTTGTATTGCCCACACTCACTTGTGTTCTACTCGTGCATATAACATATACGCATAAAACCAGGCTCGGATGCCACTATTGGGGAACGTAGTAATTTCAAAAACTTTCCTACGCACACGCAAGATCATGGTGATGCATAGCAACGAGAGGGGAGAGTGTGTCCACGTACCCTCGTAGACCGAAAGCGGAAGCGTTAGAACAACGCGGTTGATGTAGTCGTATGTCTTCACGGCCCGACCGATCAAGCACCGAAACTACAACACCTCCGAGTTTTAGCACACGTTCAGCTTGATGACGATCCCCGTACTCCGATCCAGCAGAATATCGGGGAAGAGTTCTGTCAGCATGACAGGGTGGTGACGACCTTGATGTTCTACCGTCACAGGGCTTCACCTAAGCACCGCTACAATATTACCGAGGAGGACTATGGTGGAGGGGGGCACCGCACACGGCTAAGAGATTAAGAGATCAATTGTTCTTGTGTCTATGGGGTGCCCCCTACCCCCGTATATAAAGGAGCAAGGGGGGAGGCGGCCGACCAAGGAGGAGGGCGCGCCAAGGGGGGAGTCCTACTCCCACCGGGAGTAGGACTCCTTCTTTCCTTGTTGAAGTAGGAGAGAAGGAAAGAGGGGGAGAGGAAGAAGGAAAAGGGGGCTGCGCCCCTTGTCCAATTCGGACCAGAGGAGGGGCGCACGCCTCCTTTCTTTTGGCCTCTCTCCTCTATTCCCTTATGGCCCAATAAGGCCCATATACTCCCTGGCGAATTCCCGTAACTCTCCGGTACTCCGAAAAATACCCGAATCACTTGGAACCTTTCCGAAGTCCGAATATAGTCGTCCAATATATCGATCTTTACGTCTCGACCATTTCGAGACTCCTCGTCATGTACCCGATCTCATTCGGGGCTCCGAACTTCTTCGTAAATCAAAACTCATAAACTCATAATATAACTGTCATCGAAACCTTATGTGTGCGGACCCTACGGGTTCGAGAACAATGTAGACATGACTTAGACACATCTCCGGTCAATAACCAATAGCAAAATCTCGATGCTCATATTGGTTTCCACATATTCTACGAAGATCTTTATCGGTCAGACCGCATAACAACATACTTTGTTCCCTTTGTCATCGGTAAGTTACTTGCCCGAGCTTCGATCATCGGTATATCAATACCTAGTTCAATCTCGTTACCGGCAAGTCTCTTTACTCGTTCCGTAATACATCATCCCACAACTAACTCATTAGTTGCAATGCTTGCAAGGCTTAAGTGATGTATATTACCGAGAGGGCCCAGAGATACCTCTCTGACAGTCGGAGTGACAAAATCCTAATCTCGAAATACGCCAACCCAACAAGTACCTTCGGAGACACCTGTAGAGCACCTTTATAATCACCCAGTTATGTTGTGACGTTTGGTAGAACACAAAGTGTTCCTCTGGTAAACGGGAGTTGTATAATCTCATAGTCATAGGAATATGTATAAGTCATGAAGAAAGCAATAGCAACATACTAAACGATCAAGTGCTAAGCTAACGGAATGGGTCAAGTCAATCACATCATTCTCCTAATGATGTGATCCCGTTAATCAAATGACAACTCTTTGTCCATGGCTAGGAAATATAACCATCTTTGATTAACGAGCTAGTCAGGTAGAGGCATACTAGTGACACTATGTTTGTCTATATATTCACACATGTATTATGTTTCCGGTTAATACAATTCTAGCATGAATAATAAACATTCACCATGAAATAAGGAAATAAATAATAACTTTATTATTGCCTCTAGGGCATATGTCCTTCAGCATGCCACAACGAGGAAGTATCCATCTTCAAAGCAAAGATGTCCTTCTCCTCGGGGTTGTCCTGTTGCTCGACCATGGCTGTATCAACAATGTCCAACACAGGGGCGATTGCGAGCACCAATGAGGAAGTGTCAAGGTTGTGACCCATCGGCAAACATGTTGAAGAGGCGGTGGACGACACGATGGTGAGCTCAATGCTGCATGATGCCGGGGCAGCCAAAATAAGTGCTGATGAGAGATTCCGCAACACAGTGCCACATCTAGGAGGCACCACATAGCCTGTTATGCTGCCATTGGGATTGTCGAACACCAGTGTCCACATGATGGGTGGTGAAGTGAGGATGACAACCATGCTTGCCATGGAAGCCATTGCCACGTTGTTGATCTCCGAGTGCACCTCTGTAACATCCCAAAATTCTAACTTTTGAAATTTTATATTAAATAAATAGTTTTGATTGTTTGTTTGCTTGTGGTGTGGTTGTTTGTGTGAAATTGACTGAAATTTGAAACTTTTTGTAAGTTAAATGAGAGGGAATGAAATGACTTTCCCAAACTTTCACCTTGCATTTATGATCTCCATGAATTCAAATTCTTTTCAAATACAAAACCCTAGAGAGAAGATGACATGACTTCTTCCATTATAAATGAAAAGGGTTTTGAAAAGATTTGAATTTCATTTGGAAATATTTCCAATTCAGAAACTTGATGCAACTCAATGATTTTCAAGAGATAAGATAAAATGACTTCTTCAAATCATATGAAATATGAGTTGGAAGTTAAAACAAATCAAATTTAAAGTCCCTTTGAAGGTATTTCGAAAATCATTTTCAGTTTGGAGTTATTTGGTTTTTATTCAAATTATTTTTTCTCCAAAAATAAATATATATGGAAAATAGGGTAAAATGATTCCCTACATTAGAAAATTGGAGAATCTTTTTTGAAATCATTTTAGTATTTTTAGAAATGATTTTTATTGGGTTTTATTGCTCCAGTAGCACTATTTGGTTTATTGGAATTTTTGTGGATTTTATTTGACTCTAAAAAATAGCTCATGTTGTAGAAAATATTTTTCTGAAAATTTTGATATATAATATGCCTATGTACAATTTTATTTTTATTTACGTTATTCAGTTTTTCCTTTCTATTTTTATTTAAATAAAAAGAAACTCTATGTGCGGCCCGTAACTATCCGACGCCCACGTGCGCAACGTAGTCAGCAGACAGGCCCGTAACCGTTTTTATTTATTTTTCGGTTATGCTTGGAGAAAAAAATATTTTCAGAAATATTTCTTTTTTGAAAAAAAACTGCACCGTGCACACGGCCGGCCCGTGGTGCTTTTTAGCCCATGCGGTTCCCTTCGTTTAATTTATTCGTTTACGTATAGTCCCACATTGCTTGACCCCTAAACCTTTTTCCACCTATAAATATAGACCATAGAGCCTTCAAAAATCATTTGATTCGGGTTAAATCAATATTTTGGTTTGACTAGATGCATTAATGAAAAATATGTTTGTGACGCTCCCGATTTAATCGTACACTAATCATACACGTAAATGTGTACGATCAAGATCAGGGACTCACGGGAAGGTATCACAACACAACTCTAGACACAAATCAAAATAATACAAGCTTTATATTACAAGCCAGGGGCCTCGAATACATAGCTCGATACAGAAGAGTCAGCGGAAGCAAAAATATCTAAGTACAGACATAAGTTAAACAAGGGTGCCTTAAGAAGGCTAGCACCAAAAGCAACAACGATCGAAAAGGCAAGACTTCCTGCCCGGGACCTCCTAACTACTCCTGGTCGTCAACGGTCTCCACGTATCAGTATTCGTCGGCGGTGGCATTTGGCTCCAGGGATCCACCATCTGGTTGCATCAACCAGAAAGAAGGAAGAAGGGGGAAAAGGGGTAGCAAAGCAATCGTGAGTACTCATCCAAAGTACTCGCAAGCATTCACTACTGGAATCAGCTACTTTGCCATCTGCCAGCTCTTTATCGTCTGCTAGCGGACGGCAAATAAGCTCTTTGCCATCAGCTACCCAAAAGCAGACGGCAAAGAATTGGCTGATGGCAAAGAAAGTCTTTGCCATCAGCCAGTTCTTTGCCGTCCGCTAGCTGACGGCAAAGATTCTTTCCCGTCGGCTAGCAGACGGCAAAGAAGGAGGGGGCCCCACTAAGGAGCTGTTTAAAAAATACTTAACGGCGTGCTAGCAGACGGCAAAGAGCAAAAAAACGGACGACAAAGAGGGCGGACGACAAACATTTAATATATCTAAAGGCGCGCCCCACCCCGCCCTCTCTCTCTGTTTCTCTCCCCGCTCCCACACGCGCGCCGTCGCCCCCACCACTCGCCGCCGCCCGGTCGCCCCACCGCC
>LT934116.1:713664859-713686043 GCA_900231445.1 Triticum turgidum subsp. durum | reverse complement strand
GACCCCGACACGGCACCCCGACACCGACACGACACCCCGACCCCCGACACCTCCCGAAAAGGTGTTCTTTGGCCTTCTAGAGGCCGACGGGGTCATATATTTGTGAATTATTAGTTAGGTCATATATTTTTCGATTTTGTTATGAAAAACATCATATATAATTGTGTTGATCGGGTAGTTTTAAATGTGCAGTTGTTTATGTTGTACTTGATGATGATACACTTAAGTGATATACATATTATTATTCATGTCGGTACTCTTTTCTATGTTGTACTAATTTCGCTTATTCTTTGTCATGGCAGGTGCACCGAGGTGGGCGCTGGTCGGGAGCGCGCCGAGGCCCCTTCTTCGTCGGCACGTAGTGTGAGGTCTTCCATTCCACACACACCTCTCCGATGAGCGTTGCTGGACAGTATGGCGACACCGCCGGGCCCTTCTTCATCGACCGCGGTGCCCAGCAGGGGACGAGGTAAGAAGAAGAGAGGAGGTGGAGCACGTGGTCGCGGGAGAGGAGGTAGGGTGACTCTTACGGCGTCTTCCTCGCCGCCGCCCCCAGCTGTTTCACCCGAGCACGTGACTGCTAGGGTGGACTCGTTTGAGGAGGAGGCTACACGAACTCTGGTCCACGAGCCTCTGGTCCACGGGTCTTCGGCCCACGAGCCTCAGGTCAACGGGCCTTCGGCCCATGAGAGTTGGGCCTACGAGACCCCGGAGGAGCACATGTCTGGATGGGGTACTTGGTCGGGTCAGCCTGAGGAGCCGAGTGGCCATGCTAATGATGGTGGGGAGCCGAGTGGCCATGCTGATGATGGCGGGGAGCCAACTGATTTTGAGGAGGAGGGGGAGGAGGGGGGCAACGTCTACCAGCGTGGTGCTACACGGCTCCCGTCCGTGCCGGCGACCTGCGAGCAGAGGTGGTTGATTTTCCCTGATGGGGAGAGGTAAGTGCATTTAATCATTTTGTACCTTCTGCATTCATGTTTCTTCAAATAACTAATGCGTTGGCCTTGTCATGCTACAGGGGTTGGGACCACCATGAAAGTGTCCGCCGGCCCAACTCCGTCCTTGGAGTTCTGATTCGGCAAAACTTTCCGGGTTTGTCATGTTGCCTGGTGAGGGTTGGCTTCCAGAGGTTGGATTGAGTTGGGAGCACTACTTGGCTGCCCCAGCCCTGCCGGGTGAGATTATCGACGGTGTCTTGTGCAAGATGAGGGCAGACATGGTGATCAGAAAGTTCTGGGTAATTTCTCCTTTACACAATTAAAAATCTTGAACTATCTAGTTATTAATTGTACTAATCAATATTGTCTCATTTGATTGCAGACATTCTACAGGTGTGAGGAGGGATACGAGGAGGAGGCGGCAGATGTTATCGACAAGGAGTGCAAGCGCCTACTTCAGAACTTATGGCATGAGGTTCGGGTGCAGGCTGTTCGAGACTACTACGCCGGGCGTGGTATCAAGAAGCCCAAGCAGGAGTGCCACGATAAGTTCTTGAGTAAGGAGCAGTACATGAAGGTAATTCTTAAGGCCTTGTACTTACTTCCTTCATTTAGTAATTCATAGCCGTAGCGCTCAAGTTTCTATTTGCTAACTTAGGCCCTCCGAGATGGTGTGCGGATCGGATGGATTGATGGGAGGTGTTGGTCAATGCGTGGTGCTCAAAACAATGGCGGGCCACCCACAACGAGGCCAAGGACAAACGTGCCCAAATGGAAGGTGTGCCACACCACCAAGGCAGCTCCAACTTATTTTAGTACGGGCGGAACTGGGTATGTGGTTTGCTTCATGATTCATGCAATTCATTCATCATGCTAGCTTTAGCTCTTTAATTACTAATTTACTTTGTTTCTCTCTTTCAGGCACGCTACAATAAGGCGGATAAGGTGCCAGAGGTGTACGACCTGTATGCCATGGCCCACACTGGCTCTTACAAGAAAGTCAAGGCATTCTCTACGTCTGACCTCGATGATCCAAAGAACTTCACCAACATCTCTGCCCATGACAAGCTCGTGCAATATAGAGATCAGGGGAAGGCGAGGAAAGGGGAGGACTTTAACCCGAGCCAGGGTCCCATTGATACAGAGATGCTGATGATATCTGGTGGCGGGAGGTCCCATGGCTCCATAGCCATGGGAGATGGACTTATTCGTTGTCCTAGCACTCTCTCGGAGATCAAGGTGCGCCAGTCGAGCTCCGCTCCTGAGATAAGGCCTCGTGAATGGCCAGTCCAACTCACCTTCAAGGTTAGTTATACGTACTCAACTATCTTTCTCCATTACATTGTGTGCTCTTCCATCAATGATTACAAATGGTCATGTGAGTGGTGTTGCAGGCTGCTATACAGAGTGAAAGAGATAGAATGGAGAAACTTCTGGTGGAGGCGGCGGAGAGGCAGCGGGAGTTGGAGGAGAGGACAACAAAGATGTTGGAGGAGGAGAGGGCACGGAATGACATGCAGGCAAGGGCCATGTACGAGCTCATTGTGGTAAGTTTCTTCTGCAGATTACATACTAGTCTTAACATTTGAGTCTCATTACTAACTAGTATGACTGTTGTGAAAACCAAATGTGTAGTCTGTGTGCGAGAAGTCCGGTCAGACCGCTCCGCCGATGCCAGTGATTGCTCCTGGGAGCACGGTGAGTTTAATTTGAATGGACATTACTTGCTAGTCTTAACATTTGAGTGTCATAATGCTAACGAGACATTGGAAATGATCTTTGGTGCAACTTAACTCCAGAAACGCATCGCACGCTCCTTCTCCAGCTACCGGCACGAGCCAGCCCGCTCCTACACCTCCCTGATCATGGTAAGTTTCTCTAGTGTTTTGCTTAACAAATGCATAAAGACCTAGACTTAGCTTTATTTCCTCCAATATGCTTACCATAATGACCTAGAGTTAGCTTCTTTTCCTCCAAAATGACTTAATATGCTTACTGACCTCATAAACCATCCATTCTACCTAAGTTAGCTCTAAAACGATATGTACTTAGGTTACTTATGTCAAAAATTGCATAATTAGCTTAGTTAGCTCATAAACGATCCATTTTACCTAAGTTAGCTCTAAAATGACTCATTTTACCTTAGTTAGCTTACAAGTGACCCAATTTATCCAAGTTAGCTCTAAAATGACCCATTTTAGTAGATTAGCTCGTAAATGATCCATTTTACCTACGTTAGCTTTAAAATGACCCATTTCACCTAGGTTAGCTCCAAAATGACCCATTTCACCTAGGTTAGCTCCAAAATGACCCATTTCACCTAGGTTAGGTCCAAAATGACCCATTTCACCTAGATTTGCTCCTAAACGATCAATTTCACCTAAGTTAGCTAAAAACGATCCATTTCACCTAAATTAGCTCTTAAATGATCCATTTCACCTAAGTTAGCTAAAAAACGATCCATTTCACCTTAGTTACCTCAAAAATGTGGCATTTCACCTTAGTTAGGTCATAAACGACCCATTTCAACTAAGTTAGCTCATAAAACCCCATAAATGATCCATTTCACCTAAGTTAGCTAAAACACGATCCATTTCACCTTAGTTAGCTCAAAAACGTGGCATTTCACCTTAGTTAGGTCATAAACGACCCATTTCAACTAAGTTAGCTCATAAAAGCTCATAAATGATCCATTTCACCTAAGTTAGCTCAAAAACGATCCATTTCACCTTAGTTAGCTCAAAAACGTGGCATTTCACCTTAGTTAGGTCATAGATGACCCATTTCAACTAAGTTAGCTCATAAAAGCTCATAAATGATCCATTTCACCTAAGTTAGCTAAAAAACGATCCATTTCACCTTACTTAGCTCAAAAACGATGCCCTTCACCTCAGTTAGCTCATAAACGACCCATTTCAACTAAGTTAGCTCATAAATGATCCATTTCAACTAAGTTAGCTCATAAACAACCCATTTCAACTTTGTTAGCTCATATATGATCCATTTCACCTAAGTTAGCTCATAAATGACATATACTTCTTGTTCTAGTCACCTATTTCTAACTTTCTTATTTACCATTTTGCAGATTTCATTCACTTCATGGAAGCTAGCTTGCTATGATGGAGTGCTTGCTTTTCCTTTGATGAAACTTTGCATTGTATCTAGCTTGCTATCATGGAACTTGCTTATGTATGAACAATGTGTATGGATGGAACTTGCTTATGTATGAACAATGTGTATGGATGAAACTGATGTGATATGTGATATGTGATATGAAACTTATGTGTTGGATATGTGATATGAAACTTATGTGCTGGATATGTGATATATATTTGCTATCATATATATTTGCTATGAAAATTGTTGGAGTAAAAAAACAGAAAAAAAGAGACAATATGCAGGATCTTTGTCGTCTGCCACCGACGGCAAAGAGATCTTTGCCCTCAGCAGCGGACGGCAAAGAGGCCACGTGGCAGGCAACTGTGCTTCCTGGGAGGCTGACCAATTTGGTCAGTTTGCCCACAGTGGCTGACTGCAAAGGCTTTGTCGTCCGCAGCGGACGGCAAAGTCCTGCCGTTAACCACCTAACGGAGTAACAGCGCATTTATTGCCGTCCGCCTTCTTTGCCGTCCGCTGCTGATGGCAAAGGCCCCTTTGCCGTCAGCTGCCCGAAGCGGACGACAACACAACTCTTAGCCATCCACTTTTGCCGTCCGCGACGGACGGCAAAGACCTTTGCCCTCCGCCATCCATGCCTTTGCCGTCCGCCGTGGCAGATGGCAAAGTAGCTGATTCCTGTAGTGATTAGATCTATACTAAGTATGCATTGGTATCAAATGGAAGGTTTGTATATCTGGACTGAACTGCAGAATGCCAGAATAGAGGGGGAAGGCCTAGCCTATCAAAGACTAGCATCTTCAAGCAGCTCCGAGCATCTTGCAGCATGTAGAAGAGTAAAGATAGCAGTTTATAATTAACAAGCATGTTGTAACATCAACGCTCAGAGATCCTTCCCCGACTCCCTGCGGGAAAGCAATCTCGGAGCCACATATCCATCACATATCTCAATTATCCATTTCTAGTTATATCAGATCAGGATATAAGTCTGAACGTCCATTACGGTGGACACGGTATTCGAATATATAACTTCCCTGTAGGGGTGCACCACGTTACCCAACACGCTCGATCACTCTGGCAGGACACACTTTACTAGGTCAATGCCCGGCCTCGGAAGATCAACATGTCGCAGCCCTAACTAGGCTCAGCAGAGAGGCCCCCGCCGGTCTACATCCTAAGCACTCTAGGGTCTTGGGCCCCTCGCCCGCAGCACTCCGGGTCGTTGCGAGCAGGGTGGATACCAGCACCGCCTCGGATGGCCAGCACGATCCGACCGTGCCGCACTGCTGAGCTGGATGTCTGACAAGTCTTTAGCTAATACTGCGACCTCGAGGCCCATATCTAATCTTGTGTGGTGGTTAGTGCGTAAAGGCAGAGGCCAACTCAGAACAAATACCCAAAGTTGTTAGTGGATTGGGGGCTCGCGGAGACGAGCGGAGACTCACAATAAGGTGACCCCGTTGCCCCGTCCTGTGGACTTACAGCAAGGGCCCAGACTGCCCGGCCGTGCCACGTGGAAAACTCGCGGGTGCTCAACAGGCCCGCCCAACTTTCTCATCAACTCGCGGGCGCCCCTCAGGGCCAACACGACTTCAACAAAGGTCTCAAGTAAAGTCTGGGTAACCGTGTGTCCAAACACCAAGGGGAAAACCCGAGGAATCACCGTCGGTGGATTACACTCGATGTAATCATCAAGGTGAACGTAAGAGGAACCACCCTCGAGGTTCACACTTGAGGGGTTGCACGACAGAGTCGTATCAGGAGTGGTCAAGGAGGAATCACCATCGATGACCACGACCGAATAGCTACACTACAGAGATCTCATCAGGAGTGATGTATGAGGTTCCACCCTCCGCACTCGATGGTAACTCTGCAGAGTCGAGCAACAAAAGGGGCGTGATGTGATGTGAGGTGTCGGGCTCTGGTCGTCGATCACGTTGATCGAATCGTCGATGATGAAGCAGGGGCAACAAGGACAAGTGGGGGTCACTGATGGATCACTAACCAACCTATACTAAGCAGTTTAGGATAAGCAAGTAATGTACAACAACAGGTACGAAAGCAGGCTATGCATGAGAATAGGAGCAATCAATTACATTAGCAAAATCTAATGCAAGCATGATATAATGGAATGGGCGATATCGGGATGATCAAAGGGGGGGCTTGCCTGGAAGTCCCGCTGAAAAGGGGTAGAAGTGTAGTCGATGATGTAGTCGATCACAGGGGCATCAGCAGCGGTCTCGGGGTCTATCAGAGAGAAGAGGGGGAAGAAACAGTAAATACATGCAAACATATGCATAACAAGACAATAAGCGGGGCTAGAGGTGTTCTAACGCAACGTTAGGCGATACTGGCGAAGGGGGAAACATTCGGGAAAGTTTTTCCGGTTCCGGACGTCTGTCAGACAGATGAACCGGAGGGGAAAGGTTCAACGTTTGATAAGATAGGGACGTGTGGCGGGTCAACGGACCGAGTATTTAGATTTGTCTCGTTGTTCTGAGCAACTTTCATGTATAAAACTTTTCATCCGAGTTACGGATTATTTTCTATGCTTTTTCAAAGTTTTAGGAATTTTTTGGAATTAATATTAATTACTAAATTCAACAGGAAAGGAAACTATGTTGTCATCACTGCAACAACAGTCAACTGACTGGTTGACCAGTCAACAGGTCCCGCGCAGGACCCACTAGCAGTGACTGGGCCCTGCCTAGTCATCCGTTGACTGGTCAACTGGGTCCAGTGGGACTCAGCGATCAGTGCCACGGGTTTTAATTAACAGATTAATTATTTTAACAGATTGGGTTAATTAAACTGCAGGTCCCACTGTCATTCACTTAGGGGATAATTAAGCACACTTTTAACCCCTAATTAGCCTGGCCACGCTAGTGGTTATCGACGGCGGGAAGCACGGCACGGCGAGGATCACCGGCCGGCCGATTCCGGCGGCCGTTGGGTGCGGGAGCGGGCGTGTTGGAGAGCCTTCGGTGCGGCGCGTCTAGGGGTGGTGTCGGGGTGGCCAGAGAAGGTCTGCAGTGCGGATGTCGAGGAGAACAGCGCCGAGAGCTCAGGCTGGAAGCGGGGAAAGAGGCGAGCAGCATACGCGGTGAAAGGATCGAGAAGAGCTGTCTAGAGGGGAGGGGTGATTAGACACTGAGTGCTAAAAGTTGCAGTTTTTAGTTTCTTTAGGTTTAAGTGGAGTTTTGGCACAAGTTTAACAATCACAATACATCTCAAGCAAGCATGCAAAGAGTATATGATCAGCAGAAAGTAAAGCATGCAACTTGCAAGAATGTAAAGGGATGGGATTGGAGAATTCAAACGCAATTGGAGACACAGATGTTTTTGTCGTGGTTCCGATAGGTGGTGCTATCGTACATCCAGTTGATGGAGACTTCAACCCACGAAGGGTAACGGCTGCGCGAGTCCACGGAGGGCTCCACCCAAGAAGGGTCCATGAAGAAGCAACCTTGTCTATCCCACCATGGCCATCGCCCACGAAGGACTTGCCTCACTAGCGGTAGATCTTCACGAAGTAGGCGATCTCCTTGCCCTTACAAATTCCTTGGTTCAACTCCACAATCTTGTCGGAGGCTCCCAAGTGACACCTAGCCAATCTAGGAGACACCACTCTCCAAGAAGTAACAAATGGTGTGTTGATGATGAACTCCTTGTTCTTGTGCTTCAAATGATAGTCCCCCCAACACTCAACTCTCTCTCACAGGATTTGGATTTGATGGAAATAAGATTTGAGGGGAAAGCAACTTGGGGAAGGCTAGAGATCAAGATTCATATGGTAGGAATGGAATATCTTGGTCTCAACACATGAGTAGGTGGTTGTCTCTCAGAAAATGTAAGTTGGAAGTGTAGGTTCGTTCTGATGGCTCTCTCCATGAATGAAGAGGGGGTGGAGGGGTATATATAGCCTCCACACAAAATCTAATCGTTACACACAACTTGCCAATCTCGGTGGGACCGAAGTGAGAAACTCGGTCGGACCGATTCAACAAATCTAGTGACCGTTAGGATTTTTGGTGGGACCGACATGCAACTCGGTAGGACTGCTATGGTTAGGGTTAGGGCATAACGTAATCTCGGTGAGACCGATTACACAAACTCGGTGGGACCGATTTTGGTAATAAGCTAACCAGAGAGTTGATTAGGCAAACTCGATGGGACCGATTCGCTCATTTCGGTGAGACCGAAATGTTACGGAAGGGGAACAGAGAGTTTACATTGTAATCTCGGTAGGACCGATTACTCAAACTCGGTGAGACCGATTATGGTAATGGACATACACAGAGAGATTACAATCCCATCTTGGTGAGACCGAGATCCCTATTGGTGAGACCGATTTGCCTAGGGTTTGTGGCAGTGGCTATGACATCTGAACTCGGTAGCACCGGATGGAAAGAATCGGTGGGGCCGAGTTGGACTTTTTGGTTTAGGTCATATGTGGATGTGAGAAGGTAGTTGAGGGCTTTGGAGCATATCACTAAGCACTTTGAGCAAGAACCTCATTAAGCAACACCTCATCCCTCCTTGATAGTATTGGCTTTTCCTATAGACTCAATGTGATCTTGGATCACTAAAACAGAAAATGTAGAGTCTTGTGCTTTGAGCTTGAGCCAATCCTTTTGTCCTTAGCATTCAAAGGGGTTCCACAGCCTCTAGTCCATGCCACTTTATTGTTGAACTTATCTGAAACATACTAGGTAAAAGTGTTAGTCCAACAAGAGATATGTTGACATTAATTACCAAAGTCACCCAGGGAGCACTTGTGCTTTCAATCTCCCCCTTTTTGGTAATTGATGACAACATACATCAAAGCTTCAGATAAAGATATAGAGAATAACAAGTAAAGCTTTGGAAAGACATGTAACATGCATAGGCTCCCCCTACATGTATGCAATCATGTGAATATGGAATATAGAAGCATGTGAATGCATAACCATGATAGAGTAGGCAATGTGTTACATGTGTCTTGGATATATGCATCAGAGCAAAAGATGTGAATGCGGGAAATGTACCTTCATGCTCATGAGTCCTTCTTGCAAACGGTATGTACATCAGCAAGAATTCCTCATACACATGACTGTGATGCATATACTTACCTTGTGGTCTTGAGTTGGCTTAGGATGGAATGAACATGTGAAAATAAGGTTAGATAACACAGATGCACCTATTAGCCAGAGCAAACGAAAGAAACCACAAGAGTACCAAGATTGGGATGACATGTAGAGAGTGAGTACTGAGTACCACATTGGATATAGACATGTCCCCAAAGGTAAAGATGTGCAAAGAATACAAAGAATTTCTTTCCCTTGGATGTCTTGCTCCCCCTGAATCTAGCCTGGGATACTGGGAGAAGGTAGGGAACAGAAAATCAGAGCTCAAAGAAACAAATGAACAGAGCTAATGCAAATAAGCACATATGAACATGTCTTCCCCTCTAGAAGACATGTAACATCTCTCCTCTTGAACACCAAGCATCTGGGATCCTTGAAGATTACTCTCTCCCTCCCCTTGAGTCTTCTCTCCCCCTATAGATATGATTAAGCTTTGATGTGATCTCTCTCTCCCCCTTTGACATCAATTTCCAAGAAGGGCTTCTGGAATTTTTCATGAATGGGTTTGGTCCTTGAGTCCCAGAACAAAGCAACAAGGTAAATGTGATGCTGGTAGAGGACAAGATTCATTGAGTGGAGCCGGATCAAAAGTAATACAGAAACAAATGGCAAAATGTCTTTCCTGTAGTGAAATTGGTGGCACCGAGTAGTATGCTTCGGTTGCACCGAAAACAAGAGACCGGTGTGACCGAGTTCAGCACAGAGAAAACACTTGTCACCTCAACTCACTAGACAAGTAAGATCTCACAAGGATTTGCAAGGAATTAACTGAAGGATTTGCAATGAATTGGATGCTGGGAATGCAGAACAGAAAATAAAAGAGAAGAAACTTTAAAAGAAATCTAGATGAAGTTTTTTTTGAAAGGGGAAACAAATATGCATGAGACAAAATGCAAGAGCACAAAAAAGAACTCAAGAGAACTTCATCTAGAATTGGTTGGCGACAAAGTCACCTATGTTAGAGTATATTGACTTAGGATTCAAGTGAGATCACTTGATCATAGGTCATACTCATCGTTTAAGCTCAAAATGGGGTTACCATTTTTCGTTTAAGCATTTGCTGTATTCACATCTTGTCGAGTTGCTTTGACTCATGACTTGGAGTAAAGCTTCTCTAAGATGGAATAACATGCCTTGGGTGGTGGTGTTGATCATTATCATGTAGTTGAACTTGTGTGGGTTGCTCAAGGTTGATGTAGCTCATCAAGAGTTGGGAGCACTACTTGGAATTTGAGTTCATTTACCTACATGGGTTAGTTTTTGCAAGGAAGATCACTTGTGTATCCAAAATGACAATCATGAATCTCAACAATAAATTTGTCAAAGGATATGTTTGAATGGTTCCGTGCTTCCTTGTCTTCAACCACCGTTGTGTAGAGACTTGGTGATATAGAGATTGCTCAAGATGAGAGTGAGTTTCAATCTCATAGAGTTAGATTCATCCAAGTACCTACAAGGGTTAGATAACATGCAAGGTGCAAATATATCTAAGACGTAAAATTATCATCATAAGAGAAATATCAAGGATTAGTTATAAGTTCATGTCTTGCATGTATCCAAGATGGAGTTCCTACTCCAAGTTTGAAGCATCAATGATGTTCAATTCACCTCTCAACCTGCAAAACATTTTCACATCAAGTGGTTTGGAGAAAATATCCGCTAATTGTTTTTCAGTGCGAACATGCTTAAGATTAATGTCCCCTTTGGCAACATGATCTTGAATGAAATGATGACAAACTTCAATATGCTTAGTTCAAGAGTGTTGCACGGGATTGTGAGCAATCTTGATAGCACTCTCATTGTCACAAAGTAATGGAACATGTTTCACATATATCCCATAATCTTTAAGAGTTTGGGTCATCCAAAGTAATTGAGCACAACATGAACCAGCGGCAATGTATTCCGCTTCAGCGGTGGACAAGGATACCGAGTTTTGTTTCTTGGAAGACCAAGATACAAGAGATCTACCAAGGAATTGACAAGTACCCGAAGTGGACTTTCTATCAACCTTGTCACCTACATAGTCCGAGTCCGAGTAGCCAACAAGATCGAAATAGGCCCTCTTAGGATACCAAATGCCAAAATTTGGTGTATGAATTAAGTACCTCACTATCCTTTTCACGGCCTTAAGATGACATTCTTTAGGTGCAGCTTGATATCGTGCACACATGCACACACTTAGCATAATATCGGGACGTGAAGCACATAGATATAACAATGAACCAATCATAGAGTGATAAACCTTTTGATTGACCGGTTCACCATCTTTGGTCAAATCAAGATGTCCACTAGTAGGCATGGGTGTAGTCATACCTTTGCATTCTTGCATATTGAACTTCTTGAATAAGTCCTTGGTGTACTTCGTTTGAGAAACAAAGGTACCTTCCTTAGTTTGCTTGATTTGCAAACCAAGAAAGAATTTGAGTTCACTCATCATAGACATCTCAAACTTCTCCGGCATTAGCTTTCCGAACTTTTCACTAAAATGAGGGTTAGTTGATCCAAATATAATATCATCGACATAAATTTGGCATACAAATAATTCTCCATTAACCCTTTTAGTAAAAAGAGTAGAATCTATTTTACCAATTTCAAAGCCTTTTTCAATAAGGAACTTGGTCAAGCATTTATACCATGCTCTAGGAGCTTGTTTAAGTCCATAAAGAGCTTTGTGAAGTTTGTAAACATGATTAGGTTTCTTAGGACTGACAAAGCCGGGAGGTTGTTTAACATAGACTTACTCCTCTATTTCACCATTTAGAAAAACACTTTTAATGTCCATTTGGTACAAGGTGATATCATGGTGATTAGCATAGGCAAGTAAGATGCGAATGGACTCAAGTCTAGCAATGGGAGCATAAGTCTCACCATAGTCCATACCTTTGACTTATGTGTAGCCTTGGGCGACGAGATGTGCTTTGTTGCGAACTACTTGTCCATCTTCATCTTGCTTGTTGCGAAACACCCATTTGGTACCGATGATGTTGTGGTTGCTGTCGGGCTTCTCAACTAATGTCCAAACTTGATTTATCTCAAAGTTGTGTAGCTCTTCATGCATAGCGTTTATCCAATCCGGATCTTCCAACGCTTCTTCAACCTTCATAGGTTCAATGCTAGAGATGAATGAATAGTGTTCACAAAAGTTAGCTAAACGAGTTTTAGAGCGAGTGATTCTCCCAGTTTGGATATCATTGTAGATTTGCTCGACGGGATGGTCTTTAGCAATTCTTCCTCGAACTCATGAAAGCTTTTGCTTGAGTCTTGGTTGAACATCTTCTTCATCTTGTTCTTCTTCTTGGCCTTCTTCATTGTTGGCGTTGTCGTTCTCTTGTCGTGGTGGAGAAGGAGGTTGTTGACGTTCTTGGTGTACTTCCTCATTTTCTTCATCTTGGTGTGTCCCACTTGTGGATGCTTCCGTATCAACTCTTGGTTCACCTTGTCGTGAGGTAGAAGCTTCCACTTGGACGGATGAGGTACTCTCCTTCACCTCCGTTGGACGAATCTTGCCAATAGACAAGTCTTGGATTGCTTCCGAGGGGCCTTTGTCTCCTACATAAATTGGCAATTGCTCTACTTGCGAGCCGTTAGATTCATCATACTTCACATCTACCATTTCTTCAACCTTTCGGGTGAAATTGTTATAGACACGGTAAGTGTGAGAGTTTGAGCCATAACCAAGTAGGAAACCTTCATGATACTTAGGAGCAAATTTAGAACGACGGTGCTTATCAAGAATGCAGCACTTTGAGCTGAATACTCGAAAGTATCCAACTTGGGGTTTGTTACCGGTGAGGAGCTCCTATGCCGTCTTGCCGAGTAGCTTGTGAAGGTACAAGCGATTTGTTGCATGACAAGCTGTCTCAACCGCTTCTGCCCAAAAGTGCTTCGGCGTCTTGTACTCATCAAGCATCGTTCGCGCCATTTCGATGAGCGTCCGGTTCTTCCTCTCAACAACTCCATTTTGTTGAGGTGTGTACGTAGTCGAGAACTCATGTGAAATCCCTTCTTCGTCAAGAAAGGTGTCCACATTTGCGTTCTTGAACTCCATTCCGTTGTCGCTGCGAAACTTCTTGATCTTCACTTCAAATTGATTTTGGGACTTTCTAGCGATGTTTTTGAAGATCTTTTGGACCTGCGATTTATCATCGAGAAAGAACAGCCACGTAAATCTTGAAAAATCATCAACTATAACTAGACCAAAAGAATTTGCATCAAGACTCTTGTAAGCGTTGGGACCAAAAAGATCCATGTGAAGTAGCTCGAGTGGCCTCCTTGTGGTCATGATGTTCTTCACGGGATGCCTTCCTCCAACCTGGTTACCTGCTTGACAAGCACTGCAAAGTCTATCCTTATCAAATATGACATCGTTAACACCAAGGATATGATTTCCTTTAATAAGCTTGTCAAGGTTTCGCATGCCAACATGACCTAATCCTCTATGCCATAACCAACCTTTAGAGGATTTAGCAATGAAGCAAGTTATAGGTTGAGCCTTTTTTAGTGAAATCAACAATGTAAAGATCTCCTCTACGTATACCGGTAAAGACCATTCTATGATTATCTCTACGAAACACTTGGTAGTCTACTTCAGTAAATAGGCCATTGAAACCGAAATCAACAAGTCTAGATACTGAAAGTAAATTGTAGCCAAGAGATTCAACGAGCATGACATTTTGAATGGAGCTATCATGTGAGATGGCCACCTTACCAAGGCCAAGCACCTTACCCTTTGAGTTGTCACCAAAAGTGACATACTTTCGAGGACCATCGTTTTCAGCAAGCTCACGAAACATATCTTTATCTCCGGTCATGTGATCGGTACATCCACTGTCAAGAACCCATTCCTTTCCTCCTACCATATATCCCCGAAGATTTTCCATAAGACCAAAATGTCTCATTGTATCATCAAGATCAAAGTCACTATCATCATCCTAGTCATAGTATCCATGTTCAACATCGTCATGTGGTGGATCAAATCCTAGAGAGGGTTATTCGTTAGAGTGAGTTTGACAATGATCTTCTTTATGAATTTAAATAGCTTCAGAAATAATATCGCTAATGATTCCAACATTTCCTTTGGCACGCATAAGACTTGTAAGTTCAAATAGACAGTCACCAAACATAGGATCATTGGAATTCATCTTACTCCAGGCAATAGACTTATGAATAATTTCATCTAGATTTTTCAAGGAATAATCCGGAAATTGTTCGTCAAGAAATTTCCATATATTGTTGGCACACTCTAGAGTAGGTACGTTTCCAATCAAGTTTCTGGGCAAGCCTCTAGTGATAATATTAACAGTTCTAAGATTCCTGATCATGTCAATTGACTCATCAAGGGTAGGATGCATAGAATCAACATGAGGTGCACAAGGGCTAGCAATGTACTTGTTCAAATGATATTGATTGAAAATCACAAGCATCTCATTTTTCCACTCATGAAAATACTCTCCATCAAGTATAGCCACTCTATGTCTATGACTCCCCAAAGTAGACTCATCCATCTTCCTCCAATGGTGATTAAACCAAAGCTCTAATACCAATTGAAAGGATCGAGAAGAGGTGTCTAGAGGGGGGTGATTAGACACTAAGTGCTAAAAGTTGCAGTTTTTAGTTTCTTTAAGTTTAAGTGGAGTTTTGGCACAAGTTTAACAATCACAATACATCTCAAGCAAGCATGCAAAGAGTATATGAGCAGCGGAAAGTAAAGCATGCAACTTGCAAGAATGTAAAGAGATGGGATTGGTGTTGGAAATATGCCCTAGAGGCAATAATAAAATGATTATTATTATATTTCCTTGTTCATGATAATTGTCTGTTATTCATGCTATAATTGTGTTATCCGGAAATCGTAATACACGTGTGAATACATAGGCCACAACATGTCCCTAGTGAGCCTCTAGTTGACTAGCTCGTTGATCAACAGATAGTCATGGTTTCCTTACTATGGACATTGGATGTCGTTCATAACGGGATCACATCATTAGGAGAATGATGTGATGGACAAGACCCAATCCTAAGCATAGCACAAGATCGTGTAGTTTGTTTGCTAGAGCTTTTCCAATGTCAAGTATCATTTCCTTAGACCATGAGATCGTGTAACTCCCGGATGCCGTAGGAGTGCTTTGGGTGTACCAAACGTCACAACGTAGCTGGGTGACTGTAAAGGTATACTACGGGTATCCCCGAAAGTATCTGTTGGGTTGACACGGATCGAGACTGGGATTTGTCACTCCGTATGACGGAGAGGTATCTCTGGGCCCACTCGGTAATGCATCATAATAATGAGCTCATTGTGACCAAGTGTTTGGTCACGGGATCATGCATTACGGTACGAGTAAAGTGACTTGCCGGTAACGAGATTGAACGAGGTATTCGGATACCGACGATCGAATCTCGGGCAAGTAACACACCGATTGACAAAGGGAATTGTATACGGGATTACTTGAATCCTCGACATCATGGTTCATCCGATGAGATCGTCGAGGAGCATGTGGGAACCAACATGGGTATCTAGATCCTGCTGTTGGTTATAGACCGGAGAGTCGTCTCGGTCATGTCTGCATGTCTCCCGAACCCGTAGGGTCTACACACTTAAGGTTCAGTCACGCTAGGGTTGTAGAGATATTAGTATGCGGTAACACGAAAGTTGTTCGGAGTCCCGTATGAGATCCCGGACGTCACGAGGAGTTCCGGAATGGTCCGTAGGTGAAGAATTATATATAGGAAGTCCAATTTCGGCCATTGGGAAAGTTTCGGGGGTCACCGGTATTGTACCGGGACCACCGGAACGGTCCCGGGGGTCCATCGGGTGGGGCCACCTATCCCGGAGGGCCCCATGGGCTGAAGTGGCAGGGGGAACCAGCCCTTGGTGGGCTGGTGTGCCCCCCTTGGGCCTCCCCCTGCGCCTAGGGTTGGAAACCCTAGGGATGGGGGGCGCCCCACTTGGCTTGGGGGGCAAGCCACCCCCTTGGCCGCCCTGCCCTTGAGATCCAATATCTAGGGGGCCGGCGCCCCCCACAGGGCCCCTATATAAAGAGGGGGGGAGGGAGGGCTGCGCACCCCTGCTCCTAGCGCTTCCCTCTCCCTCTCGTAGAGCTTGGCGAAGCCCTGCCGAGATCGCTGCTACTTCCACCACCACGCCGTTGTGCTGCTGGATCTCCATCAACCTCTCCTTCCCCCTTGCTGGATCAAGAAGGAGGAGACATCTTCCCAACTGTACGTGTGTTGAACACGGAGGTGCTGTCCGTTCAGCATTAGGATTATCGGTGATTTGGATCACGACGAGTACGACTCCCTCAACCCCGTACTCTTGAACGCTTCCGTGCGTGATCTACAAGGGTATGTAGATGCTATCCTCTCTCTCGTTGCTAGATGACTCCATAGATTGATCTTGGTGAAGCGTAGAACTTTTTTATTTTCTGCAACGTTCTCCAACAACTGGAGAATTCAAACGCAATTAGAGACACGGATGTTTTTGTCGTGGTTCCGATAGGTGGTGCTATCGTACATCCACGTTGATGGAGGCTTCAACCCACGAAGGGTAACGGCTGCGCGAGTCCACGGAGGGCTCCACCCAAGAAGGGTCCATGAAGAAGCAACCTTGTCTATCCCACCATGGCCGTCGCCCACGAAGGACTTGCCTCACTAGCGGTAGATCTTCATGAAGTAGGCGATCTCCTTGCCCTTACAAACTCCTTGGTTCAACTCAACAATCTTGTCGGAGGCTCCCAAGTGACACCTAGCCAATCTAGGAGACACCACTCTCCAAGAAGTAACAAATGGTGTGTTGATGATGAACTCCTTGCTCTTGTGCTTCAAATGATAGTCCCACCAACACTCAACTCTCTCTCTCTCACAGGATTTGGATTTGGTGGAAAGAAGATTTGAGTGGAAAGCAACTTGGGGAAGGCTAGAGATCAAGATTCATGTGGTAGGAATGGAATATCTTGGTCTCAACACATGAGTAGGTGGTTCTCTCTCAGAAAATGTAAGTTGGAAGTGTAGGTTCGTTCTGATGGCTCTCTCCACGAATGAAGATGGGGTGGAGGGGTATATATAGCCTCCACACAAAATCTAACCGTTACACACAACTTGGCAATCTTGGTGGGACCGAAGTGAGAAACTCGGTCGGACTGATTCAACAAATCTAGTGACCGTTAGGATTTTCGGTAGGACCGACATGCAACTCGGTAGGACCGATATGGTTAGGGTTAGGGCATAAAGTACTCTCGGTGAGACTGATTCCACAAACCCGGTGGGACCGATTTTGGTAATAAGCTCCAGAGAGTTGGCCACGCAAACTCGGTGGGACCGATTCGCTCATTTCGGCGAGACCGAAATGTTACGAAAGGGGAACAAAGAGTTTGCGTTGTAATATCGGTAGGACCAATTACTCAAACTCGGTGAGACCGATTTTGGTAATGGACATACACAGAGAGATTACAATCCCATCTCGGTGAGACCGAGATCCCTATCAGTTAGACCGATTTGCCTAGGGTTTGTGGCAGTGGCTATGACATCTGAACTTGGTAGCGCTGGATGGAAAGAATTGGTGGGGCCGAGTTGGACTTTTTGGTTTAGTTCATATGTGGATGTGAGAAGGTAGTTGAGGGCTTTGGAGCATATCACGAAGCACTTTGAGCAAGAACCTCATTAAGCAACACCTCATCCCTCCTTGATAGTATTGGCTTTTCCTATAGACTCAATGTGATCTTGGATCACTAAAACAGAAAATGTAGAGTCTTGTGCCTTGAGCTTGAGCCAATCCTTTTGTCCTTAGCATTCAAAGGGGTTCCACATCCTCTATTCCATGCAAAATCTAATGCAAGCATGATATAATGGAATGAGCGATATCGGGATGATCAAAGGGGGGGCTTGCCTGGAAGTCCCGCTGAAAAGGGGTAGAAGTGTAGTCGATGATGTAGTCGATCACAGGGGCATCAGCAGCGGTCTCGGGGTCTATCAGAGAGAAGAGGGGGAAGAAACAGTAAATACATGCAAACATATGCATAACAAGACAATAAGCGGGGCTAGAGGTGTTCTAACGCAACGTTAGGCGATACTGGCGAAGGGGGAAACATTCGGGAAAGTTTTTCCGGTTCCGGACGTCTGTCAGACAGATGAACCGGAGGGGAAAGGTTCAACGTTTGATAAGATAGGGACGTGTGGCGGGTCAACGGACCGAGTATTTAGATTTGTCTCGTTGTTCTGAGCAACTTTCATGTATAAAACTTTTCATCCGAGTTACGGATTATTTTCTATGCTTTTTCAAAGTTTTAGGAATTTTTTGGAATTAATATTAATTACTAAATTCAACAGGAAAGGAAACTATGTTGTCATCACTGCAACAACAGTCAACTGACTGGTTGACCAGTCAACAGGTCCCGCGCAGGACCCACTAGCAGTGACTGGGCCCTGCCTAGTCATCCGTTGACTGGTCAACTGGGTCCAGTGGGACTCAGCGATCAGTGCCACGGGTTTTAATTAACAGATTAATTATTTTAACAGATTGGGTTAATTAAACTGCAGGTCCCACTGTCATTCACTTAGGGGATAATTAAGCACACTTTTAACCCCTAATTAGCCTGGCCACGCTAGTGGTTATCGACGGCGGGAAGCACGGCACGGCGAGGATCACCGGCCGGCCGATTCCGGCGGCCGTTGGGTGCGGGAGCGGGCGTGTTGGAGAGCCTTCGGTGCGGCGCGTCTAGGGGTGGTGTCGGGGTGGCCAGAGAAGGTCTGCAGTGCGGATGTCGAGGAGAACAGCGCCGAGAGCTCAGGCTGGAAGCGGGGAAAGAGGCGAGCAGCATACGCGGTGAAAGGATCGAGAAGAGCTGTCTAGAGGGGAGGGGTGATTAGACACTGAGTGCTAAAAGTTGCAGTTTTTAGTTTCTTTAGGTTTAAGTGGAGTTTTGGCACAAGTTTAACAATCACAATACATCTCAAGCAAGCATGCAAAGAGTATATGATCAGCAGAAAGTAAAGCATGCAACTTGCAAGAATGTAAAGGGATGGGATTGGAGAATTCAAACGCAATTGGAGACACAGATGTTTTTGTCGTGGTTCCGATAGGTGGTGCTATCGTACATCCAGTTGATGGAGACTTCAACCCACGAAGGGTAACGGCTGCGCGAGTCCACGGAGGGCTCCACCCAAGAAGGGTCCATGAAGAAGCAACCTTGTCTATCCCACCATGGCCATCGCCCACGAAGGACTTGCCTCACTAGCGGTAGATCTTCACGAAGTAGGCGATCTCCTTGCCCTTACAAATTCCTTGGTTCAACTCCACAATCTTGTCGGAGGCTCCCAAGTGACACCTAGCCAATCTAGGAGACACCACTCTCCAAGAAGTAACAAATGGTGTGTTGATGATGAACTCCTTGTTCTTGTGCTTCAAATGATAGTCCCCCCAACACTCAACTCTCTCTCACAGGATTTGGATTTGATGGAAATAAGATTTGAGGGGAAAGCAACTTGGGGAAGGCTAGAGATCAAGATTCATATGGTAGGAATGGAATATCTTGGTCTCAACACATGAGTAGGTGGTTGTCTCTCAGAAAATGTAAGTTGGAAGTGTAGGTTCGTTCTGATGGCTCTCTCCATGAATGAAGAGGGGGTGGAGGGGTATATATAGCCTCCACACAAAATCTAATCGTTACACACAACTTGCCAATCTCGGTGGGACCGAAGTGAGAAACTCGGTCGGACCGATTCAACAAATCTAGTGACCGTTAGGATTTTTGGTGGGACCGACATGCAACTCGGTAGGACTGGTATGGTTAGGGTTAGGGCATAACGTAATCTCGGTGAGACCGATTACACAAACTCGGTGGGACCGATTTTGGTAATAAGCTAACCAGAGAGTTGATTAGGCAAACTCGATGGGACCGATTCGCTCATTTCGGTGAGACCGAAATGTTACGGAAGGGGAACAGAGAGTTTACATTGTAATCTCGGTAGGACCGATTACTCAAACTCGGTGAGACCGATTATGGTAATGGACATACACAGAGAGATTACAATCCCATCTTGGTGAGACCGAGATCCCTATTGGTGAGACCGATTTGCCTAGGGTTTGTGGCAGTGGCTATGACATCTGAACTCGGTAGCACCGGATGGAAAGAATCGGTGGGGCCGAGTTGGACTTTTTGGTTTAGGTCATATGTGGATGTGAGAAGGTAGTTGAGGGCTTTGGAGCATATCACTAAGCACTTTGAGCAAGAACCTCATTAAGCAACACCTCATCCCTCCTTGATAGTATTGGCTTTTCCTATAGACTCAATGTGATCTTGGATCACTAAAACAGAAAATGTAGAGTCTTGTGCTTTGAGCTTGAGCCAATCCTTTTGTCCTTAGCATTCAAAGGGGTTCCACAGCCTCTAGTCCATGCCACTTTATTGTTGAACTTATCTGAAACATACTAGGTAAAAGTGTTAGTCCAACAAGAGATATGTTGACATTAATTACCAAAATCACCCATGGAGCACTTGTGCTTTCACGCGGCCTCGCACAGGGAAGCATGGGCGCGTGACCAGCGAGGCGCGGGCGTGGCCTTGGGCGACGGCTACGGTGGTTGTAGCAGACACTAGCAGCGGTAGCGGAGAGACGGGAATGCACGGAGGGGAAGCAGGGTAGCTGCGGCGAGCGAGGCGACGGTGGGTGCGGGGCGTGCGTAGGACGAGTGGTGATGGCCGGGGCGAACTGGGCCATTGGCCGTAGCCGGAACATGAACACGTCGGTGGCATCTACGACTACCACGGGAGACTACGGATAGAGTGAGTAGACGGTGCTCACGGCAGAGCTGTAAGGGTATGGCAGCTGGCTCATTGGAGCCATTGGGGAGGAGGACGGGGACGGTTGCATTCTAGTGGTGAGGCGGCGTCAGCCCGGTCGGCAAGTGACGGGCACGGCATCAGCAGGCGTCGGACGACGAGGGAGAGGCGACGGGGGCGCGAGGGAGGAGCTGCGAGGCATCCGACAAGGGGGGGGGTCTCCGGG
>LT934116.1:713647030-713664554 GCA_900231445.1 Triticum turgidum subsp. durum | reverse complement strand
GGAAGAAGGGGATCGGGGAAGTGGGAAGTGGGGGATCATGGGGGAGTTAGGTTTAGCGGGTGGGTGTAGTGGCCTTAGCAGGCGAGAGAGAGATGGGTGGCCGGTTGGGCCGGGGTGGGCCGTGCCCGACTGCCAGCTGGACCGAGAGGCCTGGGGAAGGGGGAGGGGGGGTTTGGCCTTTCTCCTTTTGTTTCTGTTTTGCATTTTCTTTTAGTACCAAATGAGTTTTGTTTTGAACAAAACTTGGCACATAAATCTAACTCAATACCTTGAGATGGAATAAAAAGTTTGGGGATCAAAGGAGTTGTCTAACCATTTTTAGAAATCGAAAAGGCCAATGTAATAATTGTTGGACAACAAAATAAAATCCCAGGGGTATTTTGGGAAGTCAAATGAGGTTGGTTTCAACATGACAAATATCCAGAGATTATTTGCCACACTTTGAACATTTTAGCTTTCATGTTTGAAAATTTTAGTTTTGGACTTTAATTTGAATTTGAAATTTGAACCAGTTTCGAACCAACGCGAGTTTATCAACAGTAATCATGGTGACATGGCATCCTTAGCAGAGGATTACTGTAGCTTAATTATCCAGGCGTCACAATTCTCCTCCACTACAAGAAATCTCGTCCCGAGATTTAAGGGTTGGAGTAAGGGGGAAAGACTCGGAAGGACAGAGCTTATCACACGATAGGTATGTGGGGACTATCTCAATGAATGTGGCATAGAGGCATCTATCGAGTTGAAATTCAAGAAAGCCATCAAGAGAAGGATAAGAAGGTGCAATAAGAAGCTTCAACTAGGTAGGCAATCATTCGTTGCCTGAAATAGAGGGTGGAAGGGGTTCAAAGCATTGGGAATAAGTATTGCGTATGATACCAGAATAGATCATCTCTCGGAAGGTGGCTCGTGATTTTCGTATGAAGCCAAGCATGAGGAATAACTTTAGAAACAGGGGTGTATAGTAGAGTCAGGTTTCGATCATGTGGAACCTGTGGGTTATGGGCCCACCATGTGGGTTAAAAGCAGGAAGGGCACTAACATTTTGCACGGTCATGATAGTAAGGTAGGTCGGAGGATAGCCTGTCAGTTATGTTGGCAACAACATTGGTACCAAGGGCGAGGGACGAAGAGAACCATTTTCCTGCTCATCAAGACGAGGCGGACCAATAGGCAAAGTTCTCGTCCATCGGTGACTACCGGAATGCCATCAACAAGGTCTTACTGACAGAATTTGTACACCGAGGTGTTTACATAACCAGGGAATTATCACTTCTCAAATATGCTAGGTCACAAGAAAGGTTAAACAAAACAATGGAAAGGAAAGTGTAGGATCAAATCAGTTACCGGTGTTCTCGGGTGTCTAACAACTTAGAACCCATGGAAAATTGGAATCAGTGAGAAATAATAGTTGATGAAGAACTCATAAGAGGTTATGTAGTTCCGTGATAATCTCAAGATACCAGAGGGTAATACTCGGGGGTATAGCAGAACAGAGGTTGGACGGGTGAAATGATCTGCAAAAGACAAGTACTTCAACTTTTCCGAGAAATGGGATCAAAGAAGAACTATAGGGTCGGAACCACGGTTTCAAAGGACCACACATAGATACAAGATGAACTTATCACAAGGGGATTATCATTATAACAAGAAGCTTCCATGATAAGTTCCACATCGGGTCCATGGGCATGAACACAAAGGCTCAATGTCGACTCCCACTTCATCAATGCATAACCTATCATTCACTTCTCATTTTCAACGAAGCCGTACTATTGAGATTTTATCTGGCATAACACCAGTAGAGTATGAGTCGTAGGGTTCACACAGATTTAGGGAAGACATAGATTCAACCCATAGGGACATATTAGGAACATATACCACAAACTTCACGAGTAAATAACTCAAGCCCGGAAGCAGCGTATGGTTGACGAGAGTGGGGGATACAATTTACCAAAGGCATTGTGTATCCAAGGAAAGGCTCACAAGGTTACTGAATATGAAGGACACTGTCGGATAAAACCCAACAAAGGACCTGGAGGTCCACAATGGATCAGATTTGAGTATCGGTACTCAACCAGAAGAAGAAAGAATTCAAGGAGGCCAGGTTATAGAAACAACTGACTGATTCAAAGCTCAAATGCAAAGGAATTATGGTTTCCAAATCGGGGGGGATCAGAAATAGAGGCTCTCATTAAAGACAAGTAAGTTGAATAGACATAGATTAACAATCTATCAAGGTTTGATTTGTCGAACACCAGCTCATGTTCGGAGTGATGTCTGAACAAAGGTGAGGATTCTAATTGTGATTGATGATTGCAAGCGTTCACAAACATATCGAATCAAGTGCTCAAAATTACGATGACAAAAGATGCTAAGGAACTTTGGTAGACTGATACGTCTCCAACGTATCTACTTTTCCAAACACTTTTGCCCTTGTTTTGGACTCTAACTTGCATGATTTGAATGCAACTAACCCAGACCGACGCTGTTTTCAGCAGAACTGCCATGGTGTTGTTTATTGTGTAGAAAACAAGAGTTCTCGGAATGACCTGAAAATCCACGGAGATAACTTTTGGAAAATATAAAAAATACTAGCGAAATAATCAAGGCTAGGGGCCCCACACCCTGTCCACGAGGGCGGGGGCGTTCCCCCTCCCCGTGGGCGCGCCCCCTCCCCCTGGGCGCGCCCCCCTGTCTCGTGGGCCCCCTGATGCTCCATTGACCTCAATTCCAACTCTATATATTCCGTTTCTCAGAGAAAAAAATCAGAGAGAAAGTTTCATCGCGTTTTATGATACGGAGCTGCCGCCAAGCCCTAATATCTCTCGGGAGGGCTGATCTGGAGTCCGTTCGGGGCTCCAGAGAGGGGGATTCATCACCGTCGTCATCATCAACCATCCTCCATCAGCAATTTCATGATGCTCACCGCCGTGCGTGAGTAATTCCATCGTAGGCTTGCTGGACGGTGATGGGTTGGATGAGATTTACCATGTAATCAAGTTAGTTTTGTTAGGGTTTGATCCCTAGTATCCACTATGTTCTGAGATTGATGTTGCTATGACTTTGCTATGCTTAATGCTTGTCACTAGGGCCCGAGTGCCATGATTTCAGATCTGAACCTATTATGTTTTCATGAATATATGTGAGTTCTTGATCCTATCTTGCAAGTCTATAGTCACCTATTATGTGTTATGATCCGACAACCCCGAAGTGACAATAATCGGGATACTTCTCGGTGATGACCGTAATTTGAGGAGTTCATGTACTCACTATGTGTTAATGCTTTGGTCCGATACTCTATTAAAAGGAGGCCTTAATATCCCTTAGTTTCCATTAGGACCCCACTGCCACGGGAGGGTAGGACAAAAGATGTCATGCAAGTTCTTTTCCATAAGCACGTAGGACTATATTCGGAATACATGCCTACATTACATTGATGAACTGGAGCTAGTTCTGTGTCTGTCACTCTATGTTATAACTATTACACGAGGAATCGCATCCGACATAATTATCCATCACTGATCCAATGCCTACGAGCTTTTCATATATTGTGCTTTGCTTATTTACTTTTTCGTTGCTACTATTACAATTATTACAAAACTGCTATCGTTACTTTTGCCACTGTTACCATTACCATGATACTACTTTGCTACTAAATACTTTGTTGCAGATACTAAGTTATCCAGGTGTGGTTGAATTGACAACTCAACTGCTAATACTTGAGAATATTCTTTGGCTCCCCTTGTGTCAAATCAATAAATTTGGGTTGAATACTCTACGCTCGAAAACTGTTGCGATCCCCTATACTTGTGGTTTATCAAGACTATTTTCTGGCATCGTTGCCGGGGAGCATAGCTCTATTCTTTGAGTCACTTGGGATTTATATCTGCTGATCACTATGAGGAACTTGAAAGACGAACGGACTAAGATTTTTCCCTCAACTACGAGGGGAGGTAAGGACCTGCCATCTAGCTCTGCACTAGATTCTCATTCTGTTTTGAGTAAGCTTGCAACACCTAAACCTGCTACTGCTATGAATTCTGATATGTTGCATGTTATTGATGATGCCACTTCTGCTATGCATGAAACTTATGATGAGACTACTTCTATGCTTGATACTACTTTGCCATTAGGTGAATTTCTTGATGAACAACTTGCTAGGGTTAAAGAGAATGAAATTATTGAAGATGAAATTATTGATGATAGTGATGATGAAGGTTCTCCCCCTAAGTATGAATTGCCTGTTGTTCCTGAGGGTTATGTTATGGATGAAGAAACTGCTAGAGATATTTTTGCTTGCAATGATAGATCTGATCTTAAGAAATTACTAGCTAAACTTAAACAGAAAACTCTGAATGCTAGGATGAAATATGACCCTGCTTTTGCTACTTCACCTATCTTTGTTACTGATAAGGATTATGAATTCTCTGTTGATCCTGAGATAATTACTTTGGTTGAATCTGATCCTTTTTATGGCTATGAGTTTTAAACTGTTGTGGCACATCTTACCAAGTTAAATGATATAGCCACCCTGTTTACTAATGATGAGAAGTCTCGCTATTATTATATCCTTAAGATATTTCCATTCTCATTAAAGGGTGATGCTAAAACTTGGTTTAATTCTCTTGATCCTAGTTGTGTGTGTAGTCCCCAGGATATGATTTATTACTTCTCTGCTAAATATTTCCCCGCTCATAAGAAACAAGCTGCCTTGCGGAAAATACATAATTTTGTGCAAATCAAAGAAGAGAGTGTCCCACAATCTTGGGGGAGGCTTCTCCGATTACTTAATGCTTTGCCTGATCATCCTCTTAAGAAAAATTAAATACTTGATATCTTTTATAATGGACTAACCGATGCTTTCAAGGACTACTTGGATAGTTGTGCTGGTTGTGTTTTCAGGGAAAGAACAGTCGACCAAGCTAAATTACTATTGAATAATATGTTGACTAATGAAAATAATTGGACTCTTCCTGAGCCAATTGAGCCAACTCCTGAACCTATTCTTAAGCAACTCCGAAGAAGAGGGGTGTTCTATTTCTCAGTCCTGAAGATATGCAAGAGGCAAAGAAATCTATGAAAGAAAAAGGTATTAAAGCTGAAGATGTTAAGAATTTACCTCCTATTGAAGAAACTCATGGTCTTAATATACCGCCTATTGAAGAAACACATTGTCTTGATAACCCGACACAGGTAGTGAAGGTAAATTCTCTCTATAGATATGATAAGGTAGAAATCCCGTCTACTAAATTTCATAGCCAATGTTTAGATGAATTTGATGACTTTATGGCTAGGCAAGAAAGTTTTAATGCTTATGTTGGTAGAGAATTAAAGAGTAATTCTTACATGATTGAACGCTTGAGTGATTATATGGCTAGAGTTAAAGGTGAACTTAAACTCATAAGAAAATATGCCTCTATGGTTACCACTCAAGCTGAACAAGTACTTAAAGCTCAAAGTGATTTGCTCGATGAATTTAATAATAAACATGATTTTGTTGTTAGAGTGGCTACTAGAACTGGTAGAATGACTCAAGAACCTTTTTATCCTAAAGGCCACCCTAAGAGAATTGAGCAAGATTCTCAGAGAAATAATGTAGATGCACCTAGTCCTTCTAGAAAGAAGAAAAAGAAAAACGATTGGACTTTGCATGCTTCTAGTGAACCTATTATAGACACACCTGAGAATCCCAATGATATTTCTATTTCTGATGCTGAAACACAATCAGGTGATGAACATGAACCTAGTGATAATGTTAATGATAATGTTCATGATGATGCTCAACCTAGCAACAATAATGAAGTAGAGATTGAACCTGCTGTTGATCTTGATAACTCACAATCAAAGAATCAACATTATGATACGAGAGATTTTGTTGCTAGGAAGCACGGTAGAGAAACAGAACCATGGGTTCATAAACCCATGCCTTTTCCTCCTAAACCATCCAAGACAAAGGATGATGAGGATTTTGAGCGCTTTGCTGAAATGATTAGGCCTATCTTCTTACGCATGTGCTTAACTGATATGCTTAAAGTAAATCCTTATGCTAAATATATGAACAATATCATTACAAATAAAAGAAAGATACCGGAAGCTGAAATTTTCACTAGGGGTGGGCATAAAAACCGACCAACCGAATACCGGACCGATACCGAAACCGAATAAACTGGATTTTCGGTTTTTTGTGCTGCCACAATTAAATTCGGTTTTTATGTTTAATAACTGAATTTAAATCAGTCAGTTCGGTATTAAACCAATAAGTGAACAAAAAACCAAAGTGCAACGAGTTCCTGACTTCCTGACTCCGATACGAGGCTCCCTCTGTACGCTCCCGCGCGTAGCGCCAAACGCTGGTGGCTGCGTGCGCGTCTCCAGGCTACAACCACACATCGTACGAAGGCCCATGCATCCTGTTTGTCCCATGTTCTGACTAGTACTTCTACTTTTCTAGACCTGGGCCCACCACTAACTACAAGGGCCAACGCAAAAACTAGTACTTCTGGCGGCCGGGTGGAGTGTGCAGCATTTGTTTAGTCCCACATCGCTTGCGAATACTCAAGGGGCAAGGCGCTGGGTGATATAAGACCGTGAGGTGCTTACTAATCAGACTAGAAGCGCTTGCTGCTGCTTAGTAAGCACTGTTTGGTAATAAACCGAAAACTGAACCAAAGTATCGGTTAACCGAAAAATTGGCTAGCAATTTTGGCTTGCTATTTTAGGTTTCCAATTTTCAAAACCGAATTTAAAAATAAACTGAATGGTACAAACCGAATTTTCTGTTTCTACCGAATGCCCACCCCTAATTTTCACCATGCTTGCTAATTATACTTTTAAAAGTGGAATACCAAAGAAACTTGGAGATCCAGGGGTACCAACTATACCATGCTCCATTAAAAGAAATTATGTTAAAACTGCTTTATGTGATCTTGGAGCGGGTTTTAGTGTTATGCCTCTCTCTTTATATCATAGACTTGAATTGAATAAGTTGACACCTATTGAAATATCTTTGCAAATGGCCGATAAATCAACTACTCTACCTATCGGTATTAGTGAGGATGTGCCTCTTGTGGTTGCAAATGTCACTATCTTAACGGACTTTGTTATTCTTGATATTCCCGAGGACGATAGTATGTCAATTATCCTTGGTAGACCCTTTTTGAATACTGCAGGGGCTGTTATTGATTGCAACAAAGGCAATGCCACTTTTCATGTTAATGGTAATGAGCATATGGTACACTTTCCGAGGAAACAACCTCAAGTTCATAACATCAATTCTATTGGAAAAATTCCAACTATCATTATTGGAGGTGTTTTGAATTTCCTCTTCCTACTGTCAAGAAAAATATGATATTCTTATTGTTTGAGATGTTCATATCCCCGTTGAGGTAACCTAGTGTTATTCGAAATTTCTCCGGTTCCATGTTATTCGGAATGAGTTTGTTAACAAGACTTGATCAACCTTGTTAGTGGATTCCTTTTGATGATCATGAGATGGATGAAAGTAGAAGGCACAACCTTCTATACTCTCTTTTTACTTTCTGTTATTTAGAATAAATAAAGCAAAAATAGTTTTATCTGTCTGTTTTCTAAATTATCCATGCACTAAAAAATATCCCAAAAATAAAAGTGCTCCAAATGCCCTGCAAATTTAGCATGATTTTTATGGAATATTTGAGAATTTTAGGGACTGAGAACATAGCAGGAGGGCAAGCACCTGGCGACGAGGGTCCAGGGCGCGCCCACTCCCCCTGGGCGCGCCCCCCTGCCTCGTGGGCCCATGGTGCCCCCCCTCCACTTACTCCTGAACCCACACACTCCATCTTCCTCCCAAAAAAAATTCCCATCCAGCTCAAGCACGAGTTCTAGCTCATTTTGCTGTGATTTTCGATCTCCTTGCTCAAAGCTCCATTCACAAAACTGCTTTGGGAGATTGTTGTTTGGTATGTGAGTCCTCCATTGGTCCAATTAGTTTTTGTTCTAGTGTTTTATTCATTGCAAATTTTTGCTACATAGGTGACCCTGTTCTTGAGCTTGCATGTCAAATTTATGAGGTCCCAAGTAATCCTAATGCATGATATAGGCTCTAGGCACTTGTGGGAGTAGTTGCTATCAATCTTGTTTAGTTTGATTCACTTTTATTTTGAGTTACTAAAAATTTCAGAAATTTTCAGAAAATGATGAGGAGATTATTGAGGGGTTCTTCTAGTCAAAGCTCCAAGGATAAACAAGCTACGGAGAAAGAAAAGGCCAAGTATAATCTTCCTCGCGTAGCGGAAGTACGGTCGTGTGAGTGGCCATGTGATAATTTCTTGACAGCAGCCGGGCTTTATGAAGACTTCTATTCTTTGGCTGTGCAGGCCTCACCGACTTCCTCCATGACCGGATCGAACAGTATCTCTTACTTACCAATACTTTCATGCAAAACTTTTATTATTATCCTAAGAATTCACCTCCTTCAGTATCTTTTCATTTATATGATGACTCTAAGGAAATGTCATTACGTAACTTTTGCGCGGCTTGTAGAATACCCTTTGAGGGTAGCTTAGATGAACCGCATCGTAAAGATGTGGATGGTTTTATTGACACTATTACTGTAGGGGAATCGAAGAAGGGTTTCGATGCGATAATCACTAGTATACACTTTCCTGTTTTACGCTACTTTGCCATATTTGCTAGTCGATGCTTAATTGGTCGTGGAAATAGTGGAAACTTTAGTGTTCCTGATATTATTATTCTGCTCCATGCATTATTCGGTGATAAAACTTTTAGTATGGGTGCCGTTATTGCTAAAAGATTAAGCCTAAACCATACAAAGGGCCCCATCTTTGGAGGTATCTATGCTGCACGCCTTGCTAAACATTTCGAGATACCTATTAGGCATGATGAGAAAGAGGAGACATTGCTTCCTCTTACCTTTTTAGATTACAGGAGCATGGTAGCGCATGAGTTTATTGTTGACAACGAAGATAAGATGCTTCTGTATAACCTGCGATCTAATAAGAAACACAATGAGATTATTACCCTGCCCGCGCCTTCTTTGTTTGATTTAACTGCATGCCATTATCTTGTCTTGCCGAAGGCCATGTATGCGCATCGAGGCCAGACATCCGCTCTAGAGCCTGAGCCGGAACCTCCACTGGACCCTTATCATCCATCTTGTTATCAGTGGGATCCGGAGGAGATCACCAGCCAGTGGTATCCAGATGACACTCCTCAGTACACCGGGGAGAGTAGCCGCGATCCTTGGCATTAGACCAACTTAGGCCAAAAGCCTAAGCTTGGGGGAGTACGTATTTCTCACCGACTTTACATTCTTGTTCACACACTATTCTAGTTGTCGGTGCTCATACTCTTTCATTGTATTATCCATGCTAGTTTAATTTATTTTTCTAGCTTTCTTCTTGTGTGTTTGATAAACCTTAAAGAAAACCAAAGAAATTAGTTAGTTTAATTTCCATGCTTGTAGTAGTAATTAAAATGAAAACCCCAAAATATTTCTTGTTCTTCTTTTACTTCTTGGGATCTTTCCCGTGTAAATAGTTTTATTTCTTTTCTTTCCTTTGGGGATCAAGAGTAGAAGACAATAATGAAAATGTTTAGTGGCTCCAATATGCATGATTGTTGATTTAACTTAGAGCCCATATTACTTTATCTTCTCCCTTGAATTGAATGCTTGCAGATTCCAGCTTAGTCCAATGCATGTGCACTATCATTATTATACACACTGTTCGGTCGTGGAAGTGAAATGCAATAATGACGATATATGATGGACTGATTGAGATGAGAGAAGCTGGTATGAACTCGACCTCTCTTGTTTTTTGTAAATATGATGAGTTCATCGTTCCCGATTCAGCTTATTATATATAAACATGTTTGCAATGAAATTTAGAGATTATAGTTGCTTATGCCATGCTTAATTAGCTAGGAACTTATAATGGTTTACCTTGCGTGCCAACATGCTATTAAAATGGTTGTGATGTGGTATGGTAGGGTGGTATCCTCCTTTGAATGATTCGAGTGACTTGACTTGGCACATGTTCACGCATGCAGTTGAAATAAATCAACATAGCCTTCACGATATTTATGTTCATGGTGGATTATATCCTACTCATGCTTGCACTCAGCATTGATTAATTTTAATGCATGTTCATGACTGTTGTCGCTCTCTCAGTTGGTCGCTTCCCAGTCTTTTGCTAGCCTTCACCTGTACTAAGCGGGATTACTGCTTGTGCATCCAAACTCCAAAAACCCCAAAGTTATTCCATATGAGTCCACCATACGTTCCTATATGCGGTATTTACCTGCCGTTCCAAGTAAATTTGTATGTGCCAAACTCCAAACCTTCAAATGAAATTGTATTTTGTATGCTCGAGTAGCTCATGTTTCAACTAGGGCTGTCTGTATCTTCCATGCTAGGTGGGTTATTCTCAAGAGGAGTGGACTCTGCTCCTCATTCACAAGAAAATGGCTGGTAACCGGGATGCCCAGTCCCATGATAAAAAAGATCAAAGCAAATAAAAATAATTTAAACAAAACTCCCCCAGGACTGTTGTTGGTATGGACGGTACCCCATTGTTTCGGATGGCCGTGGAGTGTGCTTGTTGGTGGTGGGGGAGTATAAACTTTACCATTCTGTTTGGGAACCGCCTATAATGTATGTAGCATTGAAGATATCGAGATCTCATAGTTGTTGCGTTGACAGTGAAAGTATACCGCTCAAAATGTTATTCATCTCTATTTTAAAATCGAGCTCTGACACCTCTACAAATCCCTACTTACCTCTACGAAGGGCCTATCTATTTACTTTTATGTTGAGTCATCACCTTCTTATTAAAAAGCACTCGCTGGAGAGCACACCGTCATTTGCATGCATTACTATTAATTTATATTGGGTATGACTTGACTGGATCTCTTTTACCATGAATTACAATGTTTAGTCAGTCCTTGACCTTTAAAGGTGCTATGCATTTATGTTTTGCGGTCTCAGAAAGGGCTAGCGAGACACCATCTTGTTATATCATATTATGATTATTTTGAGAAAGTGTTGTCATCCGAGTTTTATTATTATTGCTTGCTAGTTGATTATGCCATTGATATGAGTAAATATGAGACCTAACTGTTATTGTGAATATGGTTAGTTCATAATCTTTGCTGAAAACTTGAATGCTGGCTTTACATATTTACAACAACAAGAGCAAACAGAGTTTGTAAAAGTTTTTCTTTATCACTTTCAGTTTGTCAATTGAATTTCTTGAGGACAAGCAAAGGTTTAAGCTTGGGGGAGTTGATACGTCTCCAACGTATCTACTTTTCCAAACACTTTTGCCCTTGTTTTGGACTCTAACTTGCATGATTTGAATGAAACTAACCCGGACTGATGCTGTTTTCAGCAGAACTGCCATGTTGTTGTTTATTGTGCAAAAAACAAATGTTCTCGTAATGACCTGAAAATCCACGGAGATAACTTTTGGAAAATATAATAAATATTGGCGAAAGAATCAAGGCCAGGGGGCCCACACCCTGTCCACGAGGGTGGGGGGAACGCCCCCTCCCCCTCCCCCTGGGCGCGCCTCTGCCTCGTGGGCCCCCTGATGCTCCATCGACCTCAATTCCAACTCTATATATTCTATTTCGCGGAGAAAAAATCAGAGAGAAAGTTTCATCGCATTTTACGATACAGAGCCGCCACCAAGCCCTAATCTCTCTCGGGAGGGCCGATCTAGAGTCCGTTCGGGGCTCCGGAGAGGGGGATTCATCGCCGTCGTCATCATCAACCATCCTCCATCATCAATTTCATGATGCTCACCACCGTGCGTGATTAATTCCATCGTAGGCTTGCTGGACGATGATGGGTTGGATGAGATTTACCATGTAATCAAGTTAGTTTTGTTAGGGTTTGATCCCTAGTATCCACTATGTTCTGAGATTGGTGTTGCTATGACTTTGCTATGCTTAATGCTTGTCACTAGGGCCCGAGTGCCATGATTTCAGATCTGAACCTATTATGTTTTCATGGATATATGTGAGTTCTTGATCCTATCTTGCAAGTCTATAGTCACCTATTATGTGTTATGATCCAACAACCCCGAAGTGACAATAATCGGGATACTTCTTGGTGATGACCATAGTTTGAGGAGTTCATGTATTCACTATGTGTTAATGCTTTGGTCTGGTACTCTATTGAAAGGAGGCCTTAATATCCCTTAGTTTCCATTAGGACCCCGCTGCCATGGGAGGGTAGGGCAAAAGATGTCATGCAAGTTCTTTTCCATAAGCACGTATGACTATATTTGGAATACATGCCTACATTACATTGATGAACTGGAGCTAGTTCTGTGTCACCCTATGTTATAACTATTACATGAGGAATCGCATCCAACAGAATTATCCATCACTAATCCATTGCCTACGAGTTTTTCACATATTGTGCTTCGCTTATTTACTTTTCTGTTGCTACTGTTACAACTACTACAAAACTGCTATCTTTACTTTTGCCACTGTTACCATTACTATCATACTACTTTGCTACTAAATACTTTGCTGTAGATACTAAGTTATCCATGTGTGGTTGAATTGACAACTCAACTGCTAATACTTGAGAATATTCTTTGGCTCCCCTTGTGTCGAATCAATAAATTTGGGTTGAATACTCTACCCTCGAAAACTGTTGTGGTCCCCTATACTTGTGGGTTATCATAGACATATGGAAGTAACCATAGTGTAATCAGGTAAGCATGAACAAGAGTAACAAGCTACTGAGGATTTTTGGAAGATAGAATAGCATTCCAATTTTTTTTGTGAAACACATGAACAACTGTGGATGAACGGATACTCAACAAGCGCGAGTAATTATCCTAGGGGTATTCATGTGGCAAAGAGCTGCAAGGCAGTAAGCTCAACAGCTTCTTAGGACAACAAAGAGTAATTCGGGGCACCTTATAATAACAAGAGCAATTGGGGATGAAGGTATGCAGGACAATGTAGGTAGTTACTCATAAGGATTTATCGGTGGTAGGGATCACAATGGCTAAGGGTACAAGGGTCTCGGGGAAACCATCGGAGAGTATCTTCAAAATCTTCTGGTGAAGCAGGCCATCATCTGGAATGAAGGGGCTCTTCGGGAGAAGTATTTACGAGAACCTAGAGTTATAGTTTGCAAAACCATTTAACCCGAATAGAAGAGAGATCAGATTCCCAGAGTATAGAAGAGGAATAAAAGATCCTAATACCACCAAATTGGCGACGTGGGCCCGTAAGCCACACATCCATGTTAGTAAAACAGTTTTTCAAAGACTAGACTCAACTTCGGCCAAGGAGTTGGAAAGGGGGATCCTACAGGCAGTCGGCTCTGATACCAACTTGTGACGCCCCCAATTCAATCGTACACTAATCATACACGCAAATGTGTACGATCAAGATCAGGGACTCACGGGAAGATATCACAACACAACTCTAGACACAAATAAAAATAATACAAGCTTTATATTACAAGCCAGGGGCCTCGAGGGCTCGAATACATAGCTCGATACACAAGAGTCAGCGGAAGCAACAATATATGAGTACAGACATAACTTAAACAAGGGTGCCTTAAGAAGGCTAGCACCAAAAGCAACAACGATCGAAGAGGCAAGGCCGCCTGCCTGGGACCTCCTAACTACTCCTGGTCGTCAGCAGTCTCCACGCAGCAGTATTCGTCGGTGGTGGCATCTGGCTCCAGGTATCCGCCATCTGGTTGCATCAACCAGAAAGAAGAAAGAAGGGGGAAAAGGGGAGGCAAAGAAACCGTGAGTACTCATCCAAAGTACTTGCAAGCATCAAATCTATACTAAGTATGCATTGGTATCAAATGGAAGGTTTGTATCTGTGGACTGAACTACAGAATGCCAGAATAAAGGGGGAAGGCCTAGCCTATCAAAGACTAGCATCTTCAAGCAGCTCCGAGCATCTTGCAGCATGTAGAAGAGTAAAGAATAACAGTTTATAATTAACAAGCATGTTGTAACATCAACGCCCAGAGATCCTTCCCCGACTCCCTGCAGGAAAGCAATCTCGGAGCCACATATCCATCACATATCTCAAGTATCCATTTCTAGTTATATAGGATCAGGATATAAGTCTGAACGTCCATTACCGTGGACACGGTATTCAAATATATAACTTCCCTGCAGGGGTGCACCATGTTACCCAACACGCTCGATCACTCTGGCCGGACACACTTTACTGGGTCAATGCCCGGCGTCGGAAGATCAACACGTCGCAGCCCTACCTAGGATCAGTAGAGAGGTCCCCGCCGGTCTACATCCTAAGCACTTTGGGGTCTTGGGCCCATCGCCCGCAGCACTCTGGGTCGTTGCAAGCAGGGTGGATACCAACACCGCCTCGGATGGCCAGCATGATCCGACCGTGTCGCACTGTTGAACTGGACGTTTGACAAAGCTTCGGCTGATACTGCGATGTCGAGGCCCATATCTATTATCATGTGGTGGTTAGTGCATAAAGGCCAGAGGCCAGCTCAGAACAAATACCCAAACCTGTTAGTGCATTGGGGGCTCGTGGAGACGAGCAGAGACTCACAATAAGGTGACCCCGTCGCCCCGTCTTGTGGACTTACGGCAAGGGCCCAGACTGCCAGGCCGTGCCACGTGGAAAACTCACGGGTGCTCAACGGGCCTGCTCGACTTTCTCATCAACTTGCGGGTACCCCTCAGGGCCGACCCGACTTCAACAAAGGTCTCAAGTAAATTCTGGGTAACCATGTGTCCAAACATCAAGGGGAAAACCCGAGGAATCACCCTCGGTGGATTCCACTCGATATAATCATCAGGGTGAACGTAAGAGGAACCACCCTCGAGGTTCACACTTGAGGGGTTGCACGACAGAGTCGTATCGAGAGTGGTCAAGGAGGAATCACCCTCGATGACCACGACCGAATAGCTACACTACAGAGATCTCATCAGGAGTGATGTATGAGGTTTCACCCTCGGCACTCGATGGTAACTCTGCAGAGTTGAGCAACAAAAGGAGCGTGATGTGATGTGAGGTGTCGGGCTCTGGTCGTCAATCACGTTGATCGAGTCGTCGATGATGAAGCAGGGGCAACAAGGACAAGTGGGGGTCACTGATGGATCACTAACCAACCTATACTAAGCAGTTTAGGATAAGCAAGTAAGGTACAACAACAGGTACAAAAGCAGGCTATGCATTAGAATAGGAGCAATCAATTACAGAAGCAAAATCTAATGCGAGCATGAGAGAATGGAATGGGTGATATCGTGATGATCAAAGGAAGGGATTGCCTGGAAGCTCCGCTGAAAAGGGGTAGAAGTGTCGTCAATGATGTAGTCGATCACAGAGGCATCAGCAACGGTCTCGGGGTCTACCGGAGAGAAGAGGGGGAAGAAACATTAAATACACGCAAACATATGCATAACAAGACAATAAGTGGGGCTAGAGGTGTTCTAACGCAGCATTAGGCGCTACTGGCGAAGGTGGGAAACATCCGAGAAAGTTTTCCCGGTTCCGGACGTCTGTCACATAGATGAACCGGAGGGGAAAGGTTCGATGTTTGCTAAGATAGGGACGTGTGGCGGGATAACGGACCAAGTATTCAGATTTGTCTCATCGTTCTGAGCAACTTTAATGTATAAAACTTTTTCATCCGAGTTATGGATTATTTTCTATGTTTTTTCAAAGTTTTAGCAATTTTTTGGAATTAATATTAATTACTAAATTCAACTGAAAAGGAAACGGAAAAACTGACGCCCACACGCGTGGGTGTTTGCAGATCGCCCACACCTCTCCATCACCACTCATTTTGCCACATATGAATAGATGACATCAGCAGAAATCTTTTTGGTTTTTGGCTTAAAAATATTTTATCTCCTAAATAAAAAAGCAAACTAAAAATCTGTTTTCACCATTAAATCCGTCTCAACGAGATCTTCAAAACTAGACCCCATGTTGATATGTTTCAACGAATTTTTTTTGCCCAGAAGTTGCCATGATGTTTACACTATAGTTGCCATAGTGCTTAAACTAAAGTTGCCATGTGGTAATTTTAGTTTGTAGATCATGGCAATTTTAATTTTTTGATGAAGGCAATTCTAGTACTTTGACCATAAAAATATTTTTTTATTGAACAATGGCAATTTTAAGTGCATGTATCATGGCAATTTTAGTTTATGGTGCATAGCAAGTCTAGTTTTCTTAATTCTCCGCTTTATAATATGTTAAAATTTACTTTTAAATGTAAAAGAAAATAGTAAAAAAATATCATGGCAACTTTAGTGTAAATATCATGGCAATTCATGTGCAATAGACATGACAACTTTTAACCAATTTTTTTTGCCAAAATATATCGGTATGAGATCTAGTTTTGAAGATCTCGTCGTGAGGGATTTAATGGTGAAAATGGATCTTCAATCAGATTTTTCATTTAAAAGATATAAAACATTTTAAAAACTGAAAATCCGAAAAGATTTTCGCATGCATGCATGCGATGACGTGGCAATCTATTTGGATTAGAGACGTGTGGTGGGTCTCCTTTCCTTACACACGTGTGGCAGTTATCGACGTCCAAAGGAAACTATGTTGTCATCACTGCAACAGTAGTCAACTGGCTGGTTGACCAGTCAACAGGGCCCACGCGGGACCCACTATGAGTGACTGGGCCCTGCCTAGTCATCCGTTGACTGGTCAACTGGGTCCAGTGGGACCCAGCAATCAGTGTCACATGTTTTAATTAACAGATTAATTATTTTAACAGATTGGGTTAGTTAAACTGCAGGTCCCACTGTCATTCACTTAGGGGATAATTAAGAGCATGTTTAACCCCTAATTAGCCTGGCCACGCTAGTGTTTATCGACGGCGGGAAGCAGGGCACGGCGAGGGTCGCCGGCTGGCCGATTCTGACGGCCGTTGGGTGCGGGAGCGGGCGTGTTGGAGAGCCTTCGGTGCGGCGCGTCTAGGGGTGGCATCGGGGTGGCCAGAGAAGGTCTACAGCACGGACGTCGAGGACAGTGGCGCCGAGAGCTCAGGCAAGAAGCGGGGAGGCGAGCAACATGCGCGGCCTCACGCCGGGAAGCATGGGCGCGCGGCCAGCGAGGCACGGGCGCGGCCATGGGAGACGGCTACGGTGGCTGTAGCAGGCACTAGCAGCGGCAGCGGAGAGACGGGCGCGCGCGGAGGGGAAGCGGGGTAGCTGCAGCGAGCGAGGCGACGATGGGTGCGGGGTGCGCGCAGGACGAGCGGTGATGGCCGGGGCGAACTGGGCCATTGGCCGCAGCCGGAGCACGAACACGCCGGTGGTATCTACGGCTACCACGGGAGAGTACGAAGAGAGTGAGGAGGCGGTGATCATGGCGGAGCTGTAGGGGTCTGGCAGCGGGCTCGTTGGAGTCGTTGGGGAGGAGGACGGGGACAGTTGCATTCCGGTGGTGAGGCGGCGTCAGCGCGGTCGGCGAGCGACGAGCGCGGCGTCAGCAGGCGTCGGACGACGAGGGAGAGGCGACGGGGGCGCAAGGG
>LT934116.1:713585661-713646873 GCA_900231445.1 Triticum turgidum subsp. durum | reverse complement strand
TGTTTCTATTTTGCATTTTCTTTTAATACCAAATGAATTTTGTTTTGAACAAAACTTGGCACGTAAATCTAACTCAATACCTTGAGATGCAATAAAAAGTTTGGGGATCAAAGGAGTTGTCTAACCATTTTTAGAAATTGAAAAGGCAAATGTAATAATTGTTGGACCACAAAATAAAATCCAAGGGACATTTTGGGAAGTCAAATGAGGTTGGTTTCAACATGACAAATAACCAGAGATTATTTCCACACTTTGAACATTTTAGCTTTCATGTTTGAAAATTTTAGTTTGGGACTTTAATTTGAATTCGAAATTTGAACCAGTTTCGAACCAATGCGAGTTTATCAACAGTAATCATGGTGACATGGCATCCTTAGCAGAGGATTACCGTAGCTTAATTATCCAGGCGTCACAATGTTTCTCCTCTCCCGCAGGAATTCTGGAAGTCGTCTACTCTCTCTGAAGTCGTCTTTTCTCTACCTTATAGAGGTATATTTCTTCGTATTTTTTTATATACTCCCGTAGCTTATTATGTAGATATTTTTCTTCCGTAAAACAGCTTGACCCTAATTTTTCAAATAGCCATCATTTTTTACTCGTTCATCCAAAATAGGCAAAATCAATGCCAATATTTTCGTCTTGATTCCACCTATCTAGTGAATCTATCAAATAAACTTTTTGCAACTTTCAAATTTCAAATTTTTTTCAGATTCATACATAAATTTCTTTTGATCATATCTTTTTTATCCGTACCTCCGTTTTCGATGAAACCAACGCCTAGATCTTCGTAACGATCCCCTCTATCCAGTAAACCAACTTGAACATGTTTTTGACAATTTAAAATTTGAGTTTAGTTCAGATTAGTATTCGATCTTGTTTCGTCTATTTCTTGAGTTTCGTAACTCCGTTTGAGTTGATTCTTTTTTGCAAATCGTAGCTAATCACATGTACCTATTGTTAAGATAAAATCCACATAAATATAATGATGTTAAAATTTGTTTTCTTTTTAGATTCATTATTTGCTTGTTTTCGAGTTTTATTTGGATTTTTTCTCGTTTTCTCGTTGCATCTTTTGCTTGAGTGCTTATGTATGCAATTGCTTGCTTATGGTAGATTGGTCGGAGTGTGACAAGTAGAACTACCAGAATTATGAGTGCGAAGAACCTTCATTAACATTACAAGGCAAGTTCACACTTTGATCATATTTTTCAATACCCAGTTTTTTACTATGCATTAGTTTCACCCTCAAAGATTGCATGAGTAGGATTGGGAATTGGGCATTGCTATGTAGTTCATGAGGTAGGAACCTATGATCCTTGAGACACCCCGGGGTTTATTCGTTATGTCATATATTGCTTAGCCATGCTCATAAACGGGGATTGGTATGTGTGATTAATCCAAGTTGCGAGAGATAATAATTTTGGACAACATAAGGTGGCAACTTTAACACACATCTGGAGTGGAATGGTTGGGGCACCCTGGAGAACCCAGTGCTTGCCCAAGGGAATCCTGGAGTACCCGTGTGATTACCCTATGGAATGCCACCCACGGTCAAAGGGATCACATGATATTTCATGTCTAGAAACTTCCGTGTACAACCACAAGCCATTATGGGCTCTGGCATAGTTGAGTAAGTTGTGTGAGCTCTTGAAGAGGTGGACTAGCAGATGTAGGGGGATTGTAGGTGTACCGGTCCACCCGGAGTAGAGAGTAAATGCTTCAGAAAGGCTGTATCTCGGTCATCCCGTTCTCAAACACCAGGCAGTGCGAGGACTTCAAGGGAGGCGATTGAGTCTTGTGGGGAAAAGTGCGCAACCTCTGCAGAGTGTATAAACTAATCATGATTAGGCGTGTCACCGGTTATGGACAATTTTGAGTATCTGGAAGTGAATATTTTGTTGATCTCGTCACTCTTTATTTAATGTATTGGGTTTAATGATTAATTATGGGATTGAGTTGGGGTTACTTTCTCAATATTGGGTACAAGTTTGTAGTAAATAAAATTTATTCCTTTGTTGTAGGAAAAAAATTTAGCTTTATGCAAAAGTCAAACTTAGAGCCTCCACCAGCCAAATATGCATGTAGTGATAGCCATTGTTCATCATTATTCCGTGGTGTGAATTTGCCAGTACATTCAATGTACTGACCTACATGGCTGCAACGTCTCATGTTACAGCAATCTTACGACGAGTAAGTGATACGTTAGGGTTACGATGTCTACACTCAACTTTGCCGTTGGTGTTGTTGGGACTCCACAACTTTGATGTTACTTCCACTATATGGATTGAGGTAATAGTATTTACATTACTTTATACATGTGATTTATCTCTGTTATAAATCCTTGAGTACTGTGTGTGTCAGCATACCGATCCAGGGATGACACTTAAGCACAGAGATTTTGATCCATTTGGGCCGGGTCGCTACAAGATGCTATCAGAGCACATGTTGACCGTAGGACGTGACCCCTAGAAACTGGCAAACCCATAGAAAAGATTTTCTCTAGAACGTTATTTTCAAAAAGATCTTTTACGTCTCTTCTTTTCTGAGCTTTATCAAATATTCCCTTTTAGTTAGACTATACCCTTTCCCCTTTTGACCACATGAAGATTCGACTGATGAGACCACTCTAAGAAGTACACGATATCGGGCAACTAAGACCACTTCGGAATGAAGAGGATTTTATCATACAATATAGTAATGGAAACTACAACGGTTGAACACCAATGACTAGGAGAATTTTAAGGCTCTGAAGAATTTCCAGATTGGTATGACCTTGGAATGTTACCCTTATGTAATTTGTCAGACTATTGAAGCTGTCAATACCCGAGATCTAGGTGTGTCGGAGAAAGACTGGAAACATGGATGCATTATAACTCAAAGTTTTTGTGAAGAAAACCCTAAGGCAGGGGAAATGAACTATGGAATGATAGCTCATGGCAATGACAAGGACATAAACACGGTTATGCATGATGTTATCGCCCGCTTATGCTATTGTCATCGTGCTGAGTTAAGCACGCATTTCGTCGGAAGGATTGGATGGCACAAGGGCTAGTGGAGCACCTATCAGCAACAAATGAAGTCTTAGCCTTAGCTGGAGTATCACTAGGATTTGGAGTATTACATCAAGAAGTTTAAGATGGACCTTCAGGAAGCCATATTTTACAAGGAAGCATTTTGTGAAGAACTCAGGACCCAGAAGCGGAAAGTAGCCAAGTTGGAGGAGCAAAACCTTGAGATACCGGAGATTCATCAGGAACTGAAAGACAATAGGACAATGGTTCATGCCAATGATTTTGAAACCCAGAAGTTTGGAACGTAGCTCCAGAATATTAAAGGACGTCATGAGAGACTTCCCGTCAACATAGATGACCTGGAAAAATAACTTGAGAAGGACAAGCACAATCGGAAGAAGCCCATCGAAGACATGAACAAGACTTGAAGAGTTTGGCGACTTTGAAGATTTATTGACCTTTAGAAGACCAAACCCCTGTTATATACTTACGTTAGATGCGATGATTGTGAGTTGTCATTTGTTTGATATTTTTTCGACAGCCACAAATAAAATATGTTTATTCAAAACCATTGTTTGTATTGTGTGTATCCCTCTCTATCTCTCTTATCTCACCCCAAAACCCCGGACCCAATAGAGGATGAATGGAGATGGGCTCATATTTTCTGGACCGATGACTCAACTGGAGGCAGACCGATAGATTCAGAACATGGAAGATCACATGAAGAATAACACTATAGCCAGAAAAGATATGGCCGAGCATGCTCTTCAGTTCTTGGAAAGAGGCGCTGCTACTTGGTGGAGGATGTACCAAACCATCAATAGATGGCAAAGAGTAACCACTTGGGAAGAATTTAAGTTGACTCTGCTAAAGTGTCGGTTTGTGTCCCAGAAGTTGAAGCCTTATGGAAATGATATGAAGAAACCTTGTGCATGCAAGCTCCGTGGAGAAATAGGACACACCCATAAAGAACACAAGGATGAATGCCCTCATTATGAAGAAAGTCACCCAGCTGAAGAATGCCAAACTAGGCAGATTACTTGTTTCTTGTGTGAAGGGACTACCCACTACCCTTTTCAGTGTCACATTTACCCCATTGTACAACGAACCATCCAGCAGAAGAGAGAAGCAATGAAAGGAGCCTTCTTGGAAATTTTATAAGAACCTGTGATGAAGGAAAAGGTGGAGGACACACCTGAAGAATACCCAGTTAAACCCTGCACCAAGTCAGGCTATTCATGTGGAGAAGAAGGACACATCTCCCAGAATTGTCTGAAGGGAGATCTAGTAGAACTCCTGACAGAGGAAGTAGAGTATGACCCATAGGGAATAAAAGCCCTGATTGGCATGGGAAAGTCCAGGAAGAGAAATAGATTGGATTCCAGGAACAACCCAATTTCTAAAAAGAAGGACCTGAGTCATATCACATGTTTCAGGTGCAAAGATTCATGACACTAATTCAATGATAGCTCAAAAGGGAAGATGAGGACCCAAGAAGGCTATGTAATCACTAGGAAACCTCGAGACTTGTCAGAAGTAATATGTTCCCGTTGTAATGAAGTAGGGAACTTTGCCAGAGATTGTCCCAATGAGAAGGAGGCTTGTGCTAAATAGTTGAGTTTAAAATAAGGAAATATAGTAGTAGTACTAGTGGGAACATTTCTTTTATATTGAGGTGTTGAGTTGAGGCATGTAATGGAAATACAGGAGATTGTAATAATTTGAGAATCAATAAAGTTAGCATCATTGGTACTGATCTGGATTTTATGAGTAGTTACTCTATGAAGAAGGATTTTAACCATTTTCGAGGATATGAGAAATATGGTCTATGTAAGAATTTGTGCATTTTAAGGGTGGTAGTACCCTATGAGGACACTTGACCCCTAGAAAAGATAATGATATTGCACGGACTGGACTTCAGACAAAATAAGTATGCGTTTTATCTCGATACGCGGGATACCCAAGAATATGAAGGGATGAAGTACTATTGGATATAAAGAAGGTATAATGTTGGTAATATGGAGCAACTGTAACTCCTTGATGAGTCTGAGTAATCACGTCTTAGTTTGGTACCAAAAGAAGGAAGGGAGACAGTACAATTGGATGGATTTAAGAATGTTGGAAAGCTGGAAGTTGGAATAATGATCAGTTGCCCCTGATGACGAGTTCAAGGTTTACAAGTGATGAGATGGTCCATACCCCACAGGCCCCAGGACCTGCCAAGAAGCAAGCACACTCGTGCTGAGGGAAAAACCCTGAAAGAAGTTACGACTTTATCAACATACGATCTTATAGGAGTTTACGCAAAACCTAAGAGATGTGAAGAAACAATAGATGTTCGTTTGGCTTGCAGAATCAATGGATTTATCTGAACTTGGTTCATCAACAAGAAAAATTCTGCAATGCTTGTGAGGATGATCGAGTGTTAGAAAGCGAGATTCACTAAACCATATACAAGGTAATGATTTGGGTGCGGAATGGATTGATCACCATGCCAACTTACTCTTATTATTCGACTCTGCTATGTGGGATGGCAAATCTGAGTGACTTACCTATAGTAGAGGGACGGCGATACTAAGCTTAATTGAACCTTAGAATGGTATGACAATTTTCCCTTGTACAAGGCAGCTGTTGCCAATCGTAGGTCATACGGTGAGAGTGAAGCCCAGACCCATTTCCTGCAGGAGAAACCATAAATTATTTACCGCCATGAGATATTGATAGTTGTTTAGTACGGGCGCCAGACCTGTTAGCTAAGAAGACCCAGTCTCGGAAGAACCTTACCAAGATAAAAGGACACAAAAATTGAGGAAAAAGATTATGCCACTATCGTACGAGCCTAGAGAAGGAATTATCTTGAAGATCTGAGAAGATCGACACTGTCAACAATAAGGATAGAGTATATGAGTTTTGATAGAACCGTAACCATGATTCTAAGGGTGGTAGCACCCTAGACCCTCTGTAATGATCAATGGATTTTGAGGAGACCCCCGAACCCAACCTAATTCCTGCTAGCCTCTCCGAATCTCGAGGGCGAGATTCATTTTAAGGGTGGTAGGTTTGTAACATCCCAAAATTCTAAATTTTGGAATGTTATATTAAATAAATAGTTTTGATTGTTTGTTTGATTGTGGTGTGGTTGTTTGTGTGAAATTGACTGAAACTTGAAACTTTTTGAAAGTTAAATGAGAGGGAATGAAATGACTTTCCCAAACTTTCACCTTGCATTTATGATCTCCATGAATTCAAATTCTTTTCAAATACAAAACCCTAGAGAGAAGATGACATGACTTCTTCCATTATAAATGAAAAGGGTTTTGAAAAGATTTGAATTTCATTTGGAAATATTTCCAATTCAGAAACTTTATGCAACTCAATGATTTTCAAGAGAGAAGATAAAATGACTTCTTCAAATCATATGAAATATGAGTTGGAAGTTAAAAGAAATCAAATTTAAAGTCCCTTTGAAGGAATTTCCAAAATCATTTTCAGTTTGGAGTTATTTGGTTTTTATTCAAATTATTTTTCTCCAAAAATAAGATATTTGTAAAATAGGGTAAAATGATTCCCTACATTAGAAAATTGGAGAAAAATAAATTTGAAATCATTTTGGTATTTTTAGAAATGATTTTTATTGGGTTTAATTGCTCCAGTAGCACTATTTGGTTTATTTGAATTTTTGTGGATTTTATTTGACTCTGTAAAATAGCTCATGTTGTAGAAAATGTTTTTATGAAAATTTTGATACATAATATGACTATGTACAATTTTATTTTTAATTTCGTTATTTAGTTTTTTCCCTTTCTTTTTTTATTTAAATAAAAAGAAACTCTATGTGCGGCCCATAACTATCCGACCCCCACGTGCCCAACATAGTCAGCAGACAGGCCCGTAACCGTTTTTATTTATTTTTTGGTTATGCTTGGAGAAAAAAATATTATTTTCAGAAATATTTCTTTTTCGAAAAAAAACTGCAGCGTGCGCACGGCCCTCCCGTGGTGCTTTTTAGCCCATGCGATTCCCTTCATTTTATTTGTTCATCTATGTTTAGTCCCATATTGCCTAGTCTTTAACCCCTAAACTTTTTTCCACCTATAAATATAGATCCATAGAGCCTTCAAAAATTATCCAATTCGTGTTAAATCAATATTTCGGTTTGACTAGATTCATTAAAGAAACATATATTCTCCTCTTCGGCGGGAATACTGGAAGTCGTCTCCTTTCTCTGAAGTTGTCTTTTCTCTACCTTATAGAGGTATCTTTCTTCATATTTTTTATATACTCCCGTAGCTTATTATGTAGATATTTTTTTTCCGTAAAACAGCTTGGCCCTGATTTTTTAAATAGGCATAACTTTTTACTCGTTCATCCAAATTAGACGAAATCAACGCCAATATTTTCGTCTTGATCCAACTATCTACTGAATCTATCAAATAGACTTTTTGCACCTTTCAAATTTTGAAATTTGTTCAGATTCATACTTAAATTTATCTTGATCATATCTTTTTAGCCATACCTCCGTTTTCGATGAAACCAACGCCTAGATTTTCGCAACAACCCCCTCTATCCAGTAAACCAACTTGAACATGTTTTTGATAATTTAAAATTTGAGTTTAGTTCAGATTAGTATTTGATCTTGTTTCGTCTGTTTCTTGAGTTTCGTAACTCCGTTTGAGTTGATTCTTTTTGCAAATCGTAGCTAATCACATGTACCTACTGTTAAGATCAAATTGACGTAAATATAATGATGTTAAAATTTGTATTCTTTTTAGATTCATTATTTTCTTGTTTTCGAGTTTTATTTGGATCTTTTCTCATTTTCTCGTTGCATCTTTTGCTTGAGTGCTTATGTATGCAATTGCTTGCTTATGATAGATTGGTCGGAGTATGACGAGTAGAACTACCAGAATTATGAGTGTGAAGAACCTTCATTAACAGTACAAGGCAAGTTCACACTTTGATCATATTTTTCAATACCCCGTTTTTACTATGCATTAGTTTCACCCTCAAAGATTGCATGAGTAGGATTGGGAATTGAGCATTGCTATGTAGTTTAGGAACCTATGATCCTTGAGACACCCCGGGGTTTATTCGTTATGTCATATATTTCTTAGCCATGCTCGTAGATGGGGATTGGTATGTGTGATTAATGCAAGTTGCGAGAGATAATAATTTTGGACAACATAAGGTGGCAAATTTAACACACATCTGGGTGGAATGGTTGAGGCACCCTGGAGAACCCAGTAGTTGCCCGGGCACCTGAAGAACCTAGTGCTTGCCCAAGGGAATCCCGGATTACCCGTGTGATTACCCTATGGAATGCCACACAGGCTTAAAGGGATCATATGATATTTCATGTCTAGAAACTTCTGTGTGCAGCCACAAGCCATTATGGGCTCTAGCATAGTTGAGTAAGTTGTGTGAGCTCTTGAAGTGGTGGACTAGTAGATGTAGGGGGATTGTAGGTGTACCGGTCCATCCAGAGTAGAGAGTAAATGCTTCAGAAAGACTGTGTCTCGGTCATGTCGTTCTTAAACACCAGGCAGTGCAAGGACTTCAAGGGAGGCGATCGAGTCTTGTTGGGAAAAGTGCGAACCTCTGCAGAGTGTATAAACTATTCATGATTAGCCGTGTCCCTGGTTATGGGCAATTTTGAATATCTGGAGGTGAATATTTTGTTGAAGTCGTCACTCTTTATTTAATGTATTGGGTTTAATGATTAATTATGGGATTAAGTTGGGGTTACCTTCTCAATATTGGGTACAACTTTGTAGTAAATAAAATTTATTGCTTTGTTGTAGGAAAAAAAATTAGCTTTATGCAAAAATCAAAATTAGAGCCTCCACCAGCCAAATATGCATGTGCTGATAGCCATTGTTCATCATTATTCTGTGGTGTGAATTTGCCAGTACATTCAATGTACTGACCTACATGACTGCAACATCTCATGTTGCAGGAATCTTACGACGAGTAAGTGATACGTTAGGGTTACGGTGTCTACACTCAACTTTGCCGTTGGTGTTGTTGGGAACTCCACAACTTTGATGTTACTTCCTCTATATGGATTGAGGTAATAGTATTACGTTACTTTATACATGTGATTGACCTCTGTTATAAATCCTCAAGTACTGTGTGTGTCAGCATACCGATCCAGGGATGACACTTAAGCACAGAGACTTCGATCCATTTGGGTCGGGTCGCTACAACCTCACACGTAGCAGGAACGACACTGCCGAAGATGCCAGTAGTGCTCCTGTAGGAGTGGGTGTGTCCCTCGTTGCTTCCTTGTCTTCTCTTGAGCACTCGGTCAAACACATGGTGGGCATGGCGAGCGCAAGGTTAGAATCGTGCAAGGTGGATACTGTTACCACTAAGACGGGAATGGAGGAGGCCGGGTTCTGCGAGCCCATCGTCCTAATTAATAGTGCTTCCGCTGTCGGTGACATGGTGGACGGAGTCGATGCCGTCGCAGCACCCATGGAGGCCGCGACCCAACTGGCCATGGACGAGGTGCTGCACGCAGGTGTTGCGGTGGCCGCGGTGACGACATCCAAAGGATTTGATGCTGGTGCCGTGGAACAGCTGGCGAGGTGGTCGATGCCGCGCTTGAGGTTGAGGTCAACTCTTGCAACGTGTGCCGTCAGGGCGGTCACGGTCACAGTCTAGACTCGAGGCGATGTAGAATCCAGCGCCGCCACTATGGGGACGCACGTAGATGTGGCCCTGTGCATGGATGGAGCGGAGGCCGTGGCTGGCATGGAGATGTCCTCGGCCGTCACTGTTTGCACAGAGCCTGCAACCAAACTGGTGGTGGAGTTGGTGCTGCACGTAGACGCAGACGTTGTTGAGGAAGCCGTCCCTGCTGGTGTAGGGGTGTGCCTTGGGTTGGAGAAGGCCTGACTCGCAGCAGGCATCGTCGAAGCAGGGACAGCCCCGAATTCGTCGGCGCGCTCATTGTTGACGCGATGATTCCGGTGAAGGTCGGCGACGTCAGATCAGAGATCCTGCTTGACTGCATCGATTCGTGTTGAGAACTTGTCTAGGCTGCTGTGGAGGTCCCCGAATGCTATCGCCATGGCCTTTTGTAGCCTCGCCTTCGACTTGGCAAAACTCCGGTCCAGATCGCGGGCTAACCAGGCCCTGAGAACCTCATACGTTGCCAAACCCTCCGGCGAAAGGCTCGCCAGGAGCTCCGCGCGCCGTTGCGAATCCATGGAACTAATTAGGGGGGGGGGGAATTTGGGTGGAATTTTGGTGGAGAATTAAACGGCTCTGATGCCAATTGTGAGGATCTCAGTACCAATTCACTATATTAGCCATGGATTTGATTACAACTCTTGAATTTTAGAGGAGAACTAAGAGGAAGAAGGAGAGCAGAGGAGGAAGATAGGCTTCAGAGGAACTAGCGCGCCTCACGCCAGGCCAAAGGCCTTTCCATCCAAGCTAACTCGTGTGTAGTTGCCCCCGTTGTATATGTAGTCCATGTCTTCCTTGTGGGCTGGGTCCCGGCTGAGGCCCAGCGAGGCCCAGGTCACTGACACAATATTTGGCAGAATGCCAAATTTTGGCAGCAAACCAATTATGCACATATTCTGTGGATCCCTATAAAAGGAATGCCAGTTGAATGAATCAGATCAAATAGAACCAACAAATTTCTGCGATGCATGGGTGGGCCGAGGCGAGAGTGTTACCCTCAGTGACGAATGCAAGGGTGGATTCGTTGTTCGTGAAGGCTTTTATTTTTCAAAAATGATAAATACACCACCTCAGATTTTTTTGAAGACATCAAATATGCCCATGCGTTGCAACGGAAAAAATCGATGAAGCCAACTTACACGATGGACGTGGCGACACTCGAGCAACGAGTAGCGGAAGGCGGCATGGAGTCGGAGGAGGAGCACGAGGCCATCATTGCCGCTAGGATTGGAGTGGGGAGAGGTCCACCTCCAGTTCTCATCCAATGATGCTTCCTTGTGCCCGTGCCCGCCTCCTCTATGTTGCCATGTTGCAAGGTTACACCTCAACATGAGTCCCTTCTGTTTGCATGTTTCTCTATTCTCTCTACCTAGCTAGCTCACTCTATGTGACGGGGGGATAGGCCCCAGGTAGCCTCATCCGCACCTTAGCAGATTTCAAGACATTGGGGCTAGCCTAGCCCCTCAGTCCGACTGGTCGCAAGGCCGGCATCCGGGGCCGGCTAGAGCCAACCGGCCGCCTCCTGGAAGGCGGAGAGGGCATGGGCCGACTCCTGACAAGCGGCCCATCGCCACCTCAAAGTCTGCACCCACCTGTTGCGACAAGACAGGGCATGGAAACAGTGCCACCTGCCACCCTCAAATCCTGGAAGGAATGTGGCTACAGTGCAGACGTACCAGACGGACCCCCTTCACCTGGCACGACAATGTAGCCACGCGACCCATGACAATGCCTACGTCAGGCAGGGCCATGCCCCCACGACGGGCGGTCGGTGTGGCCCGCAAGCGGCGGGCCCCACCAGCCTGCTTCTCCCAGAAGACGGCAAGGCCAGAGCAGGCGGCCTCAATGGGAGGCCGACTCCTAGCAGGCGGCAACCCCTCCCCTTGTAGTATGTGCACAATTAACCAGAGGCGATGGGGTGTGGCTACAGTGATCTCCCCCAGGCGACGACACTGTAGCCATGTGCTCCCCGACCAGGCCATCGTCATCAGGGGCAGGGCTACAGTGCAGCCTGGTCCCCCTCGCCCGCTGGTGACTGGCCCTACCTATCGGCCGAGTCCATGTCAGCCGGCGGGACCCACTAGGCGGCGACCCCCAGCAGCTGACGGAGAAGCCGGAGCCCAGAGACACCAACGACCAGGTCCGAGGACCAGCCAGATTACCATTGCACCCCTGGGGGGTAGGCCTATATAAAGCCCCCAGGGTCACCCATGCAAAGGGTTCAGCCCCTTTAGATCACACACACACACCCATAGCTATGGAGAGGTAGTGCAAGCATCCTTCTTCCTCCTCTAGCCCGGACAACTCAAGGAGCATCCTTGTACTGCTATTGATCATAGTGATGTGGAGACCCCGCAGAGCAGGATTAGTGGTGTTATCTCCACGGAGAGCCCCGAACGTTGGTAAGACCCGACGTCATTTGCGGTCTTGCCTACTCCCGCTTCTAGAGCCCAACAATGTTCTATTGACCCCCTACATGATTAGCCACCAATTGGCATATGTCAAGGAAATACCACGACATTTGGCGCCCACCGTGGGGCAAGGCGCACCGTTGTCCGGAGACACGTTCTGGACAGGAACCCGTTTCCTTCACCGCGAGCACAACCAGCCCGGCTCGCCCGTTGGCGTCTGTGCCAACAATCTGCACGGCGTGGAGGCCACCTGCGCCGTGAGCTCGCTCGCCGGTCTCCTCGGCGGCGTCCACCTCACCGACGAGCCTTCCCCCGACGTGGGTCTGGCCAGCTCCGAGAGCTGCCTCGTCGACCTCCTCGACAAGCTCCACATTATTGACGAGCCCGCCTCCGACCTGGAGTCTGTTTGCTCCACCGATCCGCCCGTCGAGATGGTCATCGACTCCGACACGGCAGATGCCTACCCCGACCACGTAGAGATCGTCGACGACCCGCTCCCTCGCGCCGATAGCTTTACCAGCTCCAGCACCGTCATAGAGGTGCCGTTCATCAGTCAGGACGGAGCCTCGGCCGGTGCGGGCCAGGATCAGATCCGTTCGACCCTGCAGGCCCTCGCCACCCCAGTCAAGGATGGCCCGGATAGCGCAACCCTGGAGGCACACTACCTTTCGCTCCTCGACAGAGCCAAGCAGCTGGCCACTGTGAAGCGCCTCGCCGAGGCCTACCAATGTGAGCTCGACTGCGACATAGGCGGCACTCTGGCTGTTGGAGAGCCCAGCCGACTGGGCGCAGTCCGGCATTGCGGCACCACCATCGCTAACATCTTCGAGGCTGACCGCCCTGTTTACGCCACGCCCGCCGAGAAACCGCGTGCCGCCCAGGCGATAGCAGAAGAGTTGGACAATCTGGAGGGCAATGAAAGCCGCCACATGAAGGAGCGCCTTCAGCGGCTCCTCAACACGGCCGCCATCTAGCAGGAAGCCACCCGCCGCGCGACAGAACCCAGCGTGCCGGACGAGACCCGCCTCCATCGCCGCGAGCACGGCGCGACCTCCCGGTCCTCGACAGGCGGCCGAGGCGACCTGGAGCTGGCTGCTAGCCGCAGTCGGCGCACGCACATCTCGATCGAGCGTGATGCCGAAGGCCGCCCAGGAGCAGTGGAACAGCACAACTACTGCCCACTTCCCCCATGCAGGGAGAGGCGTGCTTCACCACCACCTGTTGGGCACCCGACTCTCAGAGACCGGATAGGTCACGACGAGGGAATCAGAGAGAATGATGCCCGCCACCGGATCGACCGGCTTGCTCTGTCCCTGGCAGAAGAAGAAGAAGATACGGTCGGACCACCTTGTTTTGGCCCCCGCATCCGAAATGAGCCCTTCCCTAAAGGATTCTCGCTGCCACAAGACACTCCCAAGTATAAGGGCTCTGTGAAGCCGGAAGATTGGCTGGCCGACTACTCCACCGCCGTCAACATTGCAAATGGAAACAAGTGTGTTACCATGAAGTACATCCCACTCGTGCTCCAAGGCACGACCTGAACACGGCTCAACAGCCTCAAGCCGCACATCGTCAACAGCTGGCTACACTTCTCCGATGTCTTCGTCCACAACTTCACCATCACCTACAAGCGGCCGCCCAAGCCTCACCAACTTTCCTTGTGTGTCCAAGGCCTGATTGAGTCCACTCGCGACTATCTGACACGCGGGGGTGAGCTAAGCAACTCCTACGAAGGGGAGCACGAGGTGCAGGCCATATAATACTTCACGGCTAGGTGCCGACAGGGCACCTTGCTCAAGCACAAGCTTCTCTGCGACGAGCCAACCACTCTAGACGAACTGCTGGTCATAGCGGACAAGTACGCCACAGCCAATTCCTCCATGAAGTCGGAGCTCCGGGTAGACGCGACCGGGAAGGTGCTCCCGCCGGCTTCCCAAACACCGGCTAGTGACGCCAACCGACACCAGCAAAACGATAACAAGCACAAGGCCCAGCAGCCGGCTTCCAGCAACCGGCAGGTAGCAGTAGTCAAAGAGCAGCAGTAGACTGGTTAGCCCAGCACCAAGCAGCAGAAAACTATCAAGCGAGCGTGGCTGCCCGCCCTCTCCTTTGAGCAAGCCCTTGACACCCCGTGCAAGTTCCACAGTGGCGCGAAGCCGTCCAACCACACCACTCAAAAGTGCAACTGGCTAGCTTAGATCGCCAAGGGCGAGGCCCTCCCGCCTCCTCCGCCAGCCGACCCTCCAGCTCCAGCCGTTCAGCAGCCGGCAGCCTGATCAGTCGGCACCATTCAAGACGAGTTCCCTGAAGAGCATGCTGCTTACGTCGTCTTCACGAGCCAAGCCGGCGATAGGCATAGCAGGCGGCAACAACACATAGAGGTCAATGCTGTCAGTACAAAAACTCCCACCCGCATGTTGGGGTCTACGGTAGGGTGCGTCGACTGCAAATTAAAATTTCCTATGCGCAGAACAACCAAGAACATGCTACGGGAGATGGATCACAGATCGTTACCACTAGACGTGCAGTGCCGTTGAACGGAAGTAGATTGAGGCAGGGCATGCGACTAGTGAGCTTTAGCATCACTGCTAGCCAACATACCTATCCGGTAAGCAACTCCTTGCTAATCGCATCTCTATACGACTCCTGTCGGTCGGGAAGGTATCTCATACCCTGGCTCCCAACCTTCTTTGCCACAAGGCCCAAAACTGTTTTGATAGCCTTGTCAAGTTAACCTGATGCAGTGCATGTCCGTGTATGACACGAACCCTTCAGTTCAAGGACACCCAGCAGCACCCCAATTTTATGAGCCCACTACTAGACGTACTTGACATGCGAAGGTCTAACATCGGGAATGGCAATTTACTTGATATTCATGAGGGATCTTTCTACCATTCTAACAAGCATAGAAACAAAGAAGCATAACAATCACAAATAAACACATATTGTGAAATAGTATGGCTCCTTCATGGACGTTCTTCCAGGTCGGCTCCAACTCCGATGACCATCTACGAACTCCATCTTGTTTGTCACGCTGGGATGCCAAGCCACCAACCTGATCTCTATTATCCAACTACTACAACTAGTAATGAATTTACATAGAGTCACAAGTCGACATGCAGGTCGTTATACAATATAATGACAACACTTTGGCTCCTGTCGGCTGACAAACATGACACGCAGGCCATGTATAAATTACACACATGCGTCACATACACATGAGCCATACTATTCACATCAAACCTGCAAAACAAAGTTACACATAGAATCACATTCTACCAGCGGGCGGGGTTTGAAGAGGCAGCGCCCCTCGCGGGTGCGGGCAGCACCCGACGTTTTCAGAAATCACAGATTGCATCTGAACTCCGATCATGCCGAATTTTCTGATTTGACCGATCTCATCAATCATCGCGAGTCCGATTCGGATTTACGTTTCACTGTTAACCCCGATGTCGGATACCGACTGGTAGGGGTAGGTTGTGTCATGACCTCATCGGCTCCGATCATCAGAAAACATAGCCACATCAATCCCCATGTGCAGTTGGTCTCATCAACCGTGCACACAACCGATCTCATCAACGACAACAGATCTCATCTGTCGTCTCCACATATCTAATATGCATATGATCTGAATCCAAATCCTATAGCAGAGGCCCTGATACCACTGTTGGGATCTATGGTAGGGTGCGTCAACTGCAAATTAAAATTTCCTACGTGTAGAACAACCAAGAACATGCTACGGGAGATGGATCATAGATCCTTACGATTAGACGCGTAGTGCCGTGCAACGGAAGTAGAGTTGAGGCAGCGCGTTCCCGGAGTCGCCTCGCGTTCCCGGAGTCGTATCCTCCTTGCCAGTCTCCCACATAGATGATCAGATCCCGCGAACAGGTTCGCTGGAGTGGCGCAAGTGCACCGCCTCTAACGGTATCCGCGCGTGCAGGAGGAACACCGTGCGGCGGACTGCTAGGTCCGATTACACAGTCGACAGCGAGTGGAAGTGGCTATTTGCAACACATGCAAACCCTAGTGACAGCGCCGAAGCAATCAACTGAATAAGTGTGCCGCACCTCCACTATTATAGGCGTCCATCGCGGGATCAACACTTGGGCCTCGCACGGACCCTAAAGACCACAAGTCTACTCGGCTGCAATCCGAATACAGCTTGGATCACATCCGACCAGTGTCCTCGGATCCGACCTTGTAGGTTCCTTCCCTTAAGCGCGCGACCCCTTAGGTTCAAGTCGGCTTGGTCGCAGTTCGAATCACCTATGAACTGCACGGTTGGTAGCGGCCTCTAGCAAGGCATGCCGAACACCAAGTAGACTATGAAGCTGGTTAGGCGAACCTGTACAACGTGTCACACTTATGTTCCCTTTGCCTCACGATATATGTTGTCGGGCTCAAGGCGAGACTGTCATCCTTGTGCTAGCCCGACCTCTTTCTCATTCTAGTGATACTGACCACAAACTGGATTATCTCATAATCCTTGTTGCATGGCCATGCTTATCCTGGTCAGATCACATGAGGGGCCCAGAGTATATCTCTCCTAATCGGAGGGGCAAATCCCATCTTGCTCGACCATGTCTTGTAGCATGGGACTGGACAAACCCGAAACCTACCTTTGTAACTACCCAGTCACGGAGTAGCGTTTGGTCGGCCCAAAGCAAGTCTGTCACCATCCCGAGTACATGCATCATGACAGGTCTTGGGACATAGAATGTATGTTGTACTAGAGACTCATAGATGACATATCGCTGCGTCTCATAGTCGGGTCTGTTTGACTCGGACGTTATCTCGACTCTGATCCGACTACGTCGAATCCAACCAGATGTTTCCAAGTCCATATTATCCGGTTAGAATCCAATGCTCCATGGCTAGTGAGACGAAGCCATCGACCATGTCATATGCTAGTCTAGTCGGCTGCACGTCCACACAACCCTTTCGACTAGGGACCTTTTAGGACAGTCATCATACAATGCATAGTCCCACAAACAAGTCACGTACTTGCTGATACACATCATTGATAATGTCCAAGGACTATCTTTATTCGTAAACACATAGGAAATATCACCATACATGATTGCCTTTAGGGCATATCTTCAACACCGCATGCACTGGTCTGAGAAGCCCATCACTTGGAGCCAAGATGACCACACGGCTGTGATGCCCATCCCGGTCTCATATGCCCTGGTGCTCGAAGCAACCTTTTCAACGGAGAGGCGGAACCATCGTTTCAGCCGAGTGCTCATAGATGGTGGCAACAACATCAATATCTTGTACAGTTAGACCATGGACCGACTGGGCATCAAGACCAAGAAACTTCAGCCAAGTCAGACTGTTTTTCACGGCATAGTTCCAGGCCTGTCCTGCTCCCCAATTAGCAAGATAAAGATTGACGTACTCTTCGGCGACGGAGATCATTTTCGCCATGAGCCAATCTGGTTTGAAGTGGTCGACCTGGAAAGCCCGGATCACGCGCTCTTGGGCCGCCCTGCGCTGACCAAGTTCATGATGGTCCCTCACTATGCATACTTGAAAGCCAAGATGCCAGGCCTCAAGGGCATCATCACTGTTGCTGGAGATTACAAGAATCCACAAGACTGTGCAGCTGCCAGCAGCCGGCTGGCCGAGTCCCTCGTCATAGCTCAAGAAAGACGGCTCCTCGATCGGATGGTAGCAATGACCAGCGAGAAGCCGACCATGCCGACTGATCCCAAGGAAGCTAAAGCAGGGGCCTCATTCTAGCAGGCCAAAGGGACCAAGCGGATTCCCTTGGACCCGAACCACCCGGAGAGGTTTGCTATCATGGGCACTGGCCTCGACAGCAAATAGGAAGGCGAGCTTGTCGATTTCCTCCATGAGAATCGAGACATCTACACATGGTCCGCCAAATACATGCCGGGTCTCCTGACGGATCTCGCCAAGCACAAACTTCATGTGAGGTCAGATGCCAAGCCAGTCAAGCAACCCATGCGCCACCTGTTGGAAGAAAAGAGAAGGATTGTTGGAGAAGAAGTATCCTGACTGCTAGCAGCTGGATTCATTAGGGAAGTGTTCCACCCGGACTAGCTTCCGAACCCGGTCCTTGTGCTGAGGAAGAATAACAAGTGGCGCATGTGCATTGATTACATGAGTCTCAACAAAGCCTGCCCCAAAGATCCATTCGCTCTGTCGCGAATAGACCAAGTGATCAACTGCACAGCCGGATGCGAGCTGCTGTCTTTCCTTGATGCCTATTCCGGCTACCACCAGATCAAGCTGGATCCAGCTAATCGACTAAAGACCACCTTCATCACGCCATTCGGCGCCTTCTGCTACATCACAATGACGTTCGTCTTGAGGAATGCCGGCGCCACCTTCCAACATTGTATGCAGAAGTGCTTGCTCAAGCAACTCGGACGCAATGCCCACGTTTACGTGGATGACATTGTGGTGAAGACAGAAAAGCATGGCACCATGATGGAAGACTTGAAAGAAACCTTTGAAAATCTGCGCTGCTTCAACATCAAGCTCAGTCCTGAGAAATGTGTCTTTGGTGTGCCAATCGGCCAGCTCCTAGGCTTCCTTGTCTCAGAACGCGGCATTGAGTGCAACCCTGTGAAGATCAAGGCCATCGAGAGGATGGAGAAACCCACCAAGCTGCATGATGTGCAGAAGTTCACCGGGTGCCTGGCATCCCTTAGCCTCTTCATCAATTGGATGGGCGAAAAGGCACTCCCTCTGTACCAGCTCATGAAGAAAACAAGTTGCTTCAAGTGGAATGACCAGGTGGACGCTGCCTTCCTCCATCTCAAGCGGATGATGTCAATGCCGCCTATCCTGGCGGCTCCGGCTGCTAAAGAGCCTATGCTCCTCTACATCACCGCCACCAACAGAGTTATCAGCACGGTGATCGTTGTCGAGCGCCCAGAAGCCGGCAAGGCACAACCGGTCCAGAGGCCAATATATTACCTGAGCGAGGTCCTGTCGGTTTCCGAGAAGAATTACCCCCATTACCGGAAGATGTGCTATGGCGTGTACTTTGCCGCCTAGAAGCTGAAGCAATACTTTCAAGAGCACTCCATCACGGTCATTTGCACCGCTCCCCTTGCCGAGATCATAGGCAACAAAGATGCCTTGGGCCGGGTGGCAAAGTGGGCCATCGAGCTGGCTCCTCACACCATCCTCTACCTGCCCCGCACCGCCATCAAGTCCCAAGTACTGGCCAACTTCCTCGTTGACTGGGCCGAGTCCCAGTACGTGCCGCTAGCTCAGGACTCTACACATTGGCGGATGCACTTTGATGGCTCAAAGATGCGCACCGGCCTGGGAGCCGATATTGTTCTCACCTCTCCCAAAGGCGACAAGCTGAAGTACACGTTGCAGATCCACTTTGCTGCCTCCAACAACGTAGCCGAGTATGAAGGCTCATCTTCAGGCTCCGACTGGCCAAAGAAATCGGCATTCGCCGCATCCTCTGCTACGGCGACTCAGACTTGGTGGTCCAGTAGTCGTTCGGCGACTGGGATGCCAAGGATGCCAACATGGCAAGCTACCGCTTCCTCGTCCAGCAGATGATTGACCACTTCGACAGGTGCAAGTTCATCCATGTGCCACAGGCCGACAATGACACAGCAGATGCTCTTGCCCGCATCGGCTCCACTCGGCAAGCTATACCATCTGGCGTCTCCCTCGAGCGCCTCCGCAAGCCGTCCATCAAGACTTCACCAGAGTCCGACTCCATCTTTGTGCCGACTGCCCCAGGAGCAGCCGGATCCAGCTCTAGGGCTTCAGCAGTCAGCGTGGGGACTTTAGCGGTCGGCTCGGGGGCTCCACCAAGCGGCCCGGGGGCTGCAACACCAGCACCTGACCCCGCGCTCTTAGTAGGCGGCCCGGGGGTTGCTGCAGTCGGCCAGGGGACTTCATCAGCACCATCCAGGGCGTCCGGTCCCAGCCACCGCCTCCCAAACCGGCCCCCCTCGTACGAGTTGCTGTGTTCACAGTGGTGGCGGCCCCATCTTGGTCGCAAGCCATCCGCGACTATTTGGTCAGCCGCGTGCTGCCAACTGACAAGGTGCTAGCAAGACAAATCCAGCGCAGAGCAGGCTCCTACACCATTGTCAATCAAGAGCTCACAAGGCGGAGTGTGAATGGCGTCCACCAATGCTGCGTAGAACCAGAGAAAGGCATGGAAATCCTCATAGATATACATCAAGGCGAATGTGGCCACCATGCCGCCTCTAGGTCCCTTGTGGCCAAAGCTTTCCGCCATGGATTCTTCTGGCCGACTGCTTCAGACGATGCCAAAGAGTTAGTCAAGAAGTGCAAGGGGTGCCAGGTGTTCAGCACCAAGCAGCATCTGCCGGGCTCCGCCCTCAAGACCATCCCATCACTTGGCCCTTTGCCGTGTGGGGTTTGGATATGGTAGTCCCGTTCAAGATGGCACGCACGGCATGACCCATCTACTGGTCGCCGTAGACAAGTTCACCAAGTGGATAGAAGCAAAACCAATCAAGAAGCTGAATGGGCCGACTGTTATCACATTCATCACCGACATCACTATCAGATATGGCATTCCTCACAGCATCATCACCGACAATGGCACCAACTTTACCAAAGGCGCCTTGGCCCGTTTCTATGCGAGTCAGGGCATCCGACTGGACTTAGTGTCCATTGCCCATCCGCAGTCAAACGGCTAGGTGGAGTGAGCAAACAGCCTCACCTTGTCCGGCATCAAGCCCCGCCTGATCGAGCCACTAGAGCGGTCGACCAGCTACTGGGTTGATGAGCTGCCGGTCGTCCTCTAGAGTCTTCGAACCATGCCAAACAGATCAACCGGCTTCACACCATTGTTCCTCGTGTACGGTTCTGAGGCGATCATCCCTACGGATATCGAGTTCGACTCGCCTCGGGTTACCATGTACACAGAGGCAGAAGCAGAAGAGGAGCGAGAAGATGGCGTCGATCTGCTGGAAGAGGCCTGACTGCTAGCATGCAGCCGGTTCGCCATCTACCAGCAGAGCCTGTGCCCCTACCACAACAAGAAGGTCAGGCCGCGTTCTTTCCTTGAGGGTGACCTTGTGCTTCGCCTGATCCAGCGATCAGCCGGATAGCACAAGCTCGCGGCACCTTGGGAAGTCCCTTTCATCATCGGCAAGGCCCTGGGCAATGACTCGTACTAACTCATCGACGCCCAGAAGCCCAGGGCGCGCAAGAGATGAATAACCGGCAAAGAGACGGAGAGGCCATGGAATGAAAATATGCTCTGCTCATTTTACAGTTGATTCGAGCGTACGTACCATGCCAACTTTTATATTAAGTAAAAGACCTCAGATCCCCGAGGCAAACTCGAGGGCTACCTTTTTATCTATGTATGAGCTAAGCTTATGCCATGACTTCAATTTTTCTATTTCTGCCCCGTCCGGGTTCCGGTCAGCCGGCCCAGGGGGTCGCCGCCTTGACCTAAGTTCGCACCAGCCGGAGCCAACTAGTAGTGTGCCGACACTAAAAGCCCTCTCTCCGCCCTAAGTCACAGCTTGCAGCGGGGCTGTCCGACTGGCGGGAGCTAAAGGCCGGAGCAGTCGCCCACACGAAATTCAGCTAAGGAAGAGCGCTAACTTAGGACCAGTCGGCCCTCTGCCTCCCTTGTCCGGTTGCTCAGCAGCCGGCAGGCCGACTTCTCGCTTGATCGAGACACAGTCTATGAGGCCTAAGTAACTTGCCCGTTCTGAAGAACGACCAAGTCCTTGACGCAGCCATAGACTGTAGAGCGGCTGTCCGGCTGGCAGGGAGGCGGCCACGGAAACACGGCACAACAGAAAGCCAAAGAGAGAAAGGCAAAAATCAAACAAGAATTTAAACTTATGTACACTGCTAAAGGCCAGAGGCCAGCATCCATGAAGTTTAAAGTACACCCCCAGTGGGTGGAGTTGCGCATACTTAACATAATTGTTCAAAAGGATTACAACACAGGGCAAGACAAAGTAAATGTGGCCGCCTAGGCTAGAGGAGCAGCAGGCGGGTTCGAGAGGTCGGCGGAGGTAGCAACGCCGATTGGTGGAGCGGCCGGCTGGCTAGTCTCGGTTTGGTCGGCATCGGCGGTAGGCGGCATAGCCACCCATGACTCGCTGGTCGAAGCCTGATCAGGCTGAGGCTGGCCGCCCGCTCCACCTCCCGGCGCGTCGTCTTCGTCCTCCTCGAAGTTGCCGTCGTCATCGCCCTCATCGCTGGAGGCGATTTCTTCCGCCGAGTCCTCCTCGCCCACCTGGTCCAACCCAAACCAGCTCGGCGTCACCACATTGCCGTCAACATCCAAGTAGGGGATGAAGACGGCAGTGTTGGTGTAGTCGGCGAGCGCCGCCGCATGCCAGGTGAGCTCAGGGCCCGCCTCCACCAGCTCATCCGCAACTTCCAGCCGGAATGTGGCCAGTTGGGTCAAGTCCAGGTTGGGGTACCATGACTTGGCGAATTCCAGGCCCGTCCAAGCACCCGCCCGAGTCGTGGCGCCCTTCCAGGCCTCAAAGTGGCCGACTGCAGCCTCCAGCCACTCGGCGGTCAGGCCAGGGCTGCATGAGATCCGAACACCCGGCCAGAGGGAGGCCAGCACCAGAGCACCGGCGCTTTGTAGGCGGTGGAGCATCCGATGGGCCGGCTGCAGGCGAGTCTTGATGGCAAGGAGCTGCTTGCCAAGATTTTGGGGCGCGTTGGGCACAATGTCCATGCCCCCCCCGCCCTTCACGTCACGTGCCATGCCTCGATGGCTTGGGTGACGGTGACGGAGTAGCCCGGGAAGTACTCTGAAGAGGAAACAGATCAAAACAATGAAAAGATAGAAGCCGACTCCCATAACAGTCAGCAACCACTCAAGAAGAAGAGAACAACTTACCGTCGATCATGTCCTCGATCTCCCCCTAGCCAGCATTCAGGAACTCCTCCTTCTCGGCCCAGTTCGAGCGCTGAGTCTCGAACTCGGCCTTGAGGAGGTCCTCGCCGTCCTTCAGCTGTTGGATCTCGGCCTTGTGCTGCTGGACCTCCGCCTTGTGCCGCTCCTCCTAGTGGGCAGCTCCTTGTTCAGGCGCTCGCACTCCTGTGCCACCTGGCTGCACTCCAGCTCCTTGGCACGGAGCTCGGTCTCGATCTCGCCCAAGCGCTGCTGCAGTGCAGCAGCTGCCTCTGCAAATATATAAAAAAGAAGACGTCAACATCAACAAGAGAAATAAGAAGGTAGTTGTCGGAAGATCCGGCCCGACTGCTCAGCAGTCGGCCTGAATCTCGGGGGCTACACCCAGCGGGTGCACTGACGCGCGCCCATGAGAAGAAAGGCGAAAGGCTTACTTCATCTCTCATTCAAGTCGCTGGTCTGCTTGGCCAGCTCCTTGACGTGGGAGTTGTAGGCGGCCGCGCGCAGGTTGTGGTAGTCCTACAACAAGGACAAAAGAATAAAAGAAAAAAAAGTTTAGCCCGTGGAACTCACCTTAAAGTTTCGAGCCGCCTGCTCAGCAGCCGGCCCGGAACTCGGGGGCTACCCCCAATGGTTGCGCTGGCGCGCCCCAACGAAAGATTGCGAGAAGACAAATACAAAAAGCAAGTACTTAGCCGAATAACCGCTCGTGATGCCAGGAACTCCTACACACACTTCTGGAGGGCAGCGCCTTGGCGGTAAGCTGGGTCTGGACGTCCTGCACCAATACGTTTAGGGCGCCGCCACCATCGCCAGACGCCCAGTCCGCCGTGTTGGCACTGGTGGCCTCAACATCGGGCATTGCTGAGCTGGAGGCGTTGAACTCCGTCAGCCGTGGTGCCGAGCTTGCCTTCGCTGGGCGCCGATGCACTGGGACGTGGACCAAGGAAGCGGCCCTACTATCAGCTGGCCATCAGACGATGCCGCCTGTGGCCCCTCGGGCTGACCGACATGCGTGTCGGCAGTCGGCGGAGGCGGGACCACCTCTTGCCCAAGTCCGGGGTTGGCTCCTTCCTTCTTCACGGTCGACTGGATAACACCGACTCCGCCAACCGGCTCCAAGGCCTCCGGTGCAGGTGGCTCAGGGTGCCGCGAGTCGATGGGACCAGAGGCCTAACTGCAGGACGCCTCCACCTCCTGCGCCTTGGCGGCCGCACCCGCCTGCTCCTTGTTTGCCCCCTCGGCCTGCGCCTTGGCCATGGCATCGGCCTCCGCCTATGCCGCTTGTGCTGCTCTGGCCACCCTCTCCCGCTCTTCACGCGTGTTCCTCTCCATGGCCTCCTGGAGGTCGGCAAGCGGGTCCACACGGTGGGGGGCAGCAGGGCTGTTGGCCGTCCCAACCACCGAAGCCTCCGGGGCCCGCGAGAGGGACAACGGGGCCTTGTTCAATCAAACAGGAAAGAGAAGTAAATGACTTACTATAGGCGGCAGGTTGTCCCGGCTGTACGGTAGCTTGCCGAATTGCCACTCTGACTCCGACAGCTTGCAGTCAGAGATGTGGTTCACCAGCCGAACAATCTCCAACAACGACATCTCCTTGGTGGACATCCGACACGGATCCTGGCGCCCACTCATGGCACTGATGATATGGGGCAGACCTTGGAGAGGCAGCACCAGACGCTCCACGAAGGCGGCCAGCAAGTCAGAGGACCTGAGGCACTCCGAGTCGATCATCACCTGAAGCTGGGCAAGGGCGCTGGTGGAGGGGGTCGGTAGAGTCTTCGGCTGGAAGCTCCAGTTGGCACGGGGCTCGGCAGGCAGGCCGGCTACATAAGCCGACAAGTTGACGTAATTCCGCTCCAGGTTGTGGTTCTTGACATAGAAGTACGACCGCTACCACAGTTTTGCTGACTGCAGCAAGGCGATGGTCGGGAAGCGAGGCCCGCTCCCGGTCCCGGAGCACCGCACCGCGACGCAGGCTCCGCACTGCGCCGCCTCGCCCTTGGTGGCAGTGCGAAGCTTGAGGTAGAAAAGCTCTGCCCATAGGTCGAGTGTGGGCAGAGTGCCAAGGTAGCCTTCGTAGAGCATGACGAAGCGGAGAGCAGCACCGCCGTGTTTGACGTGAGGTTGTGGGGCGGCACTCCGTAGAAGTCCATTAGCGAGTGAAGGAACCTGCTCGGCAGAAGGCCGAATCCGCGAAGAAAGTGCGCTCGAAAGATGACGTACTCGTCATCCTTCGGCACTGGAGAAATCTCCCTGGCAGGTGGGAGATGCACCTTGACGTCGGTATGATGAGGGAGGCACCGCGTCTCGCTGAGGAACTGAATATGGTCCTTGTGGATGGTGGAGCTATCCCAGTCACTGGCGCGACCGCTGAGCACCATGGGCACCGTGCTCGTTAGTGGTGCGAGGCGACAGCGGTGAAGAAAATGTCGGCAACGATGAGCCACAGCAGCGCTTCAGTGAGGGCAGAAAGTGCAGCGACGGCGAGGAAGGAGAATCATGATAGAGGGAGAGGAGGGCGCGCGTGCGTTCTGCCGCCGCCTCCTCCCCCTACTTATATCACTTGGCGGCGGAGCCGAGGGGGCGAGGCGTGGGGGAACGTGGGATTAACTGCGCCCACTCCCCCCACGAACCCACAAATTCCGCACCTTAAAGGCGTGTATTTAGACCGCCCTGGAAGAGCAACCATCCCCCCCGACCGCAGCGGATCTGCGCGTGTGCCGAGGCCCTATAGTGGCAGGCCCAGGCCTGCATCAATGTCGCGCGTGTTGGCTGGCAGGCCGACCTGGCCGCCAGGCGCTGCATGGTGGGCAGGCAGCAGGTGGCGAGCCTGTTGCCTAGCCGGCACGCCACCTGGCCCCCACCACGACTATTTGAATTCCGCTAGGCGGCCGCGACTGCGTCTGACTCATGGCACCCGGCTCCTCCCAGGAGGACGGAGCAGAAGGCAGAAGGCCACTTAAGGAGGGAAACTGCGGAGGCTCCCCGGCTGCCCAAGCCATAGAGCCTCACCAACTTCGGGGACTACTGACAGGGGGATAGACCCCAGGTAGCCTCATCCGCACCTTAGCAGATTTCAAGACATCGGGGCTAGCCTAGCCCTTCAGTCCGTCTGTTCGCAAGGCTGGCCTCCGGGTCTGGTTGGAGCCAACCGGCCACCTCCTGGAAGGTGGCGCACCTCAGAAGGCGGAGAGGGTATGGACTGACTCCTGACAGGCGGCCCATCGCCACCTCAAAGTCTGCACCCACCTGTTGCGACGAGACAGAGCGTGGCGACAGTGACACCTGCCACCCCCGAATCCCAGAAGGAATGTGGCTACAGTGTAGACGTACCAGGCGGACACCCTTCACCTGGCACGACACTGTAACCACGCGACCCATGACGATGCCTATGTCAGGCAGGGCCATGCCCCCACAACAGGCGGTCAGTGTGGCCCGCAAGCGGCGGGCCCCACTAGCCCGCTTGTCCCACAAGACGGCAAGGCCAGAGCAGGCGGCCTCAATGTGAGGCCGACTCATAGCAGGTGGCAGCCCCTCCCCTTGGAGTCTGTGCACAATTAACCAGAGGTGACGGGGTGTGGCTGCAGTGATCTCCCGCCAAGCGGCGGCACTGTAGCCATGCTCCTGCCGACCATGCCATCGTCATTAGGGGCAGGGCTACAGTGCAGTCTGGTCCCCCTGGCCTGTAGGCAGTGAGCCCTACCTGTCGACCGAGTCCACGGCATTCGGTAGGACCCACCAGGCGGCGGGCCCCAGCAGCTGGCGGAGAAGCCGAAGCCCAGAGACACAGACGGTCTGGTCCCAGGACCAGCCAGATTACCATTGTACCCCTGGGGGTAGGCCTATATAAACCCCATGGGGTCACCCATGCGAAGGGTTCAACCACTTTAGATCACACACACACACCCATAACTACGGAGAGGTAGTGCAAGCAGCCTTCTTCCTCCTCTAGCCCGGACAGCTCAAGGAGCATCCTTGTACTTGCTATTGATCATAGTGATGCGGAGACCCCGCAGAGTAGGATTAGGGGTGTTATCTCCACGGAGAGCCCCGAACCTGGGTAAGACCCGACGTTGTTTGCGGTCTTGCCTACTCCTGCTTCTAGAGCCCGGCAACATTTTATTGACCCCCTACATGATTAGCCACCCATTGGCATATGTTGAGGAAATACCACGACACCATGGTAGGCCCATTTACCTCATCACCGTCATCAAATCCAACTCAACTCTGCACATGTGCATATCGCATGTGTTTGAAATGTGCTTACCTTATTGTTGACAAAAGAGATAATTGTGTCATTGTTGCATGTCCTCGGAACTACAACATCATGAACTCGCCGACATACCTCAAGAAATATGGGGAGCGAACAAAGCCATAATGCAAACTACTTACATATATGCGAACAAAGCCAAGCTTTACGTCAGACTGCTTCTGAGGTGGTGCACCATTGACGATGTCCTGGACTAGAGGGTACTCATCACGTCATCTCCCAACTAGGTGGATCGGACCAAGGACCCCATGGCGGTTCACTAATGGGTAACTTCGAGCAGCCCATGCCATATACAAGGAGGTTTTCACAAGATTTGATGCCCAAGACGAGGACTCCTCTAAACCCTAGGCCTACGATAAATTATATAAACCAAGGCAAGACTAGTCAATTGATAACCTCATATTCATTAGAACAATCTCGAGGTAGATACATGTACCATGTAGTACACCCATATCAATACAATCAAAAACATGATGCAGGGTATTATCTTTTCGATAGAGCCCGAACCTGGGTAAAATTCTGTGTCCATGTTACCATCGCTCCAAGACGCCTAGCTTAGGACCCCTACGATGAGATATGCCAGATATAGAACCGACATTGGTGCTTTCATTGAGAGCCCACTGGCAGTCGCCACAATGCGATTGGATTCTGGATCGTCTCCGGCGCGATCTACCCGTCAGAACCAAGCATTATTGTCGATGCCGGCATCTTCGTCGCCGGCTCAACTGGTCACGTCGGCTGGAGCGAGGACTGTGCTACATGACGGATCATCAAGATCGGATAGATACTTTCATCAACATCAACTCCGATCTCTCTCAAGATAATGGAGAAATCATCCATGGAGTTCGGGGGCTCAATGTCAACATCGTCCTCAAGCAACCGTGCAGATTTTTTGTACAACAGATTTATGTTCGCTTCTCCCACCTCCTCGGGTGTCGTCTTGACGAACCCTTTGATGTAAGTGTGCGTAATTGACCATATAACAACCCTGTAAAATTTCTTCGCGTTTCGATGGAAGAATCTCCGGCGATCTATGATATACCAGAGGCCTGTCGAATCTGGATGAGAATTCGGACGAGTTTAGGGCATGGTCTCCAGCGGCTAGCTCGGAGGCCCTCTGAAAGATCCAACCGTTGATCGGATGAGGAATTCCTATATCTACCACCCCTCCAAATTTCAGCTCCATCTGTCCGTTCAAACTCCGGGAATAGTCTGAGGATAGCATCAATTTTTGGATCTGTTGCACGAAAATGAATCCGACCCAAATTCATCTTTCTTCATGAACGGGACATTGGACATACCTTTTGAAGGAATTTTTTAAGGTATTGCGTGTTGTTCTCAAACATGTGCCCACAAATTTTGAGTCTTTTCCAAGACGATCTTCATCGTCCCACTGATGTCAAGTCAGCCCGACCACGTTGCTCCATGGCTACCGACATGCGCGAACATCGACTGCGCCGCCGCTCCATCGAGCGAACGACTGTCAGTGTCAAAACCGGCGGATCTCGGTAGGGGGTCTTGAACTGTGCGTCTAAGGCTAATGGTAACAGGAGGCAGGGGACACAATGTTTACCCAGGTTCGGGCCCTCTCTATGGAGGTAATACCCTACTTCGTGCTTGATTGATCTTGATAATATAAGTATTACAAGAGTTGATCTACCACGAGATCGTAGAGGCTAAACCATAGAAGCTAGCCTATGATTATGATTGTTGTTGTCCTACGGACTAAACCCTCCGGTTTATATAGACACCGGAGGGGGCTAGGGTTACACAAAGTCGGTTACAGAGAAAGGAATCTACATATCCGAATTGCCAAGCTTGCCTTCTACGCAAAGGAGAGTCCCACCCGGACACAGGACGAAGTCTTCTGTCTTGTATCTTCATAGTCCAACAGTCCAGCATAATCATATAGTTCGGCTGTCCGAGGACCCCCTAATCCAGGACTCCCTCAGTAGCCCCTGAACCAGGCTTCAATGACGATGAGCCCGACGCGCAGATTGTCTTCGGCATTGCAAGGCGGGTTCCTTCTCCGAATACTCCAAAGTAAATTTTGAACACAAGAATCGTGTCCGGCTCTGCATAACAAATTCCACATACCACCATAGAGAGTATAATATTCCATGAGTCTAATCTGCTAACAACTTTTCCATAGCTTGACATCACGCCGTGGCCCGGTCATTATTCAAACCGTTTTCTCAACCTACTACCACACATCTTGCGAGGCGATTTTATTGGCACATCTTGTCGAAGCATAGATCGTGTCCCCTTATCACAGGATTCTAATCAATACGGGTGTGGGTAACCCAACCGCGCCATTAGCACGGCGCTTGGGGAATAAGCGAGTTTCTAGGGCAAGTGGGGAGGCACATGACTTCTGCCGCCTTTATAAAGAGATAAGGATTCCCCTTTTTACACTCACGCCTTCTTCTTCCTCTGCTCATCCATTCTCGAGCTACAACGCCCAAGCTTTCGCCTTCTCCGCAAAAACATTTCGAACATGTCCGGAGTGGGAGGCAAGTGGATGGCCTCCTCCGTTAAGAAGGAGGATATCAAGAAGCTTCGGGAGGCCGGATACTTGTCCAAGGACATCGCGCATCGGCTTCCGGCCGTAGGGCAGATCATCCCTACCCCGAAGCCCCAGGAAAGGGTAGTGTTCCTCTCCCACTTTGTCCGCGGGCTGGGATTCCCCCTCCACCCGTTCGTCTGCAGACTAATGTTATACTATGGGCTGGACTTCCATGATTTGGCCCCCAACTCCATCCTCAACATCTCGGTGTTTATCGTCGCGTGCGAGGCCTTTCTCCGCATCACACCCCACTTCGACCTATGGCTGAAGACCTTCAACGTGAAGACCTTCAACGTGAAGGCCAACAAGTAGAGTGCGGAGGCGCCATGGTGGGCAAGATGCCCAATATCACCTGGCTCGAAGGCTCCTTTGTGGATACCGTGAAGGGTTGGCAATCGGAGTGGCTCAAAGGCCCCCAAATTTCGATCCGGCATCCCCATGCGGCTCACCTCCTCGCAAGAGAAGGGCGCAGGCTGGGGCTCAGCGAAAGAACTGACCGGACTTCAGACATGCGTCCAAAATATGATAAGCAAGAAAATCAAGCTTGTTAACATGGTCCAAGTTATGCTCCTCCGCCGGATTCTTCCGTGTCAGAGACAGATTTGCAATCTGTGGGAGTTCAACCCGGCCGAACACCAGACGCTACGAGAGCTCTTCGGCACGACACACGAAGACGTCCGGAAGGTGCTCTTCAAGGCCAACGAGGTACCACCGCCCATAACCGAAGATCGCGGGCTCAGCGGAAAATGCCAAGCCAATCCGGTAAGTTTTCATATTCGCAAGATATGCCTTTTACTAGCACATCTGCGCGAGGAACCTGTCGGATATCGGGTTCCGGCAAAACCCTTAAGGTTTGAACTCTGGGGTGCACAAGAAGATCTTCTCCCTACCGAAACACGCCCACAGCCTCGCCGTGATTCTAAGCTAGCACGATGAACAAAACAAGAGACACGAGGTTTATACTGGTTCGGGCCACCGTTGTGGTGTAATACCCTAATCCAGTGTGTGGTGTGGTGGATTGCCTCTTGGAATGATGATGAACAGTACAGAGGAAGAACAGCCTCACGAGGAGAGGTGTTCTTGTGGTGGAGTGTTGATGAGCTAGGTTCGGATCCGGTTGTCTTCTACTGTGGTGGCTAGCCCTATTTATAGAGGCCCTGGTCCTCTTCCCAAATATTGAGCGGGAAGGGAGCCAACAATGGCCATTTCAAAAGGAGACAGCTAGTACAAGCTATCTTGACTAAAGGTGGTCTTCGACTGCCAAAGGCACTGGTGATGACGCCGCCTTGGGCTCTACGGTGACCTCCGTCCTACCGTCCTACTGGTCTTGGTCTTGTTGCACTGATATGGAAACCTTTGCTTGATGCCTCTATACTCTATGCCTGTGCTTGCCCCCTTTGCACCAAAGAGGAAACGAGGACACTGCGCAGGCTGGCGCCCGCCTGGTGCCCACCTGGTCTTCATCGTCATGGCTTGAGTCATGAGCACCTCGCGAGGTACCCCTTGCCTTGATCTCTCCGCCTCCTCGCGAGCCTGCCTGGTGAGGCCGCCCCTGAGGAGGCTTTGCTTCGTCCGCCCCACGAGGGTCTTGAGTGTTTGTTGATGAAGACGGGCCGTACTGGGCCACTGGCTGAGCCACGCTGCAGGTCGCATGTAGGCAAGTCTGGGGACCCCTGTTCCCAGAACACCGACAGAACCTAAGCCTCCATGCCAATCTTTCAGGCCTAGGTAGCGATAGCGGAGCAGATTAACTATCCGGCTCCACTACCTGAAGATTCAGAATCGCCTCTTCTAACGAAGATGCTGTTTCCGGTGCCCTACGTGGTGCCAGAGAAGAAGGCTAAGAAGACGGCCGCAGGGACCAGAGATGGTCTTTGGCACAAGGTGGCACCAGACATGACGTCCGAAGACACCAAGATGCACTCCTCCACCAAAGACAAGGAGGAGGAGGAAGAAATCCACCCCCCCTACTTAGTGGAGAAAGAAGAGGAAGGCTGCCACGCATGGGGAGGCCGAGGTGTCCAAGAAGGGGAAAACCTTCCTTCCGGACCATCCCACCACAACCACCAACAACGGCGAGGAGTGGGAACCCAGGGTCAAGCCCCTGTCTAAGTCGTAATTATCCGAACACAATGGTATTTCCGGTATGTTTGCTTTATCGCTTCTTAACGTGCCAGACGTGCACCTGTAGTTCGGCAAAATCCAACATCGAGATATCCTCCTCATCGGAGGGATCGCTAGACCCGTTGGCGATGAACATCGAGTCTCTTCTGACAGCCTCCTCCCCCAGGGCCGCGGACGACACCGAGGTGTTGTCTCGAACGATACCAGGCCAAGGGGAGATAGTTCCAGAGACGCCTCCAGGTGAAACCCTGGTCACCAGACACATGGGGGGAAAGACCCCCACGGACTCCGATAATGGAGGCCGCAACCAGTTTGGCCCCCAGCCGAATACGGCTCCGGAAACCCAAGTGGTTCCGGATTCAGGCAGGCGGCCTCTCACTAAGGAGGGCGAGCCGCCTGTACCGATGACCTCTGTCCATCCAGAGGCACCGAAAAGCTTGCTGGAAATGCTTTGCAGCGCTTCCATTGATGAGAACATCATACTCTTATGAGTACGGTGATCGAGAAGGTCCGGTCTACAAAAAGCGGATTGACCGAAGCCTGTGCTAGCCTTCTAACAGGCTTCGAGGTAAGTAATAAAATTGTGAGAGAATATCACAGTGTAGACAGTAGCTCCTGATGCTCTGTTAGGTGTTCATAAAGAAAAGCCGAACAGAGGGTCAACTAATATTCATAGGAGTCTGACATAAGATGTCTATGTAAATAAGCAGACGTTGCTGCTGGCCACTGCCGCTCGTACTGTGGAGGTCTCTGGACTAAAGCAGGACCTGGAGCGGACCAAGGGAGAGCTCGTCCTTGTGAAGAGGCAGCTGGAGGAAAATCAAGGTACGTAATACCCTGCATGTATACTTATGAAAGATAAATTGTGTCTGCTGATAAAAGCATCATGAATTTTTATAGGGGCCACGACCGAAGTGGCGGCCCTTAAGAAGGCGCTGGCTGAGGCCGAAGACAAAGCGGCCAAGGAACGCGCCGCGTGCGAGAATCAAGAGGCCCGGCTCAGCGAGGTCAATCAAGAGCTCCAGGATTTCGTCCAGAAGTATGAGTCCTTGGAGCGTGACTCTAAGACTCAAGATTCCGAGCTTGCCAAGGCCCTCCAGAGCGCACAAGACACCAGAGCCGAAGCCCAGAGGGCCCTCCAGGAGATCCAGGCGGCCAAGAAGATTGCGGCAGGTAAGGCATTTGTTATGCAAAGCAAGCATGTGAAGGAGACATTCTTTTTACTTACCAGAATTTGGACTTCTCCAGGAGCGTTTGCGGAGCTGCCGCGCAGCATATTGGATGCCACAGAGTTCTACCGAGCCGAAGAAGGGAGATCAACGGAGAAGCTGTTCTGGTCTCAATATCATGGGACAGAACATCCGATGCCCTTTAGCGACCAGCTGAAGAAACTGGTCAAGCAGCACAAGGCAGCCGAACTAGCCATGAAGGACCTCATAGTCCGGCTATGGCCTGCCGAGCCTATGCCCAGTAGCTACTTCGGACTCGTGAAGTAGCTTGTGAGTGCCTGCCCACGACTTGAAGTCATAAAGCGGTTGGTTTGCGTTGAAGGTGCGCGGATGGCCTTTTCTCGTGCAAAGATGCATTGGGTGAAGATGGACGCCACGACGCTGATGACCGAGGGGCCGCCGAAGGGCAAGGAGCACCGCCGACCCGAAAAATATTATGATAGTGTCCTGAAGGGATCCCGTCTTGTGGTAGAGCAATGTACAAAGGATGTAATCTTTGAATGAATACATTCATTTTATCCTGTAATATGAAACAAGTTCATATGCGCAATATAATGCTTGTCGATTTAAAATTTTACCTCCTGTGCGGCCGTTTATAAAATGTGAAAGTTGGCCAGTCGTCGGCTTATGCCCCCATGTAACTAGTACAGGGGTGTTCGGGATGAATCTAAACACTCTTTATCCAAGTTTTTGGTCCCTTAAGGAGGTGTTTAGCGCGACGAACAAGGCAATCGGACTATACAGCTTTATCACCCTCACTTAGCCATAGGAGTTCTATAAAGTTAAATTTTGGCGTAGCCCCCGGTATTCGAAAGGCCAAACTTGGGGCACTATACACGCCTAAATCGGACAAACACCGATTCCTCGCATAAAGCGGAAACAATCTTTAAGGTTTTGAAACTTCTCGAACAGCGACCAGCTCTCGCCGCATCATGACAGTCAGTTTTCGGCTTTCTCCACTGAGGTGCTCGTCCAGAAGAACCAGGACACAATCGCAGTAGTTCTCCCTTTGCTACCCTAGCCGATATAGCGGAATGTAGGGTAGCAAGCACAGGAGCCGGGCAACCCAACTATTGACCCAAGACATGATTTGGAGCTGATGCATATAATGCTATAAGTTCAGGGTGTCGTACTGTTAAAAGTGTTTGGACTTTCTTGCCGTGTTATGGGTTACACTGAAGCCCCTGGTGAACTGAACGTACAAGAATGTACGGGTGCGATTTGTCATAGATAAACAGACAAGGAAAAAATGAAGTAATAAGCTGACGCTGCAAATTATTTTCAATGGTTATTTGAGTAATACGTCAAGGCGTATGTATACAAGTAGTGCAATAAGCAAATAGGGCTATTTGGCATGCCCTGACCAAGAGCGAGCTGCGTGTGGGTATATAAAATAGATATAGCGATCGTTAGCAGAGACCACCTGGGGTTTCCCTTGTACGCCAAAGCTCCTTGCTTCCTTGCCCATGATGGGTCCGATGATCAGGTTATCAGAAGAGCCTTGAGAAGAGAAGAACCTGAAAGAAAGAATAAGGGGAAGGTATGCGGATCCAGGGGCGGTTGAGCCGCCTTGTGGACCGTGGTCTAGCCGTGCCTCCGTCTATGCCCATGGTATTTTAAGTGCGTAATTATGCACGTGCGGCACAAATTTCACCACTTGATTGGGGATAGGACGGAGGCCGAATTGGTAGTTAAGATCTGGAAGGGCCGGATGATCCTGTTACAGAGTAGTTCGGTGTGGCACCCCGGCTCAGAGAAAATCAGAACACCCCGTATTCCAGCCCAGAGATCGAGATGAAATGTTCTTGAATACGGCACTGTTTAGCATAGAACAAACTAGCTCTTTATTACAATCTATTTGGGTACAAGGGTTACATTGGCATGGCGACACTACACATGCCACTGTTGCTCTATGCAAGCAGTAGAATAACACGATGCAGTGGAAGAACTCTAGCAGCGGAACAACGACTTCGGTGGTGAACTCCACTCTGCTGGGACTCTGGCTGGAATGCTTATCCTAGCACGGACAAATGGAAACCACGACAAGCAAGCAATCAAATCCGGCATGACCTGTAAACTGGCATGACACGCCAGGTCAGTACATTGAATGTACTTGCAAGCTCACAATAACCAGAAGCATTCAAGGCAGGCTCAGTTCTTTTCTGGCTTGTGGATGACTTATTGTGGAAAATAAGCCCAAGTTGAAAGAACTCATTTTTTGTATTCAGCTTAATTTCCAGCCACAGCCGGTCCCTTCACGTTTGGGAGAAGCCAGGGGAGAGCAGCTTCCCGAGCGCAGCCCTTTAAAAACTGAAGCGGTTTGCTATGCCCTCGGTGTTGGCAGTATTTACAACAGAAATGCCACCAGCGAAAGATATAACCCCAGGCATCGAAGGCATCTCTCCCGAGGCATCATCAGCTTCGCGCGTCTGCTAGGTTTCCTCGCCGCCGCCTCTTGTCCAGCTAGCCGCCGCCGTCATCGCCGCCGTCGTCCTTCCCGATGCCATGCAGGGACGTTAGCCAACGTCGCTATCCTGCCCCAACATCGCAATCGCTGGCCTCCGCCCGTCCCTCTGCTGCTTCCCGTCCTGCTGCACATCCGGCCTCCACACTACTCGCATCTTCACGGCAAGCTCCAGTCTGATCGTCCCCGTCCAAGCTCTTACCAAGGTAAGCACCGTCTGTCATTTTATCTTTCTCCTCCGGACTTCTTTCCAGTTCTGCATGTGATGCATGATGTTATAAACCATGTCATGCGATGACATCTATCTGTGTCCGGGGTTTAATACATGTGTACGTGTGTGTGTAGGTTTGAGCAATTGTCACCGGGTAGGATTGCTAGTTGCCTACAGATACGCTCTTGTGGCAATTGGCCGAATGATCTACACGTACATTAGTATTAGTACTACTAGCACTATAAAGATCAAAGCAAAGATCGTCCAGAAGCTTGATGTGCGAGTCTTATCTTGGTGTTCCTAATCGATTGCTTGAAGGTCTAGCCAGCTTGGGGCAAAAACAACTAGTCAGCTTAGCTTTGTTCGTGCTAGTCGTCGTCGTTCTTCGTCGCCTTCGTCGGAAGTACTCAGCGCACGGACTAGGCCAACATATGCCACATTAGAGAGTGAACAAAAATACTTCTAATTGTACACTGATTGCTCTGTACGTGTATTTATATGACCAAAAATACTGTCATGTATGAATTTGGTGTTGTGGCAGTGAGCTAATATTTTTATTAAATACATAGTGGGATTTTATTACTGCTAAGGGTTATCTGGTATGGGGTATGTGCTATTTGATTAAAATTGTAACATTCATTTTATGATAGATGGATAAAGGTAAATCTGGGAAAGAAAATTGGGATCCTGTTGCCCATAAAGTTTTCCTTGACATCTGGGTTGAAGAAGTGAATGCAAATAATCGTTCTGATGGACATTTGAGCCCAATTGGGTACGAGAATATGATAAGAAAGTTCAATGAGCAGACAAACAGAAATTATGTTCGCAAGCAATTCAAGAATAGGTGGGATTTACTTAAAAAAGAGTACAATTGTTGGAAGACGTTGAACCAAAAGGCATCTGGAATTGGAATAGATCCTATTACTAGGAGCATTGCGGCTACTGATGAATGGTGGGCGACTGAGATACAGGTATTGAAGCATTCATATTACTTTTACTTGTTACTTTGCCATCCACTTTCTTAATTAATTTATTTGTGTGATATTTTTGCAGAGAAATGAGATTGCCGCCAAGTTTTGATATGCTCCATTAGTTGATGAGCAAAGAATGAGTTTTATATTTGATGACCATAGTGTGACGAATGCATATGCAAGGGTCGCAACTCCGTCGTCTCAAGTTGATGCCTCTCAAATTAACATTGAAGAGGATAATGAGGACGACTCGGGATGTGAGTTAGATGTTAACCAAGTTACACCCACCAATGTTTCATCTAAAGGTCGAAAGAAGAGATCATTTCCTTATTCACCGAGTCCCAAGATGGTCCAAAAGGCGGCAAAATATAGTGATGATAAAATGGTATTTAACCGTATGGTTGACCTTTGGGAGAGGAGGGAGATTAGCGGCAATTCGGCGATGTCTCAAACAAATGTGGATTATGTGAGAGATGAGATAAAAGAGATGACGACCATGGTGGTGAACGATGGAGGTCGGCCTGGAAGTGATGTGTATTTCTATGCTCTACATCTATTTACGAAGAAGGAACATCGTGATGTATTCAGTGCCCTCAAGGATGAGACTGCTAGTGTGAGGCTTGAATGGATCAAGTGGACATGGGATCTCTTTATGAAAAAATATCAGAAATTCTGTGATATTATTTGCTTTGAACGAAATTACTTTCTATCGACTTGTACTGTCATGAACCTATGTTTTTTTAAAACCTCTTGTTTGCACTCATATTGTAATATAGGGAAACTGGATTATTTGCCATCAATTCGTATGCATCATGGATCTTTTTTCTAGTCATTTTTAATGCCATGTATCGTGTTTGATGGCTCAAATTATTTTGTTTTTTTGTACCAAATTATAATGCATCTATATTGTGTTCTTTATGCGACAGATGGATATCTTTGTTGAGGATGAAGATGAAGAATTAGATTTCTGTATTCTTGCAATGACACATTATCTTCAAAGCAAAGAGAGGGTGCCCTGTGCACCTAGAAGAGCACCAATGATGACGAGGTTGCAACGGGTGCAAGAGAAAGAGATGAATCCAAAAGCATTCTACTCAATGTTTAGGATGCGGAGGTCAGTGTTTTACCCATTGCATGACATGCTAGTTGAGAAATACAGTTTAAAGTCAACTTGCAACATGTCAAGTAAAGAAGCATTAGCACTATTTTTATGGACTCTGGGGACATGTCAGACCACCGATAATATTGCAGATTGATTTGAACACAGTCGGTCTACCATTAACAAAAAGTTTAAAGAGGTTTTAATGTGTGTATATCATATGGCTGCTGATTCCGTACGACCCAAATATGAAACTTTCACCCAAGTTCACGACTCGCTTAAAAAACCAAGATTTTGGCCTCACTTCAAGGATGCCATTGGGGCCATAGATGGAACACACATACCTTGCATTGTGCCTGAAAAAGAGCAGCCCAAATATTGCAACAGAAAAGGTGTCACCACTCAGAATATCATGGCAATATGTGATTTTGATATGAGGTTCATTTTTGTTGTTGTTGGATGGACTGGATCTATTCATGACACCCGTGTATGGGCTGATGCACGAGCTGAATATCCCAGTTTCCCACACCCTCCGAATGGTAATGACTCGTACATGCATTTTTTACACTAGCCTTTTGATTTAAATTACCACTCTTCATTGTATTTTTGTTCCCTGTATAGGAAAATACTATCTTGTTGACTCAGGCTATCCAAACAGAGATGGCTATCTAGCATCGTACAAAGGACAACGGTACCATGTACCTGATTTCCAGCAAGTACCTCCATGAGGGAGAAATGAGACCTTTTATCATCTACATTCCTCACTACGAAACATCATCGAAAGAACTTTTGTTGTTCTCAAGATGAAATGGCGAATCCTTCTTGGCATTAGGCATTACAAAGTTGAAACACAAACAATGATAATTACTACATGTACTTGTCTTCATAACTACATCAATGAGAGCAAACTACCTGATGAGCATTTTGACATAGTTGAGAATGGATCCTATGTTCACGAGGAGAGCGCTTCTCATCACTTTGCACCCTATGATGAAGGCAATATGGGTAGCGTACGACATGCTATTACTGCGAGTGTCTTTCCTTGATGACTGTCTTTATTGTGTATGCTTTTGTTGGGAGAACCATGTAATATTTAGAATTTCTTTCTTCACAAGTACTACGTACATTTATTTTTATTTTCCAGATGTGCGACAACGATCTTCCTTATGTGGACTTGTTACAATTAAGTGTTGTTTCAAAAAAAATGTTCGTATGTGCGGCAAAGCACTACAAAATAACCCAACTATTATTCCATCAAAACAGAATTTAGGGGGTATTACAGACTTTTTATTGTGTATATAGAAAATAAGCTAAAGGGACAGAGGCTAAAAACAACTGGATGGCTTATCCTCACTGGGCTTATTTCCACAGCGGCTTGTCAGGGGCTTATTACTTGTAAACTGACATGACACACCAGGTCAGTACATTAAATGTACTTGCAAGCTCACAATAACCAGAAGCATTCAAGGCAGACAACAGCATGGCAATTACAGGTTAAGCAGAATTTAACTTGATAGCATCAGAACAATACAGTATGAACAACTTGAACATGATACAGTTAACACAACATGAACATGGCATGAACATATTAATCCGACAATACTATCATGCAACATGATGATGCTACATGCACCACTTATTCCGCTCGGGTTACTTCGTAGCTGTCACATGCATCATTTACCAACCTCGGACATCACACGATCATCTCAGGATCAAATCAAGCTTGGTATAAATTGTACCGTAGTGATCATTAAATGACCACAAGGAGCTTTATCTTTACCCATGATTCTCGCACAACATCACGAATGTCCAACAACTTGGTATCCTTGATACCACGGTGATCCTTACGATGATCACAACCACGACCAACACTTGGTCCCAAACCGCGATCCTTACGGCGATCACAACCACGACCAATATATGGCCTCAAACGGTGATCTTGCCGGCGATCACAACCGACTTATCTCATCATCGAACCAGGGTTGTCATTAATCAAGTTATTCTTATTACTGTTGACTCATGGTGTACCCTACTTTCGAACTGGGCCCTTATCCGCGGGCGCGGCGATCGATAGATTTAGTATACACTCTGCAATGGTTAGTACACTGTGCCCACACTACGGAACCCATGGCCTCGCACTCCCATTCAGGTGGACCAACAGCGTCCTGACAAAACCATCCTACTGCCATGACACTCTCCCGGCCACTCCGACTCACTCCCCATTGGGCTAAGTCATGGGTGGCCTCGTATCTACCTCAAGACACCTCAAACCACCGTCATGGCCAAAAATAATAAACCGTCCCAAACGGGGACATGTGCACATAACAACAACAACGAGCACACAAGGCTAATGTCCGCCTACCTGATCAGGGTAGCACGCGCCCATAACGTTTCCTCGTTGGAGGCACCAACGAGAGGCACCACAATAGACCCAGTTAGGACCGTCCCATACCGGTAAGCGTGGTTGCACTAGTCAGCATCATTTTAGCGGCACCCTGACTCAGCCAATAGTTGTTCTAGTTCAATTTAATCCGTTTAACTTGAATGCAAATATGCTGAGCCATGATAAAATGCACGAACATGATATCAACATAATCACGAGGGTATCACATAACTATCCACCATATCAACAATGAACCATATCCACTGAGCATGGCATACTTACTAGCATGAACATCACCAACATCAACATGTACTACTAGCAAGCATAAACATATGAAAGGAAATACTAGCAGGTATAACATGATAACAGAGTACAAAACAACATAGCACCAAAGTGAACATGCAAAACTAAACATCACCGGAACAACGATAACCATCTTTTCAACAAGCAAATATTTAATAAAGATTCAAGTTCAAAACCATGGCTACTGCATGACTATCATGCAAGTGGGTATTGTGTCTTGCCGGGGTGGAAGAAATCACCGGGAGGAAGTGCGAGAAACTCGCGGAATGAATCGTCGGAAATCTTTCTCTCTCAAAGGGGGCTGAATAAGGGCAGGGGCAAAATGGTCATTTTCATAGTGTCAAACCATAGTAAAAGCATGACCAACAGAACAAGCTCGACGAAACAAAGAAGTAGGCTTTGGAATCACCTCATTTGGAGCTACGGTTAAAAAGTTATGAAGGGTTGAAGCTCAGGGACTTTTCTGCAAAAATTTCTTCAACAAACAGGTCACTGAGTGGATAAGGCAGAAGCGCAAATTGGATATACGTTTTCTATAGATGAAAACACACGCGCCCAAAATGCGCTTCCACTTGCCACATCAGCGCCGACAGGTCAACATGGGGCCGACCCTTGTGCGGCTGATAGGTGGGGCCCGCGCTGCTTCTCTCTCTCCTCCCGCTTGTCTCCTTCTTCCTCTCAACAGAAGCAGGGAGAGGCGATGCCGTGTGGCGCCGGCTAATGGCCCGGGCAGCTCCGGCCATCCCCGGTGGAGCTGGGACCACTGGCGCCGCATAACAGAGTGCTGCTCCCTCCTGGAGCAGCAGCAGACGCTGGGGAGGCTTGGAGTGACGGCGACTGGCGGGGGCCGAAGTCAGCGGCACGTGGCTAGGGGCACTCCGACGACAAGGGGAAGGATTGGGGAGGGTCACTGGAGCATGGGGAGGACGTGGGTGAGGTCAGGGAGAGGAGGGGTGGCTCGGGTTGGCCGAATTTGAATGGAGCACCGTGGCGAGGCTTCGGTCATGGGAGGGCAACGGAAGCTCCTCGAGCTTAAGTGAGAGGCTAGGCGAGGTCCAGGGAGAGAGGCAAGGCTGATGGAGTGCTCGGGCGAGACGCGGATGGGCTATTTCTAGCCGGGGCGAGGGCACCCGAGCCGGTCGTGGCCGAGCGAGTCCGGCCACGGCTCTGCCAGCCGCAACAGTCATGGGGAGCAGGGGGAAAGACGACGAGGGGGAGCGGACGAGCGCTAGAGGCTCACGGAATCGAGCAACGCTCACGAACAAGGGGAGGAAGAGGAAAGAGGTGAGGAAGAAGACGATGGCCACGGGAGCACTGCTCGATCTTTGGCACGGCTCGTCGGAGAAGAAAACGGAGGGGGAGCGGGGACCAGGCGAACGGCGATGACGAGGCGGAGCTACGGGACATTCGGGGACGAGCCAAATCCAGTTGGAGCAACGATGCCGAGGCCAATAGTGGCTAGACCATCATTTTGGCTGGCTACCCTCGTGGTCACCACTGGCATGGAGCGCTCTGGAGGTTTTACTAAGGCGAAATCATGTCTACCGCGTAGTCCTTCGATGATAGAGTGTTACTACGGTAAATATATAGGTAGAGACAAAGGGAGATGAGTAAACCATGCTTCACAAGTTTGCTGTTGCAAACTTGGCCACACTCGAGAGATAAAACGAGAGAGGGTAAATGGTAAACTTGATGTATGGGAATCTTAGGGTAGCAAGGACTACGGTCGTGGGGGTTTTGAGGGTGAATGGACCAAGATTTACTGCAGTTGCTTCACAACTGCATTTTTGGTCCAGAAACTAGATCGTGATGGTGCACTCACATGGAGTGTCAACTTGGGCTCAAATTGGGCAAAGCTTAGTCATTTGGTCATATGAAGATGCTCACAAAGTATAATACCATTTGGCAAAGCCAAAATGGTACTTGCTTCACAAACATCTCCTCTGGACAGAAACTTGAAATAATTTTGGTGGTCAAATGGCTCAATGAAATGATGCCAAAAATGGTGGAGAGATGTTTTATGGGTATAAGAATGATCTGATAATTTATCAGGATTTTTGAAGCCATATGAAATACACTTGCTTCACAACCTGAAAACATTGCCAGAAACAAAGATTTGCTCCTGTGCTCACATAGATAATTGGATGGGGCTGAAAATGGGTGGAGGGGATTAATATGAGCACATGGAGGAGTCTGCAAAAATTCAACTCATTTGGGTACTCCTAGCTAGTACTTCCTTCACAAAGCCTTCTGTTTGACAGAAACTTTGAAAATTCACTGAGGAAGATTGGCTAGGCAAATAAATTTGAACTTGTGCATGGGGCAATTATTTGGACATATAATCATGGCCAAAAAGGTTGGGAGCCACTAGGAGAAATATAAATGATACTTCCATCACAAAGTGCCATTCAGGGCAGAATAGAAAAAGGAATATTGGGGAATTTTTTTTGAACATGGCAATGAAAAGTTTTGCCATATTTGATCAATATATGACCCAAAAAAATTATGAGAATTATTTGGGAAATTTAGGAGTGAGGGAAATATAGGTTGCTTCACAACCTACGGCAATTTGAGTTATTTACTTTAACAGAAAAGGAATATTCCCAATAAAAAAGAATATTGGGATTTGGTCCAAGGTGGAACTGGAAAGGTCTAGGGAAGGATTTGGATATGACAAGCTACTCTGGAAGCAAATAAGAGGGCCTCTTCTTTAGTTTCCAGACCACAAAGCCAAGAAAAAGAGAAACTAAGGCAAAAACCTCGGAAAACAAAAGAAAAAGAAAGGGCCAAAAATCAGGCTGTCACAAACCTTACCCCCTTAAAGAAATCTCGTCCTCGAGATTTGGTTGCTCAGGGAACAAGTATGAATATTTTGACTTAAGGAAACCGTTTCCAACTTGGGTATCCTTTTTCTTTTATTGTTGTTCCCATTAATTTTTTTATCCGGCCGGCCCTGGGTGGTTTGCTTTACTGTATCCACATTCTGACAGATCTTACCTGGCTTGCTCATGCTTATATAGGTGATAATTTCTTTTTAGATCTGCTGACTAGCTGAGTGTGATTTAATTATCACGACTGAAATATATGTCCGTCTCCCAAATCCAAAAGTGATTTCTGCTAGGTGTGCCACCCGGCACTAACAACCTTTCATGTAATGATGATCAGATTTTTCCGATGAAAACTCAAGCTCTGACTCATTGCATTTGGTTTCTCCACTAAATGCGGGTCCTTTGGGTTCCAAATAGTGAGGTAAAACATAACCATTTCCTGACAGATTCTGACTCATCGTAGAAGTTTATGAATCATCTTAACCGGTTCCACTGTCGTGAGTATCGGATCCATACCAAATATTTGATTGTCTCCTGTCGTGGCCATCATAAAGGGTTTGGCATGTATGATAATATCTGCAGACTTGACTGACGGTGGTTCTGACGGAAATTTTTTGTTCACGACAGGCTATCCATGATGATTCATTTAAGTGAGGACTCAGGCTTCCAGACTGTTATTCCTCATGCCGATTACTCATGTTGTAGGCATATCCATGTGGATCAACACTGACTTAGACTGTTCGGGGGATCTGCACCATGGGGGTCGTGTACAATTTTCATACCTACATCACTAGTCTTGCTCCTTCATTATTGTTTTCTGGGTCTGGATCTTTGGCTGAAAGAGATGGGCCATATTGCTTCTTCGTATGACCATAGGTACTATCGGTGCAATTTTTCAGCAATCGTAGCTTATCCTCATTTTTCTGATAAGGCAACCCATTAAATGGCAGGTTCAACACCTCTCATTTTCTGATCGTTGGGAAATGATCATTCGAAACCCTTGCAAGAAATCGGCAAATAAGTCAGTAGCCACCAGAACGGTCCTTACCACTCAGATCTGGGACATTAGTAAAATAACTCAACCACGGCTCAGGACGGCCGAAAAACAGCTCAGAGCAAGAGACCGGGTCGATAAGAAGAAGGGGATAGCTCCCTAAAATAGCCAAAAAGCAGCTATAGGGCTACTGTCACAAAAAGAAACTCAACAGCTGTACGAGACGGCCGAAAAGCAGCTCAGACTCGTGACAGTCGTTGAAGAGAGAAACAAAAATCGGCATCCACCCCGGATAGCTAGAAACAGCTCAGATCACAAGCGTGGTGCCGTCATTGGAGAAAAGGGGACAAGGGCTCATCAGGATCATTTTCCGGGTTCACGGGTACTTGTATTGAGCTCATTGATGTCGTCAATCCCCCTTTGTCACACTGCGGTTTATACTGGCTTTCTTCTCTTAGTCATCCTCACGTGGTTGTCAGACCCTCATCTGAGTGACTTGTAAGATCTTGGTGGCATGCTCACCGCATATATATGAGAATCTGATTCCCAAGACAGACGTGCATTCTGACTGGTTCTTGCTTCTGACCAAAATGTTGCGGATCTGATTCTGGGGATTCACTGCCATATGTTGTCAATTCACAGCGTATTACCTTGTACCAATGTCTTACTGAGGAATATTTGCTAGCTTGTGCTCAAAACTTTCATCGGACAACTTGCTGAAGAAGACTGGGTATCATGCTTCAGAAGCTTACCCCCTTAAAGACTTTGCTGGGGAAAGACTCAATACCTTATGCCGAAAGTCTTCACGGTTGCTTACTGAAGAATACAGAGTACCTTGCGCGGGAAATCATCCACGTATCATACTGAGGAAGATAGATGAATCTTGCCTTCGAAACATCTCTGGTATTTTGCGAGGGATGATTGGGTTGCTTACGCCAGAAGCTTCTTATTGTGATATGCGGACCGATTTCCACATATACATACCATCTTAATATTTCTGATGTTGATTTCTTGTATGAAACAGGGTTTTACTGGACTATCCCCCTTTCTGAGTATATGCCATATTTTTGCTTGCTTCCAGGTACATCGAGTTCCAAAATCATCCTAAACGAAAAATTAAACTTGAATCTGAGCCATACCTTTGATAATATTCTGTCAACCTTGCACACAATTTATCCTCTTGCTGATTTAATCATTTTGTTGTGATGAGTGCACGCTAATGCAAACTTGATACTGACGGTCCATCCAGGATTTCTGTTGCATCCAGACAAGATATTCCCAATTTCACTGCAGGCAATTGATAATTCCATTCTGTTTAGCCGAGTTTCCAAATATATGCATTTCTTGCTGACTCTTCGGGTCCAGTGTCGGCTGACGAGCAACTTTAATAGGGAAAAAAATTGTAACACCGAAGGCCCAAAGAAAGGAACAAAATAAACGACTAAAACAAGAGCACACAAGCATACTACTAAGATAATTAATCAAGCAATCATCACATATTACTACTACTCACACAATAATATGCATGCCTACTTAAGCACACAAAATTCATAGGATCTCTGGTTCTACGATCTAGCATGCTGTGACGATGTGCACGAGGACGAATAAATGTGTGGTAGAATTGGTGTAAACAGCGCTACACCAAGTGCTAGCTTAGCCAGGTGGGAACCTGAACTAGCTCGGAGGTAAGTACGTAATCGGTAATCATGCAGTTGGACACGAAGGTCGCAACCACATCATTATCAAGCGGACGGGAAAAGATCCATACTCGTCCAAGAAATAGGATAGCGGGGGAAAACTGAGGCTGCTGACATTGCCCTTTCTTGATAACTATGATCATTAAGGGTTTCCAACACGACAAAATAAAAGAACAATCCGAGATAGAAACATGTCCATCACCGAAATGATAGGCGGGACTGAAGGAAAGACATTGGTGCGATGCTTGAGCACAATTTTTGCAAACAGTGTCAGGATCACTTGGCATCACTCTGCTGGGATAGAAATGACACCAAACACCGAAAGAAAAAGGGACTTGGGAAATGCAAAGGTTGACCTGTAGTGGACCAAACCGATGCCAGCTACACTTACCAGATAAACCATTAGCGACTAAATAATAATCTATATGCATGCTATGCGACAAACAAATGCAGCAATCAAGTGCAACAAACCAACTGGGATCTATACCATCGCTTTCTAACGTTCACGCGGTCTAGGGCATCCTATACCCAGACCTGCTTTGATACCAAGCCCTATGGTACCCCGGCTCAAAGAAAACCGGAACACCTCGTATTCCAGCCCAGAGATCGAGATGAAGTCTTCTGGAATACGACACTCCTTAGCATAGAACAAACCAGCTCTTTATTACAATCTATTTGGGCATAGGGGTTACATTGGCACGGCGACACTACGCCTGCCACTGTTGCTCTATGCAAGCAGAAGAACAACACGATGCAGCGGAAGAACTCTAGCAGCGGAACAACGATGGCGGTGGTGAACTCCACTCCACAGGGACTCTGGCTGGAACGCTTATCCTAGCTCGAACGAACGGAAACCGTGACAAGCAAGCAATCAAATCCGGCATGACCTGCAAACTGGCATGACACGCCAGGTCAGTACACTGAATGTAATTGCAAGCTCACAATAACCAGAAGCATTCAAGGCAGACAATAGCATGGCAATTACAGGTTAAGCAGAATTTAACATGATACCATCAGAACAATATAGTATGAACAACTTGAACATGATATAGTTAACACAACATGAACATGGCATGAACATATTATTCCAACAATACTATCATGCAACATGATGACGCTACATGCACCACTTATTCTGCTCGGGTTACCTCGTAGCCGTCACATGCATCACTTACCAACCTCGGACATCACACGATCATCTCAGGATCAAATCAAGCTTGGTATAAACAGTACCGTAGTGATCATTAAATGACCACAAGGAGCTTGATCTTTACCCACGATTCTCGCACAACATCACGAATATCCAACAACTCGGTATCCTCGATACCACGGTGATCCTTACGGCGATCACAACCACGACCAACACTTGGTCCCAAACCGTGATCCTTACGGCGATCACAACCACGACCAATATATGGCCTCAAACGGTGATCTTGCCGGCGATCACAACCAACTTATCTCATCATTGAATCGGGGTTGTCATTAATCAAGTTATTCTTATTACTATTGACTCATGGTGTACCCTACTTTCGAACTGGGCCCTTATCCGCGGGTGCGGCTATCGATAGATATAATATACACTCTGCAGAGGTTAGTACACTATACCCACACTACGGAACCCATGGCCTCGCACTCCCATTCGGGTGGACCAACGACATTCCGACAAAACTGTCCTACTGCCATGACACTCTCCCGACCACTCCGACTCACTCCCCACTGGGCTAAGTCATGGGTGGCCCCGTGTCTACCTCAAGACACCCCAAACCACCATCGTGGCCCAAAACAATAATCCGTCCCAAACGGGGACATGTGCACATAACAACAACAACGGGCACACAAGGCTTATGTCCGCCTACCTGATCAGGGTAGCACACGCCCATAACCTTCCCTCGTTGGAGGCACTGGCGAGAGGCACGACAATAGACCCAGTTAGGACCGTCCCATACTGATAAGCACGGTTGCACTGGTCAACATCGTTTCAGCGGCACCATGACTCAGCCAACAGTTGTTCAAGTTCAATTTGATCCGGTTAACTTGAGTGAAAATATGCCGAGCCATGATAAAATGCACGAACATGATATCAACATAATCATGAGGGTATCACATAACTATCTACCATATCAACAATGAACCATATCCACTGAGCATAGCATACTGAACATCACCAACATCAACATGTACTACTAGCAAGCATAAACATATGAAAGGAAATACTAGCAGGTATAACATGATAACAGAGTACAAAACAACATAGCACCAAAGTGAACATGCAAAACTAAACATCACCAGAACAACGATAACCATCTTTTCAACAAGCAAATATTTAATAAAAATTCAAGTGGAAAACCATGGCTACTGCATGACTATCATGCAAGTGGGTATTGTGGCTTGCCTGGGGTGGAAGAAATTACTAGGAGGAAGTGCGAGAAACTCGCGGAACGAATCATCAAAAATCTTTCTCTCTCAGAGGGGGCTGAATAACGGCAGGGGCAAAATGGTCATTTTCACAGTGTCAAACCATAGTGAAAGCATGATCAATAGAATGGGCTCGACGAAACAAAGAACTAGGCTTTGGAATCACCTCATTTGGAGCTACGGTTAAAAAGTTATGACGGGTTGAAGCTCGGGGACTTTTTTGGAAAAATTTCTTCAGCAAACAGGTCCCTGAGTGGATAAGGCAGAAGCGCAAATTGGAAATACGTTTTTTGTAGATGAAAACACACATGCCCAAAATGCGCTTCCACTTGCCACATCAGCGCCGACAAGTCAACACGGCGCCGACCCTTGTGCGGCTGACAGGTGGGGCCTGCGCTGCTTCTCTCTCTCCTCCCGCTTGTCTCCTTCTTCCTCTTGACAGAAGCAGGGGAGAGGCGAGGCCGTGCGGTGCCTGTGATGGCCCGGGCAGCTCCGGCTGTCCCAGGTGGAGCTGGGACCACCGGCGGCCGCGTAACGGAGTGCTGCTCCCTCCTGGAGCAGCAACAGGCACTGGCGATGCTTGGAGTGACGGTGGCTGGTGGGGTCCGAGGGCAGTGGCAGCGGTTGACCTTGGGGCACGCGGCTAGGGGCACTCTAGCAACGAGGGGAAGGATTGGGGAGGGTCACCGGAGCATGGGGAGGACGTGTGTGAGGTCAGGGAGAGGAGGGGTGGCTCGGGTCGGTCGAATTTGAGCGGAGCACTGTGGCGAGGCTTCGGCCATGGGAGGGCATCGGGAGATCCTCGAGCTTAACTAAGAAGCTAGACGAGGTCCAAGGAGAGAGGCAAGGCTAATGGATTGCTCGGGCGAGACGCGGACGGGCTATTTATAGCCGGGGCAAGGGCACCCGAGCCGGTCGCCACTGAGCGAGTCTGGCCACGGCTCTTCCGGCCGCCGCAGTCACGGGGAGGAGGGGGAAAGACGATGAGGGGGGAGCGGACGAGCGCTAGAGGTTTACGGAATCGAGCAACGCTCGTGGACGAGGGGAGGAAGAGGACAGAGGCGAGGAAGAAGACGATGGCCACGGGAGCACTGCTCGATCTTTGGCACGGCTTGTCAGAGAAGAAAACGAAGGGGGAGCGGGTCTAGGAAAACGACGACGACGAGGCGAAGCTACTGGACATGCGGGGGCGAGCCAAATCCAGCTGGATCAATGATGCCGAGGCCAACAGTGGCTAGACTACCGTTTTGGCTGGCTACCCTCGTGGTCACCACTGGCATGGAGCACTCTGGAGGTTTTACTGATATGAAATCATGTCTACCGCGTAGTCCTTCGATGATATAGTGTTATTACGGTAAAGATACAGGCAGAGACAAAGGGAGATGAGTAAACCATGCTTCACAAGTTTGCTGTTGCAAACTTGGCCACACTCTAGAGATAAAACCAGAGAGGGTAAATGGTAAACTTGATGTCTGGGAATCTTAGGGTAGCAAGGACTACGGTCATGGGGGTTTTGAGGGTAAATGGACCAAGATTTACTGCAGTTGCTTCACAACTGCATTTTTGGTCCAGAAACTAGATCATGATGGTGCACTCACATGGAGTGACAACTTGGGCTCAAATTGGGCAAGGCTTAGTCATTTGGTCATATGAAGATGCCCACAAAGTATAATACCATTTGGCAAAGCCAAAATGGTACTTGCTTCACAAACATCTCCTTTGGACGGAAACTTGGAATAATTTTGGTGGTCAAATGGCTCAATGAAATGATGCCAAAATGGGTGGAGAGATGTTTTATGGGTATAAGAATGATCTGGTAATTTATCAGAATTTTTGAAGCAATATAAAATACACTTGCTTCACAACCCGAAAACATTGCCAAAAACAAAGATTTGCTCCTGTGCTCACATAGATAATTGGATGGGGCTGAAAATGGGTGGAGGGGATTAATATGATCACGTTAAGGAGTGTGCAGAAGTACAAATCATTTGGGTACTCCTAGCTAGTACTTCCTTCACAAAGCCTTCTATTTGAAGAAAACTTTGAAAATTCACTGAGGAAGATTGGCTAGGCAAATAAATTTGAACTTGTGCATGGGGAAATTATTTGGACATATAATCATGACCAAAAAGTTTGGGAGCCACTAGGAGAAATATAAATGACACTTCCTTCACAAAGTGCCATTTAGGGCAAAATAGAAAAAGGAATATTGGGGAATTATTTTTGAACATGGCAATGAAAAGTTTTGTCATATTTGATCAAGATATGACCCAAAAAATTTACGAGAATTATTTGGGAATTTTAGGAGTGAGGGAAATATAGGTTGCTTCACAACCTAGGGCAATTTGAGTTATTCCTTTAACAGAAAAGGAATATTCCCAATAAAAAAGAATATTGGGATTTGGTCCAAGGTGGAAATGGAAAGGTCTAGGGAAGGATTTGGATATGACAAGCCACTCTGGAAGCAAAGAAGGGGGCATCTTCTTTAGTTTCTAGACCACAAAGCCACGAAAAAGGGAAACTCACGCAAAAATCTTGGAAAGAAAAGAAAAAGAAAGGGCCAAAAATCAGGCTGTCACATTCAGACTCGCTTGACGGTGTCTGGGGGCTTTATTGCCGAATTGAAGGTCTGCCTGAGAAGGCTTCTCTATACTTCTGCTGCAAGGTCCGCGGTGTGCTCCTCCGTACGAAGGGAGCAATTTGTATTTCCGTTGACTGTTATAACACCGCGGGGTCCGGGCATCTTGAGCTTGAGGTAGGCATAGTGTGGCACCGCATTGAATCGAGAAAATGCGGTTCGTCCAAGCATTGAGTGATAACCATTGCGGAAGCGGACGATGTCGAAGATTAACTCCTCGCTTCGGAAGTTGTCCGGGGATCCGAAGACCACTTCCAGTGTGATTGAGCCTGTACAACAGGCCTCTACACATGGTATGACACCTTTGAAGGTGGTTTTGGCGGGTTTGATCCTTGAGGGATCGATACCCATTTTGCACACTGTATCCTGATAAAGAAGGTTCAGACTGCTGCCACCATCCATGAGGACTCGTGTGAGGTGGAACCCATCAATAATAGGGTCAAGGACCAGTGCGGCTGAGCTGCCATGACGAATACTGGTCGGATAGTCCCGGCGATCAAAGGTGATCGGACAGGAGGACCATGGGTTGAACTTTGGGGCGATTGGCTCCATCGCGTAGACGTCCCTTAGTGCGCGCTTCTGCTCCTGCTTGGGAATATGGGTGGTGTATATCATATTTACCATTTTACTTGGGGAGGAAATTTCTTCTGTCCCCCTGTGTTCGGTGGCCGCCGGTCCTTGTTGTCCTCACTATGCGACCCCTTTTCCTTGTTTTCGGCATTTAGTTTGCCGACCTGTTTAAATACCCAACATTCTCTTTTGGTATGGTTGGCTGGTTTATCGGGGGTGCTGTGGATTTGACAAGGATGATCAAGTATGCGGTCCAGACTGGACGGGCCCGGATTGTTTCTTTTAAATGGATTTTTCCGTTGACCGGACTTGGAGCCACTGACTCCAGCATTGACGGCCGTGTCTTCGGCATTATCGCCATTATTGCGACGCTTGTGTCTGTTGTGTCGGGGCTTGCCGTTGCTATCTCCAGCGTCTGAAGTGCCAGGATTACTTGATGTGCTGTTGCTATGAGCCAACCAGCTATCCTCGCGTGAACAAAAGCGGGTCATGAGTGTCGTAAGGGCTGCCATGGATTTTAGCTTCTCTTGGCCAAGGTGTCGGTCGAGCCACTCGTCACGGAAGTTATGCTTAAAGGCCGCAATGGCTTCGGCATCCGGATAGTCGATGATTTGATTTTTTTAGTCAAGAACCGGGTCCATAATTTCCTGGCTGACTCTCCGGGCTGTTGGGTTATATGACTTAAGTCATCAGCGTCTGGTGGTCGCACATAAGTGCCCTAAAAGTTGTCAAGGAATGCGTCTTCCAGGTTCTCCCAACTGCCAATGGAATTTTCCAGCAGACTATTTAGGCAGTGTCGAGCTGGTCCCTTGAGTTTTAGTGGGAGATACTTGATGGCATGGAGATCATCACCGCGGGCCATGTGAATGTGGAGAAGGAAATCTTCAATCCATACCATGAGATCTGTTGTCCCATCATAGGGTTCGATGTTTACGGGTTTAAACCCTTCTGGGAATTCATGCTCCATTACTTTGTAAGTGAAGCATAGGGGGTGTGCGGCACCTCTATGCTAGGCTACATCGCGATGCAGTTCAGATGAATCTGGTCTGCTATATTCGGCCCGGACGGATTTGTATTTAGGATATCCGGCGTGGCGGTCATCGTCACATGTTGGGGCGCGCCCCCGCGATCTGTAGATCAATCTTAACTGTACTGCTTTCTTTTCCAATTTTTCTCGTAGGTCATGCGTGTAATCCTGGGCCTTCGTGTTTCTATTTGTCCGGCCTCGGGGTGCGGGCTGGTGTTTGGACTGATACGCCGCTTTGTCTCGGCCACGCGATGGTCAGTCAGCCGCATCCTGCGCTGGTAGTATGGGCTCTAGTGTCTCGTCCTTGAATTGAGGTAACAACCTGCGTCTCGGGTAACTTTTGGTTGGGCGCTCGAGTCCGTATTCCTTGGCTGCCAGGACCTCAGTCCATCTATCAGTGAGCAGATCTTGATCAGCTTGGAGCTGCTGCTGTTTTTTCTTCAGGCTCTTTGCACTGGCTATAAGCCGGCGCTTGAAGCGCTCCTGCTCGACGGGATCCTCAGGCACGGTAAATTCTTCATCGCCAAGGCTCACCTCGTCTTCCGAGAGGGGCATGTAATTGTCATCCTCCGAATCTTCATTCATGGCCTGTTCATCGGGGCTAGCTTGCCCGTCCTCCCGTCCATCCTGTTCAAAGCTTGGCTAGGCGGGATTGTCTTCGTCTGGCATCATCCGGAGTGCTATTATCTCTTGTGCCGGTATCGCTGTTTCTACCTTGGCGTGGTTTAGAGCGGCGCCGCTGGCGTCAGCGCTTCGGCTATTTCTCAGGAGGATTATCCTCCGTTGCATCCTTTTGATCCTCGCCATTGTTTTCTTTGGGTCATACGATGTATATGTCATACGATGAGGTGGCTGTCCAGCGCCCCGTGGACGGTGGTTCCTATTCCTCTCCGGCATCGTCGTCCATACCGTTGATGTCTTCGGAGTCGAAATCAAGCATGTTGGTTAAGTCATCGACAGTGGCTATCAAGTGGGTAGTGGGTGGGTAACGAATTCCTTCGTCCTCCGCTTCCCACTCAAGCCGGACATAGTTCGGCCAAGAGCCTCCTGACAAGGAGAGAGACTTTAATGAGTTTAGCACGTCGCCCAAGGGCGAGTGTTGAAAGATGCCCATGGACCTGAACTCCAAGATCGGCGCCCAATCAGATCCGATGGGTGCAGATACGCGCAGTTTGGAGCCTATGGCTGGAGATGAGTCTGAGGGTCCGATGACACAGACCTCATTGGAGGTGAAATCTGTGTTTGGCTCTATTGCCGTTGAGTGTGCGGCTTCCGTGGCGGGGTCCATCCTCCCGTCCTCGGATGGCATGATCTGCACTGGATCTAAAGCCAGGGAAGCTGCAGGTGCGATCTCCTGAATGTTGTCTGATGGCAAATCTAGGTCATGCTGATCGTGGCTGTAGGATGCACCTATCATGGGCTCGAATCTGTCGAAGATCAAGTCTTCGCATATGTCGGCAGTGTAGTTCAGGCTTCCAAACCTGACTTGATGGCCAGGGGCGTAGCTATCGATCTGCTCCAGATGGCCAAGCGAGTTGGCCCATAGTGCGAAGCCGCCGAATACAAAGATCTGTCTGGGGAGGAAAACCTCACACTGGACCGCATCGTTGTAGATGATTGAAGGAGCCATCAAGCCTTATGGTGACGACACAGTGGAACTCTCAATAAAAGCTCCAATGTCGGTGTCAAAATTGGTGGATCTCGGGTAGGGGGTCCCAAACTGTGCGTCTAAGGCTAATGGTAACAGGAGACAGGGGACACGATGTTTACCCAGGTTCGGGCCCTCTCTATGGAGGTAAGACCCTACTTCCTGCTTGATTGATCTTGATAATATAAGTATTACAATAGTTGATCTACCACGAGATCGTAGAGGCTAAACCCTAGAAGCTAGCCTATGATTATAATTGTTGTTGTCCTACGGACTAAACCCTTTGGTTTATATAGACACCGGAGGGGGCTAGGGTTACACAAAGTCGGTTACGGAGAAAGGAATCTACATATCCGAATTGCCAAGCTTGCCTTCCACGCAAAGGAGAGTCCCACCCGGACACGGGATGACGTCTTCTATCTTGTATCTTCATAGTCCAACAGTCTGGCATAAGCATATAGTTCGGCTGTCTGAGGACCCCCTAATCCAGGACTCCCTCAATGGCAACCACCTCATATCACCGCCTCGGCAAGCCGACTAGGAGTTCGACATTGTGAAGAAAAAATAATCTTCAAGACAAGATAGCCGCCCCATGGATTTCATAGGTTAGGCGTGCCAGCATCGCTGCGTGGTTACTTCTCAAGCCGGCATTGACCGCACACAAGTTATGACCCACGTCAGTATGACCACGCCATTGCTTCTTCAAGCTGATGTCTGCCACGCCGACCTACTTTGACAGCTCGACTGGCATGTGGGCTGTAACATAACCTTGCCGACCTACCCCATCACCTCAGCTCGACTAGGGGCTTTGCCCTCTTTTTGTCAACCTACTCTGAGGACTTTGGTGTCACCAGCCGACCAGATCTGACACCTCTGCTAGACCAGGAGCTTCACCTCGACATATCCACAGTGTTATGCTATCATTTCATCAATCCGAGCTCTACGCTCAAGCACCTCAGAACTGGCTTGGGGGCTGTGACCTCAGCCAGGCCGAGGACTACGCCTTCGTCCCGCCACAAGCCTAGACCTCATCATCAACACCGAGCCCATTAACCAACTAAGTCACTTTCATACTCAACTTTTTAAATTTTTGTTCGGTTCGACCAAGCCTTATAATTGTGTTAAAAAAGTTGTTTGTTAAAACTTAGTTTGTTATAAACATTGTGTGTTAAAAACACTTCTTTTATACAAGTTAACCGAGGCTCTAAAATTTATGAGCCATTTTGCAATAACTTCTTCTTCTTCTTCTTCTTCTTCTTCTTAGTAATTGCAAAGTCTTTTTTCTATTACTCCTTTTTTCTGACGCGAGTGTGTGGTCGATTGCCGGGTCGCCTTGTTTCTCTCTAAAGACGCTCGAGTTTATTTCGCTAAACTGGCCTGAGAAACACCCCACCTACGGGATAGGAGGTTGAAGCCGAAGGCTGGCCCACTTGAAGTCTGGAGATCTGACGTATCATGGTAAATCCCGATAGAAGCACATACTAATTTTAAGACCAATTTTGGATTGGCACCAAAAAACCTGATATAATTTAGACATAAAGTTGTTATGTAGTTTTTTGGTTTTTCAAGCTTATGACACTTTTAATCTATTTGTATGTTTTTCTTTCAGGAGGCGGGACATCCTTATGACTGATGTGCCCTGCATAATTATTCGACTCAAGAGATCTTTTCTCTCTGGCAGCTCGGCATTTTTCTACCAACCTATAGCTCGACATTTTTCTGCCGACCTATAGCTCGAAATTGGTGAAACGCACATGACATCTGGACTAGTTCCCGAGGAGATTCGATCCACTCAACCTGAGTCTCTAGCATAACTCTCGCAGTACAACGTCAGATGCCTTTAAAGCATCAACAATATCAACGGGGGGCTGCGAGTAGAGCCAAACCCACCAAAAGCCAAGGTACTACAAGGATTCATCGGCAAAAAGTTCTCGGAGATTGCTTTATATCCATCAATTTTGAATTGTGTCTTCGGTCAATAGTTGGGTTGCCCGGCTCCTATGTCTGCCTCCTATGTTCCTCTTTGTTCAGCTAGGTGTGCAAAAGGACAACCACTACGATTGTACTTCCGATTTAACTGGTCAAGTACCTCAGTGGAGAAAGATGAAAACTGACTATCACAATAAGCGTAAACTAGTCAGCTGTCCGATGATCGTGTCAAACTATAGACCGATAGAGGTTACCCCGTGTTAAATGACGATCCTTTCATAAAATTGGCCAAAGTGTTCATGGCTTGACGCCAAACACTAACTTGGCCGAAGTGCCCCGGGCTATCTGACGCTGAACAATAACCGGTGGCTAGTAACTGGCCTCCCAACTTTAAGCTATTATGACTAAGTGAGAGTTATAAAGCCCGCTGAACCTCCGTTTTGCATCATGTTTTCCTACTGTTATTTATAATTTTTTCATGCATAATAATGCTTTATGGAGTAATTCTAATGCTTGTTCTCTCATAATATGCATGGTTTATACAAAGAGGGAGAATATCGAAAACTGGAACTCTGGACCTGGAAAAGCTACGTCAGGCCACCTATTATGCACATCTCCAAATGAGTTGAAAATTTACAAAGAATTGTTTTGGAATATATGAAAAATACTGGAGCAAATAACTACCGGAGGGGGCCACTCTGATGAGCACAAGACACCAGGGCGCGCCTGGGCCCCCAGGCGCGCCCTGGTGGGTTGTGCCCTCCTCGGCCCACCTCCGGTGCCCATCTTCTGGTATATAAGTCATTTTGACCTAGAAAAAAAAATAAGTGGACGACTTTCAAGAAGGAGTGCCGCCATCTCGAGGCGGAGCTTGGGAAGGAGCACTTTTATCGTCCGGGGGAGCGATTCTGCCGCGGGAATTTCCCTACCGGAGGAGGAAATAGAAGCCATCGTCATCACCAACAACCCTCTCATCTTTGGGAGGCCAATATCCATCAACATATTCAACATCACCATCTCCTCTCAAACCCTAGTTCATCTCTTGTGTTCAATCTTTGTACCGGAACCTTGGATTGGTACCTGTTACGATGAGAGGTCAGGGGCCAAGCGATGCACGTTTCTCTCATAAGGTACGTGCGTGTGTGTGAGGTGTTGGCTCTAACTGAACCCGAGCGAGGCGTTGGGCTCTAACTGAACCCAAGTGATTGCACTGCAGGCTACACGTTACTGAACCCGAGCAATCGATCGATGGCTGTTAACTGAACCCGATCGACCGATTCCTTCGCTACTGCTGCTAACTGAAGCCGATCGATGATGCCTCTCTGGATGAACAGTGAGCGTTGCGGGGGGATTTGAATGAACAATGAGCTGTGGGAGTGGATGAACAGGACCCGTGGCATTGCCTCTGGATGAACAGGACCCCGATCGATCGAGCCAATTGGGGCTGGATGAACAGGACCGAGTGGAGGGCTGGATGAACAGGATGACCCCGTGGAGGGCTGGATGAACAGTAGAAGGTGGATGGCTGGATGAACAGTAGTCCATGGAGGTGTGGTTGAACAGGAGCCCGTGGAGAGAGGTGGTTGAATAGTAGCCAGTGGAGTAGCGCACGGTGGAGGCTGGATGAACAGGAGCCCGTGGATGAACAATCATAGGTGGAGGCTGGAGGAGGTCGATGGTGGATGAACAGTAGCCCGTCGAGGCTGGAGGAGGTCGACGGTGGAGATGAATAATATCCCGTGGAGTCGCGTTTTGTGGTACGCCATACCCCTCCCGATGAACAGGACCCCCATTTCGATTGTAGCGCTCCAACACAAGTCCTTTTCGTCTGTTTTGTGGTACGCCACACCCCTCCCGATCAACAGGACCCCTTTTTCTACCATAGGAGGTCCGTTTTGTCCGTTATGCGGTATGCCAGACCCCTCCCTATGAACAGGATCCCGTTTCGAACGTGGCCGGTCGAACACAAGGTCGTTTCCTCCGTTCTGCGATACGCCAAGCCTCGTTTCCATCGCCTGTTCCGTCCAAGCCCTCCCGATGAACACGATGACACATTCCGTTCCGACCCAGCCGGTTGGCTCACCATGAACACGATGACGACGCTGTTTCTCCGTTCCGACCCAGCCATGTACACGAGCCCTGGCCGTATGTATGCGCGAGTAGGCGTTCGAGACCCCGCTCGTATGTACGTACGTGGCCGTATTTTCTTTCTTGCACCCTGGCCGCTGTACGTACGTGTACATGCTACGTGCACGCCTCTACTATGACACGTGCGCGCCTCTATATCCACCAGTATGTACGTACACATTCGCGACGAGAATGACAATGCTACGTACACTTCGACCAGGTGGGTCCCTACTGTCAGGCACTTCCTTGCGTGCGAAGATGTAGCTGGTGGGTCCCAGCAGTTAGGGGGGCGAATCATTTTTTTCTGGACACACTTCCTTGCGTGCGAAGATGTAGCTGGTGGGTCCTAGCAGTCACGGGGGCGAATCAATTTTTTTGCCCGGACGCACTTCCTTTCGTGCGAAGATGTAGCTGGTGGGTCCCAACAGTCAGGGGGAAACATTTTTTTCGAAATACGGTGGCTCGTCTGGTGGGTCCAAGCTGTCAGCGGCAATAACATTTTTTTCGCGAAATACAGAGGCCCTTTCAGTGGGTCCCTGATGTCAGGTGGAGGAATCATTATTTTGCGCGTAATAAGGAGGCATTTCCTTGCGTGTGGCCATGGACCCAACTGTCGCCCTCTCCACGTACAGTCCACTTCAGATGCATGTCGGTTGTTGACCACGTTGACCAGGCCACGCCGAGAGCACCAGGGCAGTGGACGACGGCGAGGCCTAGGAAGGGAACCACACGGAGCCAGGGAATACTCGACATTTGTTTCCCACGCGGAGGGGAGTACGACTGTACGAGGGTTTACTGGTTCGTCTGCCGTCGCCGGAGAATAACAGCAGGTGTGGGTGAGTAGAGGGATGGCTAGGCTAGCGATGGGAGTACGATGGGGCGGTGAGGCCTGCGCGGCAGCACAGCCGGCCGTGGGGAGGAGGGAGCAGGCAGTCCCGCCGGCGCTTGTTTGATCGGCTGGAGCAGGAAGATCAAAGATTGAAGAAGCACGACAGCCGTTGGACGGACATCCAACAGTCACTGCTTGTGCGTCAACCTTTTTTTTAGGAAAGCCTCAAATCTGTGGAAAACAGCATACATCCCATCTGCCATTATTTCTAATAATTTACAGCCCATTTGTTAATTCTTAATGTTTTTTTAGAGCCCATATTCTTTTTGTTAGCATTACAACCCATATTGTGGCCACAGTTAAAAAATTATACGGAAATTTGCATATTTCGGTGCGGTCCGAACTGTTTTTAATCCCAAAATTTTGAATCACATTCAAACTGATTTTAAAAATAAATGTATATCAATATAAAATCCAACAAATTCTCCACGCGTAAAAATGAATGTAATTTAAAATCTCGAAATGAAAAAAAGATATTTGAAACTAATTGCCGGTTTGATGTGTTTAAAAAATGCACAACCCATTTCTTATTACTGATGTGCCATTTTCTCGGCTAGCCGAATGAAAGCTTTCCTCGTCTTGAAAGATTTGCAGCCCAACAGGCCTGACAAAGCGACTTACTTGGCAAATCACAAAAAAACTAGGCTGTGGCCATGGACCCAGCTGTCAGCCTCTCCATGTACAATACTCTTCCGATGGAAGTCGTTCCTTGACCACGTTGACCATGCCGCATGGAGAGCACCACGACAGTTGACGACCGCGAGGCCTAGGAAGGGGATAACGCGGAGCCGCGGAAGATGCGGCAGTGGAAGCCCACACGGAGAGGAGTATGAGGGTTGACTGGTTTGGCTGCGATGTGAGGCTGCCGTCGCTGCAGGGTCTGGCCAGCGGTGGGAATAGTAGGGGGCAGTGAGGCCTCCGCGGCAGCACCGCCGGCCATGGCAGGCAGGAGCATGCGGCATGACCGGCGCTGCTTTGGGTGGCTGGAGCAAGAACACCAGAGGTTGAAGAAGCAATACGGCCGTCAGATGGAGATCGTATGGTCACTGGAGCTAGAATCGTTCATATTGACTAAGTTGACAAAGCCCTTCGTCCCTGTCAACTTAGTAGGCCCACAAGTCAGCCTCCCACCAAGGTGGGTCGCAGCTAGCTGGGGGAGTATTCATTTTTTTTGTGAGTAATAAGGAGGCACTTCCGGTGGGTCCGAGCTGACAGCGGGGGGAACGTTTTTTTAATCCAGAAATATCGATTCACATTCAAACTATTTTGAAAAATAATTTATATAAATATAAAATCCATATAATTGTCCCCGCATAAAAATCAATGGAATTTAAGATCTTGTAATGAAAAAAAATTGAAACTAATTCCCGGTTTGATGTGTTTTAAAAATGTACAGCCCATTTCTGGGCAAACCGAAGGAAACTCTCCTCGTCTTGAAAGATTTGCAGCCCAGCAGGGCTGATAAAGCAAGTAGGCCTTGTTTGGGTATTTCTTAAAAAAATAGAACTGGGCTAGCCATTTTCAGCAAGAAAAAAACACAACTGGGCTCATGATGTGGTAAACATAAAAAGAACTGGCTAGACGGGCCACAACCCCCGCACAGCCCCGTTGTTACCCTGTCCCGCCGCCGTTCCCCACCGCGCGGCCCGGGGAAGCCCATCGCGGGCCCTCCCGGCCCACGCGTGCCGCGCCGCCGCCCGTCTCGCCGTGCCGGCCTCCGCCGCCGCTGCCCGGCTCGCTCCGCCGCCGCGGGTGCCGCTTCGCCCGAGCGCGCCACCCCTGCTTCTCTGCCTCCGGCCGGGCGCCGCCCCGCACCGCGGCGCCGCG
>LT934116.1:713511352-713577826 GCA_900231445.1 Triticum turgidum subsp. durum | reverse complement strand
GCCTCCGGCCGGGCGCCACCCCACGCCGCGGCGCCGCGCCTCGCCGCCCCGAGCGCCTTCCCCGCCGTCAGCCGCGCCCCCGCGCACCAATCCCCGCCGCCGCCGGTTGCTCCGCCGCCCGGCTGCGCCCCCGTGCCGGCGCGCCGCCCCTCCGACTCCGGCCTCACCGGACCTGCGCCGCGCCCGTCGCCGCAGCGGATCGGGAGGAGCCCGATCCGGCCGCCTCCCCTGCAGCGCCCGCGTGGGCCCTTCCTCGGCCCAGCGTGCCCGCGGCCCAGCAGCGCCAGCCCGCTTCGCCCTCCACCTTCCTGGGCTAGGCCCGTGGTGAGCCCTCTTAAAACCCCGCGCAGTGCACGTTATAATTATATTGCGCCCGCATGTTTTTTTTCCTGAAATATGCCTGTCCCCAGAACTGTGTAATTTTCATGCCATGTTCATCATGCCGTATCTCTACATCCGTAGCTCCGTTTCGTGCGTGTGATATGTCAAATTGTTCGTCTCAACGAGTACATCATTTCCTTCCATTGCATCATATTCATTTGAGGTCATCTAGATGCCTGAATCATCATTGTAAGAGTGCTTCATGATGTTATCTGCTGTCTGTTAACAGAACGAGCTCTTTTTTTATTTTTGCCATGATTGATGTGTGCATCCTATGAGGTTGATGTCTACATGTGTTTTGAACTATGCCATGTCTTCTTCACAGAGGTGCTTACCATGTAGTTTTGTGATCAATCTGGTGACTAGCACAAGCATGCAAACTAGGCATCGTGATGTTGCTGATTTTAGTCCCTGTTCTGCTATTATTTTGATGCCATGTAAACTTGATGCTACAGAGAGATCCATGCATATTTGGAGATACTTCAGTAAGGGTGTTTTGAACAAGTGGTTATTGTCTATCCATTAATGCCCTTTGTTGCAGTTATGGAGTAGTCTAGCATGTCATTTTCGTGCTCTACTTTTGCTTCAAAATGTTTCCTGGCAGATTGTTTACGTGTTATTCAATTTGGCCAAGCTTGTTGTAGTTGATCCTTGCATGCTATGGGTTTGTTCTTGCCTTGGTTGGATACACAAACATGTCTTCTTGATGACGCTATGCTTATCTTGTCATGCAATGACTTCTGGTGAGTGATTCAAGCTTGTTAAGTAGGGTACTTGATGTTGCTGTTTTGCTAGGCTGAATCTGTTATTTCGTGATGCTATGTAAACATGTTGCTACTAATCATTCTATGCACAATCTGGAGATGAGCACTAAATATGTTTTGATCTACATGTCATGCTATATCTATCCATGCCCCTGGTTGCATTTATAGCTTGCTGTAGCTTGTTGTTTCCTTGCTCCAAAGTTGCTTGATAATATTGCTGTCAGCCTGTTAACATTAAGTTCAGTTGTTATCATGATTGTTGCTAGTGATACATGCACCCTATGACCTTGCTATTGCCATGAGTAGCTTCAAAAATATGTCTTCTTACTGTTGGATGCCTTGCCATGCCATGTAATGATCTGTATTGAGTTGCACAAGCTCATCTACATGCCTTCATAATTCTGTTTCTGCCATGTATGAATCTGTATAATAACTTGCCATGTTTACGTGGGTGCCATCATATTTTCTGATCCTTTTTGGCTTATGGTCAGTAAGGGACTTTTGATCTAGGCAATTAGTAGATTCATTCCATGCCTTTATTTGCCATTATAAGTTCCTGTAACATGTTGTTTGATAGCTCTAAACATTGCATCGTGATGTTATTTTCTGCAAAGTCTGAAATTGTTATAACTTGCAATCTTTCCACGTGTGTTTGGGCATGTTCTAGTGATTTCTAGAGATAGCTCAGTGTTCATGTTTTGTAATGCTTTACCTGTACATCATGTCCATGTCTTTTGTTTTCATGTTGGGGTGCTATAGCATGTTGTTTTGATGCTTGCAATATGCCTAGTTGCTATTTTGGACAGATTGTTGCTATAACTTGTATAGTGTGCAGGTGTTGAACCGTTGCGCCGTTTTGAGTGTGCTGTATATGAAACTTGCTTAGAATTGCATGTAGCTTCATATTATCATGTTGCATCCTTGTTTTGGTGTGTTATCTTGATGTTTGGGTGCATTTTGCATCACTGTCATGTTTAACTTGTTTTGCTCATATCTTCTAGGCCGTAGCTCCGAACTAAATGAACTTTATATGTAACTTGACTAGAATCTCGTGTAGATCATCTTTGTGCATCTTAACTTGCTGTTTAACAACTTGAACATAAGGTTTATTCAGATCTGGACGAATTTCTAAATATGCATATGAGGACTTACTGGAATTGTTATACATTGTTCTCGGCCTCATTTAAACTTACCTTGATGTGTTGCTCTTGTTTGCATCATCTCTTGCCATGAGTAGCTTCATCTAGATTTGTCATGCATCATGCTTGTTGTGCATCATGCCTTGCTCTTGTGTGGTGTGTTTACCATGTTGTGTGCTTCTTCTTATTAGTTCCCGTTTCGTTGCGATCGTGAGGATTCGTTCGTCTACGCTTGGTTCGGCTTCATCCGTTCGTCTTCTTCATAGACTCGTTCTTCTTCCTTGCGGGATTTCAGGCAAGATGACCGCTACCCTGGATCTCACTACTATCATTGCTATGCTAGTTGTTTCGTTCTATCGCTATGCTGCGCTACCTAACACCTGTTTATCAAGCCATCCCAAATTTCCATGAACCTCTGACCTTTGACACCTTTCCTATGCAAACCATTGATTGGCTATGTTACCGCTTTTGCTCAGCCCCTCTTATAGCGTTGTTAGTTGCAGGTGAAGTTGAAGATTTCTCCATGGTGGACATGATTTTGGTTGGGATATCACAATATCTCTTACATTATTAATGCATCTATATACTTGGTAAAGGGTGGAGGACTCCACCTTTTGCCTAGTGTTTTGTTCCACTCTTGCCGCCCTAGTTTCCGTCATACCGGTGTTATGTTCCCGGATTTTGCGTTCCTTACGCGGTCGAGTGATTTATGGGACCCCCTTGACAGTTCGCTTTGAATAAAACTCCTCCAGCAAGGCCCAACCTTGGTTTTACCATTTGCCTCACCATCACCTATCCCTTTCCCTTGGGTCGGCCAACCCGAGGGTCATCTTTATTTTAGCCCCCCGGGCCAGTGCTTGTCTAAGTGTTGGTCCGAACTGAGCAGCCTGCGGGGCCACCTCGGGGCAACTCGAGGGCTGGTTTTACTCATAGCTTGACTTATCCGGTGTTGCCCTGAGAACGAGATATGTGCAGCTCCTATCGGGATTGTCGGTGCATCGGGCGGCTTTGCTGGTCTTGTTTTACCATTGTCGAAATGTCTTGTAAACCGGGATTCTGAGTCTGATCGGGTCTTCCTGGGAGAAGGTCTATTCCTTCGTTGATCGCGAGAGCTTGTCATGGGCTAAGTTGGGACACCCCTGTAGGGTATAATCTTTCGAAAGTTGTGCCTGCGGTTATAGGAAGATGGGAATTTGTTAATGTCCGGTTGTAGATAACTTGACACCAGATCCGAATTAAAAACGCATCAACCGCGTGCGTAGCCATGATGGTCTCTTTTCGGCGGAGTCCGGGAAGTGAACACGGTTTCTGGGTTATGTTTGACGTAAGTAGGAGTTCAGGATCACTTCTTGATCATTGCTAGCTTCACGACCGTTCTGCTTGTCTCTTCTCGCTCTTAGTTGCGTATGTTAGCCACCATATATGCTTAGTCACTGCTGCAGCCTCACCACTTTACCCCTTCCTTTCCCTTTAAGCTTTGCTAGTCTTGATACCCATGGTAATGGGATTGCTGAGTCCTCGTGGCTCACAGATTACTACAACACCAGTTGCAGGTACAGGTTGTGCGATGATCATGACGCGAGAGCGATGCTTGCTTGTGTTGAGTTCTTATGCTTCTTCGATCAGGGGATAGGTTCCAGGCCGGCAGCCAGGGCTAGCAGGGTGGATGTCGTTTGAGTTTCTGTTTGTGTTTCATCCGTAGTCGAATGATGCTCTGATGTATTGTGATGTTGTATTCGTGTGGCATTGTATGCCTCTTGTATGTATCCCCATCTATTATGTAATGTTGATGTAATGATATCCACCTTGCAAAATCGTTTCAATATGCGGGTCTATCCTTGGTGGGACCTTCGAGTTCCTTTTGGATAGGGTCGCATATTGGGCGTGACAGGCTAGTCCAGCGCTCATGTGTAACACTCACATTAAACTCATCTTCATAAAAAACTTGAAAAGCATAAGTTAAGCAATTTTATACATCTCAATGATTCATAGAACATAACAAATATATGCTAGTTCACAGCAAAAGACAAAGTTGTGAGAAGGTTTACAAATCAGGAAAAAACAAGCAAGGCTTCTTTGAGCAAAGGGCCTCCCGGCAGGCTTAAATTTCCTGGAGTTCACTCTGGTTTTTTCTTGTTGCCACCATCCAGGGTTAGGTTCTCTCATTCCAGAATAACCAATTATAATTGTGGTCTCAGCTGGAATGCTGAACTAAACCATGCAGTGTACTGACCAGTTGAAATGCTTGTGCATTCCACTAAACTTAAGCATCGTTCTTTGCAGAAATAAGCAGACCACAATGCCTCTTGTCCGCGCACCTGTCCAAAAAACCGCCGTGCAGCCGTGCCAGCTAGTCCTCGGTCCATAGATGAACTGGTAGAAAGTGCATTCAGGACTAGGATGCAGTTGTTTTCGCTCGTCCCTGCACTGCAATCAGGAAGTAAAACGTACGAATCAGCTTCTTTTAGATTGCGTTGGTCATTCTACCTTATTTACTACCAATGTAGGGATACCTTGAAGACGGGAGGTTAGACGATGACAATGAGGGATAGCCATCTCATTTTGCGCAGTTGTACTAAAACTGAGGTGTGTGCTTTTGATTGTGCGGATAGAAACGATATGGAGACAGACATCCCGAAATGATATGGAGACAGATATCCCTGTTTGCGCAAATACGAAATATGGTTATTTAAACAGTGACAGATATTTACAGTGGCTTATGATTAACAGCAGCATCTATTGTGTTATAATTGGCACTAGATTGACATTATGAAGAGTCCTTAAGTAAGTAGCATCACATCACATCAACAATGCCACTAGATTAACATGCAGAACAATAGCATTAGTATTACTGTCATGAGAGTAGCACATGGTCAGTAAATGTGCAATCAAATTTGTGCAATTCCACTGGGATGAAGTAATGTTAGCGGTGTGAGATTGAAGTGTAACTGCAAAAATACAATTCATGGGAAATAAAGCAAGACGGAAGCACTTAACAAAATGGTGGTGGCATTGCTTCAATTTATCGACGACACTAGACCATTACTTATAGTGACATGAGGTGGCATTACTTAATGCTTCATATGATTTTACATTAACGGTAGCGATATGGGCGTAGGGATAGCAGGTATCTAGTACTTTCCCCCATTTCCTCTTAGAACCAAATCCTAGATTCATGCTATAGCTTTCCCACTTTCTTCCCTGTTTGAACCAACGCTTAGAGTCGACTGTATGAACTAGCTTTACCTCTAATAATAGTAGGAGTCTAGGTGGCTTTGGAACAGCGGACGGAAGTAGAAAAGGATCCACATGAAGGGAGATGGGGCAGTAGAGCAAGGCAGGTTTCGAAGGAATATATACCTGAGGGTTGTCTGCATGTGGCAAAGACGGCGTCAGGAGGCTGCATCTTGGCCACAATACCGTAGGGAGGAAGAAGGGGTCGGAGGCTCTCCTGAGCCAGTGCTCTCTCGGAGAGAATGGCACGGCCGCCGATCGGGACACGCGGGCAGCTGTTGGTCTCCTCCCTCGCCGCTGACAACAACGTGAACGATGCACCTACACCCCTGCCCCAGTCGAGGTTGTCCGACCAGATTTGTGACCACCCGTGAGATGAGAGAGAGTGTGGCCACCTATGCCTTGCTTAGATCTGGAGAGCATGAGAGAGTGAACGAGAGGAACCCTAGTAAAGAAACACTAAGGCTCCTGCTTTTATATATAGTGGAGTGATTTTGTTGTACCAGCTTCAAAAAATGCACTCCTACGTGTACCCGCGAGTGGGTGTGAGAGAACTAGTGCATGCATGCACCGCTTCTCTTCGTGAGAGTACAATATACTATGCCCAAAGAACGTTCGCCGCAAGAGTAATAGTATAAGTGTGTGACGTGTGAGCTAAAATAAAATGTGCGTGTCGTCTTTAGTTTTTTAGAAGTTCTGAGGATAGGGTGTGAAGAGCACATATGTGCGTGAAATCTACTGGCAGATAGACGGTGGGTGCGACGTGCGAGTCTGCGAGAGGACTCAGGAGAGTCGTGACTCGTGAGGGTGCGTGTGCGTGAGAGATAGGGGGGCACGTGTCAATGCAATGCATGTGTCCGTAAATCATTATCCGACAAACGTTCGCCGCAAGGCTTTTCCCGACGAACACCATAAGAACCGTTAGATCGGCATCCGAGGGTGTTAGTTTTGCCATGTCATTTAACAGAACAACCACTCCTCCTACACATAAATCTTCCACGTGAGTGTTAGCAACTGTCGTATGCTCCCTCCGTTCCGAAATGCAGTGCACATAGCTCTATTCAAAATTCGAACCTCGCAAAATTTTACCGAGTTTTCGTGTACCAAATTGCACATGTAGAATACCCTGTATATATAATTTCATTCATCTTCGAGAGATAACTATAAAGATGGGTGAGGAGTCTACAAAGAAAGACGATCGTATCACCCGCAGCAATTTCAACCATCCTTTAGTGTCGAGGAATATCATCGGAACTATATATGATATGATTTTTATATGATTTTTTCCTTAGAGCCAATTGGTTCATAGGAATAGATTCATATACTCCACATTTCAAAGGAAATAAACCTGATATCATTTCTATAGCTTTAGATCCACTTGGTTCATATGAATGGATTCCTATACTCCCTTAATTTCAAAGGAAAATAAATGTTAGCGTATATTCAATAGAAAAGTTCCTATGATATGAACCAAATTACATCTCTTTTCTAATCCCTCCTCATAGGAATTGAGATACATGTCATCTCTAGATTCAATAGAAAAGTTCCTATGATATGAACCAAATGACATCTCTTTTCCAATCCCTACTCATAGGAATTGAGATGCTCCATGTCATCTCTTTCCCTACAACTTCCATGTATAGATCTTCTCTATTCCTAAATAGCTAGTACAACCCACTAGTAGCTTTTTTCCAAAACATGCAACTATATCACAAGAACTATATAGTGTGCCAATAACTTTGAAAGATGGTCGCTGGATGAAGCTAATCCAACAGTGTAGAGATAGGCAAATCCTAGCACTAGTGTCCGTTGGATATCATCAACATTCCACCAAATCTGCCACATGTACAATTTAGAAGACTCCATGGTTGAACTTAAGCATAATGCACAAACCTCAAAACACAAGCACTTCTCCTTTGTTCTAGAATCTTCTGTATCATAATTGATTATTTTTTTCTAAATGAATTGCCATTATTTGTTTTTTACTTTATGATTTACAATGCACAACCCCATGAATCTGAACATTTTTATAAAACTAATTGATTTTGAATGAAATGAACTATAAGAACTAAACGAACATCTACATCATGCATATATGACTCAAAGCTTTACATGCGATAGTGTGTATTTATTCATAATTTGGTTTCGAAATCTCATGCGTTCAATACATGTGTACCTTACTAGTTTTGAGTAGAGTAGAAAATTTCATGCGGCCCCGGTTATATCAAAATGCAGGGCCCATGCATCATTGCCTTTCGGTCGAACCTAGGTCCACAATTTTTTGTACGTACTATATCTCCACTGGTCCCCGAACCCAAAATGCTGCCTCGTTCCCCTAAAACCAAGCGGCCCACACATATTTAAGGCGTCGACTCGAACCCATTTACTACGACGTGGCCCCGCACGCCGTAGTACTCCTACAAACCCTATCGCCGCACCCATCATCGATTTTCCTCAAGAGGATGAGGGAGAAGCCGATTTGTAGTGGAGGCGCTTTCAAAAAAAAGGATATGTAGTGGAGACCCCTACCCTAGGGTGCCCTAGGTAGCTGCTGCACATATCATTGTTTTCTCTTTTCTTTATGCTCTTGCGCCCTAGAGTAAAATGATGGTTGCTTCGTCCGTCCAGCTTAATGCGGGAAAGGTGGGGCTTTGTGATTTGACCCCTCACCGCTCATTTTTTACTACTGTGGCGCTACGACCGGGGTGCCTCCAATTCCAACCGCTGCTCCGAACTGTAATTTGGTGCATTGAACATGGAACAAGACGGTGGATGAGCCACATGTCCGCCAAAGGGGTCCTGTTAAGTGTGTTGCCATTTCGTGTGCAGACTGACCCTGCTTGAGTTGCTACGCCAACACGACAGGAGTAGCCTACCACTTGGTTTTGCTCCTTGGTGAATCCTGACTATATTGATCTAAAAATATACGTGCTGAACTACCCTCTCCGTCTCGGTTTTTTATTTTTAGGCATCTCGGTTTATAGGGCCTGCACGTAGTTCTAGGTCATCCATTTGACTAACTAAATATGAGTTACTATGTCACAAAAAGTATATCATTGGATTCTTAAGCGGATGTAGTTGTATTTAAAAGTCAAGGGCGGGGCTTTTCCTGCGCGGTAGGCGTGGCAGTTCCGCCTAGTCGGTTCGACAGAGACGCGAGAAGATGAGGGAGTAGGCTGCTGCAAACATAGGGCTGTGTGATTTTACAGCGAGTTACTGCTGGACAGGTGGGGCCCCGTGATTTGACTTGCCATTATCATTTTAACTACGGCGCTACGACCGGCGTGAGTCTCCTGATTCCTGACCACCTCCATACAGGTGCCTCTCCCAATGCTCCACCATGTAGTAGAGGCTGGGTCTTGCATGAGAGCCCACTTCTCCACTTTTTCCTTGCCTCGCTTTCCTCCACATATGCAAAAATGCCATGTAAAGCGCACTATTGTACTTACTTTTACTTGCTCCTACAGGTGCTAAGCTTGCCACATAGGCATAAAGTCTGATGTGGCAAGTTAATCAAGAAGAGAGAGACTAGTTTGGTGACCCAAGGAAGAAATGGTGCTAAGCGCGTGTACCTTGGTGAAAAGACAATTTTGAGTCTATAGCTAATTAAATGAAGCAAACTTAGCAACACCATTTCATTGGAAGAGGTCACTCCTTGGCAAATGCAATAAATACTAGTACTCCCTGTGTCCTATAATATAAGAATGTTTTTGGCACTACACTAGTGTCAAAAACATTCTTATATTATGGGTCTAAGGGAGTACGAAGAAAGAGATATAGAGAAGTAAAAAAAATACACTTATAGCCAACCTTGTTGTAGTATGAGTGACTAAGTGATGACTATGTATGACATGCCAACATCAGATAGCCTAACGTACCATGTTAAATCTCCAAGGGCGCGACCGCGTGAGCAAAGCGACGATCGTGGTAGGAGCGACCATGATACGGGCTGCAGGCAGCCCTTGGATCTGAGATCAAACGACCGCATGCTAAGTTGCTGAAAATTTGCAGAATAACCCTCCAGGATAGGATATTCACCCATAGGTCTAGAATCACGCCATGCAACCGTTCGATCTCAGATCCAAGGGCTCCCGGAAGCCCGTATCATGGGAGAATGGAAAGCCACTACCCCGCCGTTCGCACGCTGGCAGTTCGCTCCTACTCGTCCCCGCACGTCCTTTAATACTATGGCGGTTCGCTCCTAGTCGTCCTGTCCATTCACATTACGGCAGTTCCACTAATCCTAACTGTCGGTGTACTAGAATAGGGGTACCATAGTACCCCGAACTTGTGCACGGGCAGTTGCAGCACCCCGCGGCAAGGCTTGCCGGGCGACCACCAAGGTCCTCCGTGGTTCCTTTGGAGCCATTCAAGAACAAAGTATTCAAGCTCAGGAGACAAGGCCCCGGCAAGAGGAGCTTGCCGGGAAGGCCAACCAAGGCATTTTCAAGGAACTTGCCGCGACGCGCCGCGCGTCCCGGCAAGGCATGGTGAACGACAAGCTTTCCGGACCCAACAAGACAACGGCCGCGGCAAGGCGCTTGCCGCGGTAGGCGGCCACTCTGTACCGACGCTCCAGCACATCCACCAACGTGTCGCTCTGGGGGCCTTTCCAGGCGCGCGTGGCGGGAGGCTGTGCAGCCAGCGGTGCGCGGTGGCATGCGAAGCTGACAAGACTGCCATCGTGGCGAGCGATGGCGTCCCTGACGGTACCTTTCTGCACTGTTTGGGCGACACAGACAGGCATTTAATGCCCTTGTCCCCTGCCGTCAGGGTTAGGTAGGATACACTGTACAGGTGGCTGTGCCAACCACCTCTCTTTTTACATTTTTACCCTTGTCCACGTTGCCACCTGTCGGTGACCCCTTTAGCGTATAAAAGGAGGCCCATGCGCAACGTGGAGGGGGTTCGACTCATTCGGAAGCCAGAAAAACACTTAGCTCTCTCAAGCAAGAAGACAATACAATCAGACAAGCAGTAGTAGGAGTATTATCTCTCCGGAGAGCTCCGAAGCTGGGTAAACTGCTCGTGTGCTTCACCTCGATCCGCTCTTCGTGCGATCTCCGCCCCCCGCCGAACCGAAAGGGGCCCGGTCCACCGGCCCCATAGGTGTTCGTGGATCAGCTTCCCCAACATCATTGGCGCGCCAGGTAGGGGGCGTCGAGGTTGTGTGAACCTGATCCGGCGTTCACACGAGCTAGATCTTCATTTTCTTCATCAACATGCCACCGAAGAAGAAGGCTTCGGAAGCAGATGTTCCGTCCGCGTCGGTCCCACCGCCACCGGAGCAAGCGGGTGGTGGGGTGGACGCTGGCGGAAGAACGGACATCGACGAGGAAGCCCATGACATTTCCAGGTCCAAGGACAAGGCTGCGCAAACCTCGGCGTCCGTGCATGTTCCGCGCCCATCTCAGGAGGCGCCAGACCGACAGCGTCATGGTGCTCGCAGTACCATATGTTTGTTGGGCCAAGATCGAGCTGGTGGATCTCGGGGCGCTCAGGACCAGCATGCACGCCAACGTGCTGGCACGAGCGAGACACGGTCGCTTGGACGGGATACTGCTCCTTCTAACATAGTTAGAAGTCTGAGCACATCCCGCTCCTCGCACCGTTCGCCACTACCACCCACCACTCTAGCAGAAGCTTTGGCACAAGCTCAACTACTCCTGGATTACCCTCCAACGGCGGACAAGACCGATCAATGGAGGGCCACCATTCAGAGTCTCATTGGCTTCGCCAACGGCGACACTCCGCGGCAGCCAAGTGCATCGCGGCCACGGCAGGACTGCCAGGCACGAGCCGATGGCGACAAGACCGGTGAGGGAGCAACCACCATGCAATCACCACCCCGAAGGCCAAGATCGCCGACTCGCCGGATCCACCTCGACAGCGACTCCACTGCATCATCGGATCCACGAGCTCGTCGCGATCAGCGCCAAGTTCTTCACGAACGATAGCAAGAAGACGCTCGTACTCGCATCGAGCGCCGAAGAGAAGCGCGACGTCAATCTGACAAGCGAGCCGGGCCCTCTGTTGACATGCATGCGCCAGGGGAACCAGGCAACTTGCCGTACGCGGTAGGTTGCCCTGCGTTCACTCGTGAGATGCGGCAAGTCCAGTGGCCCAGCACGAAGAACTTCAAGCCAGATGTACCGGAGAAGTACGACGACAAGACGCATCCGTCGGAGTTCCTCAGCATCTACACCATTGCGGTGCAGGCTGCCGGGGGACGGGACGACAAGATCCTTGCCAACTACTTCCCGCTGGTGCTCAAGCCCAACGTCAGATCCTGGCTCATGCACTTGCCGGACAACTCCATATCCTCTTGGGCCGATCTATGCCATCAGTTTGTCGGTGCCTTCACAGGCGGCCACAAGCCTCATGGCCAAGAGAGTGACCTTCATCTGCTCGCCCAGAAGGAAGGAGAACCCCTGCGCAAGTACATTCAGAGATTCAGCAATGTACAGCACAACATCCCAGACGTCCACCCTGCCGCGGTGATAAGCGCATTCCATCAGAACGTGCGAAACCGCAGGATGCGGGAGGAAATGGCGATGTGCAAGATCAGAGACGTCAGTGAGCTATATGCCCTGGCCGACAAGTGTGCACGTGCTGAAGAAGGGAGGAGACTCCCCGGAGAGAATATAGGAGCAGGAGGGTCTGACAGTGAGGATGCTGCCCCGGCAAAGAAAAACCGGCGGCGGAACAACAGGAAGAAGAAAGGAAAAGAGGTGCTAGCCGTCGAGCAGTCCGGCAACGGTGGTGGCGCCAAGAAAGCCAAAGCTGGTGGCTCCGGCAAGGAGATTACCGCAGAGGCTGTGGCGATCGCCGACAAGCAGGACAACACCAACAAGCAATACTGCAAGATCCACCGCACCAAGGGCCATGACCTCCAGAGCTGCAAGAAGGTCGAGCAGCTTGTTGAGCAACAGAAAGCTGAATACGAGCGGCGCGACAAGGAGAAAGCCCAGGTAGGTGCTGGAGGATCCGGCAAGAAACGTCCCGGCCGAGGAGGACGCCGCGGCAAGGCCAAGCAGCGGCAAGGAGACAGACCTCCTCGCGGCCACGACAAGGATGAAGATGACGACGATGATGAAGACATGGATGATGAGGAGACTGATGAGCAGGAGTTCCAGAAAGCCACAGAGGTCCTGTGCGTTGATGGCGGTACTTCTCTGCATACTTTGCACCGCCAGCTCAAGCAGTGGGTGCGGGAAGTTAATGCAGCAGAACCACCCGTCGAGTCACGCAAGCCTCTGAAATGGTCCAGCACGCCTATCATCTTTGATATTGAGGACCACCATGATCGCATAACTGCGGTCGGGTGCTTGCCGATGTTGGTTTCACCAACTATCCGCAACCTCAAGGTCACTAAGATGTTAGTTGACGGCGGGGCCGGCTTGAACCTGATCTCTTCCGCGGTGCTCCAGAAACTCCAGATCCCTGACAGCGAGCTCGAAGAAACCGGCACATTTCAAGGAATCAATCCGGGAAGGAGCAAGCCGAAGGGAAAGATCACGTTGCCGGTAACATTTGGCAGCGAGTTGAACTTCAGGACTGAGAGGGTCACTTTTGACGTTGCTGACTTTCCATTGCCTTACAATGGGATACTTGGCCGTCCAGCACTGGCCAAGTTCATGGCAACCTCTCACTATGCATACAACGTACTGAAGATACCAGGCCCGATAAGTGTCATCTCTGTCCCTGGCGACAAGAAGGATGCTCTTATCTGCGCCGACAAGATCTACCGGGAAGCAACAGCCACAACAGATCGCAAGTCGCTTGCCGCTGAAGCTCCCGGGGGGAAGAAGAAGACCAAGTCCGGCAATAGTTCTGATGCCCACTCCGGCAAGCGCACCTCTTCGGAGTGCTGCACTACCGTCGAGGACGCACCATCGAGCTCCACCGGAAAGTGTAGGAAGGCAATGGCAGCTCCGCCAGAGACCAAGAAGGTGTCCGCCAAGGAGGACGGCACTGGTGGTACCTTCACCATCAGCGCCACTCTCGACCCTAAATAGGAAAGCGCGCTCATTGCTTTCCTGCGGGTGAACGTCGACGTGTTTGCGTGGCAATCGTCTGACATCCCCGGTGTTCCCAGGAAAGTAATTGAGCACCACCTTGCCGTCTATCCTCACGCGCGGCCCGTCAAGTAGAAAGTCAGGAAACAAGCAGTGGAGCACCAAGAATTCATTGCGGAGGAAATCAAGAAGTTGGAAGCAGCAGGCCTTGTCAGAGGAGTGCTCCATCCTACATGGTTGGCCAATCCTGTAGTCGTGCGCAAGGCTAACGGGAAATGGAGGCTTTGTATCGACTTTACCGATGTTAATAAAGCTTGTCCCAAAGACCCATTTCCCTTGCCGCGCATCGAATCAGATTGTTGACTCCACGATCGGATGTGACTTGCTTTCATTTCTTGATCCATACTCAGGATACCATCAGATCTTCATGGCAGAAGAGGATGAGGAGAAGACCGCATTCATCACCCCGTGTGGCACGTACTGTTTTGTACGGATGCCTTTCGGTTTAAAGAATGCTGGTTCAACATTTGCAAGGGTAGTCCACCACGCTTTTGAGCCGCAGATGCACAGAAATGTGGAAGCCTACATGGATGACATAGTGGTCAAGAGCAAGGACAGGGCGACCTTGATTCAAGATTTGGACGAAATATTTGCAAATCTGTGCAAGATCAACCTCAAGCTTAACCCCGAGAAGTGCGTGTTTGGAGTACCCTCCGGCAAGCTTCTCGGGTTCTTTGTATCTCAGCGGGGAATTGAAACCAATCCCGACAAGATCAAGGCCATTGAGCAGATCGAAGCACCAAAGCACGTCAAGGATGTACGAAGGCTTGCCGGTTGTGTGGCTGCTCTCAGCAGGTTTATCTCTAGGTCTGCTGAGCGCGCCCTGCCGTTTTTCAAAATATTGAAAAGGGCAGGTCCAATGAAATGGACTCCGGAGGCGGAGGTTGCGCTGCAGGACTTGAAGAGATACATGTCCTCCACTCCAACACTTGTCGCGCCTAAGCCACAAGAGAAGTTGCTGCTGTATATAGCGGCAACCAATCAAGTGGTTAGCGCTGCGTTAGTGGCGGAGAGGGAGGCAGTTGATAAGCCAGCAACCACGGCAGATGCATCCAGCGACAAGCAGGGGGCTTCGCCGACAAGCTCTGGTTCCGTCAAGGATGGATCTGCGTAGGAGCATGATAAGATGCAGAAGAGAATGGTGCAGTGCCCAGTTTACTTTGTCAGTTCCCTTCTGCAGGGGGCTAGGTAAAGGTACTCTGGTGTGCAGAAATTGCTTTTCGGCCTTCTCATGGCCTCGAGAAAGCTGCGCCATTACTTCCAAGCACATGAGATCACAGTCATCACTCGTTTCCCGCTGAAGAGGATACTGCAAAATCCAGAAGCGACAGGCAGGATTGTCGAGTGGGCGCTGGAACTGTCAAGCTTTGGCCTAAAATTTGAGAGTACTTCAACTATCCAAAGCAGGGCATTGGCAGAGTTCATAGCAGAATGGACGCCAACACAAGATGAAGAAATTCCAGAGACGAGCATCCCCGTCAAGGAAGCAAACAAAGAGTGGCTGATGTACTTTGATGGTGCCTTCTCGCTGCAAGGCGCCGGTGCGGGCGTGCTGCTTGTCGCACCCACCGGAGAGCACCTCAAGTACGTAGTCCAGATGCACTTTCCCAAGGAGCAAGCAACCAACAATACTGCAGAGTATGAAGGATTGCTTGCCGGTCTCAGGATCGCAGTAGACCTTGGGATCAAGAAGCTCATTGTCAGGGGTGACTCACAGCTTGTCGTCCGCCAAGTGAACAAGAACTATCAGAGTCCATTCATGGAAGCATATGTTGATGAAGTGAGAAAGCTAGAAGAGCACTTTGATGGCCTACAGATGGAACATGTTCCGAGAGCTCAGAATGACATTGCTGATGGCCTGTCAAAGTGCGCCGCACTTAAGTTACCTGTGGAACCAGGGATCTTTGTGCTCAAGCTGACTCAACCGTCCGTAACGCCATCAACTGGGCAAAACAAGAAGAGAAAGTTGATTTCTGGTGACTATTTTCCGGCAGAGCTCCCTGAAGCCGCCGCCAAGAAAGTCCCCAAGATCAACACCAAGGGTGCTGAGGAGCGGTCTGCTCCGGCAAGCCTTATGGTTTGTTCCATCGTAGCAGACGCTCCCGACAAGCTTTGCTCCGGCAAGCTTGCCGGGGAACATCAAGCTCCGCCTTTGCCGTAGGTTCTCGCCGTAGAAGCGGATGTTCCCGCAGCAGCAGATGTGCCTTTAGTCCTTGTTGTCGAGCCACAAGCTCCAGCATGGGCACAGCAGATTGTCCATTTCCTTCAGACAGGAGAACTTCCCGAAGAGCAAGAAGAAGCGGAAAAGTAGCCCGGCAGTCAAGTATGTACCAGTTTGTCGACAACACACTATACAGAAGAAGACTCAACGGTGTGAAATTGAAGTGTATTTGCCGGGAAGACGGACAAAAGCTGTTGGCAGAGATACATGGAGGCACATGTGGTCACCACATTGGCGCAAGAGCACTTGCCGGCAAAGCTTTCCGGCAAGGTTTCTTTTGGCCGACAGCCCTCCAGGATGCAACTGCACAAGTAACCAAGTGTGAAGCGTGCCAGTTCCACTCCAAACAGATACACCAGCCAGCTCAAGCTCTCCAGACGACCCCTTTATCCTGGCCATTTTCGGTCTGGGGGCTCGACATCCTCGGCCCCTTTCCCCGAGCTGTCGGGGGCTTTGAGTACTTGTACGTTGCGATCGACAAGTTCACAAAGTGGCCGGAAGTGGAACCAGTGAGGAAGGTGACAGCACAGTCAGCAGTCATGTTCTTCAGGTCGATTGTTTGCCGTTTCGGGATCTCTAACAGGATCATCACCGACAACGGCACGCAATTCACGAGCCGCACCTTCATGCAGTACGTCCAAGATCTTGGCGCCAAGGTCTGCTTCGCTTCTGTTGCTCATCCGAGAAGCAACGGTCAAGCGGAGAGGGCAAATGCTAAAGTGCTGCGCAGGCTCAAGACCAGAACTTTTGACAGGCTGCACAAGTGCGGAAGAAACTGGATCGAGGAGTTGCCAGTGGTTCTTTGGTCGATCAGAACGACGCCAAATCGAGCCACTGGCCAGACACCTTTCGCTCTAGTATATGGAGCAGAGGCAGTTCTCCCCACGGAACTCGTATACGGAGCACCTCGAGTGCTCGCTTATGATGAGCATGAGCAAGAGCAGCTGCGACAAGATGACGCGCTGCTCCTTGAGGATGACCGTCTTCAGGCTGCTGTACGAGCTGCTCGATACCAGCAAGCTTTGCGCCGCTACCATAGCCGCAAAGTTAATGCCAGAAGTTTCGAGGAAGGCGACCTTGTTCTTCGGCGCGTTCAGTCCGCCAAGAATTCCAACAAGTTGACGCCGAAGTGGAAGGCCCTTACCGGGTGAAACGAGTCACTAGGCCTGGCGCTGTCCGCCTTGAGACCGAAGATGGCATTCCGGTGAGCAACTCCTGGAACATTGTGCATCTTCGTAAATTTTACCCGTAGGGTGCGGTTGCCAGAACCTGTTCCGACAACCACCTTTTGTACAAGTCTTGCCGATGTTGCATGTAATCCTTTGTACAAAGCCGGGAGCAGATCCCGTGCATAAGTAAAGCTCATGTGCTCCGCACATCTTGTCAATTTCATGCATCATATTCTTTTTTGCATACGTTATCTGACACTTTGTGCAGCACCTACCCCCGGTAAGCAATAACGAGCCGAAAGGCTCCATATCTTTATTTTCTCTTCTTTCTTCTTCTCAACAAAGGAAAGCAAGGTTCCCTCGCACACAAGTTTCCCGGGGGGAAATGAGAAGATTATGATGTGGACCAGGCGTCGTTTAAGGAAGGTTCGCCTTGCCGGGAAGCAAACGACAGAAAAGCTAAGTTGCCAAAGTTTGAGCAATTAGTTTTAATTTTTAAGTTATTTTCCTCGAACGACCGTGCTTTGTATGGAAAACCTGTGCGCGAAGGAACCAACTCGTAGCTAGTTGCGCCCTTACTTTGTTTTGAGTCCGCTCAACAACTTAAGTGTGCTGCAGCTAGTCGCGACAAGGTTTCTTGTCGGAAGCGGCACCGCCAGCAGGCTGCTGACGTCCCGCACTCAGCGCTCGCGGCTCGGGTGCCTGTGCCGACAAGTTCCCTAAAAGCGTAGGGTATAAACATACAAAGGAAGGAATCTAGTAAAGGAAAGAACGTAGTGATCGATACCAGAAATAGAGTTATATTACAAAATAACTTGTCGCAGCTCTAACAGATTGATCTTATAATATGGCTAGCAGCGACAAGGAGAAAGAGAAAACGGGCGGCCTAGTCTACGTGATCGCCCTCAACCCTCTTGATCTCGCTCACCTTGTGCACAATGGGTGCGACAAGGGCCTTGAGCGCATCCAGATCGGCATCCGACGGCAAGGATTTGAGGACGTTGGTGAGGTTGAGGCCTGGATTGCGGAAGGCCACCTTCATCAGCATCTTCTGGAGAACTCCTGCGCAGATCTTGCGCGACTCGTCGGCCAGCTACTTTGGCATCTTCTCCCGGAGTCGCTGGAGTGCCGTCGCCACACCCTTGAAGAACAGGCTAAGCTTGGCGCTGGGTTGGAGATGCTCGTCGGAGGGATACCCAAAGTCCTCCATCCCCAGTTGCGCCAGCTCCCCGTCGATGACTGCGGCGATATTCACCAGCCCCTCGGTCCAGTGCTCCACAGTCTCCCTGAATGAGTTCTGGGTAACGGCGATACTCGCTAGCAGCGCCTCGTCGGCCTTGATCTTCTCCGACAAGGTCACCTCTCGCTCCCTGGTGACGTCCAGCGTCTGAGTCAACGTGGCCAGCTTCAAGTCCAGGTCTGCATTGGAATCCTTGGCGGCACTGAGCTCCTTGCCCCTCTTAGCAAGAAGACCCTGCAGCTCACCATGAGCGGCAGCGTCCTTCTCGTGCTCGCGCTTAAGCACGGAAAGCTCCTCGCCGCTCGCCTTGAGATCTGCCTCCAGCTGCGCCACCTTCATCTCCAGCTCCTTCTTGGCGGCCTCAGCAGCTGCGGCAGCGTCCTTTGCTTCCTTGAGCGCCGCGCCTATTGCTTGCTCGCGCGCGGCAAGCTCCTCCTCATGGCTGTCAAGATTGACCTTGCGCTGCGCCAAATCACCCTCCTACGCAGATAGCCTTTCGGCGACAAGCCGTTGCTTCTCTTCAGCTTCAGCCTTCTCGAGGAGGAAGGCTTTTCGCTCCTCGAGAAGTTGCTCCCGCTCCTCCGCCAAGGACCGGAGAGCTTCCTACCTGAGGCCTCGGAGCTCCTCCGCGCGCTTCTCAATATCAACCCCCGCCTTCGCGAAAAGCGCCTCTCGGGACGCCAGTTTGGCTTGGCGGGCGCGGTAAAGCAACGTCAGCTTCCGCAGCAGCCGCTCCTCCTCAGACTCGTCGCTGCCGCTTCTTGGCGCGTCGACAAGCGCCACCCCAGCAAAGGCGAGCACCTCTTCGTCGAAGGTTTCTCCTTCGACCGGCACCCTGGAGCTCGACGCCCAGGGGAGCTTGATGAAGATGCCATCGCCGGCCTTCAGGTAGGCGTCGGGCTGCGGCTCTTCGGAGCCTGGCTCTGCAGCAGCGGCAGAGGGATCGGCGGTCGGTGCAGCGCCTGGCGCTCCTGCGGCCTCGGGGCCGTCAGTGCAATCGCCGGATTCCTCGCCAGCTTCTGCGGCGGCAGCCTTGGCGTCCTCTTCGCCGGCGGGATCATCAGCACCGGCCTCTTCTTCAGTGGCGGCGGCGTCGTCGTTGTTGCCGCGCGCGTTCTCCTCGCCGGCGTCCTCGGTGTCCATTGGCTCCGCAGCAAATGGATCTGAGGAACGAAAAAGGGAGAAAAGTCAAGCAAAAATCCAGAAAAGAAAATCAGAAGAAGAAGAACCCAAGGAAAGTTTTCAGGCAAGAAGATTACCTGTGCTAGGATCTGCGGTTGCGGTCTCAACCGCCGGAGGATCACTGGTGCCTTCCCTTGCCGGAGAACTGTCCCTTGCCGGAGAGTTCTCCCTTGCCGGAGAGCGCTCCCTTGCCGGGGACTCCTCCCTTGGCGGCATAGTCGAAGCAGATGGCACTTCGGGAGCAGCTTCCGGGCATTCCTGGTGGGGTTGTTCTGCTCCTACACAAATCAACAGTCAAGATTTTAGTAGAGAAAAGAGCACCCATGCACGCCTGACAGCAGGAAGTAAACTATAAACTTACGCTGGGGGCTGCACTGGGGGCTGCTTTGGGGAGTAGTTGCCGGGTCCGTCAAGGTGGTCTCAGACACACCCCCTGCTGACAGGGTGGGATCATCTTCGATGACAATCACCGGGGCCTTGGCTCTCTTCGCCGCTCTTTGGGCCAGCGTCCTGAAAAGGAATGGATTCAGATCGAAGCAAGTCAGATACAAGACGAAAGCAACAAGATAGCAAGAATTGAAGAACTACAAAGACAGCAAGGGGATCTTACTCTTCTTATTCGTCATCGGAGCTGAGCGCAGAGAGATCGAAGTCCGGCTTGCCTCCGGTGCGGCGAGGCGGAAGAGTAGGCTCCCTAGCCCGCTTGGTGGGAGCAGCAGCGGTGGACCGGGAAGACCCCGCTCCAGTTGCCGCAGCGGCGTGAGGCGCTCCCGCGGCAACGGTGCTTGCCACGGTAGAGCATGTCGCGCGGCTCGGCGGCTGTTGGCCCGTTTGCCGCCCCGCTGCGTCCACGGCCTTGCGGAGACGCCTTCTTGGCGGGGCCGGGGGCTCCGCCTGCGGCAAGCTATCTGAAGGTTCAGGCTCCTCCTCGCCGGGCTCGCTCGGCCCAGCTTCAGGGCCGGCAAGATCTTCCTCGCCGGCAAACTCCTCGCGCTCGGCAAGGCTTGCCGCCTCTGCTGCCTCCGCCTCCTCCACGGTGAACCCGAACTCGCCCGCGGCAGCTGCTGCCGCAGCCTCTTCCGTCCTAGTGGCGATGCGCTGCAGCTCCGCGTCGGTAGTGTCGCGGGTGAGGCTCTTCTGTTCATCAGCGCGGACCGGCACTTCTACCAAGTCGTCGAAGAAAGCCCGCACGACGTCATCCGCAGGTTCTTGCCAAGTTGGGGTGATTTCGTGCGAGTCGCACAACGGCATCATCGCGCGGATGCGGTCAAGTGAAGAATTGTTGCACAGCGGAACGACATTCCGCGGCAACATAAAAGGGTGCTGAGGGTTGCGCTTGAACAGCTCTAGAAGCATCGCATCCAGCTCCAGGATGATGAAGTTGAAATTGAGGCCCGGGCGCAACCTCATGATATCTGCCGAGTTCTTGAACTCCCAGGCGGGTCTCCCCCTCTCCTGCAGGGGGCCGATGCGGTGGCGAAGGAAGTCTGCACCAACGGCGCCTACAGTGAGCTCGGCAAGCCTGAGGCGAAGGATCCGGGTGACGGCAATCTTCAGCCTGTCGTCCTCCGGGGCCACATTGCTCCAATCATTGCCGCGCACTATTGGGGCTTGGCGCAGGGCAGTGAATGGCTGCGGGTTCTCCTCGACGATCTAGCACCACTCTGCTCTCCACTCCTCCCACTTGCTACGGAGCTCACCCTCCAGATACGCTTCCTTCTTGCCGACTCTCGAGATCCAAGCAATCCCGCCGGCAAGAGGCTCTCCTCTCTCAACCCGAGGCATGAAGAAGTGGCGGAAAAGGGCCACGTTTGGGTGGACTCCGACAAAGTTTTCGCACAGATGTGCGAAAACTGCCATGGTCAGAACGGCGTTGGGGGTGAAGTCAAGGAGGCGGAACCCGTAGGTGTTCATAATGTCGCAGAAGAAATCAGAAAAAGGCGGGCAGAGCCCGCAGTAGAAGAACAACGCGAAGAAGGGGTACCCGCTTGGAGCCAGTTCTGATGCTGCAGCCGGGAGTACCCTCGTGCACGGATGCGCACGCGTCTCCGTCGACCAGAAGAGGTAGTAGTACTCCCTCAGCTCCTGCGCACCGAGCTGAGGGCGGAAGAGGGCCCGCTCCTTCCGCAGCGCCACGAGCCGTTGTGCCTCGGCCGACTTCACGCCCTTCCCCTTGTCGGCTTTTCGAGCCATGGCGGAGGTGGCGGGGGAGATCGGCGGCGTTGGTGATGCTCGTGGCAATGGGGGGCGGAGCACTGCTCTCTTTCTGCTTCGAGAAGAAGGGGGAGCGGCGGAGATTTCTAGAGTTGGAGCAACAAACGGAAAGATGGGTGAACTACCCCTATTTCCCCTGCTTATAAAGAGGGAGGGGGCGGACGTTTCGCCCTTCCGAATAAAGAAACCACCCATGATCTCTCCCACGATGCCACATTCAACGCATGCCGTTAGGGGAGGGCGCGGTGGATACGGAGCAAGATTCGGCGTAACCCAGCCGCGTGTGCCCGTGCCCTGTTTTGGGCCTGGCCCAACAGCGCTCGGCACCGTGTATGGCCCAGGCCCGGGGGCTCCTATCGGTGTACTAGAATAGGGGTACCCTAGTACCCCGAACTTGTGCACGGGCAGTTGCAGCACCCCGCGGCAAGGCTTGCCGGGCGACCACCAAGGTCCTCCGTGGTTCCTTTGGAGCCATTCAAGAACAAAGTATTCAGGCTCAGGAGACAAGGCCCCGACAAGAGGAGCTTGCCGGGAAGGCCAACCAAGGCATTTTCAAGGAACTTGCCGCGACGCGCCGCGCGTCCCGGCAAGGCACGGTGAACGACAAGCTTTCCGGACCCGACAAGACAACGGCCTCGGCAAGGCGCTTGCCGCGGCAGGCGGCCACTCTGTACCCACGCTCCAGCACATCCACCAACGTGTCGCTCTGGGGGCCTTTCCAGGCACGCGTGGCGGGAGGCTGTGCAGCCAGTGGCGCGCGGTGGCATGCGAAGCTGACAAGACTGCCATCGTGGCTAGCGGTGGCCTCCCTGACGGTACCTTTCTGCACTGTTTGGGTGACATAGAAGGGCATTTAATGCCCTTGTCCCCTACCGTCAGGGTTAGGTAGGATACACTGTACAGGTGGCTGTGCCAACCACCTCTCTTTTTACATTTTTACCCTTGTCCATGTTGCCACCTGTCGGTGACCCCTTTAGCATATAAAAGGAGGCCCATGCGCAACGTGGAGGGGGTTCGACTCATTCGGAAGCCAGAAAAACACTTAGCTCTCTCAAGCAAGAAGACAATACAATCAGACAAGCAGCAGTAGGAGTATTATCTCTCCGGAGAGCTCCGAAGCTGGGTAAACTGCTCGTGTGCTTCGCCTCGATCCGCTCTTCGTGCGATCTCCGCCCCCCGCCGAACCGAAAGGGGCCCGGTCCGCCGGCCCCATAGGTGTTCGTGGATCAGCTTCCCCGACACTAACCCTCCTCCCAAATCCATGATGTCCCAAATCTCCATGATCGGCGGTGAGTACAAGGTTAGAACCATCACTGGCGATGAGTTCGACGTTATCTACACCCATTCTTCCACGACGGTGAAAGGATGCCTTTCTCGCTTCAGACGCATGTTCGAAAACTCAGTTGATAAGTGGGTCGCTGGGCTAGATGTTGAGTACATCACATTCCTAGGACGAGAAAAGGATCTAAAGGATGAAGAGAGGAAGAAGCCCGCCGTGATCCAGGTTTGCGTACATAACGTTTGCTTGGTCTACCACATATGCCATGCCGACGTTGAGTGCTAGGATTTTAAGAACTTCCTCAAGGACAAAACAGTGAAATTCGTTAATGTAGACTTTAAGAACGACAAAGAAGTCTTGGGTCGGATAGGCCTCGTTGTAGGAAACCCCTTCGACCTCCAGAAGAATCGGCTGCTTCCCTCTCGTCAGCCTTCAGTGCTGACCCTGGCAGGAGCCATGGTTCATCCTTTGTACCGTAAACTGGAGAAAACCTCATTACACGTTTCATCGTCATGCATGGGAGCGGAACGTACTAGATATAGACCACATCCACTACGCTGCAATAGATGGCTACCTTTGTTTCAATATCTACAAGGGTTGGATGACGAGCAACAGCCAAGTGGCGGTTCAGGCAAAGAAGTATCGGCCAAGAGGAAGAGGGACAAGGACGAAGTCGAGGACGTGGACGAGGACTCCGAGTAAGGTGGCAGTGTCATTGCTCATGGTGGTTCTAAACTTCTAATGCAGTGTCTACCGGATTAGTTGCATAGTTTAATTTCAGGTGTGCTTAGCTTAATTTGAGGGGTGTGTTGCACGGAGCCCCCAGCAGAACTATGTTATGTTTCTTCTCGTTACTTTAACTCTTCAGTATGTAAATACTACTAGTATTTCTTTAATAGAATTTAGCACCCCAATTAAGCACATACTAGCTTTTTTAATAGTACTATATGCATAATTTGGTGACGAGCGCTCTCTATATGCACCACCTTTTTTTTAATTTCAATTTTTGCTCCATGGCACAATCCATCGATAGTACTACTGTACAAAAGTATACATTTTTTAAAAGGCTAGAGTACTATTCATCACATATATAGTCAGTTAAATTCTAAACCTAGAATGACGTGCATGCCATGTAGTAAACCAATACGGAGGAAGTATAGTAAAAATGAGGTGATTTTACCGAGCGATTGGCGGGGGAGCATGGCCTGTCATGCGGTCCCACGTGTCATGATGTACCAAGGCGATGCGCGTGTCCCTCTTGAGGCAGAAGCAATACTACGTGGTTTGAGATGATGGTGAACCGAAGTGTGAAATAATATGGTTGCTTCGTCCGTCTGGGAAGGTGCGGCATTGTGATTTGACGTCTTATTGCTCTTTACTACTACTGGGACGGTACGAGTGGGGTGTGTCCCCCCTGCTGTTCTACACTGTTATTTGGTGCTTGACATGTCGACCCGGTTTCTATATGTCCCACATGTCGGCGACAGGAAGTACAGAATTCATGAAAGGGAACGTCGACGGAGGAGTATACTACAGAATTCATGAAAGGGAGCGACTTAGTTTTGGAAAAATCTGTTTTTACGGAGTACGTACCCACTAGGGTTTATAGGGCTCATCTAAAAAACATTCGTTTTTCCGTTTGATAAGTCTCAATTCTACTATACTAGTAGTAGTACCATTACATGTTGGATTTCGAGGTGCGTTAGATCACCCGACGCAAGCAGTGTCAAGAGGAAACTAACCAATGCATGTACAAGTTCATGGAAATCTAGTGGTCATTCATGCATTCGTTCTAATTAATGCCTCGGTAAACATAACTTCTTGAGAAAACGAGCGTACTAATTACTTGTGCAAACTACGAAATTAATTTGACCACTCACCGTCTACCTTGGTTGGAGAGATTTTGAAATTGAGCCATAAACTGGAAAGGAGGGAGTAGTAACTTTTGTCGCGATTACTATTTGTAGCCTTCTATAGATGCAAAATGTATTTTTTAATAGTGGCCTTGTATAAGTAAATGGAGGGAGTACTAACCAAGGTACGTAGTAGGGACGAGGAGTACACGGAGGGAGTAGTAAAATTTTCTCCTCGTGCTGTGAGCCACCGCGTGCGTGGGCGAGGGAGCGGGCGTAAGGCGTACAGTAGTAGGAGTACTACTACTAGCTTCACCCCATCCTGCGAGCCACCGCGCCCGTGGGCGGGGGAGACGGCGTACTAAGCAAGCTTCTCCTCGTTCTGTGAGTTGACGGGACACATCAAAAGTACTCCGGCGTATAGAGCCTTGCCTTTAAGCTAGGCCCCACATGGTTTGCCTCTTTTTTTAACATAACACGTCAAGTCGCAATTTGTTTGTTCACCCGTGGTAGACGATCCTCCCTCCACCAAGTGGACAACCAGTACACGTGTCAAATTACCACGTGGGCTGCCTTTTTCGTACAGAAATTAGCTCCACCATGTACCTGCGCGGGTGTGGTTGGGAAAGAGACGGGAGTACATGCGCCGTGTTTGCACCTCTTCTCTTCATGCACGTCCCCCACCTACGTGGGTGTGTGTGAGAGAGATACAAACCTAGACATAATGTGCCGTCCATCCCCATGCCTCCGCCCAGTCCGACCACCAGTCACCACCACGCCCGACTCCTCCTCACCTTGTCTCTCATCTTTCTCCCTCCATTTTTATATACTACAAGGGGCCACTATCAAAACTACAATTTGCAGATATACAAGGCCACTAACACTAATCGATACAATATTAATGGTATTTGCCTCGTGGTACTAGCAAAGGAGGACATTAATTATCCCTTGCATGCATTCGGGAGTTTGTAAAAAATGCATCTTGATGTTCCTTGCAATGCACGGGCATCTTGCTAGTCCATGAAAACAACACATTGCAAAATTCCATGGTGAACAAGGGATTTGAATCTGTTGGGAGGGGCTGTTTGGATCTTGCCTGGGGTAGCCAAAATATTGGCGACCCTTTTGTCCATCGCTGCCTTTGCCACCGATGAACAAGGAATGGCTCGGGTGCTCATGCTATCATGCATCCTCCAGCGCGCACATTGGAGACAAGCTCGCATGAGCTGTGTTTTTTTGTCCCACAACGTCGCCCGAGCCGCCTGCAGACCGACCGACGACCCACAAATTACGCCATCCAACCGTAGCCGCACATATTATGACAGCAAATCAACCAACCGGACGAAATTCATGCAAACACGTAGACAAACTAATATTTCATATAAACAACGACGGAAATCATATAAAATACTGGATTTTCATACAAACATGACGGATTTCATTACATACAAATAAACTACGCGGTGCTAGTTCTGGACAACACAGGTGTCGTGGAATTAACACGGTAGATGTCCTTAGTGTCAGGACTTAGTCGCGAGGCCAACGCATCTATGCGGTAGCTTGAGAGGGGTTGATCGGGACGAGAGACGCAACACGCAAGACAAGGATTTAGAAAGCTTCGGGCCCTGGGAAACATCATCCGGAATAGCCCTACATGCTGTTTGAGGCTAGGTCTCATTATGCTCATGAGGGAGTCGCCGTAAGCTGGCTCTCCTCTTTCTGTCTAGCCCTAGATATTGTTTCTTGTTGTCTTCTTCCTCTTTGGGGTGCCCTGCCCCTCCTTATATAAGTTAGAGGGGCGGGTTACATGTGGAGTCCAAATAGGATTAGGACTAGCCTATCTTCTACTACAAGCCGGATACAAGTCCAGGTCTTGATTCCTTGTAAGGAAGATATTCCTCACGCCTTTCCTCTTAAGCCGGCCTACCATAACGTAAGCCGGCCTTCTGGGCATTGAGCCTCCTGGGCCCCCGGGTCTTGTCGCTCCTCTGATCCGCTTGCCAGGTCACCCATAAGTCGCCAGGATCGGGCGGGTCACTTAGTATGCCGTCTAGCCAGGGCGGGTCATTAGTGAGTCGCCAAGTCCGGCCGGGTTATACTTTCGGCCGGGTTACTCCGTGGGGTATATCCCCGACATTAGCCCCCAAGTTTAGCTTGGATTTATCCATGGTAAACTTATGCTGCAAAATAAACACAAGAACAAATTTGATAGGTTGTGCTCCGGGTTAAGAATTCTTGTAAACCGGCACCTGAACATCCTTAAGTCCTTGTCATTTCCTTCTTCTAGAAAATTCGGGTCAATAGACCAGCTTCACAATCAATTTGATGATGTTGGTTTCTCACAGAAAAATATTGTGAAGAATAATCCACTTGAGTCGGCTTCCAAGGTGTCGGGTTAAATAATTTTGGTCTTCAAATACTCATCTGATATTCAGCCGGCTTGAAGATATAAAACTTGCCGGTTTATCATTACCCAAAAACTCCGGGTTATAAAAGGCTGATGATGTCGAGTCATAATTGTCGTTGACACCGGGTCATGTAATTGATCTTCCTGATTTGCTCAATACTGATAATTTGAAGATGTTCCTCCTTATATATGCATAATACCTGTAGCCCCCAAGTCTTAAAAGGAGAACATAGTGATAGCTTAAGATTTGCTCCCATATAAGTGTTGCAACCAAAGAAGAAATCCGGTTTGTTCATCTCAATCATTAGTCATAAACTGAATATTCCACATAGGTAGCCCCCAAGTTCCGGGTTGTCATGCTTGCATGCTCGCAGCGACATGGTAGCCCCCAAGGGCAGGCTCATTTAAAATGTGATGAGTCAGGTCTTCAGTAAGTTGAGCAAAAATTGACTTTGCATTAGCCCCCAAGTGCCATGGTGCATGCTGGCAGTGATATGGGACTTGTATATTCGATGTAATCTCAATTTGAATAATGTAGCCCTCAAGTGCCGGGTCGTAAGCCTGCAGCAACTCGGGACTATTCCTTTCATTGTAGAATAAATCATATCCATTGATAAAATAATAGCCATTGCGCTGAAGCGACTTTGAAAACCTCAATCATAACACTGGTTATTGATAATCACAACAGAAATCCAGCCATGTTGGCTATTTAAGATTTGATCAATATAATCCGGTATGAAAACCTCAATCATTCAATATCATCATGAAAATCCAGCCAGTTTTGGCTATTAAAGATTTGAATACCTCGTCGGTTGACAAGTAAATCCGGAGTTTAAATACATGGCGGCTCTTGGCTGATGCGCTTTCATTGTAACCTGGTGGCGTATAGCCTTTGAGAAAATCAAGAATTAATAACCCTTTTGAGACATCAATTTCAATCTTTGATGATGGGCTTGAACTTGATCATTTATGTAAGCCATAGCTCTGTAAATCCTGCACAGAGTTCAAACAACATATGCCCTGGCGACTTAATGTCAAAAGCCAGGGCGGGTAACCACCCAAATATAGTCTTATCCTGCACACAAGTAGATCACAAGATCCCTATGATCCTTTGAATGGTACCACCGGTTTATGTGACCCGGATAGTGAAATTGATAACTCAACTCTGTAAGAGCCGGCACATATGATATTTTTATGTGCTGACAACTTTATTGATCAAGGTTAAGCCGGTGGAATCGAAACCACTCCCTAGATGCTTTCAAATATGATCAAAAAGTCTCAAGACAAAGTCAAATAACTGCGATTGCAAAAAACTGTACAAGAAACAGACAAAATTTTGAGGCTTCTGATTCGAATACGATCAATAAACCGTTCCAAAGGGGTTAAGCTAAGATTCAAATACGATCATATAGCCCCCAGTGGCTTTGGCGATGCCGATCAAGAGGGTATCGACAGCCATGTTCTCTTTGGTTCAAATACGACCTATGTTTGAACAGAAGCCCCCAAATGACCTTAAGAGTTGTTTAGCGACGCTGATTCGAATACGATCCACGTTGATTCCCAAAGGGGTTGAGCTATGATTCAGATACGATCAAGAAGCCCCCAAGTGGGTTTGATAGTTTGCCAATCAAAAGGGTATCAACAGCTATGTTCTCTTTGGTTCGAATACGACCTATGTTTGAACAGGAAGCCCCCAAGTGACCATATAAGTTTTGGCATTGCGCCGATCAAGAGGGTACTGATAGCTATGCCCGATGAGCAGGAAGCCCCCAAGTGACCATAATAAGATAAGCCATAAGGCAGGATACCTATGTTTGAACCGCGCATCATGGCAGCAAGTTCTTTTTGGCACCATTTAATCTTTCTGAGAACTCAAACTTGTGAGAGATTAATTCTTTTTGAACTTGGAAGTTTAAACCGGATTTGAAAGCTTCAAAACTTTGTGAGAGATAAATTTACCTTGAGCCGGATTTGAACCAGATTTGAGAGCTTCAAAGCCTTGCGGTAAATAAATTTCCCTCGAACCGGTTTTTAAACCAGATATTAAGAGTGTCAGTGCCTTGTGGGAAAAAGATGTCTCTTGAAACGTACTTTAAACCGGAGTCCCCCCTTTTTTTAAGCCGGAAATTTTCTGACGGCCTTTAAAATTTTCACCAATATAGCAGTAGCCTCTGGAACCGGGTTACCTTCCCTCCTATAACCCGGAGTTCTTGAATCCATTGAAACCGGCTAATTTTGCCGAGCCATACCATTGTAGCCCCCCGAGTCTCAAGATGACTCGAAGAGTTGGCTTGAGATTCTCCATATTTGACCATAGCAGAAGGTGTATATCATTGGCGTTGATAACGCGATGTGAATCCACAGAAGGTTGAGGTGACTGTTGTGGGTTATAAATGATCCCGTATGAACCGTGTCAGCAACTCGGCCAATGGTTCCTTCCAACTGGCTGTTTGAAGTTAACCAAACCGTAGTGGCGGCGACTTGTGCGCCTTCCCATTGAGTCATCCAGTGCAGACGGCGGCTGATAATACATGATAATTTTGCCTCCAATTTGTTGGAAGAAAACCGGGCTTCCCAAGTAGTGACCATCTCATACTCAATAAACAACTCATGTAGACAGGTGCGGCCCAGTGTGTAGATGTAGACCAGGCCGCAAGAGACGGTTGGTAAAGACGACTGCAATATCTGAGGCGGCACAGACAGATAAAAACGGCCGTGGCGTTGTAAGTCGGTGCGGACGGGTAAGTTGCCCTCCTTGTTGTAAGCCGGCGTGGTCGCGAGAGACGGCCACGGCGTTGTAAGCCGGCACGGTCGCGAGAGGCGGCCACGGTATCGTAAACCGGTGCGGGAGTCCATTGAGTAACAACGACCACCTGTGCACAAAGATGTTGGCGTGCCTCCATCTCGTGGTATAATGTCACTTTTTGCCATAAATAACAATATTGCAGACCAAGGCAGAGATAAACTTGTTCTTTAACAAAAATAATATGTGTTAATAACACAAACTTGGATGAATATCACCTGATTCGCCCGGACAACATATGAGTCGGCCATGGCACTGTAAGCCAGCACGGACGGGCGAGTTAATGTAACCGGGCCACAGAGGATGGTGACTTTGCGCACATTCATTCACCGGGCAGTATGACACGGACGAAACCCCGGTGCAGAACATTGCCATCGCTCGGTCCATACCCACAATATAACACCTCATTCGTAATGAACAATTGTCCTTCATCAAAAAATATTGCAAGGCAAATTATTTGTTTTTTTAAAGAAAGCAATATGTAATATAAAAACATATTGGATGGATTTCACCTGATGCATCAGGCCAGTAGTTATCCACCGCGGAGTTGATGATCACCGCGGTGAAGCTGAAATTAATCACGGGTGAACCGGCTGTGGCGTTGTAAGCCGGTGCGGTCGGGCGAGTCAATCGCAGGAGCAGTAAGCCACTCGGACGCCGAGTCAGCCACGGGGGTGGACGGGTAAGTCGCCCGTCACATTGTAAGCCGGCACAGACGTGTGAATCGGCTGGCGCGTTGATGTAGATCGGACCGCAGGGGCGGCGGCTTGCGCCCACCTGTTGAACAGTAAGCGGTCGCCGATGCCGTTGCATGATGATGCTACCGCACACTCCATGAATATGGCATTACACCATCTTTATGATGAATCATTGTCCTGCACATAAAGGTGTACATACCAAAGTGTTTTTTTGACAAAAAACAATATGCGCTAATAAAATAATCTTAGATGGATATCACCTGATTTGTTCGGATGGCCGATGATCCATTCAATGCAACGGAAAATGGCTCAGATAGACCGGCAACCCATGGCGGGTCAACACAGGAGAGGCGAATCAACGCAGCCCCGGCGGCTCATCGCACGACATGTGCAGCTCTGGCTTAAATCGCGGCGGGCGGTTCAAAAGTGGAAACCAGTAAAGGCGTCGGCGGCTCAATGCACAGTCGTGGAGATGGCAACTGGTAGCCCACGGTGCGGCAATTGTCCTGGCATTTTTTGTCAGACAAACGCATACACTGATGCTGGATGATGCTTGGTGCGTGTCCTGATGATTTTTCCAATGTACGTGGTACTAATGGTCCTCATGTAGTACTCTCGTGAGAAGTACCATTAGTAGTAGATTTTGGAATTGCTTCACCACGTGAGCTAGTAGTACATGATTAGGCTTGTTTAACCAGTCTACACCTGGATACTTCTGTCATTAGATTCCCCTGTGTAGCTGGCCTTAACAGAAGTTATATTGATCTGAGACTGCTTTGTTTGATGCATGGAGCGACGGCAGAATCCGGTGACTTGATTGCAAGTCGTTTGGTCAAAACTGACTCGGGGAGGAGCCGTAGCATTGACAAGGTCTGACCGATGGGATTTGATGCTCACGTGAACGACAACCATGGCAAAAGATTTGTCCAAGTCTTTGATCACTGATTGAACTTGCGTTTGGCTTTTCAGAAAAATAACTTTCCACAGTACGGGTCCCTCCACGCTCATTAAGGAAATCGATGTAATCTTTGGCCACTTCCAAATATAGTACCCAAGCTGCCGACCTGGAACCTATCCCCTGGTCGAAGAAGAAGCAGAAGAAGAACTCCAAAACAAACAAACCTCGCTCTCGCGTCATGATCATCGCATAATCTGTACCTGCAACTGTTGTTGTAGTAAACTGTGAGTCACGAGGACTCAGCAATCGCATTACCATGGGTATCAAGACTAGCAAAGCTTAATGGGAAAGGAAGGGGGTAAAATGGTGAGGTTGCTGCAGTGACTAAGCATGATATGGTGGCTAACATTCGCAAATAAGGGCGAGAAGAGAACAAACGGAACGGTTGTGAAGCTAGCAATGATCAAGAGGTGATCCTGAAATCCTACTTACGTCAAACATAACCCAAAACCGTCTTCACTTCCCGGACTCCGCCGAAAAGAGACCATCACGGCTACACACGTGGTTGATGCGTTTTAATTCGTATCTGGTGTCAAGTTATCTACAACCGGACATAATAAAATTCCCATCTGCCACATAACCATGGGCACGGCTCTCGAAAGTTTATACCCTGCAGGGGTGTCCCAACTTAGCCCATCACAAGCTCTCGTGGTCAACGAAGGATATTCCTTCTCCCAGGAAGACCCGATCAGTCTCGGAATCTCGGTTTACAAGACATTTCGACAATTGTAAAACAAGGCCAGCAAAGTCGCCCGATGTGTCGACAATCCCGATAGGAGTCGCACGTATCTCGTTCTCAGGACACACCGGATAAGCGAAGCATACAGGTACCAACGTAACCCAAGTTGCCAAGGGATGGTCCCGCACGGTGCTCTAGTTTGGACCAACACTTAGACAAGCATTGGCCCGGGGGGCTAAAATAAAGATGACCCTCGGGTTAATTACTCCCAAGGTACTGGTATAGGTGGTAGGCAAATGGTAAAACCAATGTTGGGCCTTGCTGGAGGAGTTTTATTCAAGGCGAACTGTCAAGGGGGTCTCATAAATCACCCAACCGCATTAGAAACGCAAAATCCAAGAACATAATACAGATATGATAGAAACTAGGGCGGCAAGAGTGGAACAAAACACCAGACATAAGGCCGAGCCTTTCACCCTTACCAAGTATATAGATGCATTAATAATATAAGAGACACTGTGATATCCCAACATAATCCTGTCTATCATGGAGCAATCTTCAACTTCACCTGCAACTAACAATGCTATAAGAGGGCCTGAGCAAAGCCGTAACATAGCCAAGCAATGGTTTACTAGGAAGGGTGAAAAAGTTAGAGGCTGACATGGCAATTTGGGAGGCTTGAAGAGCAAGTGATAGGTAGCGCAACATCGCGATAGAACGAGGCAACTAGCATAGCAAAGATAGTAGTGAGATCCAGGGTAGCAGTCATCTTGCCTGAAATCCCGCTAGGAAGAAGAACGAGTCCATGAAGAAGATGAACGGATGAAGCCGAACCAAGCGTAGACGAACGAATCCTCACAATCGCAACGAAACAGGAACTATCGAGATGAAGCACACAACATGGTAAACACACCACACATATACATGATATGATGCTCAACCAAGTATGATGCATGACAAGGCTACATGGAGCTACTCATGGCAATAGATGATGCATACAAGAGCAACACATCAAAGCGAGTTTAAATGAGGGTGGAAACAACATATAACAATTCCGGTAAGTCCTCATATGCAAATTTCGAAATTGGTCCAGATCTGAATAAACCTTATGTTCAAATTGTTAAACAGCAAGTTAAGATGCACCAAGATGATCTACACGAGATTCTAGTCAAGTTACATATAAAGTTCAATTAGTTTGGAGCTACGGCCTAAAAGATATGAGCAAAACAAGTTAAACATGTCATTGATGCAAAATGCATACAAACATCTAGAGAACACTCTAAAAACATGGATGCAACATTATAATAGGAAACTACATGCAAAATCAAGCAAGTTTCATATAGAGCACACTCAAAATGGAGCAACGGTGCAACACATACACTCTATACAAGTTTAAAGGACAAGCTGTCCAAAACAGCAACTTAGCATCTAGCAAGCATCAAAACAATATGCTACACCACCTCAACAAGAAAACAAAAGGCATGGACATGAAGTACAGATAAAACATGACAAAACATGAACACTGAGCTATCTCCATAAATCACTAGAACATGCTCAAAAGGACATGGCAAGATTGTAAATAATTAGAGTTTACAGACTTAGCAGAAATAACATCAAGTTGCAATGTTTAGAGCTATCAAACAACATTCTACAGGAACTTAACATGGCAAACAAAGGCATTTCATGCTTAAAGACAAAGAACAAAAAGCCCTTAATGAACTAATTCCAAAGATCAACAGAAAACATGGTAGCATCCATGCAAACATGGCAAGTCATATGACAGATTCAGACATGGCAGGAACAACAATAAGTAGGCTTGTTGTTGAGCTTTTACAACTCACTACAGAGAAATACATGGCATGACAAGGTTACCAACAGTAGATGCCATATTTATGAAGCTAATCATGGCAAGAGCAAGTTAATAGGGTGCATGGATCACTAGCAAAGCTCATGGCAAAACTGAACTTAAAGTTAACAGATTGACAACAACATTATTTAGCAATTTGTGAGCAAGATTACAACAAGCTAAAAAAGGCTATAAATGCAACCAGGGGCATGGATGCATAGAGAATGACATGTATAACAAAACATCCTTAGTGAAAATCTCCAGATTAAACATAGAATGACTTGTAGAAGCAGGTTTACAAAGCATCATGATATAGCAGATTCAGCCTAGCAAAACAGCAACAACAAGTACCCTACTTAACATGCTCGATGCACTCACTACAAGACTCAAAAAAATACATGGATTGCACCTCTGTAAATATGGCATGATGTAGCTCAAAAGTCATGTAGACGTCAAGCTCATAGGATGCACACACAAAATGCAATGAAAAAGATAAAACAGCAAGTTCTGTTAACATACAACAGTTAACATCATATAGCACTATTGCAACGATGATTAGGGAATCAAGATGAACTCAAACAAGCACGGAACAATGGAACAAAGTGAAGAGCAACTCACAATGAACATTTTGATATATCATATGCATGAATCGGAGCTATATGCATGGAGTTATGATGCGATGAACATGGCATAAAAATTACTGCAAGAAAAAGACTTGGAAGAAATCCGGGGTCAACCTGCCAGATCTAAGGTTTGACCCCGAGCGCACGAAACGAGGCAGATCGGGAGCTCGCCGGAGTAGGAGGGAGTCGGCGGCTGGAGTTCGCCGGGGAACGCCGAAGAGGCCGGGGACGCCGGAGTTCGTCGCGGCAGGACGGATCCGGTCGCCGGAGTTCGGAGCGCGCAGAGGCGATGGTCGGGCGTGGGGCCGGAGGCGGCGCCGGGGCGAGGTGGCGCCGGGGTGAAGCGGCGATGGTGCGCCAGCGGGCGGGGACGCGACAGCACTCGGGCGGCACGAGCGCGCAGGGAGGCGCACAGGCGCGGGGCGGCGGAGGCAACGGTTCGGGCCCCGTGGGCCAGACGCGGGCTCGTGGGGCGGCGGCGGCGGACAGCAGTGTGGCGATAGGTGGCGGGCTCCGATTGGTCGGGCGGCGGCGGCGACTTTGTCCGGCTCAGGACGGACGTGTCCGGCGGCGGAGAGGGAGCGGGGCTATGGTTTTGGACCCGGAATTTGGGGGAGGATCACATATTTATAGGTAGAGGGAGCTAGGAGACTCCAAATGAGGTGCGGTTTTTGGCCACACGATCATGATCGAACGACCGAGAGCATGAAGGGGGTTAGGATGGGTTATTGGCGCAGTTTGAAGGGGTGTTGGGCTGCACACAAAGGAGAGCTTTACGGTTTCCCGGTTAACTGTTGGAGCATCAAACGACCTCCAAATGGAATGAAACTTGACAGGCGGTCTACCGGTGGTGTACCAAGGCCGCTTGGCAAACCTTGGGCCATTCCGAAAAAGTTTAACACCCGCACATGAAAAGAGGAAAAAGGTGGCACCGGGTGACATAGGAGTGTCGAATTGCAAAACGGACAACGGGGAAAATGCTCGGATGCATTAGACGAACATGTATGCAATGCAATGCACATGATGACATGAAAAAATGCAACACGCAAGGAAATGACATGGCAACAACGGCGAATGACTGGCGGACTCCTGGCGCATCAGATCCGGGGTGTTACAACTCTCCTCTACTAACAAGAAATCTCATCCCCAGATCTTAGGACCGAGATAGAAGGGTAAAGGGATGAGGTGAAACAACAAGTCAAGAGAAGAAGCAAAGAATCGAGGGCACCCGAGAAGAAGAGAGGAACAACGAGAATGACGAGAATTGAAAGCTCACGACATCAGATAGACTATGAAACCACTCTGGTTACAACAAGATAAGAAACGAATAAGACTGAAAGGATTTAGGCAGCATCCGGCTGAAACATGGAGGAATAGAACACGAGCTTGAGAGGATGGGATGATACTTGATGAAGACATCACGCAAAACCTCCGGAAAGAATTGAAAGAGCTGAATGAAAAGAACGGAGAATAAAATTACAACTTGTGCCACGAATGAAATTGAAAGCATCTTTAGAAGGAAGGTTTAAACGGAGTTGTTGAGAAAATCAACCACAAAAGAATAAACTTGTTGTGGACTTATGGATAACATCTCAAAAATTATGAGGTGGTAACCGACCACAATTAGAACTGATAGAATAGCCGAGAAACCCGAAGAAATGCAAGACTCCACTTCAAAAGAATGTGGAGAATTGATTGCACTTCGAGAGGCAAGAAGGAAAGATACTTGAGCTCCTTCGATAAGAATCTTGATGAACACTTGGGGAATGAATTAAATCATGACAAGCCATCGTGAAGAACTCCGGTGACAAAAGGATGATGAGATAGAATGAAGGAAGAAAAAAAATAAGATGAGCCTTGCGGTGATTTAGATGGAGGTTCCGACGAAATGGCCGAGGAAATTTGAACTCTGGAAAAGAAAAGATGAAAACACTTGGAACTAGCATTTATTCCTCACGAACAAACTCTGAAGGAAGGGATTACTTGACGATGATGAAATAATAATAAGAATTATGTTATGCTTATCCTCATCAAATTAAATTGATGACAAGCAATGGATTTTGCATACTACTTATTCTTCTTGAAAAGGATTGATAAGTGACATAGCGTCACCTTTAGGAAGGTCTTCAATGAACCACCGTTAAGATTTGAAAGAACGAATGAATTTATATGATAAACAAAGAAAAAGAATCTGAAAGAACCGCCGTTAGAATTCAGAAATGACTGATGAAAGAGAATGAATCACCAGGAAGAATTAGAAGAACCAATATGCTAGAGGGGATTTTTGATGCAAAAGAACAAAGAGAACATGAGCTGACAAAGAACACTTGAGCGAAGCACCGTGATAATTGGATAACGGTAGCTGAAAAGTGAGAACGAAGAATTCTTCTGGAACGATGGCCTCCGGTGAAAAGAAACGGGAAAACAACTCCTGACATACTATGGATGGGTAAGAAACAATATCTGACAAACGGAATAATTCAAGAGGATAACATGAAGCTAGAACCACAAAACTTCGAGAGAATGGGCAAAATTTAGAGGAAAAACTCTTCTTCGGTCTTCAAATGTTAAGAATGACGACGAGAAACAACACCAAAATATGTTGTGACACTTCGGGGAAACGAAAGGCGAAGAGGTTGAGCCAACAATGAAAAGAATTTGAAAGCAATCTTGGAGAAGGCATGTGACTGATGGAATCCATTCTTACGTCACACTTGAAAAGAATTGAGAATAACTCTGGGGGAATTAGAAGAGTCAGGTAAGATCCTGGGAAAAGACCTGTGGGTTAGGGCCCACTGAAGAGAAAAACACCATTGGAAAGGGATGTTGAAGAGGTAGATGATGCACCGGAATGATTGAAATATTTGAATGAGGTGACAACCTTGAATTAATTGGAACACAGACGAATCTCCTGAGATGTCTTGAACACTCCAGAAGGATAAGCTGGCGAGAGGCGAACGAGCAGGGAAAACACTTGAGCCGAGGGAAAGAATGTAATCACTACCGAAAATTAGAATTGAATCCACCAGAGAAGAAAAAGAGATGATGAATGTCAAATGAGACGAGAATTCACTGGTTGATATAATTGAGGAAAGATTGAAGAGGCTCCGCACGAATGAAATTGATGGTCGAAATAGACTCAGGCTCCGGGAACAAGAGGGTGGGAGGGCGGGAAAACAAAGGCAACTTGGAAGGGGAAAAACCGATGAATAACTTCAATAGGAAACACCGGTTGAAATGATTGAGGAGAGAATGCAAAGGTTCCACACGAGTAGGATGGATACTCGATTTCGGAATCCGATTCCTAGAAGAAAAAGGGTGGGTGAGTGGGAAAAACAAGGACAACTTCGGACAGGGAAAATAACATCACGGAGGAAGAACTAAGGATTGATCTCGCGAAAGACAAAGAGGTTTGATTCGACATGACGAGAGATGCACCGGATAAAAGAGGATGGACAACTCAGGAAACTAACCGTGTGACCCTAAAGAAAACTTTTAAGGGAAGAGGAGTAGTTCAAAACACATACGTCAAGATTCCTCACCAGAGCGACGAAGGGGGCTGAGGAGTAAAAAGAAGTCCTACTCTCCGATATAACTAGACTCCAAAAAAGTTTTCTTCTAGACTCAACAACGGCCAAACTACAAGATCAATCAAGGGGGCTCCTATGGTCGATCAAGGCTCTGATACCAACTTGTCACGCCCAATATGCGATACTATCCTAAAGAGACTCGAAGGTCCCACCAAGGATAGAACTGCATATTGATACGCTTTTGCAAGGTGGATATCATTACATCAACATTACATAACAGTTGGGGGATACATACAAGAGGCTTACAATGCCACACGAATACAACATCATCATACATAAGAGCACCATCCGACTACGGATGAAACACAAACAAAAACTCAAACGACATCCACCCTGCTAGCTCAGGCTGCCGACCTGGAACCTATCCCCTGATCAAAGAAGAAGCAGAAGAAGAACTCCAAAACAAGCAAACCTCGCTCTCGCGTCATGATCATCGCATAACCTGTACCTGCAACTGTTGTTGTAGTAAACTGTGAGTCACGAGGACTCAGCACTCCCATTACCATGGCTATCAAGACTAGCAAAGCTTAATGGGAAAGGAAGGGGGTAAAATGGTGAGGTTGCAGCAGCGACTAAGCATGATATGGTGGCTAACATACGCAAATAAGAGCGAGAAGAGAACAAACGGAACGGTCGTGAAGCTAGCAATGATCAAGAGGTGATCCTGAACTGCTACTTACGTCAAACATAACCCAAAACCATGTTCACTTCCCGGACTCCGCCGAAAAGAGACCATCACGGCTACGCACGTGGTTGATGCATTTTAATTCATATCTGGTGTCAAGTTATCTACAACCGGACATTAACAAATTCCCATCTACCACATAACCATGGGCACGGCTCTCGAAAGTTTATACCCTGTAGGGGTGTCCCAACTTAGCCCATCACAAGCTTTCACGGTCAAAGAAGGATATTCCTTCTCCCAGGAAGACCCGGTCAGTCTCGGAATCATGGTTTACAAGACATTTCGACAATGGTAAAACAAGACTAGCAAAGCTGCCCGATGTGTCGACAATCCCAATAGGAGTCGCACGTATCTCGTTCTCAGGACACACCGGATAAGCGAAGCGTACAAGTACCAACATAACCCAAGTTGCCAAGGGATGGTCCCGCAAGGTGCTCTAGTTTGGACCAACACTTAGACAAGCATTGGCCCGGGGGGCTAAAATAAAGATCACCCTCGGGTTAATTACTCCCAAGGGAAAGGTATAGGTGGTAGGCAAATGGTAAAACCAATGTTGGGCCTTGCTGGAGGAGTTTTATTCAAGGCGAACTGTCAAGGGGGTCCCATAAATCACCCAACTGCGTTAGGGACGCAAAATCCGGGAACATAATACCGATATGATAGAAACTAGGGCGGCAAGAGTGGAACAAAACACCAGGCATAAGGCTGATCCTTCCACCCTTTACCAAGTATATAGATGCATCAATAATATAAGAGATATTGTGATATCCCAACATAATCATGTCCATCATGGAGCAATCTTCAACTTCACCTACTACTAACAACGCTATAAGAGGGGCTGAGCAAAGCGGTAACATAGCCAAGCAATGGTTTTCTAGGAAGGGTGAAAAAGTTAGAGGCTGACATGGCAATTTGGGAGGTTTGAAGAGCAAGTGATAGGTAGAGCAGCATAGCGATGGAACGAGGCAACTAGCATAGCAAAGATGGTAGTGAGATCCAGGGTAGCGGTCATCTTGCCTGAAATCCCGCTAGGAAGAAGAACGAGTCCATGAAGAAGATGAACGGATGAAGCCGAACCAAGCGTAGACGAACGAATCCTCACGACCGCAACGAGACAGGAACTATCGAGAAGAAGCACACAACATGGTAAACACACCACACATATACATGACATGATGCTCAACCAAGTATGATGCATGACAAGGCTACATGAAGCTACTCATGGCAAGAGATGATGCATACAAGATGTCGGGGATATATCCTGCGGTATGACCCGACCAGAGTCGTAACCCGACCGGGACTTGGTAAACCGACGGATGTTAAACCGGCAGACAGTTAAGACAGATGGCTATGACAGATGGTAAACCGGCGAGTGTTAAACCGACAGAGTTAAGACAGATGGTGGCACCGGCACGTATTCAGACAATGTTAAACAGACAGACAATGTTAAACCGACAGACAATGTTAAACCGGCAGACAATATTAAACTGGCAGACAATGTTAAACCGGTAGACAATGTTAAACCAGCAGATGTTAAGAAGCCCAGGAAAGGAAGTCAAAATGGTTTAAGTCTTAGTCCGAGATGGACTCTACATGTAACCCGCCCCTTTAACTTATATAAGGAGGGGCGGGGCTCCCCAGAGACAGAGAAGCAAGAAACAATCTCTAGGGCTAGACACAACTAGAGGAGAGCCGGTTTACGGCGACTCCCATGTGATCATAATGAGATATAGCCTCAAACAACATGTAGGGTTGTTACTGGATGATGTTTCCCGGGGCCCGAAGCTGTCTAAACCCTTTCTTGTGTTGCGCTTCTCGATTCCACTCAACCCCTCTGAAGCTACCACATAGATGCGTTGGCCTCACGACTAAGTCCTCACACTAAGGACATCTGACGTGTTAATTCCATGATAGTTGGCGCCCACCGTGGGGCCTGCGCACGGTGGTGATGAGTTCTTGGAGGGATCTATTTTAGGGTTCGAGAAGCTCGCGATTGACTAGTTGAAAAAGATCTGAGGCGAAAGAATTAACATCTCAGTGGCAAAAAGTCATAGCGACAAGATACAAGATTTTGTCCAAGTCAAAAGAAGTTAGGGTTACGGTCTCTTTGTTACTACTATTCGGTGATTCATCTGACCACTTTTGATCCGCCAAGATTGACTAAAGTTTTTTGTCCAAAGTCAACGTTCTACCAGTCCACCAAGCCTGTAAGGATTTTTCACAATCAGCGGCTGGGTCCGATTACTATACCTCAAGCATCGGTCCGATCCGTCATGTTTGTGTTGCTGCTGTATATACATGTTTTCAAGTCCCAAGGCTATTTTTGTTCTGACCCGGCCACCGCTTCATTACGCAAGACCAAAGCAAAAGTACTAGTACCGCTTAAACTAGCACTCTGCCACGTGAAAGCCAACATCAACTATTCCTTTTTTAGGAAGAGGGCTGGTACTACTTGAGTATTACTAGTTCAGATGTGTTCTGTCCTTAATCACTACATCAATCCGAGTCAGCCTCCGAGTCGGAAGAAGTGAAGTGCTACTACAGGATCATCCGCATGGTGAGGTCAAGAGAAGAAGAGAAGGAAAGAAGCAAACAGCTTGTTCGTAAAAAAGGCTAAATACGAAGGCTGAAGCCTGAGCAGTACCTGGAAATTGTGCCTGCATGCCCTCCAAGAGTGGCACACCTAAACAAAAATAAAGGAGATGTATGCCCAAGTTCCAAGCCTGCATGTACCACCAAGCCGGCGTACACATGCATGTCATCCAGGGCAGGTCAAATTAAGGAGGAAAAAGGCCAAGCCAAGTACATCAGTATACCGGTCTGGACACTTGATCGGACTCGGGCTGAAGAAAAGAAAAATAGAACAGCCCCCGCGTGTTGCCAGTCTTCCAGGATTCCCGTTGCGTGCTGCCTCGTTTACCTGTTTAAACCAGCTGCACTACAGAGTACCTTTGGCTGCTAGTCTCAAATACCAAGGACGAGGTCTGACACTGCTCCCAACAATTAGTACTACTACTCTTCATCATCAAATTAAGAAAAAAGAGAACCAAGTGGATGCCAGTACAACATCCAATCATCAGACACGTCCAGAATTTTTGAGGGTCAACCGGAGTTGGACGTATAGTTACTATCCTTTTTCGTCCGACTATGTCCAGCATTATCCAGACCAGCGTTTGTGTTCATCCGACGAAAATTCCAGGTGCTATTAGTGTTGGAAATATGCCCTAGAGGCAATAATAAATTAGTTATTATTATATTTCCTTGTTCATGATAATCGTTTATTATCCATGCTATAATTGTATTGATAGGAAACTCAGATACATGTGTGGATACATAGACAACACCATGTCCCTAGTAAGCCTCTAGTTGACTAGCTTGTTGATCAATAGATGGTTACGGTTTCCTGACCATGGACATTGGATGTCATTGATAACGGTATCACATCATTAGGAGAATGATATGATGGACAAGACCCAATCCTAAGCCTAGCACAAAGATCGTGTAGTTCGTATGCTAAAGCTTTTCTAATGTCAAGTATCTTTTCCTTAGACCATGGGATTGTGCAACTCCCGAATACCTTAGGAATGCTTTGGGTGTACCAAACGTCACAACGTAACTGGGTGACTATAAAGGTGCACTACAGGTATCTTCGAAAGTGTCTGTTGGGTTGGCACGAATCGAGACTGGGATTTGTCACTCTGTGTGACAGAGAGGTATCTGTGGGCCCACTCGGTAGTACATCATCATAATGTGCATAATGTGATCAAAGGGTTGATCACGGGATGATGTGTTACAGAACGAGTAAAGAGACTTGCTGGTAACGAGATTGAACAAGGTATCGATATACCGACGATCGAATCTCGGGCAAGTACAATACCACTAGACAAAGGGAATTGTATACGAGATTGATTGAGTCCTTGACATCGTGGTTCATCCAATGAGATCATCGTGGAACATGTGGGAGCCAACATGGGTATCCAGATCCCACTGTTGGTTATTGACCGGAGAACGTCTCGGTCATGTCCGCATGGTTCCCGAACCCGTAGGGTCTACACACTTAAGGTTTGATGATGCTAGGGTTATAAAGGAAGTTTGTATGTGTTTACCGAATGTTGTTCGGAGTCTCGTATGAGATCCCAGACGTCACGAGGAGTTCCGGAAAGGTCCGAAGGTAAAGATTTATATATGGGAAGTCCTGTTTTGGTCACCGGAAAAGTTCCGGGTGCTATCGGTAATGTACCGGGACCACCGGGAGGGTCCCGGGGGTCCACCAAGTGGGGCCACCGGCCTCAGAGGGCTGCATGGGCCAAGTGTGGGAGGGGACCAGCCCCAGGTGGGCTAGTGCGCCCCCACCAAGGCCCAAGGCACCTAGGGCTTGGGAAACCCTAAATGGGGGCGCCCCCCTTGACTTGGGGGGCAAGGCAACCCCCTCGCAGCCGCCCCCTCCTCAGATTGGATCTGAGGGGGCCGGCCCCCTCTCCCTTTCCCCTATATATATGTGGGGGGAGGGAGGGCAGCCGCACCACAAGTTCTGGTGCAGCCCTTCCCCTCTCCCAAGTACTCCTCCTCTCCCGCGGTGCTTGGGGAAGCCCTGCAGGATTGCCACGCTCCTCCATCACCACCACGCCATTGTGCTGCTGCTGGATGGAGTCTTCCTCAACCTCTCCCTCTCTCCTTGCTGGATCAAGGCATGGGAGACGTCACTGGGCTGTACGTGTGTTGAACACGGATGTGCCGTCCGTTCGGCACTAGGATCTCCGGTGATTTGGATCATGACGAGTACGACTCCTTCAACCCCGTTCTCTTGAATGCTTCCGCTTAGCGATCTACAAGGGTATGTAGATGCACTCTCCTTCCCCTCGTTGCTGATTTCTCCATAGATAGATCTTGGTGACACGTAGCAAAATTTTGAATTTCTGCTACGTTCCCCAACAGTGGCATCATGAGCTAGGTCTATTGCGTAGATTCTTTGCACGAGTAGAACACAAAGTAGTTGTGGGCGTTGATTTTGTTCAATATGCTTACCGTTACTAGTCCAATCTTGTTTCGACGGTATTGTGGGATGAAGTGGCCCGGACCGACCTTACACGTACTCTTACGTGAGACAGGTTCCACCGACTGACATGCACTTGGTGCATAAGGTGGCTAGCGGGTGCCAGTCTCTCCCACTTTAGTCGGATCGGATTCGATGAAAAGGGTCCTTATGAAGGGTAAATAGCAATTGACATATCACGTTGTGGTTTTTGCATAGGTAAGAAATGTTCTTGCTAGAAACCCATAGCAGCCACGTAAAACATGCAAACAACAATTAGAGGACGTCTAACTTGTTTTTGCAGGGTATGCTATGTGATGTGATATGGCCAAGAAGAATGTGATGAATGATATGTGATGTATGAGATTGATCATGTTCTTGTAATAGGAATCACAACTTGCATGTCGATGAGTATGACAACCGGCAGGAGCCATAGGAGTTGTCTTAATTTATTGTATGACCTGCGTGTCATTAAACAACGCCATGTAATTAGTTTACTTTATTGCTAACCGGTAGCCATAGTAGTAGAAGTAATAGTTGGCGAGACAACTTCATGAAGACACGATGATGGAGATCATGATGATGGAGATCAAGGTGTCTTGCCGGTGACGATGATGATCATGGAGCCCCAAAGATGGAGATCAAAAGGAGCAATGTGATATTGGCCATATCATGTCACTATTTGATTGCATGTGATGTTTATCATGTTTATGCATCTTATTTGCTTAGAACAATGGTAGTAAATAAGATGATCCCTCATTAAAATTTCAAGAAAGTGTTCCCCCTAACTGTGCACCGTTGCGAAAGTTCGTCGTTTCGAAGCACCACATGATGATCGTGTGCGATAGATTCTTACGTTCACATACAATGGGTGTAAGCCAGATTTACACACGCGAAACACTTAGGTTAACTTGACGAGCCTATCATGTACATACATGGCCTCGGAACACAAGAGACTGAAAGGTCGAGCATGAGTCATATGGAGGATACGATCAACATGAAGATGTTCACCGATGATGACTAGTCCGTCTCACATGATGATCGGACACGGCCTAGTTGACTCGGATCATGTAATCACTTAGATGACTAGAGGGATGTCTATCTGAGTGGGAGTTCATAAGATGAAGTTAATTATCCTGAACATAGTCAAAAGACCCTTTGCAAATTATGTCATAGCTCGAGCTTTAGTTCTACTATTTTAAATATGTTCCTAGAGAAAATATAGTTGAAAGTTGATAGTAGCGATTATGCGATGAGTAGAAAGCTTATGTCCTTAATGCACTGCTCAGTGTGTAGAACCCCAAACATCGTCTGTGGATGTTGCGAACATCGGACATACACGTTTTGATTACTGCGTGATAGTTCATTTAAATGGTTTAGAGTTGAGGCACCAAAGACGATTTCGAAACATCACGGAACATATGAGATGTTTCGAGGGCTGAAATTGGGATTTCAGGCTCGTGCCCACGTCAAGAGGTATAAGACCTCCGACGATTTTCTTAGCCTGCAAACTAAGGGAGAAAAGCTCAATTGTTGAGCTTGTGCTCAGATTATCTGAGTGCAACAATCACTTGAATCGAGTGGGAGTTGATCTTCCAGATGAGATAGTGATGTTTCTCCAAAGTCATTACCACCAAGCTACTAGAGCTTCGTGATGAACTATAACATATCAGGGATAGATATGATGATCCTTGAAGTATTCGTGATGTTTGACACCGCGAAAGTAGAAGTCAAGTAGGAGCATCAATTGTTGATGGTTAGTAAAACCACTAGTTTCAAAAAGGGCAAGGGCAAGAAGGGATACTTCATGAAACGGCAAATCAGCTGCTGCTCTAGTGAAGAAACCCAAGGTTGAACCCAAACCCGAGACTAAGTGCTTCTGTAATAAGGGGAACAGCCACTGGAGCAGAATTACCCTAGGTACTTGGTAGATGAGAAGGCTGGCAAGGTCGATAGAAGTATATTGGATGTACGTTATGTTAATGTGTACTTTACTAGTACTCCTAGTAGCACCAGGGTATTAAGATACCGGTTCGGTTGCTAAGTGTTAGTAACTCGAAATAAAAGAGCTACGGAATAAACAGAGACTAGCTAAAAGTGAGCTGACGATATGTGTTGGAAGTGTTTCCAAGTTTGATGTGATCAAACATCGCACGCTCCCTCTACCATCAATATTAGTATTAAACCTGAATAATTGTCATTTGGTGTTTGCGTTGAGCATAGACATGATTGGATTATGTCAATCGCAACAAGGTTATTCATTTAAGGAGAATAATGGTTACTCTGGTTATTTGAATAATACCTTCAATGGTCTTGCACCTAAAATGAATGGTTTATTGAATCTCGATCGTAGTGATACACATGTTCATGCCAAAAGATATAAGATAGTAATGATAGTACCATGTACTTGTGGCACTACCATGGAAGTCATATTGGTATAAAACGCATGAAGAAGCTCCATGTTGATGGATCTTTGGACTCACTCATTTTTGAAAAGATTGAGACATGTGAACCATGTCTATTGGTATATACTCATGAAGAAACTCCATGCAGATGGACCGTTTGGACTCACTTGATTTTGAATCACTTGAGACATGCAAATCATACCACATGGGCAAGATGACTGAAAGCCTCGTTTTCAGTAAAATGGAACAAGAAAGCAACTTGTTGGAAGTAACACATTTTGATGTGTGCAGTCCAATGAGTGCTGAGGCACGCAGTGGATATCGTTATGTTCTTACTTCACGGATGATTTGAGTAGATATTGAGTATATTTACTTGATGAAACACAAGTCTGAATTATTGAATGGTTCAAGTAATTTCAGAGTGAAGTTGAAGATCATCGTGACAAGAGGATAAAATGTCTATGATATGATCATAGAGATGAGTATCTGAGTTACGAGCTTTGGCACGCAATTAAGACATTGTGGAAATTGTTTCACAATTAATACCGCAACACCATAGTGTGATGGTGTGTCCGAACATCATAGTTGCACCCTATTGGATATGGTGCGTACCATGATGTCTCTTATCAAATTACCACTATCGTTCATGGGTTAGGCACTAGAGACAACCACACTCACTTTAATAGGGCACCATGTAATTCCGTTGAGACGACACCGTTTGAACCATGGTTTGGATAAACCTAAGTTGTCGTTTCTTAAAAGTTTGGGGCTGCGACGCTTATGTGAAAAAGTTTCAGGTTGATAAGCTCGAACCCAAAGCGGATAAAATGCATCTTCATAGAACACCCAAAACAGTTGGGTATACCTCCTAATTCAGATTCGAAAGCAATAGGGATTGTTTCTTGAATCGGGTCCTTTCTCGAGGAAAAGTTTGTCTCGAAAGAATTGAGTGGGAGGATGGTGGAGACTTGATGAGGTTATTGAACCATCACTTCAACTAGTGTGTAGAAGGGCACATGAAGTTGTTCCTATGGCGCCTACACCAATTGAAGTGGAAGCTTATGATAGTGATCATGAAGTTTCGGATCAAGTCATTATCGGACCTCGTAGGGTGACAAGGATGCATACTGCTTCAGAGTGGTACAGTAATCCTGTCTTGAAGGTCATGTTGCTAGATAATAATGAACCTACGAGCTATGGAGAAGCGATGGTGGGCCCAAATTCCGACAAATGGTTAGAAGCCATGAAATCTGAGATAGGATCCATGTATCAGAACAAAGCATGGACTTTGGTGGACTTGCCCAATGATCGGCAAGCCATTGAGATAAATGGATCTTTAAGACGAAGACAGACATGGACGGTAATGACACCGTCTGTGAAGCTCGACTTGTGGTGAAGAGTTCTTCACAAGTTCAAGGAGTTGACTGCGATGAGATTTACTCATCCGTAGCGAAGCTTAAGTCCATCGGAATCATGTTAGCATTAGCTGCATTTATGAAATCTGGCAGATGGATGTCAAAACGAGTTTCCTTACCAGTTTTCGTAAGGAAAGGTTGTATGTGATACAATCAGAAAGTTTTGTCAATCCTAATGATGCTAAAAAGCATGCTGGCTCCAGCGATCCTTCTAAGGACTGGAGTAAGCATCTCGGAGTTGGAATATGCACTTTGATAAGATGATCAAAGATTTTGGGTTTATACAAAGTTTATGAGAAACTTGTATTTCCAAAGAAGTGAGTGGGAGCACTATAGAATTTCTGATGAGTATATGTTGTTGACATATTGTTGATCAGAAATGATGTAGAATCTCTGGAAAGCATATAGGGTTATTTGAAAGATGTTTTTCAATAGAAAACCTGGATTAAGCTACTTGAACATTGAGCATCAAGATCTATGAGGATAGATCAAAAAACGCTTAATGGTACTTTCAAATGAGCATATACCTTGACATGATCTGGAAGGTGTTCAAGATGGATCACTCCAAGAAGGAGTTCTTGCCTGAGTTGTAAGGTATGAAGTTAAGACTTAAAGCTCGACCTCGGCAGAAAAGAGAGAAAGGACGAAGGTCGTCCCCTATGCCTTAGACGTAGGCTCTATAGTATGCTATGCTGTGTACCGCACCGGAAGTGTGCCTTGCCATGAGTCAGTCAAGGGGTACAAAGAATGATCCAGGAATGGATCATTGGACAGCGGTCAAAATTGTCCTTGGAGTAAATAAGGACATGTTTCTCGATTATGGAGGTGATAAAGAGTTCGGCGTATAGGGTTACATCGATGAAAGCTTTAACACCTATCCGAGTGACTCTGAGTAGCAAACTGGATACGTATAGTGGAACAACCATTTGGAGTAGCTCCAAGTGGATCGTGGAAGCAGCATTTACAATATGACCTAGAGATTTGCAAAGTACATACGGATCTGAATGTTACAGATCCGTTGAATAAAACCTCTCTCACAAGCAAAACATGATCAAACCCCAGAACTCATTGAGTCTTAATCACATGATGATGTGAACTAGTTTAGTGACACTACTAAACTCTTTGGATGTTGGTCACATGGTGATGTGACCTGTGAGTGTTAATCACATGGCGATGTGAACTAGATTATTGACTCTAGTGCAAGTGGGAGACTGTTGGAAATATGCCCTAGAGTTAATAATAAATTAGTTATTATTATATTTCCTTGTTCATGATAATTGTTTATTATCCATGCTATAATTGTATTGATAGGAAACTCAGATACATGTGTGGATACATAGACAACACCATGTCCCTAGTAAGCCTCTAGTTGACTACTCCTTGATCAATAGATGGTTACGGTTTCCTGACCATGGACATTGGATGTCATTGATAACGGGATCACATCATTAGGAGAATCATGTGATGGACAAGACCCAATCCTAAGCCTAGCACAAAGATCGTGTAGTTCGTATGCTAAAGTTTTTTAATGTCAAGTATCTTTTCCTTAGACCATGAGATTGTGCAACTCCCCGATACCGTAGGAATGCTTTGGGTGTACCAAACGTCACAACATAACTGGGTGACTATAAAGGTGCACTACAGGTATCTCCGAAAGTGTCTGTTGGGTTGGCACGAATCGAGACTGGGATTTGTCACTCCGTGTGACGGAGAGGTATCTCTGGGCCCACTCGGTAGGACATCATCATAATTTGCACAATGTGATCAAAGGGTTGATCATAGGATGATGTGTTACGGAACGAGTAAAGAGACTTGCCGGTAAGGAGATTGAACAAGGTATCGGTATACCAACGATCGAATCTCGGGCAAGTACAATACCGCTAGACAAAGGGAATTGTATACGGGATTGATTGAGTCCTTGACATCGTGGTTCATCCGATGAGATCATCGTGGAACATGTGGGAGCCAACACGGGTATCCAGATCCCGCTGTTGGTTATTGACCGGAGAACGTCTCGGTTATGTCTGCATGGTTCCCGAACCCGTAGGGTCTACACACTTAAGGTTCGATGACGCTAGGGTTATAAAGGAAGTTTGTATGTGGTTACCGAATGTTGTTCGGAGTCCCGGATGAGATCCCGGATGTCATGAGGAGTTCCGGAATGGTCCGGAGGTAAATATTTATATATGGGAAGTCCTGTTTTGGTCACCGGAAAAGTTCCGGGTGCTATCGGTATTGTACCGGGACCACCGGGAGGGTCCCGGGGGTCCACCAAGTGGGGCCACCGGCCCCAAAGGGCTGCATGGGCCAAGTGTGGGAGGGGACCAGCCCCAGGTGGGCTGGTGCGCCCCCCACCAAGGCCCAAGGCGCCTAGGGCTTGGGGAAACCCTAAAGGGGGGCGCCCCCCTTGACTTGGGGGGCAAGGCAACCCCCTGGCCGCCGCCCCCTCCTCAGATTGGATCTGAGGGGGCCGGCCCCCTCTCCCTTGCCCCTATATATATGTGGGGGGAGGGAGGGCAGCCGCACCACAAGTTCTAGCGCAGCCCTCCCCCTCTCCCAAGTACTCCTCCTCTCCCGCGGTGCTTGGCGAAGCCCTGCAGGATTTCCACGCTCCTCCATCACCACCACACCGTTGTGCTGCTGCAGGATGGAGTATTCCTCAACCTCTCCCTCTCTCCTAGCTGGATCAAGGCATGGGAGATGTCACCGGGCTGTACGTGTGTTAAACGCGGACGTGCCGTCCGTTCGGCACTAGGATCTCCGGTGATTTGGATCACGACGAGTACGACTCCTTCAACCCCGTTCTCTTGAACGCTTCCGCTTAGCGATCTACAAGGGTATGTAGATGCACTCTCCTTCCCCTCGTTGCTGGTTTCTCCATTTATAGATCTTGGTGACACGTAGGAAAATTTTGAATTTCTGCTACGTTCCCCAACAATTAGCCCTATCTATTTAATTTTTTAGTACACATTATTTGTCCGAGAACAATTATTCTGCCCTGTAACATTTTTACATAGGACAACTGTTTATGCCATTATACCGCGGATGCACGTTCAGCTATGCCGCACAGCTTCACGGACACGTATATTGCGGTCCGGTTTTCATCAACGCGCTGGCCGACTCGCCCGTCCACACCACCTTACAACACCACGGACGACTCGCCCGTCCTCTTTCACCGCCGGTTCATGCGCCCGTGCCAGCTTACAACGTGGAGGATAACTTGCTTGTCCGCACCGGCTTACAAATGCCGGGCCGATTCATATGTCTTCCCCCGCGGCCGACTCGGCCATGGTTGATTTCAGCTTCAACGTAGTGATCATCAACTCCGCGATGGATAATTTTTGGCCTGAACGAATCAGGTGCTATCCATCTAAAGTCTTTCTTTATAAGCACATATCATTTTTGTCAAAGAACAATTACTATGATCTATGTACACAGGATAATCATTCACTACAAATATGGTTTATACCAAGGGTATGGACGCGCACAAGCCGCCGCCCGTACGGCCCGGTCTACATCAACTAGCCAGGACTGCGCCTGTGATTGGCTCGCGCGTCCGCACCGGCTTACAACGCCACGGACGACTCGCCCGTCCGCTCTCGCGGCCGGTTCATGCGTCCAGGCTGGTTTACAACGGGGAGGACAACTTGCTTATCCGCACCGGCATACAACGCCGTGGCCGACTTGTCTATGTTGCCTCTGACACTGCAGACGTTTTTACCACCCGTCTCTCGCGGCCTGGTCTACATCAACACACCGGGCCGCACATGTCTGCATGAGCTGTTTATTGACCATAAAGCAAGTCACAGCTTGGGTAGCCCGGTTTTCTTTCAAATTGGAGGCAAATTATCATAAACCGCCGTCTGCACTGGATGGCTCAATGAGGAGGCACACAAGTTGCTGCCACTACAGTTTGATTAACTTCAAATCACCAGTTCGAAGGAACCATTGGCCGAGTTGCTGACACGGCTCATACGAGATCATTTATAACCCGTCGCAGTCACCTCAAGCTTCTATGGATTCACATCGTGCTATTAACACCAATGATATACAAGTTATGCCGGTTTATATCACGGTCAAATATGGAGAATCTCAAAGCCAACTCATCGAGTCGACTTGAGACTTGGGAGCTATAATGATACGACTCAGCAAATGTTGCCGGTTTTCAGTGAATTTAAGAACCCCAGGACGTTGGAGGGAAAGATAACCCGGTCTCGGAGGCTACCGCCGTATTGGTGAAAATTTAAAGGCCATCAAAAAATTTCTGGCTTAGAAAGGATATGACAGTTACAAAATCCCGGCTTAAGGAAAAAGTTCCGGGTCATCAGAAAGAATTCCGGTTTAAAATCCGGCTCAAGGGCAGTCAGTCTCACTGAAGCTCTCAAATATCCGGTTTACAATCCGGTTCAAGGGAAATCTGTTATTCCACCAAGCTATGACGCTCTGAAATCCGTTTAAGAATGTTCGATTCAAAAAGAATTAACTTCTTGCAAGTTCGAGTTTAAAGGCCGTCAGGAAAATTCCGGCTGAAAATAAAGATTCCGGTTTAAGGTCCGATCTAAGGGAAGTTATCTCCCACAAAGCTTTCAAGCTTTCGATAGCCGGTTCAAAATACCGGTTCAAGCAGAATTTGTCTCTTGCAAAAAGTTAAAGGTTGCCGAAGAGGATCTGCTGCCCTGACGCGAGGTTCAAACATGGGTATATTCACCATAGAGAACATAGGATTACTACCCTCTTGATGCGGCTATCACGCCACAACAAAGCTTGAGAGCTTCACACCCAAGGGGCCAAAGAGAGTTTGTGCTAAGCACAACTCAAACATAGGCACCCATTGAGCACAACTCACAAAGTTACTTGGGGGCTCTTTGTGCAAATCAACAAAGAGTTTGAAAGGACCCTTGTAATCTGCTATCAAGCACGGCTTGGAAGCCTGGTGTATTCACCTAAAACCCCAGGTTAACCTGCATTCATCAAGTAAGCAACTCCTATCCACGTAATCCTGGCATGACCCACCGAACGTTTGACAAGTCAATCTTATACAGACCCTGAACTTGTCAAAGTTAACGATGATTGGTTAGTTGGAGGTCCATCTTAAAAGGCTTTGTCAAATGTTTAACTCAGCGGCCTAGCAGCCCATGAAAAGCCTCGAATTTGGGCCTGGCAGCCCTTGAAACGCCTCGACTACACGGTTTTATTAGCCTTTGTCAAGATTTGTTCTTTGATGAAATTTTATGTTGAACTGGCGTCTATTGACCCAGCATGACTATCAGTCATCATATTAACCCGGTGTTTGTCAACCCGGCTTGGCTTTCAACTATAAGTTGTTAGTACACAATCAATTATAACTGGTGTTTGTTAACCCGGCCTGGCTTTGACTACAAGTCGCCAGGATGATCATCCGGTGTTTATTATAACCCGGCATGACTTCATTATAAACCAGCAAAGCATGGTGCGAATTACCAGCAAAGCATGGTGGGAGTTATCAGTACTCCAGATTTGGGTTATCACCCTTACTACAAGAAAGTTGGTAAACCAACAAGGTGATTCAATATCACAGGTATGATATATTTCATATTTGATTATTCTTAAAGTGCAACCTTGGTTGTAAACCCAGGTTATATGTTGGGCATTATGACCCGTCCGGCGGTAAACCGCCAGGACAGTTTAAACTTATTGTATGCAGAAACAGGTTGAATAAAGCATGATTATAAATCACAGGCATTTATTAACCCGGTCTGGCTTTTGACTATAAGTCGCTAGTATGATGATAAATTATCCGGTGTTTGTTAAACCGGCCTGGCTTTAGACTATAAGTCGCCAGTATATATTGGGATTGCGCCATTGGAATCATGTTCTTATAAATCATTGGATTATCTTATTCTAGTCTTTAAATAGCCAACATGGCTGGATTTTATTATGGTTATCAATAACCAATATTATGATCAAGGTTTTCAAAGTCTCTTTAGTGCAATGGCTATCGTATTATCAATGGATATGATTTATTCTACAATTGAAGGAATAGTCCCGAGTTGCTGCAGGCTTACCACCCGGCACTTGGGGGCTACATTTTTCAAGTTGACATTACATCAAATACACAAGTCTGATGTCGCTGCAAGCATGCACCAAGACACTTGGGGGATAATGCAAAGTCATTGTTTGCTCACCTTATTGAAAGACCCGACTCATCACATCGTGATGAGCCGGCCCTTGGGGGCTACCAATAGCTCCTGTCAACAATTCAAGGTACAAAGCTTTTTATTCATTATATTGAAGGGTCCACTGCTCAGTTGGTAAAGCACAAGGCTCTTAACCGTGTGGACGTGGATTCAAGCCCCATGATGGGGGTTACATCATATGATGTTATTTTTCATTGATGTATATATCAAGTCTCATCTCAATATTATCTTACTGAGCCAGCCCTTGGGGGCTACACCGTTGCTGTTCAAAGTTTACATGATTATATTTACAAAGTCCCTGCTCATTATTGCATAATGACCCGACCCTTGGGGGCTACACTGGTTGAAGTTTTTATGAGTATAAGACAATTTCAAGTCCTAGGTTGCTGCAAGCATGACAACCCGGCACTTGGGGGCTACATATATGGAGTATTCAGTTTTTACTAGTGACTGAGATGAACAACATGGATTTCTTCAAAGTGGCAGTAATTATATGGAAGCAAGTCTCAAATCATCACTTTGTTCTGTTCAAGACTTGGGGGCTACAGGTAATATGGATATAAAGGACAAATGTCTTCCAATTTTCAGTTTTGAGCAAAACAGATTGACCCGGCAACACCAATCATTATGACCCGGTGTCTGCAACAATCATGAACCGACATTGGCAATAATCATGAACCGGCGTTGGAAACAATCATGACCCATAATTCATCAGTTTTTATAACCCGGCAATTTTGTCAATGATAAACCGGCAGGTTCTACATTTTTCAAACCGGCTGATATCAGTTGAATATTTGAATACCTATATTTTTGTCAAGTCAGAGCATTGAAGGCCGAGTTAAATGGATTCTTTATTTACAACATTTTTCCTACAAACAAATTGATTATGAAGTTGGTCTACTGACCTGGATTTTTCTAGAAGGAGGAAATGACAAGGACTTAAGGATGATCAGGATCAGTTTAACATGGATATATCCAAATTAAACTAGGGGCTAATGTCGGGGATATACCCCGTGGTATGACCCGGCCGGAGTCGTAACCCGACCAGGACTTGGTTAACCGACAGATGTTAAACCAGCAGACAGTTAAGACAGATGGCTAAGACAAACGGTAAACCAGCGAGTGTTAAACCGGCAGAGTTAAGACAGATGGTGGCACTGGCAGGTATTCAGACAATGTTAAACCGGCAGACAATGTTAAACCGGCAGACAATGTTAAACCGGCAGATGTTAAGAAGCCCAGGAAAGGAAGTCAAAATAGTTTAAGTCTTAGTCCGAGATGGACTCTACATGTAACACGCCCCTTTAACTTATATAAGGAGGGGCGAGGCTCCCTAGAGACAGAGAAGCAAGAAACAATCTCTATGGCTAGACACAACTAGAGGAGAGCCGGTTTACGGCGACTCCCACATGATGATAATGAGATATGGCCTCAAATAGCATGTATGGTTGTTACCGGATGATGTTTCCTGGGGCCCGAAGCTGTCTAAACCCTTGTCTTGTGTTGCGCTTCTCGATTCCACTCAACCCCTCTCAAGCTATCACATAGATGCGTTGTCCTCACGACTAAGTCCTCACACTAAGGACATCTGACGTGTTAATTCCACGACACAAGAGCAACACATCAAAGCAAGTTTAAATGAGGCCGGAAACAACATATAACAAATTCCGGTAAGTCCTTGTATGCAAATTTCGAAATTGGTCCAGATCTGAATAAACCTTATGTTCACGTTGTTAAACAGCAAGTTAAGATGCACCAAGATGATCTACAGGAGATTCTAGTCAAGTTACATATAAAGTTCAATTAGTTCGGAGCTACGGCCTAGAGATATGAGCAAAACAAGTTAAACATGTCATTGATGCAAAATGCATACAAACATCAAGCAAACAATCTCAAAACATGGATGCAACATGATAATATGAAACTACATGCAAAATCAAGCAAGTTTCATATAGAGCACACTCAAAACGGAGCAAGGGTTCAACACATACACTCTATACAAGTTTAAAGGACAAGTTCTCCAAAACAGCAACTAGGCATCTAGCAAGCATCAAAACAATATGCTACGGCACCTCAACAAGAAAAAAAGGCATGGACATGAAGTACAGATAAATCATGACAAAACATGAACACTGATCTATCTCCAGAAATCACTAGAACATGCTCAAAAGGACATGGCAAGATTGCAAATAATAACAGTTTACAGACTTAGCAGAAATAACATCAGGTTGCAATGTTTAGAGCTATCAAACAACATGCTACAGGAACTTAACATGGCAAACAAACGCATGGCATGCTAATACTAAAGACAAAGAACAAATCTCCCTTACTGTACTAATTCCAAAGATCAATAGAAAACATGGAAGCATCCATGCAAACATGGCAAGTGATATGACAGATTCAGACATGGCAGGAACAACAATAAGTAGGCATGTTGGTGAGCTTGTACAAGGTTACCAACATTATATGCCATATTTATGAAGCTAATCATGGCAAGAGCAAGTTCATAGGGTGCATGGATCACTAGCAAAGCTCATGGCCAAACTGAACTTAAAGTTAGCAGACTGACAGCAACATTATTTAGCAATTTGAGAGCAAGATTACAACAAGCTATAGAAGGCTATAAATACAACCAGGGGCATGGATGGATAGATCATGACATGTATAACAGAACATCCTTAGTGAACATCTCCAGATTATGCATAGAATGACTTGTAGTAGCAGGTTTACAAAGCATCATGATATAGCAGATTCAGCCTAGCAAAACAGCAACAACAAGTACCCTACTTAACAAGCTTGATGCACTCACTAAAGGACTCACAAAAATACATGTATTGCACCTCTGTAAAGATGGCATGATGTATCTCAAAACTTATGTAGACATCAAGCACATAGGATGCACACACAAAATGCAATGAAAAAGACAAAACAACAAGTTCTGTTAACAAACAGCAGTTAACATCATATAGCACTCTTGCAACGATGATTAGGGCATCAAGATGAACTCAAAAAAGCATGGAAAAATGGAACAAAATGAAGAGCATCTCATAGTGACCACTTTGATATATCATATGCATGAATCGGAGGTATATGCATGGAGTTATGATGCGATGAAAATGGCATAAAAAATATTGCAAGAAAAAGACGGAAGAAATCCGGGGTCAACCTGCCAGATCTAGGGTTTGACCCCGAGTGCGCGAAATGAGGCAAATCGGGAGCTCTCCGGAGTAGGAGGGAGTCGGTGGCCGGAGTTCATCGGGGAACGCCGTAGGAGGCCGGGGACGCCGGAGTTCCTCGTGGCAGGACGGATCCGGTCGCCGGAGTTCGGGCGGCGTGGAGGCGGTGGTCGGGCGCGGGGCCGGAGGCGGCGCCGGGGTGAGGTGGCGCCGGGGTGAAGAGGCGATGGCGCGCCGGCGGGCGGGGACGCGGCGGCGCTCTGGGGGCGCGAGCGTGCGGGGAGGCACATGGGCGCGGGGCGGCAGATGCAACGGTTCGGGCCCCGCGGGCCAGTCGCGGGCTCGCGGGCCGGCGGCGGCGGACGGCGGTGTGGCGACAGGTGGCGTGCTCCGATTGGTCGGGCGGCGGCGGTGGTGACTTCGTCCGGCTCGGGCCGGACGTGTCCGGCGGCGGAGAGGGAGCGGCGCTAGGGTTTTGGACCCGGAATTTCGGGGAGGATCACATATTTATAGGTAGAGGGAGCTAGGAGACTCCAAATAAGGTGCGGTTTTCGGCCACGCGATCGTGATCAAACAACCAAGAGCTTGAAGGGGATTCGGATGGGTTATTGGGCCACTTTGAAGGGGTGTTGGGATGCACACAAAAGACGGCTTTACGGTTTCTCGGTTAACCGTTGGAGCATCAAACGACCTCCAAATGGAACGAAACTTGATAGACGGTCTACCGGTGGTGTACCAAGGCCGCTTGGCAAACCTCGGGCCATTCCGAGAAAGTTTAACACCCGCACATGAAAAGAGGCAAAAGAGGGCATCGGGTGACATAGGAGTGTCGGATTGCAAAACGGACAATGGGGAAAATGCTCGGATGCATGAGACGAACACGTATGCAATGCAATGCATAGGATGACATGATAAAATGCAACACACAAGCAAATGACCTGGCAACAATGGCGAATGACTGGTAGACACCTGGCGCATCAGATCTGGGGCGTTACAACTCTCCTCTACTAACAAGAGATCTCGTCCCGAGATCATAGGACCGAGACAGAAGGGTAAAGGGATGAGCGGAAACAAGAACTCAAGAGAAGAACCAAAGAATCGAGAGCACTCGAGAAGAAGAGAGGAACGACGAGAATGACGAGAATCGAAAGCTCACGAAATCAGATAGACTATGAAATCACTCCGGTTAGAACGAGATAAGAAACGAATAAGACTGAAAGGATTTAGGCAGCACTCCGGCTGAAACATGGAGGAATAGAACACGAGCTTGAGAGGATGGGACAATACTTGATGAAGACATGAAACAAAACCTCCGGAAAGAATTGAAAGAGTTGAATGAAAAGATTGGAGAAGAAAATGACAACTTGTGCCACGAATGAAATTGAAAGCATCTTTAGAAGGAAGGTTTAAACGGAGTTGTTGAGAAAATCAACAATGAAAGAATAAACTTGTTGTGGACTTATGGATAACATCTCAAAAATTATGAGGTGGTAACCAACCACAAACGGAACTGATAGAATAGCTGAGAAAACCGAAGAAATGCAAAACTCCACTTCAAAAGAATGCGGAGAATTGGTTGCACTTCAAGAGGAAAGAAGGAAAGATACTTGAGCTCCTTCGATAAGAATCTTGATGAACACTTGGGGAATGAATTAAATCATGACAAGCCACCGTGAAGAACTCCGGTGACAAAAGGATGATGAGATAGAATGAAGGAAGAAAAACTAAGATGAGCCTTGCGGTGATTTAGATGGAGGTTCCGACAAAATGGCCGAGGAAATTTGAACTCCGGAAAAGAAAAGATGAAAATACTTGGAACTAGAATTTATTACTCACGAACAAACTCTGAAGGAAGGGATTACTTGACGATGATGAAATAAGAATAAGAATTACGTTATGCTTATCCTCATCAAATTAAATTGATGACAAGCAATGGATTTTGCATACTACTTATTCTTCTTGAAAAGGATTGAGAAGTGACATAGCGCCAACTTTAGGAAGGTCTTCAATGAACCACCATTAGGATTTGGAAAGAACAAATGAATTGATATGATAAACAAAGAAAAAGAATATGAAAGAACCGCCGTTAGAATTCGGAAATGACTGACAAAAGAGAATGAATCACTGGGAAGAATTAGAAGAACCAATATGCTAGAGGGGATTTACATGCAAAAGAACAAAGGGAACATGAGCTGATAAAGAACACTTGAGCGAAGGACCGTGATAATTGGATAACGGTAGCTGAAAAGTGAGAACGAAGAATTCTTCTGGGACGATGGCCTCTGGTGAAAAGAAATGGGAAAACAACTCCTGACATACTCTGGATGGGTAAGAAAGAATATTTGACAAACGGAATAATTCAAGAGGATAACATGAAGCTAGAACCACGAAACTTCGAGAGAACGGGCAAAATTTAGAGGAAAAACTCATCTTTGGTCTTCAAATGTTAAGAATGACGTCTAGAAACAACACCGAAATATGTTTAGACACTTCGGGGAAACGAAAGGCGAAGAGGTTGAGCCAACAATGAAAAGAATTTGAAAGCGATCTTGGAGAAGGCATGTGACTGATGGAATCCATTCTTACGTCACACTTGAAAATAATTGAGAATAACTCTGGGTGAATTAGAAGAGTCAGGTAAGATCCTGGGAAAAGACCTGTGGGTTAGGGCCCAATGAAGATAAAAACACCGTTGGAAAGGGATGTTGAAGAGGTAGATGATGCACTGGAATGATTGAGATATTTGAATGAGGTGACTACCTTGAATTAATTGGAACTCAGACGAATCTCCTGAGATGTCATGAACACTCCGGAAGGATAAGCTGGCGAGAGGCGAACGAGCAGGGAAAACACTTGAGCTGAGGGAAAGAATATAATCACTACCGAAAATTAGAATTGAATCCACCGGAGAAGAAAAAGAGATGATGAATGTCAAACGAGACGAGAATTCACCGGTGGAGATAATTGAGGAAAGACTGAAGAGGCTCCGCACGAATGAAATTGATGGTCGAAACAGACTCAGGCTCCGGGAAGAAGAGGGTGGGAGGGCGGTAAAACAAAGGCAACTTGGAAGGGAAAAAATCGATGAATAACTTCAATAGGAAACACCGGTTGAAATGATTGACGAGAGAATGCAAAGGCTTCACACGAGTAGGATGGATACTCGATTTCGGACTCTAGCTCCGAGAAGAAAAAGGGTGGGTGGGTGGGAAAAACAAGGACAACTTTGGACAGGGAAAACAACGTCGTGGAGGAAGAACTAAGGATTGATATCACAAAAGACAAAGAGGTTTGAGTCGACTTGACGAGAGATGCACCGGATAAAAGAGGATGGACAAATCATGAAACCAACCGCGTGACCCTAAAGAAAATTTTGAAGGGAAGAGGAGTAGTTCAAAACACCTACGTCAAGATTCCTCACCAGAGCGACGAAGGGGGCTGAGGAGTAAAAAGAAGTCCTACTCTCCGATATAACTAGACTCCGAAAAAGTTTTCTTCTAGACTCAACAACGGCCAAACTACATGATCAATCAAGGGGGCTCCTATGGTCGGTCGAGGCTCTAATACCAACTTGTCACGCCCAATATGCGATACTATCCTGAAGAGACTCGGAGGTCCCACCAAGGATAGAACCGCATATTGATATGCTTTTGCAAGGTGGATATCATTACATCAACAATACATAACAGTTGGGGGAAACATACAAGAGGTATACAATGCCACACGAATACAACATCATCATACATAAGAGCACCATCCGACTACGGATGAAACACAAACAAAAACTCAAACGACATCCACCCTGCTAGCCCAGGCTGCCGACCTGGAACCTATCCCCTGATTGAAGAAGAAGCAGAAGAAGAACTCCAAAACAAGCAAACCTCGCTCTCGCGTCATGATCATCGCATAACCTGTACCTGCAACTGTTGTTGTCGTAAAATGTGAGTCATGAGGACTCATCAATCCCATTACAATGGGTATCAAGACTAGCAAAGCTTAACGAGAAAGGAAGGGGGTAAAATGGTAAGGTTGCAGCAGCGACTAAGCATGATATGGTGGCTAACATATGCAAATAAGAGCGAGAAGAGAACAAACGGAATGGTCGTGAAGCTAGCAATGATCAAGAGGTGATCCTGAACTCCTACTTACGTCGAACATAACCCAAAACCATGTTCACTTCCCGGACTCCTCCGAAAAGAGATCATCACGGCTACACACGTGGTTGATGCGTTTTAATTCATATCTGGTGTCAAGTTATCTACAACTGGACATTAACAAATTCCCATCAGCCACATAACCGCGGGCACGTCTCTCGAAAGATTATACCCTGCAGGGGTGTCCCAACTTAGCCCATCACAAGCTCTCACGGTCAACGAAGGATATTCCTTCTCCCAGGAAGACCCGATCAGCCTCGGAATCCCAGTTTACAAGACATTTCAACAATGGTAAAACAAGACCAGCAAAGCCGCCCGATGTGTCAACAATCCCGATAGGAGTCGCACGTATCTCGTTCTCAGGACACACCGGATAAGCGAAGTGTACAGGTACCGACGTAACCCAAGTTGCCAAGGGATGGTCCCGCACGGTGCTCTAGTTTGGACCAACACTTAGACAAGCATTGGCCCGGGGGGCTAAACTAAAGATCACCCTCGGGTTAATTACTCCCAAGGGAAAGGTATAGGTGGTAGGCAAATGGTAAAACCAATGTTGGGCCTTGCTGGAGGAGTTTTATTCAAGGCGAACTGTCAAGGGGGTCCCATAAATCACCCAACCGCATTAGGGACGCAAAATCCGGGAATGTAATACCGATATGACAGAAACTAGGGCGGCAAGAGTGGAACAAAACACCAGACATAAGGCCGAGCCTTCCACCCTTTACCAAGTATATAGATGCATTAATAATATAAGAGATATTGTGTGATATCCCAACATAATCCTGTCCATCATGGAGAAATCTTCAACTTCACCTGCAACTAACAACTCTATAAGAGGGGCTAAGCAAAGCGGTAACATAGCCAAGCAATGGTTTGCTAGGAAGGGTGAAAAAGTTAGAGGCTGACATGGCAATTTGGGAGGCTTGAAGAGCAAGTGATAGGTAGCGCAGCATAGCGATAGAACGAGGCAACTAGCATAGCAAAGATAGTAGTGAGATCCAGGGTAGCGGTCATCTTGCCTGAAATCCCGCTAGGAAGAAGAACGAGTCCATGAAGAAGATGAACGGATGAAGCCGAACCAAGCATAGACGAACGAATCCTCACGATCGCAACGAAACAGGAACTATCGAGAAGAAGCACACAACATGGTAAACACACCACACATATACATGACATGATGCTCAATCAAGTATGATGCATGACAAGTCTACATGAAGCTACTCATGGCAAGAGATGATGCATACAAGAGCAACACAACAAAGCAAGTTAAAATGAGGCCGGAAACAACATATAACAATTCCGGTAAGTCCTCATATGCAAATTTCGAAATTGGTCTAGATATGAATAAACCTTATGTTCAAGTTGTTAAACATCAAGTTAAGATACACCAAGATGATCTACATGAGATTCTAGTCAAGTTACATATAAAGTTCAATTAGTTCAGAGCTACGGCCTAGAAGATATGAGCAAAACAACTTAAACATGTCATTGATGCAAAATGCATACAAACATCAAGCAAACACTCTCAAAACAAGGATGAAACATGATAATTTGAAACTACATGCAAAATCAAGCAAGTTTCATATAGAGCACACTCAAAATGGAGCAACGGTTCAACACATACACTATACAAGTTTAAAGGACAAGCTGTCCAAAACAGCAACTAGGCATCTAGCAAGCATCAAAACAATATGATACAACACCTCAACAAGAAAACAAAAGGCATGGACATGAAGTACAGGTAAAGCATGACAAAACATGAACATTGAGATATCTCCAGAAATCACTACAACATGCTCAAAAGGACATGGCAAGATTGCAAATAATAACAGTTTACAGACTTAGCAGAAATAACATCAGGTTGCAATGTTTAGATCTAGCAAACAACATGCTACAGAAACTTTACATGGCAAACAAACACGTGGCATGCTAATACTAAAGACAAAGAACAAAACTCCCTTACTGAACTAATTCCAAAGATCAACAGAAAACATGGTAGCATCCATGCAAACATGGCAAGTGATATGACATATTCAGACATGGCAGGAACAACAATAAGTAGGCATGTTGGTGAGCTTGTACAACTCACCACAGAGCAATACATGGCATGAAAAGGTTAGCAACAGTAGATACCATATTTAGGAAGCTAAGCATGGCAAGAGAAAGTTCATAGGGTGCATGGATCACTAACAAAGCTCATGGCAAAACTGAACTTAAAGTTAACAGACTGAGACCAACATTATTTAGCAATTTGAGAGCAAGATTACAACAAAGCTACAGAAGGCTATAAATGCAACCAGGGGCACGGATGGATATAGCATGACATGTATAACCAAACATCCTTAGTGAACATCTATGCATAGAATGACTTGTAGCAGCAGGTTTACAAAGCATCATGATATAGCAGATTCAGCCTGACAAAACAGCAACAACAAGTACCCTAATTAACAAGCTCGATGCACACACTACTGGACTCACAAAAATACATGGATTGCACCTCTGCAAAGATGGCATGATGTAGCTCAAAACTCATGTGGACATCAAGCTCATAGGATGCACACGCAAAATGCAATGAAAAAGACAAAACAGCAAGTTTTGTTAACAAACAGCAGTTAACATCATATAGCACTCTTGCAACGATGATTAGGGAATCAACATGAACTCAAACAAGCATGGCACAATGGAACAAAATGAGGAGCATCTCATTATGAAAATTTTTATATATCGTATGCATGAATCGGAGCTATATGCATGGAGTTATGATGCGATGAACATGGCATAAAAATTACTACAAGAAAAATACTTTGAAGAAATCAGGGGTCAACCTGCCAGATCTAGGGTTTGACCCTGAGCGCGCGAAACAAGGCAGATCCGGACCTCGCCGGAGTAGGAGGGAGTCGGTGGCCGGAGTTCGTCAGGGAACGCTGGAGGAGGCCGGGGACGCCGGAGTTTGTCGCGGCAGGAAGGATCCGGTCACCGGAGTTCGGAGTGGCGCGGAGGCGGTGGTCGGGTGCGGGGCCGGAGGTGGCGCCAGGTCGAGGTGGCACCGGAGTGAAGCAGCGGTGGTGCGCCGGCGGGCGGGGCGCGGTGGCGCTCGGGCGGCGCGAGCGCGCGGGGAGGTGCACGGTCGCGGGGCGACGGAGGCAACGGTTCGGGCCCCGTGGGCCAGATGCGGGCTCGCGGGCCGGCGGCGGCAGACGGCGGTGTGGCGACAGGTGGCGGGCTCTGATTGCTCGGGCGGCGGCGGTGACTTCGTCCGGCTTGGGCCGGACATGTCCGGCAGCGGAGAGGGAGCGGGGCTAGGGTTTTGGACCCGGAATTTCGGGGAGGATCACATATTTATAGGTAGATGGAGCTAGGAGACTCCAAATGAGGTGCAGTTTTCGGCCACGTGATCGTGATTGAACGAACAAGAGCATGAAGGGGGTTAGGATGGGTTATTGGGCCACTTTGAAGGAGTTTTGGGATGTACACAAAAGAGGGCTTTATGGTTTCCCGGTTAAACGTTAGAGCATCAAACGAGCTCCAAATGGAACGAAACTTGACAAGCGGTCTACCAGTGGTTTACCAAGGCCGCTTGGCAAACCTAGGGCCATTCCGAGAAAGTTTAACACCCGTACATGAAAAGAGGCAAAAGGGGGCGCCGGGTGACATAGGAGTGTCGGATTGCAAAACGGGCAACGGGGAAAATGCTCGGATGCATTAGACGAACACGTATGCAATGCAATGCACATGATGACATGACAAAATGCAACACACAAGAAAATGTCATGGCAATGATGGCGAATAACTAGCGGACACCTGGTGCATCAGATCTGGAGCGTTACATTCACGCACCCGGCTTCTGTCGCTGCTTGCATGGCACGATCGCTGGCATGGGAGTCTCGGCCACAGAAACGGGAGACGCGGTATGAGGCGGCGGCGTGGACGGCTGCAACGACGCCCGTGCGCCACTCCTCATCGAGCTGGCCTAGAGCGGCGAGTTGCGGAACCGCGCACCGGCTTGGGGCGGCAACTGGCTCCATCGGGCGAGGGGAGGGAGGTGGATTAGTGAGCTGCATAGCTCGTATCCGGCGGGCTACCCAGCCGGCTTGGATGCGGAATAACTACTCTTCATAAGCCATTGTAAGAGTGGACAAAATGGTGGAGGAGACAGGGGAGCGGCAGAGGTGTACGATTCTTGGCCGGCATTTGGCCTCGTTTAGATAGGAGATTAAATAGACGACGGACGGGAGGAGCTCGGCCGGCGTTGCGTTTAACGTTGGCCCGGTCATGAACGGACGTGTGTCCAGAGTGGGTTTCTCGGCTTCCACACGGGCGGGTTTCATGGAGGCATTTGAATGCGGCACGGAGACGTATTCAGCCTGGCATGCCATGAGTGGCGCCCTCGACTCTGACTTAGGACACCGCGCCATTCTTCCACTGACGTGTGGGCTCTTTGGGTGCATGGCCTGCATGTCAGTGACCCAACAGAGGCAGCGCACAACAGAGGAACCTTTGGTGGGCCAAGGCAGTCAGAAGCGGGCATTTCATACACCGATGATTGTTCATTGAGTGTGACATCATCTTTTTCATGTAGATAAGCCTACTATGTTAATAGCCCGTTCGATACATTGTGATTCATAAAGACCGCTGCAAACATCAATGTTCTGCTTATCATAGATAAGATTGATTAATACCCGTAACAATCCATGTCCTTAACAAAGGGTGCATGCACGTATAGGTTGAGCGTGTGTCTTGCGTCGTGTGCTATGTGCATGCAGGCGTGGGTGTGTTGCGTGCATCCAAGGGTACGTTTCAGTGTTGCATGCATGGGTGGGTACGTGCGTGTGTTCGTGAGTGCATGTGTACGTGTCAGTGTTGCATGCCAGCATGCATGCGTGTGTATGTTATGTGTACCTGTCAGTGTTGCACGCCTGCATGCGTGCGTGTCTTGCGTGCATGCATGTGTACGTGCGGGGTGAGGCTACACGTCAGTCGATTGACTCTTTCATCTCTGGTCATTAGATTTTCCAGCCGTTGGATACAAAATCAAGGGCCTCCAGTTTATCATCAAACTCCACCCCCCCTGAG
>LT934116.1:713351997-713511038 GCA_900231445.1 Triticum turgidum subsp. durum | reverse complement strand
TCCCCACCCCACCACCCAATGAACGCCCCTCCAACCGCCGGTGACTACCAACCAGAGATCTCACGACTTCGAATACCCACCGACCACTATTTTATTACCATTTCTGTCCTTCATATACGCGCTGATGGGTGGGCCCTATGGTAATGTGCGCTGCTGAATGTGGACCGTTTGACTAGTCAATTGATCGGGTTATCAACAAATTACGGAGTTGCATGGTGAGCCAGTGACCGTATGATCACCCTAAAATCTACTCCTATTTTACTAACATGGTACAGACTCAAACTACCATTTCTTTCTTTCATATACGGGCTGACAGGTGGACCCCATCGTTATGCGCCCCGATGGTGCAAAACTAGTTGCGCCGCATGGAACATTTGACTGGTCAATTGATTGTGTCATCAACAAAATACGGAGTTGTACGGGTGAGCCAGTGACCCTATAATCATGGCATGTATTTGTTTAACACGGTACAGATGCAAGGGCTCATATATACGCGCAAGCACTCACCGCTATAAGCGCACACTATACCTGGCCATACCTCAGGCCGGGCCGGGCTTCGGGCTGGGCCTAGCCAAGCCCAATGAAAAAAAACCCAGGCCCGAGCCCGGCCCGGCCCGACCATCGGGCCTGTTTTCTGGGCCCGAGCCCGGCCCGAACACGTAAAAGCCCGTCGGGCTTCGGGCCGGCCCGGCCCGAACTTCAGAGAAATGCAAAAACGACAGGCCCGGGCCCGGCCTTCGGGCTCAAAATCAAGGGCCGAGCCCGGCCCGGGGGCAGCGTCGGGCCAGGCCGGGTCGGGCTTTTTTGGGATGGGTCGGGCCGGGCTAGGCTTCCCATGGCCAGGTATAGTGCACACACACGTGAACCCTACCCCTATGAGCACCTTCGAGAGAGTGGGCCAGCATATATGATCTTGAGATTTTACAAAGTAACCATAGACGCCTCGTAGTCGAGTGGAACGTCTCCTCCCACTGAACGTACATCACCGGAAAATACTGAAATTAACACAAGATAAATGTGAGCACCGGGACTTTAACCTTGGTGGGCTCGAGAAACCACTGTCCTCCTGACCATCCAACCACATGTTGGTTAGCACGAGAAAATGTATGTGGTGAACGTGATGAGCTTATTCTGAAGTCCAGTGACCATATCGTGCTTTCGCTTCAAATAAAATGACCGTAAGTGTCGTCAACAAAATACGGAGCACGCATCAAATGCATAGTCCGTCAGTGTCATCAACAAAATATGGAGACATATCGTGAGCTAGATACCATTGTACTATTGTATATGCTTATTTTCTTAGTGGCCGATTGTGTGTGTGGTGTGGTGGGCACATCATTTCTAGTTGTGGTGGGTCAACATGAAGACTCATGGGTCGGTTCCATCTTGCGCCACATATAGGTTGGTCCGAGACGTGTTATACGAAGACCCATGTGGAGGACTCGGCATACAACACGAAGCTACCAGAGTCGCAGATGACTCTATCCCCACTGGTGATAAGCCGACTGTATATGATTTGTAACCCTAGGCCCTTAGTATGTTATACAAACTTGGGGGCTAGTTCTTCGATAGTATACACACACACAATGCCTAATATTCACGTGTACTTTGTACACACCCCTATCACTAATATACAGTGCCAGGAGTAGGCTCTTTCTTCAACTGCAAGGGTCCGATCCGAACTAGGGTAAAACTTTGCCTCGTATTACCATCCAGCCTAACAGCCAGGGATATCCTACCGAATGATATGATGAAATCATATCTGCCAACTACTAAGAGAGAGGTGTGTCGGGGGGGCAATGTGTGCGAGAGAGGCCTAAAGATAATGTGCATGCGGGAGTGATACGTCTCCAACGTATCTATAATTTTTGATTGCTCCATGCTACTTTATCTACTGTTTTAGGCAATATTGGGCTTTATTATCCACTTTTATATTATTTTTGGGACTAACCTATTAACCAGAGGCCCAGCCCAGATTTGCTGTTTTATGCCTATTTCAGAGTTTCGAGGAAAAGGAATATCAGACGAAGTCAAAACGGAACGAAATCAACTTGAGAAGTTATTTTTGGAAGGAAACCCACCTGATGGACTTGGACCCCATGTCGGAAGATACGGGAGGTGCTCACGAGGGTCGGGGGCGCGCCCCCTGCCTCGTGGGGCCCCCATAGCTCCACCGACGTCTCCCTGCACCCATATATACCTACGTACCCTAAAACTTCCAGAACAGAAGATAGATCGGGAGTTCCGCCGCCGAGCCTTTGTAGCCACCAAAAACCAGTCGGGACCCTGTTCCGGCACCCTGCCGGAGGGGGATCCCATCACCGGAGACCAGCTTCATCATCCCGGCGCTATCCATGACGAGGAGGGAGTAGTTCACCCTCGGGGCTGAGGGTATGTACTAGTAGCTATGTGTTTGATCTCTCTCTCTCTCGTGTTCTCTCTCGTGTTCCTCTATGGCACGATCTTGATGTATCCCGAGCTTTGCTATTGTAGTTGGATCTTATGATGTTTCTCCCCCTCTACTCTCTTGTGATGAATTGAGTTTCCCCTTTTGAAGTTATCATATCGGATTGAGTCTTTTATGAACACTTGATGTATGTCTTGCCGTGATTATCTGTGGTGACAATGGGATATCATGTGCCACTTGATGTATGTTTTGGTGATGAACTTGCGGGTTTCCTGACACTTGGGAACCTATGCATAGGGGTTGGCACACGTTCTTGACTCTCCGGTAGAAACTTTGGGGCACTCTTTGAAGTACTTTTATGTTGGTTGGATGAATCTGAGATTGTGTGATGCATATCATATAATCATGCCCACGGATACTTGAGGTGACAATGGAGTATCTAGGTGACATTAGGGTTTTGGTTGATTTGTATCTTAAGGTGTTATTCTAGTATGAACTCTTTTATAGATTGATTCGAAAGAATATCTTTGTGGTGGTTTCGTACCCGACCATAATCTCTACATTTGTTCTCCGCTATTAGTTTCTTTGGAGTGACTCTTTGTCGCATGTTGAGGGCTTGTCATATGTTCTATCTATGTTATTATTGTTGAGAGAACTTACACTAGTGAAAGTATGAACCCTAGGCCTTGTTTCCTACCATTGCAATACCGTTTAGGCTCACTTTTATCGCTCGCTACCTTGCTGTTTTTATTATTTCAGATTACAAAAACCTATATCTACTATCTATTTTGCACTTGTATCTTCATCTCTTCGCCAAACTAGTGCACCTATACAATTTACCATTGTATTGGGTGTGTTGGGGACACAAGAGACTCTTTGTTATTTGGTTGCAGGGTTGCTTGAGAGAGAGCAGCTTCATCCTACTCCTCCTATGGATTGATAAACCTTAGGTCATCCACTTGAGGAAATTTGCTACTGTCCTACAAACCTGTGCACTTGCAGGCCCAACAACGTCTACAAGAAGAAGGTTGTGTAGTAGACATCGGGGAGACACGTAGGCACATATATGTGTGTATAGAGGGCTAGTAGAGACCGTGTGTGTGTATATATGCATGTGAGAGAAATAGTGTTTTCCAACTGAGATTAGTGAAATGAGCAGTACATAGTAGTCAGAAAGAGAGAGAGAGAGAGAGAAACAGAGAGAGCATGTGCGTGAGACACCCCGACACCCTGAGAGAGATTGTGAGCATGTGTGAAAGAGAAATGCTGATGCATATAAAGTGTGTGCACTTATGCGTTAGATAGAGAGATATATAACGCGTTTGTGAGAACAGGGCGAGGCATAGTGCATCTATGTGTAAAAGGCGGTTCTACGCATTCAATTAAAATATAAATGGCATTATTATTTTTGGATGAGATCACGAATTTTGCAAATTGCGTATGGACGAAAATCGGTCTATCAGACACCCATACTCTATTGAATTCTAGCATGTGCAAGTGTTTATTTCATATTGTCGATCCATAGAGTGAGAGCGGTTTGAAATACAGACAATGTATGCTTTTGCAATTCATGTATAAACATTAATTAGTGCACTCCATGTTGTTAGTGTGAAGCACTTTATACATTTGTCACTTGCATGGATACATTCCAAATTGCTAACTACGAAATAGAATACATGTCAAATTCAACATAAAGGGGGTTTCGAAGATTCGAATTCATAGGAAGTGCATTCATCTATTTGAACCCGAGATATTAGCATTTATAAATCAGATGTAAAAGGGGGCATCAATCTTTGTTGTGAGTTTGAACATGCTGTATATATTCATACGCATATCTAATTTTTTTTGCAACCAAGGAGATTATATCAAGAACCATGCATGAACTGAGGTAAGTTGCATATTTTTTAATATATACTCGTGTACAATGTATATTCAAATGTACCCCCTCCATTCCAAAATAAATGTAGCTTTAGGATTTTCAAGAGTAACAATTTGTGAAGTTTGACAAATCCTGAAAGTTCAATTCAAGAGAACCGAAAACGTTAATGCTTCTGCTCCCAAATATTGAACGAAGTGCCAAATAGGCCTCTGTTCACCCGAAACCGCGCGAGACTAATGTTTTGGTGGTAGGAAATTACTGTCTTGACTCTGGCCCGTGTAGCCTACGGCCCGATGTCCAAAGGTCTAAACCACGGTAGGTTTGTAACTTCACCAAGACGCCAGTCTCAACCGCCTCTAAGAAGCATTCATACGCCGTGGGCGCCTAAACACCCATGCGCTCGGCCGAAATCTATACCACCCACATTTGGGACACCTAACATGACTGTCCTACCCCCAACCCGCAATATGTCTAAAATTTTAGATGGGGGCAAAGTTTGTAACTTTCCCCAAATTTCAAACAAGCGCGTCTCAAACCGAAACGTTGTTCCCCCTTAGTTCCCCGCCTCCCTCCGTTTCCCCATTCATACTCCGTGGGCGCGAAAACGCCCTCTACACCAGCCGCGAAACCCCAGCCTCCTCCGTCCTCCACCCCATAGCAGCCAATCCACCGCCGCCCTCCTACATCACACCGGAGCCGGTACCCCGACGTCGTTGTCCAACGCAATCGCAACAGTAACGCCCTCAAGGACTTAGCAGCTGAAGCCGAGGCAAAGCTGCCTCCACGACGCCGACGCTGACATGCGCCGTACCAGAACCACTCCGACCACGCCGTCCTGGGCCTCACTGCTGCGGCTCCACTGTCGCAACCGTCCACCGCACCGAAGTTGTTCCTGCTACGCGGTCGTTCGCCGCCTCGGATCTACTTCCCCGCTGCCGACAGACGGCCACCGCACCACACTCAGCAACTTGGCCATGGGTTGGTCCAAGGCTGCACCGTCCTCCACAACTTCTGGTTTCCGGCGAACGACAAGAAGATCGTCGGAAAACAGAAGGAGGACACACAACTGCCAGCAGAAAGAGGTACTCCTCTTCCCTTATTCTTGCAAATCTTATGTCTCATCTCACACCGTATTCATCCCACGAAAGAAACTAGTTGAGCGCTTCTTACTGCATCTTCTTCGTGATACTAAATGCACAAGGTTTCCTCCCTTTTACTATTTCACCTTTGCTAGAGGTCAGTAGCCTGCCTGGATTTCAATTCAGGGTCAGTCGAACCGCAACTAAAAGAAGCAGCACCTGCTTAGGCGCGCGGAGCACCTAGTCCGCCTGTTCCCCAGGGAAGCGGCGCATCGTTGTCTATCATAGGGGTGTGGGCGCAGGAGCTGCTTGTGCCTGATCTGGAGATCGGCGGGGTTTGAATGGATGGCCGGGGGGGTGCCAAGCATGGCGGTGCGGTGAGGTCGAGGGGAGGGTGCAGGCAGGGGAGGAGTACTGGGCCGGTGGTCGCTGGCGTTTCAAGGAAGATCGTCAACACTGACTGGCTGGAGGTAGATGAAGGCGATCTGCCCGTTCTTTGTACATCGGACGGTGCAGAAAAAATGGACTGACCTATTTGCTTTCAGTCGACTGTTATTTTCATAGAACCCTATAGTAATTTAGTGTGCCCTGCATGTTGTAGAGCTATCATATGTCTGCCGTCATTTATTTCTCACCGACCTGTTATCTGCTACCTTTACACTGTACTAATTGTGCACACACTTCACCCATACTCACACTATTGTTTTTTTATGCATGGGTATTTCATACTCTGACGCAGTGTTGATGAATGCAGAAAAGAAAAGACAGAAGTCGCTCCAGTGTAATTCGAAGATAAGCACTAAGCGTTTTAGTGCTCTAATGTTTGCAGTGTCAGTAGTTGGAGACAGTAAACGTAGCTCTGCAGTTGATGATCTCAATTGCCACACACAAGCATCCTAGGTGCTTTCTTTAACTTTGCACTGTCAAATGTGGTTGCATGTTGCATATGGTGTCTAGCTTGTATTGCTTCCAATTTGGTTAAATTGCATCTGCTTACTTTACACATTATACCTTTGATAATGACATGCCTTCCTGTTTTTGATACATACTACATATGTCTATTAACCATGTTCGTACATAAAACTAATGCTCTTTTGTATCCCTCGTCAATCACTTATGATGAGAAAGTCACTCGAGTGGGTTACTATGAGACGCCCTACTCATTTAAAGAGTGCAGTGTCATCCTCCCCACATGATTCTCAAGAAACAGCAAGGCTAAATGAATATAGTCAACGTAGCTCTCTAGTTGATCACCGCAATTCACCCACACCACCATCGCAGGTGCTTGCTCTTACTTGGCAGTGTGATATGTGGTTGCATGTTGCATATGGTGTCTACCTTGTAATGCTCTAATTAGGGTAAATTGCATCTGCTTAGTTAACACATTATACCTGTGAATATGACATGCCTTCCTGTTTTTGGTACATACTACGTCTTTCTATTAACCATGTTCTTACATCAAACTACTTTTCTTGTGTATCCCTCATCAATGCTCCTAATTTGTTAAATTGCATCTCCTTAGCTTACACATTATACATGTGAATATGACACGGCTTCTTGTTTTTGGTACATACTACATCTGCCTATCACACCATGTTCTTACATCAAACTACTGTTCTTGTGTATCCTGCATCTATCGCTTATGATGAGACAGTCACGCGCGTGGGTTAATATGAGATACAATAATCTTATAAAGAATGCAATTTCATCCTCTCTACATGATTCTCAAGAAACAACAAGCCTAAATGAAGATATTGAACGTAGCTATGTACCTGAAGACCGCAGTTCCCCTACACCACCATCACAGGTGCTTGCATGTTGCATACGGTTGCATGTCGATATGTGGTATGTGGTTGTATACGGTGTCTAGCTTGTAATGCTTCTAATTAGGGTAAATTGCATCTGCTTAGTTTACACACTATACCTGTGAATATGACATGCCTTCCTATTTTTGGTACACACTACATCTATGTGTTAACCTTGTTCTTACATGAAACTACCTCTCTTCTGTATCCTACATCAATCACTTACGATGAGTCACCTTTATTCGTTGCATATTGCATATTATTTCTAGCATATTGCCATGTATTGCTTCTAATTTGGTCCAATACATTTGTTAGGGCACCCTTTTAATTTGGCATAGTAATATTGGTTTCATCTTTCATATGGTTTCTAGCTTGCATCGATTCTAACAAGTTCAAGCACCTTGTGCTTAGTTTACACTTTATACATCATACATGTCAATATGTCATGCCGTCCTGTTTTTCATACATATTCCATCCTCCTATCATGCAGTTGCCTTACATGAAAGTAGTGTTCGTCAGTATCATGCATCAATGAGTTCTGAAGAGCAAATTTTTTTCCTTTTTCTTGTGGGTTTGACTTGACAAGGCAAAATCAAGAAAGAGGAAGGAAAAGAGTAAGGGAGGCGATGATGGTGGTCTTCTGCAGCAACGTAAAGGGAGCATCTGTACCTATTCTCCTTGTATTGATAGTGCATTACAAGGTCCAAGTCTCCGCTCCCCTACTCCACCATCCAAGGTGCTTGCTCTAACTTGGCAGTGTGATATCTGGTTGCATGTTGCATATGGTGTCTAGCTCGTATTGCTCCTAATTAGTGTAAACTGTATCTGCTTAGCTTACACATGATACATGTGAATATGACACGCTTTCCTTGTTTTTGGTACATACTATATCTGTCTATCACACCATGTTCTTACATGAAACTACTCTTCTTGTGTATCCTGCATCAGTCACTTATGATGGGACACCTTTAAGTTGGCAGTGTGATATTGGTTTGCGTCTTGAATATGATTTCTAGCATGTATTGCTTCTAGTTTGATGAACGCCACCTCTGACAAGACAATTTTAACTTGGCAGAGTGATATTGATTGCACCTTCCATATGGTGTCTTGCAGTGTTTCTAATTTGTTGAAGTGCCTTCTGCTTAGGTACCACATCATAGGTGTGAATATGTCAAGCCGTCCATTTTTTCGTACATATTCCATCCTCGTATCATGACTTTGCCTTTCATTAGAGTAGTATTCGTTAGTATCATGCATGAATGAGTTCTGAAGAGCGAATGATATTCCTTTTTCTTGTCGGTATGACCTCACAATGTAAAATCAATAAAGCTGAAGGAAATTGGCAAGGCATTGGATGATGGTGGTCCTTCCGAGCAACTGAAACGGAGGTTCTCTACAGATTCTACTCCACCATCCTCCCAACAAGATTTGCAAGACAACGCAAGTCTGGACAGTCAACGTAGTTGGGTAGATGATGAGCACATCTCCCCTACTCCGCCATCACAGGTGCTTGCTCTAACTTCACACTATTATATGTGGTTGCATGTTGCGTATGATGTCTAGCTTGTATTTCTTCTAACTTTGTTGAATTGCATCTGCTTACTTTACACATAATGCCTGTGAATATGACATGTGTTCCTGTTTCTACATCAGACTACTATTCTTGCATATCCCGCATCAGTCGCTTATGATAAGGCACCTTTATGTCACCACTATGATATTGGTTGTGTCTTGCATATGATTTGTAGCATGTACTGCTTCTAATTTGTTGAAACGCCATACAGTTTGAACTTGGTAGAGTGATATTGGTTGCATCTTTCATATGGTGTCTAGCTTGTAGTGCTTCTAATTTGTTGAAATGCCTTCTGCTTAGTTACCACATCATAGGTGTGAATATGTCACACCATCCTATTTTTCATACATATTCCATCCTTTCATCATGTGTTTGCCTTTCATCCGAGTAGTGTTCATCAGTATCATGCATGAATGAGTTCTGAAGAGCGAATTTTATTCCTTTTTCTTATCGGTTTGACTTCACAATGCAAAATTATTATAGCTGAAGGAAATTAGTCCAGTAGTGGATGATGGTGGTCCTTCAGAGCAACTCAAATAGGGGTCTCTATAGATTCTACTCCGCCATCCTCCCAACAAGATTCGCAAGACAACACAAGGCTGGATAGTCAATGTAGCTGTGTAGATGATGAGCACATCTCCCCTACTCCACCATCACAGGTGCTTGCTCTAACTTGGCACTATTATATGTGGTTGCATGTTGCGTATGATGTCTAGCTTGTATTGCTTCTAACTTGAATTGCATCTGCTTACTTTACACATAATGCCTGTGAATATGACACGTGTTCCTGTTTCTAGAACATACGTGTACATGATGAGCACATCTCCCCTACTCAACCATCACAGGTGCTTGCTCTTACTTGGAACTGTTATATGTGGTTGCGTTTTCCGTATGATGTCTAGTTTGTATTGCTTCTGATTATGTTGAATTGCATCTGCGTAGCTTACAACTTATACCTGCAACGATCACTTACCCATAAGACACATTTAACTTGGGACTGTGATGTAGGTTGCATCTTGCATTGTCTTGTAGCTTGTACTGCTTCTAATTTCTTGAAATGGCACTTACGACGATACACTTTTTACCTGATAGAGTGATATTGGTTGCATGTTCATATGGTGCCTAGCTTTCATTTCTTCTAATTTTGTTGAAATGCCTTCCGCTTACTGTTTTTTCATACATATTCCATCCTCCTATCGTACGTGTGAATATGAAATGTTGTCCTTTTTTGTATATATTCCATCCTCCTATCCTGCGCTTGCCTTACATCAAAGTAGTGTTCGTCTATATCATGCATCAACCAGTTATGCAGAGCTAATTTTATTCATCTTCTTGTGGTTTTGACTTCATAAGGCAATATCAGAAAATAGGAAGGAAAAGAGTAAGTTAGGGGATGTTGGTGGTCCTCCGCACCGACGCAAACAGAGACTCTCTAGATTTGCCATTGCTACTGCTAATGAAGTTGAAGTCCCAAGTCTACATGATGAGTTCATCTCCCGTACTCCACCACCGTAGGTGCTTGCTCTAAGTTGACAGTGTGATAATTGGTTTCATGTTGCATATGTTGTCTAGGCTGTATTTCTTCTATTTTGATTAAATTGCACCTGATGAGTTTATACGTTATACATGTGCATATGACATGGCTTTCTATGTCTAGAATACACTGCATCTATCTATCATACCATGTTCTTACATCAAAGTATTGATGTTGTGTATCCCGCATCAGTCACTCATGATTGGACGCTTTTAACATGGCAGTTTGATAGTGGTTGCATCTTGCATTGATTTCTACGTTGTACTGCTTCTAATTTTTCAAATTGCCACTTATGACAAGACACTTTTAATTTGGCAGAGTAATATTGGTTGCATCTTTCATATGGTGTCTAGCTTGCATTACTTCTATTTTCTTGAAAATCCTTCTGGTTATTTTGCACATCATAGCTGTGAATATGTCATGTCGTCCTGTTTTTCTTACATATTCCATCATCATACGGTTGTCTTACATCAAAGTATTGCTTGTCTGTATCATGCATCAATGAGTTCTGAAGAGTGATTTTATTCTTTTGTATTGTGGGTATAGCTTGACATGGCAAAGTCAAAAAAGAGCAAGGAGAATAATATAGTAGGGAGTGGTGTTAGTCGTCGGGTGAAATGGAAAAGGATCTGTCGTCGAGATTCTGCTAGTACTTATAGTGCAGTAGAAGGTCCAAGTCCACCGGCTAAATCTACAAACACAGTATCACCTGCTCCACTAGCTGCAGCATCCGCTTCAACTATACCAGCATCTCAACATGTTACTCGTTCGTCGGAACTGGCCAGTTCCCAAGCTGCCTTCACACCTAACACTACTTCCGAAGCACTACTGACACAACAGGACTTCGTAAGATCAGATGAACCTCATGAGCATCAACACCAAGACTGTACCTGACCGAGTCAAGGTGCAGTTGCATGCTCCTTTATATGTACTCTCACAGTTTGATGTACACTAACACTTTCAATATTCGTTGTTGAACTAGCACCAAGACACAAGCAGAAACAGACATCAGGGATACTGCTTGACAGATTAACAAAATCTAAAGGAGGAAGAATGGAGATCCATTTTGAGGCAGGTTTAAAAAGGCCACGTGATGCTACAAAGTCAGCCAAGTTAGTATCAGAGACAGCCGTTGCCGTTAGGTGTCATGCACGTATCCTCCCAACGTGGATCCAGTACAGGAATGAGAAAGACAATACCCAGTTTAACACCTTCCTTGACCATTTATCCGTAAGTAATGTTATTCATCGCAATTAGTAATATTGTCTTGCTCTGTCCCATACTTTCTAGTTTCCTCCTAATAAGACTCACATTCTTTATTCAACATATGAGGTTCAAGTTGGATCCGAAAGATGATTCAACTAAACAAGCATGCACTCATGTTTTTCAGTCTACTCTGCGACAGTATCGGTACCACCTTAGAAAATCTCACTTTGAAGGCAAGGCTAATAATGAAATCGCCCAAACATCTCCAGTGGAATATATTACAGATGAAGACTGGACAGCCCTCATTAAACACTGGTCTGATCCAAAGTATCAGGTAGGCTATATGTATTTGATCAGACCACATATTGAACTTGTATTTATGTATGTGCCTTACAAGTGTATCTTCTTCTAGGCTAACTGTTTGAAGAACAAAACCAACCATTCTAAAGTGAAATTCCAACAGACAACAAGATCTCGTAGCTATATTGCACACTGCGAGGCTCTTGTAAATAGCTGCTACTTCCTTCTTTTTTTGTGCCATATTATCGTATCTATATTGACTTGTTCCAAATATAGAGGAAAGCTCGTGCGGACCAAAAAGAACCTGAACCGAATGCAGTGCAAATCTTCAAGGATTGCCACACCAACAAGATGAAGGGCATGAGCACACCAGTTCAAGCCTCTGTTATAAGTCCTTACTCCTCCTGCCTTGAACTGATTGGTACTGTGATGTGTTCATTTAACTACTTGGTTTGCAGCCAATGTCAGTTACTCTGTTCACTTTTATACATAGTTGTCTTAACGTATCATTTCACCTTACATGGTTTAAAAGAGCTGAAGAATATTCTTTTGGTCTTGATCTGTAATCTAGTTGTTATGTTCACGTGCGCACACAATGATAAAATAGCCTGTTTGTTTTATATCTGTTTGCCCATGATATGAATGATGTCATACTATGTTCATCCTACTTTAAACCATGTCTCTTTATCCTTAGATGTCAACGAATGTGAGGAAATAGACAATACAATAGGCATGCTACATGGACATATGTTCTGAAAGTGATTTTATTATGTAGTTGGCACTACAATACATGCTAATGTATTACAGTAGTCCACCAAAATAAGTTATGTTTAAATGTTTAATCTACTTTGTTTGTTTTTGTCTCATTTGTAACTTATCTGGTACACTAAGCTACAAGTTCAAACTTTCAGGAAGCTATGGAACAAATGATTGAACAGCCAGAACCACCTGAAGGTGACGAGGCTACTACAGGCACAATGTCACCTCTTGCTGCAGTGGGTCAGTATCTCTCCACTAACAGTGCAAAAAGCACCTTCCTGCGTAATTCTGGGTTGGTTGTCAAGGTAACCTCATCCAAATCGCCTACTGAACAAAATCTTCCTGCTAGATAGAGTGATATATCTGTGCTCCAGACACAAGTCCAATTGTCGGAGTAAATGACCACGGGTAGCCTAACCGGCTCCCTTTGGCCCTCAGAAAAAACAACGGGCCGATCGGACCTCGAAGCACCTAAGACATGGGTCCGCCTTCCTCCGGTCGGCTATCGCCTAAGACGGCTAGTGGAAGGCAGCCCAGCCATAAAACCACCTTTGGAGGGCGCCACGATCGGGCCGACTCCAAGAAACCGGCCCATGAAGGACCGACTCCAAGAAGACGGCCCATGAAGGACCGACTCCAAGAAGCAGGCGGCTGAACGCCGCATTCTAAAGACCATCACCCATAACGGTGACGGGACGGGGCGTGGCTACAGCAAACCCTGCCACCCCCGAATCCCGAAAGATACATGGCCACAGTACGCCGTACGGGGCGGCCATCCCTCGTACGGCGTGGCACTGTTGCCATGAGAATCATGATGCCATCCACGACGGGATGGCAGTACGGCCCGCAGGCAGCGGGCCCCTTCAGTCAGAGAGACATCCGAAGGCGGCCTGGCCTCCCCCAGCCGGCCCAAGGCCGGGCCGGCTTCCAGTAGCCGGCTTGCTCCCCTCGGGGCGCGCGCACCATTAAGCAGATGAGATGCGGTATGGCTATAGTAGGTGCCCACAAGGCGGCGGCACTGTAGCCATGCTTACCCTGACGAAACCCTCGTCATCAGAGGCGAGGCCACAGTAACCAGCCCCTGACAAGATCCCCCATGCGGTGGGGCTAGCCTGTCGACCAACGGGATGACAGCCGGTGGGACCCACCAGTCGGCGGGCCCCAGAAGCCGGCGGATAAGCCGGCGGTTGTAGACACTGACGGCCTGGGCCCGTGCCCAGCCGGATTATCATTGTACCCCCGGGGGGTAGGCCTATATAAACCCACCGGGACACCCATGCAAAGGGTTGAACACTGAGAGTTTTAGACACCACCATCGGGAGAGGAGAGAGCTAGCCTTGCCCTTCTTCCTCCTGCCACCGAACATCTCAAGGAGCATCTTGTAGCTACTTGTTGATCTAGTGATCATGCGGAGACCCTGCAGAACAGCAGTAGGGGTGTTATCTCCATGGAGAGCCCCGAAGCTGGGTAAGATTCACCGGCGTGCATGTCTTCGCCTCATCCCGCTTCCAGGCACCGGCGATGTCTTACTGGCTCCCACAATGATAAGCCATCGTTGGCATATGTCGCACCTACCAGCCAACATTTGGCGCCCACCATGGGGCCAGGTGCACCGTCGTCCAGAGACCTGCTCTGGACGCGAACCCTTTTCCTCCCGAGCGAGCGTAGCCAGCCAGGCACGCCCGATGGCGCTTGCCCCGACGCGCTGCAAAGCATCGACGATGCCTGCGCGGCAAGCTGCCTCGCCGATCTCCTTGGCGAGGTTTTCATCTCCGACGAGCCCGCATCCGACGCAGGCACCGGCTGCCTCGAGAGCCGCCTCGTCAGCCTCCTCGACCAACTCCACGTCTCCGTCGAGCCTACCACAGACTTGGAGTCGGTCGGCTCCACTGACCCGATGCTTGTCGACTCTGACACGGCATCGCTTGACGCCTTCCCCTCCGACGTGATCGTCTTCGACGATCCCCTCCCGTGAGCTGACAGTGGCGGCAGCACCATCACTGAGGTGCTAGTCATCAGCCACGGAGCCGCCTCCGGCGAGAACACCCACGACGCCCTGCAAGCGGTGCTTCAGGACTTGTCCGTCCCCGTTCCAGCCGACGCCGACGCCGAGGCGCTAGAGGCTCGCCGCCTTGCCCTCGTCACGGAGGGCCAGAAGATAAACACCATGAGACGCCTCACGGAAGCCCACCAGCGCGAGGTCGACCATGCCGCCATCGGCAAGCCGCCTCCAGAAGGGCTAAGCCGAGTCGGCGCCATCAAGAAACGCGGCGCGGCCATTGCCAGCATGCTGGGTGTGGACGGCCCAGTCAATGCCACGCCCCTCGAGAATCTACGCACCGCCCAGTCGATCGTTGACGAGCCCAACGGACTGGGGGCCGACGAGCTCCCCTACATGACTAGACACATCCAGCAGCTGATCGACGCGGCCGCAGTGCGCCACGAAGCCGGCATCCGAGCTGAAAGATCCCCTCGTCGAGAACACGACGCGACATCGCGTACGCCGACTGCGGGCGGCGCCCGTGCGAGACAAGAGAAGGAGCCGGCTGCTAGCCGCAGCCGGACACGAATCACCATCGAGCGCGACGCGGAAGGCTGTCCCCGAGGCGTGGAGAGACGAGGCGACTTTCCCCCTCCTCCACCTCGTGGGGAGAGATACCCCACCCCACTTCCTATCGAGCATCTTACTCTCAGTGGCCGACTTGGTCGCCGTGAAGGAGTCGGCGAGAACGATGCCCGCCATCGGATCGATCGCCTTGCACGATCCCTGGCCCTAGAAGAAGAAGATGATGTCGGCCCGCCTTGTTTGGGCCCCCGCATCCACGACGAGCCCTTTCCCAAAGGGTTCTCGCTCCCAAGAGACACGCCCAAGTATAACGGCTCCGTGAAGCCGGAGGACTGGTTGATCGACTACTCCACCGCGGTTCGCATAGCAAACGGCAACCGGCGCGTTGCCGTGAAGTATGTCCCCCTGATGCTCCAAGGCACGACACGCACCTGGCTCAACAGCCTCAAGCCCTACAGCATCAACACCTGGCTCGACTTCACGGAAGCCTTCATCCGCAACTTCACCAGCACCTACAAGCTGGCACCCAAGCCCCGACAGCTATCCTTGTGTGTACAAGGACCCAACGAGTCGACTCGTGACTACCTCACCCGTTGGGCCGAGCTACGAAACTCCTGCGAAGGGGTGCACGAGGTTCAGGCGATCGAGTACTTCATGGCCGGGTTCCGAGAGGGCACCCTCCTCAAGCACCGACTCCTCTGCGACGAGCCGACTACCCTTGACGAGCTGCTGATCATCGCGGACAAATATGCCACAGCCGATTCCTCCATGAAGACCGAGCTTCGAGTCGACGCTTCCGGGAAAGTGCTTGCGCCGGCTCCCAAGACGCCGGCTGGAGAGTCCACTCGGCGCCCATATCAGAATGACAACAAGCGCAAGGCCCCGATGCCGCCTTCCACTAGTCGGCAGGTGGCAACGTTCGAAGAAGAGCAGCCTGAGGAATAGCCAGCTCCCAAGAAACCGAAGGGCGGTAGGCCGGCTTGGCAGCCGGCTTTCTCCTACGAGCAAACTCTCGACGCCCCCTGCAAGTTCCACAGCGGCGCGAAGCCGTCCAACCATACAACCCAGAAATGCCATTGGCTCACCCGAATCTCCAAGGGCGAGGGGCTTTTGCCGCCTCCGCTTGCGGGCCAGCCGCATCCTGCCCCCTAGCAGCCGGCCGCTCGACCAGTAGTCGGAGCCGTCCACGATGAATTCCCCGACAAGCATGCCGCCTACATCGTCTTCATGAGACAACCAGACGATCGGCAAAGTCAGCACCGACAACACCAAGAAGTCAACGCGGTCGCCTCTAGTAATCCTGAGTTTATGCACTGGTCCGAGAAACCCATCAGCTGGAGCCGAGACGACCACCCAGCAGTGATGCCGTCTCCTGGCTCCTATGCCCTTGTTTTGGAGGCTACCCTGGCGACGGAGAGGCGCGCCACTCGTTTCTCCCACGTGCTGATAGACGGCGGGAGCAATATCAACATTCTGTACCGAGATAGCACGGAGAAGCTCAACATCAAGCCGAAGCAACTCATGCCTAGCCGGATTGTGTTCCATGGCATCATACCCGGCCTATCCTGCTCACAAATCGGCAAGATCAAGATGGATGTCCTCTTTGGAGACAAGGATCATTTCCGTCGAGAGGCAATATGGTTCGAGGTAGTGGATTTGGAGAGCCTGTACCACGCACTGCTTGGCCGACCAACGTTGGCCAAGTTTACGGTTGTGCCCCACTATGCCTACCTCAAGATGAAGATGCCGAGTTCCAAGGGCATTATCACCATAGCCGGAGATTACAAGAAGTCCTCTGAGTGTGCAGTGGCCAACAATCGCCTGGCCGAGTCCCTCGTGATCGCCGAAGAAAAGAAAATGATGGACCGAGTTGTGGCCCTGGTTGGCAAGCAGGCGGCCTTGTCTCCTGACCCCAAGGAATGCGAAGCTCAAGGTTCTTTCCAGACAGCCAAGGAAACAAAGAAGATACCCCTGGACCCGGAGCACCCAGAAAGACACACTGTCATAGGCACAGACCTTGACAGCAAATAGGAAGGCGAGCTCGTCGATTTCCTCCGTGAGAATCGGGACATCTTCGCATGGTATCCCAAAGACATGCCGGGTGTCCCGACGGATTTCGCTGAGCACAAGCTACATGTCTGATCTGACGCAAAGCCGGTCAGGCAGCCCTTGCGCCGCCTATCAGAAGAGAAGAGAAGAGTCGTCAGAGAAGAGATAGCCTGGCTTCTGGCAGCCGGCTTCATTATGGAAGTGTTCTTTCCAGAATGGCTTGCCAACCCGGTCCTCGTACTGAAGAAGAACAAGCAGTGGCGCATGTGCATCAATTACACCAGCCTCAACAAAGCCTGCCCCAAAGATCCATTCGCCCTGCCAAGGATTGACCAAGTGATAGACTCCACAACCGGATGCCAGCTGTTAAGTTTCTTGGATGCTTATTCCGGCTACCACCAGATAAAGTTGAACCCGGCTGATCGCTTGAAGACCGCCTTCATCACCCCATTCGGAGCTTTCTGTTACTGGACTATGATGTTTGGCTTGAGAAATGCCGCCGCAACTTTTCAGCGTTGCATGCAGAAATGCCTCCTCAAGCAACTCGGCAGAAATGCCCACGTCTACGTAGACGATGTTGTGGTGAAGACGGAGAAACGCGGCACCCTGCTGGAAGACCTCAAGGAAACCTTTGAGAGCTTGCACCGGTTTCAGATCAAGCTCAACCCGGAGAAATGTGTGTTCGGAGTACCAGTCGGCCAGCTCCTAGGCTTTTTGGTCTCCGAACGCGGCATCGAGTGCAACCCAGTAAAGATCAAGGCCATAGAGAGAATGAAGGTCACTACCAAGCTACAAGACGTCCAAAAGTTTACCGGATGCTTGGCATCTTTGAACCGCTTCATGAGCCGGCTCGGAGAGAAGGCTCTGCCCCTCTACCGACTCATGAAGAAATCCGCTCATTTTGAGTGGAATGACCAGGCGGATCAAGCGTTCTGCGGGCTGAAAAAGATGCTGTCCACACCGCCTGTCTTGGCGGCCCCAACTAAGAAGGAACCCATGCTCCTCTACATCGCCGCCACCAGCCGGGTGGTCAGCATAGTCATTGTGGTTCAGCGCCCAGAGGAAGGCCGAGCTCAGCTAGTCAGAGACCGGTGTATTATTTGAGCGAAGTATTATCCACCTCAAAGCAGAACTACCCGCACTATCAGAAAATGTGCTATGGTGTGTACTTTGCCTCAAAGAAGCTCAAGCCCTACTTTCAAGAGCATCCCATCACGGTCGTATGCACCGTCCCGCTTGCCGAGATCATAGGCAGCCGGGACGCATCCGGCCGAGTGGCGAAATGGGCCATTGCGCTGGCTCCATACACGATCTACTATCAGCCCCGCACCACCACCAAGTCCCAAGCACTGCCGAGTTCCTCATCGACTGGGCCGAGACCCAGTACCTGCCGCCGGCCCCGGACTCCACTCATTGGCGGATGCATTTTGACGGATCCAAGATGCGCACTGGCTTGGGAGCCTGCATCGTCCTCACCTCTCCCAAAGGCGACAAACTCAGATACACATTGCAAATCCACTTTGCTGCCTCCAACAACGTGGCCGAGTACGAGGCGCTCATACGCGGGCTCCGGCTAGCCAAGGAACTCGGCATCCGCCGGATCCTGTGTTATGGCGATTCGGACTTAGTGGTGCAGCAATCATCCGGCGACTGGGATGCCAAGGACGCAAACATGGCGAGCTACCGTTTCCTTGTCTAGCAGCTCAGTGGATATTTCGAGGGGTGCGAGTTCCTTCACGTGCCTCGGGCCGATAATGAGAAAGCAGATGCCCTGGCACGAATAGGCTCCACCCGACAAGCCATACCAACTAGTGTCGCCCTCCAACGCCTCTTCAAGCCATCTGTCAAGCCTTCTCCGGAATCCAGTTCCATCTTCGTGCCGCCTGACCCCGACGCAGTCGGATCCGACTTCGCGGACCAGACAGGCGGCCCGGGGACTTCGGCAGCCGGCTCGGGGACTGCCATAGCCGAACCCGGCCCAGGGACTGCTGCGGCACAGCAGGCAGAGGCCGACTCCAACTCCTCACAACCCAGCCCGCACACCCTGGTTGCAGTAGCCATCTTGGCAGTGGAAGAAATCACAGCTCCATCATGGGCTCAGCCCATCCTCCGGTTTCTGGTGAATGGAGAACTACCGACTGACGAGATCTCGGCCAGACAAGTTCAATGCCGAGCCAGAGCCTACACAATAATGAATCAAGAGCTAGTTAGGCGCGGCGCTACCGGAGTCTTCCAGCGCTGCCTCGAACAAGAGAAGGGCATAGCAATCCTCGAAGACATCCACCAAGGCGAATGCGGCCACCATGCCGCCTCTAGAGCACTCGTCGCCAAGGCCTTCCGCCATGGATTTTTCTGGCCGACTGCGTTGGAGGATGCCAAGGAACTAGTCAAACACTGCAGAGGGTGCCAAGTCTTCGGCTCCAAGCAACACCTGCCGGCTTCTGCACTCAAGACCATCCCCATCACTTGGCCCTTTGCCGTTTGGGGACTGGACATGGTCGGACCATTCAAGACGGCGCGTGGCGGAATGACGCATCTGCTTGTCGCCGTAGACAAATTTACCAAGTGGATCGAAGCAAAGCCGATCAAGAAGCTGAATGGCCCGACTGTCGTGACATTCATTTCCGACATTACAACCCGGTACGGCGTTCCACACAGCATCATCACAGACAACGGCACAAATTTCACCAAGGGAGCATTGGCACATTTCTGCACAACACAGGGCATCCGACTGGACTTAGCGTCCGTTGCCCACCCGCAGTCAAACGGCCAAGTCGAGCAAGCAAACGGCCTCGTCCTCTGCGGCATCAAGCCCCGACTAGTCATGCCGCTAGAGCGTTCGGCCGGCTGCTAGCTCGACGAGCTACCGGCCGTCCTCTGGAGTCTGCGCACTACTCCAAACAAGGCGACCGGCGTCACCCCCTTCTTCCTTGTATATGGTGCTGAGGCTGTCATCCCAACTAACATCGAGTTTGACTCACCTTGAGTCACCATGTGCATGGAGGCGAAGGCCAAGGAAGCAAGAGAAGATGGCGTCGACTTGCTGGAAGAAAGCCGGCCATTAGCCCTCAGCCGGTCCGCCATCTACCAGCAAGGGCTTCGTCGTTACCACAGTCGGAGAGTGAAGCCAAGGACTTTCCAAGAGGGAGACCTTGTGCTCCGGCTAATCCAGCGAACAGCCGGCCAGCACAAGCTCTCAGCCCCTTGGGAAGGCCCCTTCGTCATCAGCCGGGCTCTGGGAAACGACTCCTATTACCTAATCGACGCACAGAAGCCGAAGGCACGCAAGAGAGACGACTCCGGCAAGGAGTCGGAGCGCCCCTGGAACGCCAATCTTCTTCGAAGATTTTACAGTCAAAATGCAGTATGTATCACGCTACCTTTTGTATTAAGTATGAGACAACGGGCCCCCGAGGAGTTCTCGGGGACTGCCCTACTTTATCTATGTATGACGGGTATCACCCCCATGGTTACCCTACTGCATTTACTTTCTCCGTACGGCACCGGGTTCGACTAGTCGGCCCGGGGACTTGCCGCCTTGAGTTATGTCCAAGTTCTACCCGCAGTCAAACAAGTAATGTGCCGGCACCCAAGCCCTCTCTTGCGAGAGTCATAGCTCGAAGAATCAGCTGCCCGACTAGCAAGAGCTAAAGGCGGAAAGGATGCCCACATGAAAAATGGCTAAGGACTAATGAACTTACATAACACAAGCCGGCTTCCCCCATCGCCAACCGACTGTCAAAGCAGTCGGCTGGCCGGCTTCCTTTCCTACTCTGCCAAAATCTAAGAGAGCTCGAACCTTTGCCTTCCTAGACGGCCATAATCCTTACCCGGCCACAGACTGCAGAGCAGTTGTCCTGCTGGGAAGGCAGCAACCAAGGGAAGGCGGCAAAGGAAGAAACCTGAAAGATAAAAAGCAAGTTGGAATGGAAGCCAAACACATGCATAATAATATTTACATCAAAGAGCCTTCGAAAGGCCGGCATTCAACGAAGTATGAGTACACCCCCAGTGGGTGGAATTGTGCAAAACAACAAGTTTGTCCAAAGAGTAACTAGCAGGGAAGTAAATGATAAATCAAGCCAAGGGAGCGCCTGGAGCTTCAGGGAGAACGGTAGAGACGACGGTGTCGGCTGGAGGGGTGGCCGGCTGGCGAGTCTCGGCCTGGTCGTCGTCAGCGGCAGGCGGAGCGTTCGCGCGCGCCTCGTTGCTGGAGGCACGGTCAGGCTAAGGCTGGCCGGCCGCTTCGACCTCCGGCTCAGCATCTTCGCCGTCTTCCTCCTCCTCCTCCTCCTCGCCCTCATCGCTGGAGTCAATCTCCTCCGTCGAGTCCTCACCATCGGCCGGGTTCAGCCCGAACCAGTCCTCCAGCTGCCGACGCCGTCCTCGTTCACCTCAGGAGCAAAGATGCTGGTGTCAGTGAAGTCGGCGATCGCCGAGGCACGCTGGATGATAGCCAGCCGCACCGCCTCCAGCTCCTCGTCGGCCTCCTGCCGCCAGGTGCGCAGCTGATCCAAGTTCAGCCCTGGGTACCAAGCCCGGACGAACTCTAGCGCCCGTTGAGCGCCGGATTGAGCTGCCGAAGCCTTCCAGGCCTCAAGGCGGCCGACGGCTACCTCCAGCCAGTCGGCAGTGCGGCTGGGGGTGCGAGGGATTACCTCGCCAGGCCAAAGGGCGGCCAGCACCTGCGCCTCGGCATGCTGGATCCGGCGGAGCATGCGGTAGGCCGGCTGGAGGCGGGCCTCGATCGCCAGAAGCTGCTCCTCAAGCGACCGGTTAGCACCCATCGCGATCTCAACCCCAGCGTGTTGCCGGGCCTCTCGGTGGGCTTCGATGGCTTGGTTGGCAGCAACAGAGTGGCCAGGAAAGTACTCTTCACAAAGAATAAACAGAGCAAGTCAGGAGATAAACCGACTTGCAAAAACAAGCAAAGAGTGGAGGAGAGGGCGGCCTACCATCGACCAAGTCCTCGACATGGCCGTAGCCTTCGCTCAGAGCTTGCCTCGCCTCAGCCCAGCCCGCCGCCTCGGTCTCGAATTCGGCTTTGAGGGCGGCCTCGCTGTCCTGGGCCGCCTTCAGGGCCGCTTGGTGGCTTTCCTCCTGGTCGGCCAGTCTCTTGGCCAGGCGGTCACGCTCCTGGGCCAAGGCATTGAGCTCGCCCTCCTTGGTGCGAAGGGCGGTCTGGGCGATACCCAGTTGCTGCCTCAAGTCGGCGTTGGCTCCTGCCAGTATGGAAAGAAAAAAGTGAAAAAAGAGGTCGGCAAGAAAGATCCGAACCGACTGCTCAGCAGTCAGCCCGAATCTCGGGGACTACACCCAGTGGGTGCGCTGATGCGCCCCCACATGAGATGAAAGACAAAAACACTCACGCCAACTCTCCGTCAGATCGGCGGCCCTCTTGTCTGCCTCCCGGACCTGGGAGTTGAAGGTAGCAGCATGGAGGTTGTGGTAATCCTGCAAATAGGACGAAGAAGCAAGCAAGAGTAAGTTAGTAAAACAAGTCTTCGAAGAAGTTCCAAGCCGCCTGCTCAGCAGCCGGCTCGGAACTCGGGGACTATACCGAGTGGGTGCGCTGATGCGCCCCCACGGAAAGGAATCAAGAACAAAGAACTCACCCGAATGACCGCCCGCGTCGCGAGAAATTCTCGGGTACATTGTTGCAGCGCGGTGGCTTGGGCCTGAAGTCGGCGGACGTCTTGCACCGCCAAGGTCAGCGCGGCTGTCCCGCCGCCCTGCGTCCACCCGGGCGAGCTAGTGGTGGCCGACTCCAATTCATGCGACAGCGAGCTGGAGGCGGCCGCCCTCTGTGTTTCCGGCTCCGAAGCCGCTCTCGCCGCACGCCGGCGAGCCGGCGACAGAAGCACAAGATCCGCCTGCGGTCGGCCTCTCAGACGGCACCTTGGGCTGGCCGCCTTGGCCGGTCCCGGCCGACGGAGGCGGCTCTACTCCTCCCTCCAGGACGACTATGTCGCCTTCCTCCCTCTCCGCCACCGGCGGGTCACGGCGAACCTCTTCCGGCGGGGGCTGTAGGACGCCCGGGGGCGCAGAACGGAGGGGGATGACGAGTCACGGAGGCTGCCCTCGCGGGGCCTCCGCCGTCTTCTCCACGGCCTCGGCCTCCGCCCGGGCCCTGGCCGCCGCGTCGGCCTGCGCCTCGGCCGACTCCGCCGTCGTCTCTAGGGCCGGCTCAGCGGCGGCTGCCCTTCTCTCTTCCGCCTCCCGCTCCTCCTGCGCTTCCCGTGCGTTCCGCTCCATCGCCGCCTGAAACTCGGCGCGAGGGTCTATGCGACGGGAGCCTGTAGACCCTCCCGCTCTGCCGACTATGGATGCGGCGGTAGTCCGCTCAAGAGTGAGCGGGGCCCTGATTGACAAAACAGGAGACAAAGAACTGAAGAAAACAAAGAAAGTTGCGTAAAGACCAGAACTTACGCCGAGGCTGCCTGCGGCTGCTTCACCACTTTGCGGAAGCGGGCCGCCTTCGCGGCCACCTCGTCCCGCTTGGTTGCCGCCCCGGGCACCCTAGGCCTCTTTGGTCGGCCACCGAAGGAAGTTGGTGCTGCTCGGTGCTTCAGTACGCCGCCTCGTGCAGCCGGCCCGCTGGATGGACCGGCGCCTTGGGGGTCGGACGTCGGCTGGAGGCGTGGAGCGGGGTCGGCCTCGTCATCGTCGGGCCAGTCGTCGAAGCTGGCAGTGAAGCCGGAGCCGCATGTCTCGCTGCCGCCACCCCCGCAGTGTCGTCGTCCAGGGCGGCTGCCCCCAAGTCGGTGTCATCAAGATCGTCCGCCTCGCTGTCGGGGGCGAACACGCGTTCCGCCCCCGCGATCCCGGCCGGGGGATGAAGAAGGGGATTCTGGTTCGAGACATACCGACGGATCGAGAGTCAGCCCTGAAAAGGATTCGGCAATGAATAAAGAAAGAAACTTACCATGGGTCGTAGATTGGCGCGAAAGAATGGCGCCATGCCGTACTGCTAGTCCGGCTTGAGCTTGCAGTTGGCGATATAGTTCACCATGTAGGACACCTCATCGTGAGGCATCTCCCTGGTGCTAAGCCGGCATGGGTCTAAGCGGCCGCTCATCTGACAGATCAGATGAGGGCGGCCTTGAAGCGGAAGGACCCAGCGCTCGACGAAGGCGGCGATCAAGTCGGGCCCAGTCAAGTGGTCCGGCTGGATGAGCACCCGAAGTCGGGCGATGGCCCCAGCTCCAGCCGGCGTCAGCGATCTAGCCAGGTAGGACCATGTGGCCGGCCTCCCAGCCGGTGGGCCGGCTACGTAAGCCGGCAAGTTAACGTAGTCGCCATTCGGGGCAACGTGCTTTACATAAAAGTAAGACCGTTCCTAGAGCTTCACTGACTGGATGAGCGCGATGGCAGGAAAGGGGTTATCGATGGTGGACCGCCTCATGGTGATGAAGGTGCCGCACTGAGCCGGCACGCCGGTGACGGCCGTGCCGAGCTTGGATTGAAAGAACTCCCCCCAGAGCTCGATGGTGGGGAGGACGCCGAGGAAGCCCTCGCACAAGGATATGAAGGCCGACAGCAGCACCACCGTGTTGGGGGTGAGGTGGTGCGCCTGGAGCTCGTAGAACTCAAGGAACGCGCGGAAGAAGCCGCTGGCGGGGAGGCCGACGCCGCACATGCAGTGCGAGTAGAAGATCACTCGCTCGCCTTCCTCTGGCGCCGGCGAGATCTCCCTCACTAGCGTGAGGCAGACTTGCACGAGATCCTCGCTCGCCAGTCGCCGCGTCTTGCGGAGAAAGTCTATGTGGTCGTCGCGGATGATGGAGCCGTCCCAAGAGCTCGACGTCGGAGCCATGGCGGCGTGGAGGCAGCAAGCCTGTGGCACGCTGGGAGGAAGAATGGATGGCGATGCGGGAACAAGGCGAGGAGCTACCGCGGCGAAGCAGAAGAAGAAGGAGGCAGGGCGAGGGCGAGCGCGCGAGCGACTGCTGCTCCCCCTCCCCGCCCCTACTTATAGCCTCGCGCGGCGAAGCTGAGGAGGCAAGGCACGGGGGGCGTGGGATTAACTGCACCCACTCCCCCACGTCCCGCGATTATCGCGCCTTGATGGCAAGTGGGAACCGCCGCCAGAAGACGTGCGGTCGGTTCGGGCCGCAGAAGATCCGCGCACGGGCCGAGGCGCGGGAGTGGCGGGCCCCGGCCTGCAACGGCGTCCCGTCACGCGCATGGGCTGGCAGGCCTTGCCAGCCGAAGAGCGCCACACAGCGTGCGGAAAGCGGGCGGTCAGCCCGCCGCTTTGCTGGCGCGCTTGCTGGTTCCCGCCTTCGAATTTTGAGGAAGCTTCACCGAGAAGGCACGCGCAAGAAGGGCCGGCTCCTAGCTGCCGGCTCCTTGGAATAGGAAGCTGGCTGAGCTTCTTGATTTCCCCTCAAGCCGCGAAGCCCAACCAGCTTCGAGGACTACTGTCGGAGTAAATGACCACGGGTAGCCTAACCGGCTCCCTTTGGTCCTTAGAAAAAACAACAGGCCGATCGGACCTCGAAGCACCTAAGACATGGGGCCGCCTTCCTCCGGCCGGCTATCGCCTAAGCCAGCTGGTGGAAGGCAGCCCATCCATAAAACCACCTTTGGAGGGCGCCACGATCGGGCCGACTCCAAGAAACCGGCCCATGAAGGACCGACTCCAAGAAGACGGCCCATGAAGGACCGACTCCAAGAAGCAGGCGGCCGAACGCCGCATTCTAAAGACCATCACCCATAACGGTGACGGGACGGGGCGCGGCTACAGCAAACCCTGCCACCCCCGAATCCCGGAAGATACATGGCCACAGTACGTCGTACGGGGCGGCCATCCCCCGTCCGGCGTGGCGCTGTCGCCATGAGAATCATGACGCCATCCAAGACGGGATGCCAGTACGGCCCGCAGGCGGCGGGCCCCTTCGGTTAGAGAAACATCTGAAGGCGTCCTGGCCTCCCCCAGCCGGCCCAAGGCCGGGCCGGCTTCCAGTAGCCGGCTTGCTCCCCTCGGGGCGTGCGCACCATTAAGCAGATGAGACGCGGTATGGCTACAGTAGGTGCCCGCAAGGCGGCGGCAATGTAGCCATGCTTACCCCGACGAAACCCTCGTCATCAGAGGCGAGGCCACAGTAACCAGCCCCCAACAAGATCCCCCATGCGGTGGGGCTGGCCTATCGACCAACTGGACAATAGCCGGCGGGACCCACTAGTCGGCGGGCCCCAAAAGCCGGCGGAGAAGACGGCGGTTGTAGACACTGACGGCCTGGGCCCGCGCCCAGCTGGATTACCATTGTACCCCCGGGGGGTAGGCCTATATAAACCCCCTGGGACACCCATGCAAAGGGTTGAACACTGAGAGTTTTAGACAGCACCATCGGGAGAGGAGAGAGCTAGCCTTGCCCTTCTTCCTCCTGCCACCGAACAGCTCAAGGAGCATCTTGTAGCTACTTGTTGATCTAGTGATCATGCGGAGACGCCGCAGAGCAGCAGTAGGGGTGTTATCTCCACGGAGAGCCCCGAAGCTGGATAAGATTCGCCGGCGTGCATGTCTTCGCCTCATCCCGCTTCCAGGCACCGGCGATGTCTTATTGGCTCCCACAATGATAAGCCATCCGTTGGCATATGTCGCACCTACCACCCGAGACCAATCCCTAATGGACATTGTTTCTAAAACAAGAATAGTGTTTGAGAAATGTCATCAAGATAAGAATGGTTTTGAAACCAGACTATCAAACATTCACTTCATTGTTCAAGAGCAATGGCGGAAAAAAGGTGGAGATCGTGCTGCTCCATCAAATGATCTGTGCTTCTATACATTTGATGGTGCTTTTATCTGGAAGGACTATAAACTTTATGCCAATAGGCCTTTTGTTGTATGGTTGGAATTTATTTTGTTGTGATACAACATTTATGATGTTGCCACAGGCTGCAGTAATTACGACGCTATTTTTCTATAGTGTAGGTTTATCTTAGTAATGTATTCGACCGAAAGCTTTATAGGAGCCCAACATGCCAACATTCATCGGGCCCATTCCATTTGGGCTAAAAACGATTACGGTCCGAAATTAGCATGTATCCCACTAAAAATATCTGGGCCTAAATCAGCATAAGCTTTCATATTTTTCTGGTAGGCCTGTGCCCATATTGGGCCTTTAACAGGCCTAAACATAATTTGGGCCCTCAGTAAAAATAGGCCATTTACAGGTGTAAATATCTTGAGCCCATAAAAAACATGGGCCTTTAATAGACCGAAAATGCGATTGGGCCCTGATTGTGCCAAATAACCCACTGGACTTAGCAGGCCGAAATGGTGGCCCATTTACGATGCAGATCTTTGACAGGCCGAAATTCAGACGGGCCATAAATGCGCTGACCTATTACATGGGCCTTTAATAGGCCGGAACTTCGGTCAGGCTAGATTATCATCATTTTTATATGGGCCATTTATGGGCCTGATATGACGTTGGGCCACATGTGGCCCATGGTTTAAGTCTGGCGTTAATAGGCCAAAAATGACAAGAGGCTGAAAGTGGCCCAAATCTATAGTGGGCCTCTAACAGGCCGAATGTCAGACATGGCCGAATATGACCCAAATCCTTCAAGGTCGTTTATGGGCTGAAAGTTTTGATGGCCTGTAAATGGGCCCAAATGAAGCCGGACCTTTAACAGCCAGAAATACACCGGGCCGTAATTTGGCCCAATTACTTAGCGGACTATTAACGGGCCAGAAGTGACCATGGGCCGCGTTGATGACAAGTTTAGGGCAGGCCGTTGACGGGCCAATTTGACAAAGAATGTTGGGCCTTTAGCTGGGCCGGCCCGTTATGGTCTGCAGAATCTTGTGGGCCTTTAGCTGGGCCGGCCCATTGTGGTCCGCAAAATCTTGTGGGCCTTTAGGTGGGCCGGCCCATTATGGTCTGCAAAATCATGTGGGCCTTTAGCTGGGCCGGCCCATTATGGTCCGCTAAATTTTCTGGGCCTTTAGCTGGGCCGGCCCATTATGATCTGCTAAATCTTATGGGCCTTTAGTTGGGCCGGCCCATTTAAACTTTGTGGGCTACTTTTCGGCCGGTCCACGTGTCAACATATCATAGGCCCATCTCGACCGTTGGATGGGTGACACCTGTGCCAACACGGAGCTGACGCGTGGATCCGTCAGCCAATGAGAATTTTACACGTGGAAAATCAGCATTGGTCATGGCTGTTAACGGGTTATCGGATCCAAAATCCGACCCGATAGCTTAACGGTGTTCCGTTACGGTGGATGCCATGTGTCGGTCACCCTTGACGAAAGCACTTCTGTGACGCGCGATTTATCATCATGGAAGTGGACACTTCCATGATGATAATTTTGCTAATGTCATGGAACACTTCTACGACAACACAAGTATGACTATCTTGATTCTGTCATAAAATCATCATGGATGTACATGCATGACAGAAAACGCGACCTACTGTGACAAACACGTATCATCACGGAAGTGTATTTTTTATTGTAGTGTAGTGTTGATTACATCTTGTAGTTGATTACTATATGGTTTATTTGGTGGAAGATTACATGTTCAGATTGATTATGCTATTTAATACCCCTCTGATCTTGAGCATGATTATCATTTTTGAGTAGTTGCTTTTGTTCTTGAGGTCACGGGAGAAACCTTGTTGCAAGTAATCACGTGAACTTGGTATATGTTCGATATTTTGATGATATGTATGTTGTGATTCCCTTAGTGGTGTCATATGAACGTCGAATACATGACACTTCACCATATTTGATCCTAAGGGAATGCATTGTGGAGTAGTTATTAGATGATGGGTTTCTAGAGTGAAAGAAGCTTAAACCCTAGATGCGCTACTTCGTAAGGGAACGATTTGGATCCAAATGTTTAATGCTATGGTTAGATTTTATCTTAATACTTTTGTTGTAGTTGCGGATGCTTGCGAGGGGGTTACTCATAAGTAGGAGGTTTGTTAAAGTAAGAACGACACCTAAGCACCGGTCCACCCACATATGAAATTATCAAAGGAGCGAACACAAATCAAACCAACATGATGGAAGTGACTAGATGAAATTCTCGTGCACCCTCAAGAACGCTTTGCCTATTATAAGAAACAATTTTGGCCTGTCCTTTGCCATGAAAACATTGGGCTACCTTGCTGCACTTTATTTACCATTACCATTGCTTGCTTGTTACAAATTATCTTGCTATCAAACTACCTATTACCAACAATTTCAGTGCTTGCAGAAATTACCTTGCTGAAAACCACTTGTCATTTCCTTCTGCTCCACGTTGGGTTCGACGCTCTTACTTATCGATAGGACTAAGATTGACCCCTATACTTGTGGGCCATCAAGACTCTTTTCTGGCGCCATTTCTGGGGAGTGAAGCGCTCTTGGTAAGTGGAAATTGTTAAGGAAAAAATATTACTACGTGCTGAAATTTATTGTCATCCTTTGAGGGGTTTGTTTGGGGTATCTTCACCTCGACCGGAAGCACAATTAGTTGCCTCTCAACCTACTGCACCTACTGAAAATATTGGTTATGAAATTCCTTCAGGTATGGTAGAGCAACTGCTAGCTATTCCTTATGCAGGAGATGGAACCGAACATCCTGATATGCACTTGATATATGTGGATGAAATTTGTGGATTATTTAAGCTTGCAAGTTTATCCGGAGATGAAGCTAAGAAGAAGGTTTTCCCTTTATATTTGAAGGGATAGGAATTGACATGGTATAGGCTATGCGATGATGTTGGATCTTGGGACTGGAATCGATTGAAATTGGAATTTCACCCAAAAAAATATACTATGCATCTAGTTCATCTTGATCGGAATTACATATATAATTTTTGGCCTCGTGTAGGAGAAATTATCGCTTTAGCTTGGGGGAGGCTTAAGTCAGTGTTATATTGATGCCCCAATCATGAGCTCTTAAGAGAAATTATTATTCAGAACTTTTATGCTTGGCTTTCTCGTGATGATCAAACAAGACTATTGAATCCAGGTGGGATCTTTTAGAAAGAATTAAATGCAACTCTGAAGGTAAAGAGTTAGGTATTAAGCTTAAGTTTGATTGTGTTAAATCTTTTATGAATACCAATGCTTTTCAAAAGTTTAGCACTAAATATGGACTTGACTCTGAGATAGTAGCCTCTTTTTGTGAATCATTTGCTAATCATGTTGATCTCCCTAAGGAGAAGTGTTTTAAATATCACCCCCTATTAAAAAAGAATTTAAAGAACCGACAATAGCTAAAGATGAAACTATCATTTACAATGTTGATCTAGTTGTGCCTACTGCTTATATTGAAAAACCACTTTCCCCTATTAGAATAAAGGAACATGCTAAGGTTTCAATTGTGGTTCCCAAAAGTAATATTAAAACACCTAAACACTCTGAGCAAATTAAAGTGGAACCTAGTGTTGCTATGGTTAAAGATCTCTTAATAGGTAGTATTGATGGGCATGTTATTTATTTCTATGATGAAGCTACTAGAATTGCCAAACCCGATGAAAAAGATAAACATAGACCTGTTGTTGGCATGCCTGCTATATCAGTTAAAATAGGAGATCATTGTTATTATGGTTTATGTGATGTAGGTGCTAGTGTGAGTGCTATTCCTTTTACCTTATACCAAGAAATTATGAATGACATAGCACCCACTGAAATAGAAGACATAGATGTCACTATTAAACTTGCTAATAGGGATACCATCACACCACTTGGGAATGTTAGAGATGTTAAAGTCTTGTGTGGGAAAATAAAATATCCTACTGATTTCTAATTCTTGGTTCCCCAGAAGATGACTTTTGTCCCATTATCTTTGGTAGACCCTTCTTGAACACTGTCAATGCTACTATAAATTGTCATAAACAGACTGTTAGTGTTAGCTTTCGTGATGAGTCTCATGAATTTAGTTTTTACAAGTTTAATAAACAACCTTATAAGAAATAATTACCTGGTAAGGATGAAATAGTTGGTCTTGCTTCTATTGTTGTGCCTCCTATTGATCTTCTAGAACAATATTTGCTAGACCATGAAAATGATATGCATATGCATGAAGGAAATGAAATAGATAAAATCTTCTTTGAACAACAACCTCTGCTTAAACACAATTTGCATATTGAAACTCTAGGAGGTCCTCCTCCACCTAAAGGTGATCATCTGTTTGAATTCAAACAATTCCCTGACACTTTGAAATATGCTTATCTTGATGAGAAAAATATATATCCTTTTATTATTAGTGCTAACCTTTCAGAACATGAAGAAGAAAGATTATTGAAAATTCTGAAGAAGCACCGAGCTGCTATCAGATATACGCTTGATGATCTTAAGGGTATTAGTCCCACTCTATGTCAGCACAAGATTAATATGGAACCTGATGCTAAACCCATTGTTGATCACCAACGACGTTTGAATCCTAAAATGAAAGAAGTGGTAGGAACTGAAATTTTAAAGTTTCTGGAAGCAAGTATAATCTATCCCATAGCTAATAGTAGATGGGTAAGTCCTGTTCATTGTGTCCCTAAGAAGGCAGGTATTACTGTTGTTCCCATGGATTAAAATGAACTTATTCCACAATCGTTGTCTGTGGCAAAACCGGCGGATCTTGGGTAGGGGGTCCCGAACTGTGCGTCTAGGGTTGATGGTAACAAGAGGTGGGGGACACGATTTTTACCCAGGTTCGAGCCCTCTCTATGGAGGTAATACCCTACTTCCTGCTTGATTGACCTTGATGAATATGAGTATTACAAGAGTTGATCTACCATGAGATCGTAATGGCTAAAACCCTAGAAGTCTAGCCTGTATGATTATGACTGCCTCGATGGACTAAACCCTCCGATTTATATAGACACCGAAGGGGACTAGGGTTGTACAAACTTAGTTATAGAGAAATGAATCTTCATATCCTGGCGCCAAGCTTGCCTTTCACGCCAAGGAGAGTCCCGTCCGGACACAGCTGAGAATCTTTGGTCTTGTATCTTCACAGCCTATCAGTCCGACCCATGTCAACAGGCCGGACGCCCGAGGACCCCTTAATCCAGGACTCCCTCAGTAGCACCCAAACCAGTCGTTCAATGATGATGTGTTCGGCGTGCAGATTGTCTTCGACATTGCAAGGCGGGTTCCTCCTCCGATTACTTCAAAGTACCTGACTTAAAGAGCAGTATTCGGCTTTCCATTTAACGTCGCACCCATCGGCTTCCACACCTTCATGACTTTAGCTTCCACGTGTTGAGCGAATACGAGAGGTCGGGGTATTTATGCACATATCACCCTGACCATGTAAGGAAGGCGTCTTTTTAAAGAGATTGGGATCTTCAGATCCATTCCACACCAAGCGAGGAATCCTCAGAGCTTGCTAGGAGAAACCATTCCAACATGGCTAGCGCTCCCAGCTCTTCATCCCGTCCCCACGGCCCAGGAAAAGGCGATTGGGAGAAATGTTCCGTATCCCACAGTCAGCTAGTGAAGCTGTAGACACAGGGATTTCTTCCCCCCGCGGATCTAGTCCCCTTCCGGGTAGGATTGACTTCCTTCAACGGCAGGGCTCGGACGGAGAATTTCCCCAACCCATCCAGGGGGTAACAAGTGTGCTTCATTCCCTACTTGTTGCGAGGCGTTAGATTTCCAATCTACCCGTTCCTCCAAGGACTTCAGGAGTATTACGACCTCCAGCTGCACAATTTCACTCCTACCTCAATCCTGCACATCGCGGGTTACGTTGCTCTTTGTGAGCTATTCCTAGGTTGTGAGGCCCATTTTGAATTATATAGGAAACTATTCTGCCTTGTCCCTCATAGCCAAGAGGGATCTGTCGGAGTTCTGGGAACGGGGGTCCCAAGACTTCCCTGCCTGCGTCCTGCGGCGTGGCTCAAGTGGAGGCCTAGTGCGGCACAGCTTCATCAGCTCAAGCTCAAGACCCTCGCGAGGGGCCGAGCCTCGCAGGGCGGACGACAGGAGGCTTCCTCAGGAGCAGCCTCATCAGGCGGGCTCGCGAAGAGGCAAAGAGATCAAGGCAGGGTACCTCGCGAGGTGCCCGTGACGCAAGCCATGACGATCGAGACCAGGCGGGCACCGGCCTATGCAGTGTCCTTGTTTCCACTTTGGTGCAAAGGGGGTAAGCGCAGGCCAAGGCATCAGGCAAAGGTTACCATTTCGGTGCAACAAGACCAAGACCAGCAGAGCGGTAGGATGGAGGTCACCATGGAGCCCAGGACGGCGTCACCGTTAGAGTCTTTGGCAGTCGAAGACCAACTTTAGTCAGGATAAGTGTACTAGATGTTCCCCTTCAAAATGGCCAATTGTTGGCGCCCTTCCCGCTCATTATTTGGGAAGAGGCCCAGGGCCTCCCACTATAAATAGGGCTAGCCACCACAATAGAGGGGGGGGACATCAGATCTAGAGATCAGATAGGCATCCAAGAGGCAACTGAACTCACCCAAGCAGTTCACCGCACTAGCTCAAGAACACCCCTCGCGAGGCTGTTCTTCCTTTGTATTGTTCATCATCAGCCACCTGAGGCAATCCACCACACCACAAACTAGAGTAGGGTATTACACCACAACGGTGGCCCGAACTAGTATAAACCTCGTGTCCCTTGTGTGATCTTCTTTCTAGCTTAGATTCCTTAAGAGGCTTCGTGATGTGAGCTGGTAGGGGAGAGATCTTTGCGCGCACCCCAGAGGTCGAACCTCAAGGGTCTGTCGGAACCCGAAATCCGACATTTGGCGCGCCATGTAGGGGTGCGCCGGAATCCTTCTTCCACCACCTCGCGTTCGTCGTCCGTCGCGCCCATGTCTGACACTCGCCGAGCCCGCGCCGAGCATTGGGCTACTCTCACTGCCCATGTCGCCCAGACGGCCCCCGTCGGCGGGCCTCCCCGTCGTTCCCCATCGCCTGCCGCCCATGCCGCCACCGGCCCAGCGGGGAACGAGCAGCAGGCATCGTCGCTGCGTCCCTTAGTGCGCGGGAAGGCCGCACCGCCACCCCGTCGCTGTCTCCAGCAGACTCGTCATCGCACGCTCGTCGCGCTCCCACGGACGCGCACGCCACGCTGCTCCTGGCACGTGAGCTCCTGCACTACCGCCCCGTCGACGACCTCTACAACGAGTGGCTCGCTTGCATCACCGAGCTCGTCAGCACCGCAGGGGGCTCCCCTGCGCCGTTCCTCTCGCTGCATCGCCCTCCGCCCTGCGCGGGCAATGCAACTCCGTAGGCACCTCCGCCGCCTCCTCCTCAAGAAGGTGCCCTTGCCCCAAGGTGTGCAACCCCTGGACCAGACCCACCGCGTCCACCGCCCGTGCAGCAAGAAAATAGCTGCCAAGAAGTCCCTCGCCCTCAAGAAGTTGCTCGCGTGCTCCCAGCGCCAGCATGCCAGGATCGTGTTCCTGCTCCGGCACGCCAAGACCCCACGCTGCTGCTGGTGGCAGCATGTGGAGACCTCCAAGATCAAGCCCTTCATCACCAAAGGCCTCCTGCAGCTACGGCAGGCTGCCGCGCCTTCACCGCCGAGTTGTGCAGCGTGGCCTGGCCGGGCAAGTTCAAGCTAGATCTACCTCCCCGCTATGACGGTACTGCCGACCCCGTGGAGTTCCTACAGCTCTACGAGCTGGGCATCGAGGCGGCCAACGGGGACGAAAAGATCATGGCGAACTGGTTTCCCATGGTGCTCAAGGATGGCGCCCACACCTGGCTCCTAAACCTACCCCCGGGCACGATCTCCTCTTGGGACGAGATGCGCACTTGCTTCATCACCAACTTCCAAGGCACTCGTGACCGGCCCCCAGCCATGAGTGACATGCGACGCATCAAGCAACAGCCAGGAGAGATCCTGCAAAAGTACATCCAGCGCTTCAACAATGCCCGCCTCAAGATCCCCAGGGTGACTGAGGAAGCCATCAAATCAGCCTTCTCCAATGGCGTGCCTGACATCAAGATGAAAGAGGAGCTAGCAATCCATGATGACCTGTGCACATCTCTGGAGCTATTCAACTTGGCGACCAAATGCGCCAGGGCTGAGAAAGGGCGCCTCTCCCTCCTTGAGCTTCCAGCTACTGATCTGGAGGAGAAGAAGCCCAAGGTCAAGGACATGAAGCACAAAGGAGCAGTTGTGCTCGCAGCGGAGCCAGACACCAAACGAGGCAGGGATCAGCCGGAGTCGTCCAAGGGCAGCCGGTACTACGTGTACCACGACCTTGACACCCACAACACAAACGAATGCCAAGAGCTCGGGGCTATGCGAGATGGACGTATCGGCCGATGTCCGGAGCGCAACGATTGGGGCTATGGCTGAGGAGGAGGAAGAGGTGGAGGACGATGGGAAGACCGTGGCCCTCGCCAAGGGTGGTGTGACCGACCTCACGAGGACCGCTAGCAGGACCATCCTCGGTAGGGAGGTTGGAGGGAACAGCCTCGTGAGATCGCCCGCAGGGCAATGCAGGCCTCCCTCCTCTGCCACCACCGCCAAGGAGGAATGAAGACCAGCATCAGGACGAGGGGGCTGGGGGCTTCCAGGAGCCGCACGCAATCGCTTGCATCCTAGGCGGCGCCCAGGCCCCAGCCTCACAGCGCATCTTCAAGCAGTTTGCTCGCGAGGTGAATGCAGTCCTCCCCAAGCTTGAGGCCACGCGCCCTCTCCGGTGGTCTGCGTGCGCTATGTTCAGCTCAGCGGATCAATTCAAGTGCGCGGCAATGGCCAGTGTCCATACAATGCTTTGTTCCCCAGTTATCAGCAATATGCAAGTCACCAGGACCCTCATCGATGGCGGAGCAGGGCTCAACGTCCTGTCCGTCGAGACGTTCAACAATCTCCAAGTGCCATATGATCAGCTTCAGCCGACCAGGCCTTTCTCAGGAGTTACTGATGGTTCCACCGTTCCGATTGGGCAGGTTCGCCTTCCTGTCACCTTTGGGCCGCGCAACAACTACCGCACTGAGCTCATTGACTTCACCGTCGCCCACATTCGCCTACCATACAATGCCATCCTTGGGTACCCAGCCCTGGCCAGGTTCATGATAGTGACTCGCCATGGGTACAATGTCCTCAAGATGCCAGGAAGCGGTGGGGTCATCGCAGTCCCCTGTGAGGAAAAGTGATACGTCTCCAATGTATATACTTTTCCAAACACTTTTGCCCTTGTTTTGGACTCTAACTTGCATGATTTGAATGAAACTAACCCGGACTGACGCTGTTTTCAACAGAACTCCATGATGTTGTTTTATGTGTAGAAAAGAAAAGTTCTCAGAATGTCCTGGAAATCCACGGAGGGACTTTTCAGATTTAATAAGAATTTTTGGCGAAAGAATCAAGGCCAAGGGGCCCATGGGCTGTCCACGAGACAGGGGGCGCCCCCCCTAGGGCGCGCCCTCCTATCTCGTGGGCCCCCCGAACCTCCTCCGACCTCAACCCCAACTCCATATATACCGTCTTGGGGAGAAAAAAATCAAGGAGAAAGTTTCATCGCGTTTCATGACACGGAGCCGCCGCCAAGCCCTAATCTCTCTCGGGAGGGTTGATCTGGAGTCTATTCGGGGCTCCGGAGAGGGGGATCCGTCGTTGTCGTCATCATCAACCATCCTCCATCACCATTTTCACGATGCTCACCGCTGTGCGTGAGTAATTCCATCGTAGGCTTGCTAGACGATTATGGGTTGGATGAGATTTACCATGTAATCAAGTTAGTTTTGTTAGGGTTTGATCCCTAGTATCCCCTATGTTCTAAGATTGATGTTGCTATGACTTTGCTATGCTTAATGCTTGTCACTAGGGCCCGAGTGCCATGACTTCAGATCTGAACCTATTATGTTTTCATGAATATATGTGTGTTCTTGATCCTATCTTGCAAGTCTATAGTCACCTATTATGTGTTATGATCCGACAACCCCGAAGTTACAATAATCGGGATACTTCTCGGTGATGACCGTAGTTTGAGGAGGTCATGTATTCACTATGTGTTAATGCTTTGGTCCGGTTCTCTATTAAAAGGAGACCTTAATATCCCTTAGTTTCCACTAGTACCCCGCTGCAACGGGAGGGTATGACAAAAGATGTCATGCAAGTTCTTTTCCATAAGCACGTGTGACTATTTACGGAATACATGCCTACATTACATTGATGATTTGGAGATAGTTCTATATCACCCTATGTTATAACTATTGCCTGAGGAATCAGATCCGGCATAATTATCCATCACTGATCCATTGCCTACGAGCTTTTCACATATTGTTCTTCGCTTATTTACTTTTCCGTTGCTACTGTTACAACTACTACAAAAACCTAAAAACATTTACCTTTACTGTTGCTACTGCTACCATTACTATCATACCACTTTTGCTACTAATTACTTTGTTGCAGATACTAAGTTATCCAGGTGTGGTTGAATTGACAACTCAACTGCTAATACTCAAGAATATTCTTTGGCTCCCCTTGTGTTGAATCAATAAATTTGGGTTGTACTTCACCCTCGAAAGCTGTTGCGATCCCCTACACTTGTGGGTTATCAAGACTAATTTCTGGCGCCGTTGCCGGGGAGCATAGCTCTATTCTCTGAGTCACTTGGGATTTATATCTGTTGATTAGTATGAAGAACTTGAAAGACGCTAAGACCAAGATCTATCCCTCAACTACAAGGGGAGGTAAGGAACTGCCATCTAGCTCTACACTAGATTCTCCTTCCGTTATTAGTAGGCTTGCGACACCTAAACCTGCTACTGCTATGAATTCTGATATGTCGCATGTTATTCATGATGCCACTTCTGCTATGCATGATGAAACTACTTCTGTGCGTGATACTACTTTGCCATTAGGTGAATTTCTAGATGAACAACTTGCTAGAGTTAGGGGGAATGAAAATATTGAAGATGCTATTGATGATAGTGATGATGAACGTTCCCCCAATGATTATGTATTGCCTGTTGTTCCTAAGGGTTATGTTATGAATGAAGAAGCTGCTATGGAAATTCTTGCTTGCAATGATAGATTTGATCTTAAGAAATTATTAGCAAAATGAAGCAGTAGTCTCTTAATGCTAGAATGAAACCCGACCCTGCTTTTGTTACTTCACCTATCTGTGTTACTAGTAAGGATTATGAATTCTCTGTTGATCCTGATATTATTACTTTAGTTCAATCTGATCCTTTTTATGGCCTTGAATCTGAAAATGTTGTGGCACATCTTACCAAGTTGAATGATATAGCCACCCTATTTACTCATGATGAGAAGTCTCGCTATTTATATATCCTTAAGATATTTCCGTTCTCATTAAAGGGTGATGCTAAGACTTGGTATAATTCTCTTGCTCCTGGTTCTGTGCGTAGTCCTAGGATATTATTTATTACTTCTCTGCTAAATATTTCCCTACTCATAAGAAACAAGCTGCCTTGCGGGAAATATATAATTTTGTGCAGATCAAAGAAGAGAGTCTCCCACAAGCTTGAGGGAGGCTTCTCCGGTTACTTAATGCTTTGCCTGATCATCCTCTTAAGAAAAATGAAATACTTGATATCTTTTATAATGGACTAACTGATGCTTCCAAGGACTACTTGGATAGTTGTGCTGGTTGTGTTTTTAGGGAAAGAATAGTCAATGAAGCTGAAATACTATTGAATAATATATTGACTAATGAAAATAATTGGACTCTTCCTGAACCAATTCCTGAAGTAATTCCTGAACCAATTGAGCCAACTCCTGAGCCTATTCCTAAACCCACTTCGAAGAAGAGAGGTGTTTTATTTCTCAGTCCTGAAGATATGCAAGAGGCAAAGAAATCATTGAAAGAAAAAGGTATTAAAGCTGAAGATGTTAAAAATTTACCTCCTTTTGAAGAAATACATGGTCTTAATTTACCACCTGAAGAACCACATTGTCTTGATAACCCGACACAGGTAGTAAAGGTAAATTCTCTCTATAGATATGATAAAGTTGAAATACACTCTACTAAATTTCATAGCCCATGCTTAGATGAATTTGATGACTTTATGGCCAGACAAGAAAGTTTTAATGCTTATGTTGGTAGAGAGTTAAAGAATAATGCTTTCGATAGGACGCGTAGGTGATAATCTGGCTAGAGTTAAAGATGAACTTCACCGTGTTAGCAAATATGCTTCTATGGTTGCTACTCAAGCTGAGCAAGTACTCAAAGCTCAAAATAATTTGCTTCATGAATTGAACAATAAAAATGACTTTGCCATTAGAGTGGCTACTAGAACTGGTAGAATGACTCAAGAACCACTACAACAAAATTGAGATATTGTGACGAAAATCCATGTGACATTCGTGGACAACATCACGCAAATAACTAATATGTGACATTTTCGCAGGTGGCGTCATTGATTACTACAAATCGATGACGATAGATGTCACTAAATTGCCTCGACCATAGAGCACACGTGGTTGCCAATTTGTATGACGTTTTGGTAATTTCCATGACCAACCTACTAGAGTCACCTAACATTACAAATGTGTGATGATCCACTTTTTGCCATGTAATGTTGAGTAGTGGCACCCCCCATAGCTACTTCATGGTTTATTGAGCGGCAAGACCCATACGTCAGTGTTGGTAGTGGGGCCTGCCATATTTTATTTACAGGGAAGCGATGCAATTATTCTTTTCTATCTATATAAATATGTATAGTGGCTAGGTAAAAACTTATTGTGTTATATTTTTAAAAAAAATTGTGTTCTATCTAATATAAATAGGTAGTTGCTGGAAAAAAGTTCAACTTGACGTTTGTGCGCTCATGTTGTTTCGGTCAGTCCAAAAGATAAAAAAATGAAATAGGAGATTGAACGGAAAATGGGAAAACTTACAAATAGGTTTCGTTTTGTCTGGAAAATAAGTTTTTTTACCCACCCACTCTGAATCAGGCGATTGTGAGCTGAGGTTTCATTCTATCTTAAAAATAGAAAATAAAGGAAATAGGAGAGTCGATGGGAAAAGTATGGCACCAGAAGTTCGACCCCAAGGGAGTTGACAATGGGAGTACTTTTTTTTGCGCAATCAGAGTACAATGTACGTTGTGCTAAAATATATGTACTATTCTCCCACAAAATAAGTACCCCGTATGTATTATTAGGTTTTGCACCAAGTAACCATCAGATAAGATGTTCCGCATATAAACTATAGAAGATAATTAAAAAATAGAACAAGTTATTTTTGGTGAGAAACTAATTGACTGAACAAAGGATTTATCTTTTTTGCCCACAAAAAGTAGGACATATTTTTTGCAATCTAGCGAAAGCATGGAGACGGCAGAACAGATTTCAAGAAAAGAGGGGCAGGGCGTGAAGTCTATGTGGGGTTAGCAATGTGAGTGACACGTTCTCCTAGCACAAATATCTCCTCCCACGATTTCTCAATAAAAAAAATTAAAAAAATTCCTCCCACGATCCACGTCTCTTCTCTGGATACAAAGCCAAATCACTATATAGTACTACTAGTAGATTAGACGCCGCCGCCACCATGCTGAAATCTCGATCTGGCAGCACCGGCGTCATCCTCGGCTGCGAGCGACATACCTGGTCACCCCTCCACATTATCCCTCCTTCACTCCAGTGCCTCAAATTCGCCCCCTTCCTGCAAGTTGTGAAGGTCGCTGACCGGGCCTTCATCCACATTTTGACCTCACAACCGATCTGACCGCCCCGGATGCCATTGCCGCCCGGCTAGATCGCCATGGCACTCGACGCCACCAACGCCTCCACACTTCAGGAGGACCTGACGCCACACGGATCTGGCTGTCACAAACACCTCCACCGCCACACGGTCTTCCTCGCCAGTCCAGATCCACTTTTCCCCTATCTCACTCGTGGTACGGGTGCCAGTCGCAGCAGAGAACTATGGGGCATCGACGATCCAGCCGCCGTCTTGTTTTTTTGTCTCTCCAGGTAAGCCCTATTCCCGTCGCCTCTGGTTCGACTTTGCCTCCGATTCACCAGGATCTCGATCTAACATCATTCCTCTCTACACAAGATGAACAATGCGGCACTCCCTCCATCGGGATCCAACAACGCACGATAGCTGACTCCATCTTCCTCCTCAACCATGTTGTTCCAATTTTTTTGATTGTTACAATCCACACCGTACACGATTCTGCATTGTTGCGTGTGTGTCAAAGTGCAACATAGGCGACAAGTTTGTTCCCTGTGTGATTAAGCCCCTCATCAGCCAATCAATGATTGTTTTTCAGGTGGAGTAGCGCTCATGCCAGAATCGAGCATAATCTCAAACAGTTGTCATTCTCTCTAGATGCTAATAGGTACCAGTGAGATTGCTCCCCTCCCCTCTCTGTCTTCCCACTTTAAATAAACAAAAATTGTTCTTGCTCGCAAGTAATGGATCTGCATGGATTTATATATGTGCTGATAGTTGTAATGTGTCTACAAGTCTGTTAGCTGCACATGCACGATATAGCAAGTCACTACTAGCCTTATGATCACAGCATGCCCTCTTCTTTTGATCTGTTTACGAGTTTGTTGCAAATTCTAATCCTATGCTAGCTTTTGACAGGATAATATGCAAGTCGCCTTTGAAGAAAGTCGTGATGGACAAAGAAGCGTTACAACAACTTTAGTCGCCTTCAAGAAATTAGGAGAAGAAGGCGACCAAAAAATGTTCCTTCCTTTGATGAAGATGGAAGCTATACGAATTTGTTTGGGGGCCAAGACAACTCATTTGTTAATTTAGTCCTTAGTGCCGGTGCTACTTGTTTCGTCAAGTTTCTATGTAACTCGTGTTATTTCTGCATATGTAGCATGTGAACTATGATAGTCATGTTCTGTTTTTTAATAAAAATTATGATGGTGATGTGTGCTGTGAAATAGGCTACATTAATGGCCTGCCATATATCAAGTAAAAGTAGTATATGTGGACAATTGAAAGATGGATTGAATGGGTAGCAAAAATAAATAAAAATTTAAAATAATTGGTGGAAAATTGATATTGCCCAACAAAGGCCCGATAAAAATTGATATAAAATTTAAATCAACCAAATTAGTGGGCTCGGCCCATTTAGAAATATAATGTGTATTGGGCCATCGAAAATCCAATGACGGCCGATGTCATTGAAGGTCCCATATTGAGTGACGTTTTGTGCGCGCGCCATCACTAGGAGTAATCTGTGACGGGGATTCCGTGACGATGCTCGTGACGCGCACAAAATGTCATGCAGGGGTATTTTGTGATGTTTATGGATGTTTCATGACATTTTTTAGCTCGTCATAGTAGGCCCGATCTCTTGTAGTGAACCTTTGTATCCTGAAGGCCACCCTAAGAGAATCGAGCAAGATTCTCAAAGAAAGACGATAGAACGTTGCATGCTTCTAGTGAATCTACTGTAGACACACCTGAGAATCCAAATGATATTTCTATTTCTGATGCTGAAACACAATTAGGTGATGAACATGAACCTAGTGATAATATTAATGATAATGTTCATGTTGATGCTCAACCTAGCAAAGATAATGATGTAGAGATTGAACCTGCTGTTGATCTTGATAACCCATAATCAAAGAATCAACATTATGGTAAGAGAGATTTTATTGCTAGGAAGCACGGTAAAGAAAGAGAACCATGGGTTCAGAAACCCATGCCCTTTCCTCCTAAACCATCCAAGTCAAAGGATGATGAGGATTTTGAGCGCTTTGCTGAAATGATTAGACCTATTTTCTTACGTATGCGCTTAACTGACATGCTTAAAGTAAATCCTTATGCTAAATATATGAAGGATATAATCACAAATAAAAGAAAGATACCGGAAGCTGAAATTTCCACCATGCTTGCTAATTACACTTTTAAGGATGGAGTACCAAAGAAACTTGGAGATCCGGGTGTTCCAACTATACCATGCTACATTAAAAGAAATTATGTTAGAACTGCTTTATGTGATCTTGGAGCCGGTGTTAGTGTTATGCCTCTCTCTTTATATCGTAGACTTGAATTGAATAAGTTGACACCTACTGAAATATCTTTGGAAATGGCTGATAAAGCAACTGTTATACCTGTCGGTATTTGTGAGGATGTGCCTGTTGTGGTTGCAAATGTCACTATCTTAACGGACTTTGTTATTCTTGATATTCTCGAGGACGATAGTATGTCTATTATCCTTGGTAAACCTTTTCTTAATACTGCAGGGGCTGCTATTGAGTGCAACAAAGGCAATGTCACTTTTCATGTTAATGGTAATGAGCATACGGTACACTTTCTGAGGAAATAATCTCAAGTTCATAGTATCAATTCTATTGAAAAAGTTCCAACTATTATTTTTGGAGGTTTTGAATTTCCTCTCCCTACTGTCAAGAAAAAGTATGATATTCTTATTGTTGGAGATTTTCATATCCCCGTTGAGGTAACTTAGTGTTATTCGAAATTTCTCCGGTTCTGTATTATTCGGAATGAGTTTGTCAACAAGACTTGATCAACCTTGTTAGTGGATTCATTTTGATGATCACGATATGGATGAAACTAGAAGGCACAACCTTCTGTACCCTCTTTTTACTTTTTGTTATTTAGAATAAATAAAGGAAAAATAGTATTATCTGTCTGTTTCTGACTTATCCGTGCATTAAAAAAATAGTCCAAAAATAAAAGTGCTCTAAATGCCCTGCAAATTTAGTATGATTTTTTCTGGAATATTTGAGGATTTTAGGCACTGAAAACACTACAGGAGGGCCAAGCACCAGGCCACGAGAGAGGAGGGCGCCCCCCTGTAGGGCACGCCCCCCTGTCTCGTGGGCCCCTGGTCGCTCCCCTCCACTTATGCCAGCACCCACACACTTCATCTTCTACCCAAAAACATCTCCATCCAGCTCAAGCCCGAGTTCTAGCTCGTTTTGCTGCGATTTTCGATCTCTTAGCTCAAGGCTCCATTCGCAAAACTGCTTTGGGTGATTGTTGCTTGGTATGTGACTCCTCCGTTGGTCCAATTAGTTTTTGTTCTAGTGCTTTATTCATTGCAATTTTTTGCTGCATAGGTGACCATGATCTTGAGCTTGCATGTTAAAAAATTTAGGTCCCAAGCAATTTCAATGCATGATATAGGCTCTAGGCACTTGTAGGAGTAGTTTCTATCAGTCTTGTTTAGTTTTATCTACTTTTATTTTGAAGTTACTAAAATTTCAGAATTTTTTCAGAAAAAGAAATATGCTTAGAACAATGTACCCAGGTGGTTCCTCGGCAAAGAAAGGGCCCATGATTGCTATACGTGAACAAGATGTTAATTTTCCAAGGGACGCAAATGTACGGGCTTGCGAGTGGCCATCCGATGATTTTATGGTCGAAGCAGGCTTCAAGGAGGAATTTGACGTGTATGTGCGTATTGCCGAGCTGGAGGACTTCTTACGAGATAAGTGTCCTCAATATTATCAATTGACTGATTCCTTTGTGCGGAGGTTCGAATATATTTCTTCACGTAATTCTCCTAGTGTTATGTTTGATATTTATGATACATCTTATACCATGGATTTAGAGGATTTTACAACTGCTTGCAAACTCCCGCAGTGGGGTAATATTAATGATCCTCCCAAATCTGAAGTTAGAAATTTTCTTGCTAGTATTACTGTGGGAGAATCTAGGGACGTAACACAAGCTACCATAGGGAACATTCATTTTCCTTCTATACATTACTTTGCTCTCTTTATTGGTAGATGCATTAACGGTAAGGACGAAGTATGTCACATGTGTGCCCCTGATCTTTGTGTCCTCAAGAGTGATGTGTCAGGTTATAGAGGTTATAACTTGGGGGCAATAGTTGCACGTAGGTTGCATAATAATAGTAAAAGGGGAAATTTCTTTGGAGGAATTTATGCAACCCGTGTGGCAAATTTTCTTAATATAGCTCCACGAGAGGGGGATATGATCGTACCTCCTGTTTATTTAGATAAAGAAGCTATGTTTGATCAACAATTTCTTGAGAGGAATGAACAATTCCTCCATTATCGACTAATCTATGACAGACGCAACGTCGTCCCTGTTACTCTTCCTGCTCCCTACCTTTTTGATTATCAGGCAAAAGGAAGATATGTTATCACCAGGGAAGAAGCAGGTGAATACGAGAGGGGAATGGAGACAGCTCGCCAACGCGCTGCTGCTCAGGAGGCGGTCGCCTCTTCATATCAGTACTACCCCAGTTTCACTTATGGATATCAGCCAGGCGGTCCTTGGTATTAGACCAACTTAGACAAAAAGCCTAAGCTTGGGGGAGTACGTATTTCTCACCGACTTTCACGTTCACACACTAGTCATCGGTGCTCATACTCTTTTATTGTATTATCCATATTAGTTTAAATTTGTTTTTCTAGCTTTCTTCTTGTGTGTTTGTTAAACCTTAAGAAAAAACAAACAAAAATTAGTTAGTTAATTTCCTTGCTTGTAGTAGAAATTAAAATGAAAACCCAAAAAGATTTCTTGTTCTTCTTTTACTTGTTGGGAGCTTTCCCGTGTAAATAGTTGTATTTTATTTTCTTTCCTTTGGGGGTCGAGAAGACCATATTGAAAATGCTTAGTGGCTCTTATATGCATGATTGTTTATTTATATTTAGAGCCCATATTACTTGTCTTCTCTCTTGAATTGAATGCTTGCAGATTCCAGCTTAGTCCAATGCACATGCACTCTTATTATTATACACATCGTTCGGTCGTGCGAGTGAAAGGCAATAATGACAATATATGATTGACTTATTGGGATGAGAAAAGCTGGTATGAACTTGACCTCTCTTGTTTTTGTAAATATGATGATTCATCGTTCCTGAGTCAGCTATTATGAAGTAAACATATTTGCAATGACATTTAGAGATTATAGTTGCTTGTGCCATGCTTGATTAGCTATGAGTTATAATGGTTTACCTTGCGTGCCAACATGCTATTAGAATGATTACGATGTGGTATGATGGGATGGTATCCTCCTTTGAATGAATTGAGTGACTCACCTTGGCACATGTTCACGCATGTAGTTGAATCAAATCAACATAGCCTTCATGATATTTATGTTCATGGTGGATTATATCCTACTCATGCTTGTATCCGGTGTGAATTAATTTTAATGCATGCTTACGACTGTTGTCGCTCTCTCAGTTGGTCGCTTCCCAGTCTTTTGCTAGCCTTCACCTGTGCTAAGTGGGAATACTGCTTGTGCATCCAAACCCCTTAAACCCCAAAGTTGTTCCATATGAGTCCACTATACCTTCCTATATGCGGTATCTACCTGCCGTTCCAAGTAAATTTGTATGTGCCAAACTCCAAACCTTCAAACGAAATTCTGTTTTGTATGCTTGAGCAGCTCATGTTACAACTAGGGCTGCCTATATCTTCCATGCTAGGTGGGTTATTCTCACGAGGAGTGGACTCCGCTCCTCATTCACGAGAAAGGGCCGGTAACCGGGATGCCCAATCCCATGATCGAAAAAGGTCAAAGCAAATCAAAATAATTAAACAAAACTCCCCCAGGGCTGTTGTATGTTGGAGGCACTCGTTGTTTCGAGCAAGCCATGGATTGATGCTTGTTGGTGGTTGGGGGAGTATAAACCTTTACCATTCTGTTTGGGAACTGCCTATAATGCATGTAGTATGGAAGATACAACCATCTCATAGTTGTTGCGTTGACAGTGAAAGTATGTCGCTCAAAATGTTATTCAATCTCTATTTTAAAATCAAGCTCTGGCACCTCTACAAATCACTGCTTCCCTCTGCGAAGGGCCTATTTATTTACTTTTATGTTGACTCATCACCCTTCTTATTAAAAAGCACCCGCTGGAGAGCAACTGTCATTTGCATTCATCATTACTTGTTTATATTGGGTATGACTTGACTGGATCTCTTTTACCATGAATTACAATGTTTAGTCAGTCCTTGATCTTTAAAGGTGCTCTGCATTTATGTTTTGCGGTCTCAGAAAGGGCTAGAGAGATACCATTTTGTTATATCATGTTATGATTATTTTGAGAAAGTGTTGCCATCCGAGTTTTATTATTATTACTCGCTAGCTGATTATGCTATTGATATGAGTAATTGTGAGACCCATGTGTTATTGTGAGTATGGTTAGTTCATAATATTTGCTGAAACTTGAATGCTAGCTTTTCATGTTTACAACAACAAGAGCAAACAGAGTTTGTAAAAGTTTTTCTTTATCACTTTTAGTTTATCAACTGAATTGCTTGAGGACAAGCAAAGGTTTAAGCTTCGGGGAGTTGATACGTCTCCAATGTATCTACTTTTCCAACCACTTTTTCCTTTGTTTTGGACTCTAACTTGCATGATTTAAATGAAACTAACCCGGACTGATGCTGTTTTCAGCAGAACTGCCATGATGTTGTTTTATGTGTAGAAAAGAAAAGTTCTCAGAATGTCCTGGAAATCCACAGAGGCACTTTTTAGATTTAATACGAATTTTTGGCGAAAGAATCAAGGCCAGGGGGCCCACGGGCTGTCCATGAGATAGAGGGGCGCCCCCCCCAGGGCGCGCCCTCCTATCTCGTGGGCCTCCCGGACCTCCTACGACCTCAACCCCAACTCCATATATACCGTCTCAGGGAGAAAAAAATCAAGGAGATAGTTTCATCGCATTTCACGACATGGAGCCGCCGCCAAGCCCTAATCTCTCTTGGGAGGGCTGATCTAGAGTCCGTTCGGGGCTCTGCAAAGGGGGATTTGTCGCCGTCATCATCATTGTCCATCCTCCATCACCAATTTCATGATGCTCACCGTCGTGCGTGAGTAATTCCATCGTAGGCTTGCTGGACGGTGATGGGTTGGATGAGATTTACCATGTAATCAAGTTAGTTTTGTTAGGGTTTGATCCCTAGTATCCACTATGTTCTGAGATTGATGTTGCTATGACTTTGCTATGCTTAATGCTTGTCACTAGGGCCCGAGTGCCATGATTTCAGATCTGAACCTATTATGTTTTCATGAATATATGTGTGTTCTTGATCCTATCTTGCAAGTCTATAGTCACCTATTATGTGTTATAATCTGACAACCCCGAAGTGACAATAATCGGAATACTTCTCGGTGATGACCGTAGTTTGAGGAGTTCATGTATTCACTATGTGTTAATGCCCTGGTCCGGTTCTCTATTAAAAGGAGGCCTTAATATCCCTTAGTTTCCACTAGGACCCCGCTGCAACGGGAGGGTATGACAAAAGATGTCATGCAAGTTCTTTTCCATAAGCACGTGTGACTATTTACGGAATACATGCCTACATTACATTGATGATTTGGAGCTAGTTCTATATCACCCTATGTTATAACTATTGCATGAGGAATCACATCCGCATAATTATCCATCAGTGATCCATTGCCTATGAGCTTTTCACATATTGTTCTTCGCTTATTTACTTTTCCGTTGCTACTCTTACAACTACTACAAAAACCCAAAAACATTTACCTTTACTATTGCTACTGTTACCATTACTATCATACCACTTTTGCTACTAATTACTTTGTTGCAGATACTAAGTTATCCACGTGTGGTTGAATTGACAACTCAACTGCTAATACTCAAGAATATTCTTTGGCTCCCCTTGTGGCGAATCAATAAATTTGGGTTGTACTTCACCCTCGAAAGTTGTTGTGATCCCCTACACTTGTGGGTTATCAAAAAGGATGCAGTGTGTTCTCTTGAGCTTGCCTTCCAAGCCGCGGCTATCGAAGACCCAGATCACAGGAGCAGGAGCCTTCCCAAGGCAGTCCCTAAGAAGAAGAAGACTTCACCTAGCCCAAGCCATCAGGAGGCAGGCCCCTCTAGAGGCATCGCGTCAGGATCCGTGCCCGTTCAAGGAGCTCCACCCTCTGTCGCATAGGAAGGCGTGCCCGGTGCCCTCCTCGGGCAAGGCTTGGGGGCTCTCTCCTAGAGGGCCAGCGACTTTGCCAAGGTCACGAGGGAGGCGCTCAGGCACCACTTGGAGGCGTGGTTCAAAGCACGTTTCCCTCAGGAAGGTATGAGGCAAGGAGGGCCAAGCCCTCAGGAGTTCGTCGCAAGAAACACTCAGGAACTGCAGGAGTCATGAGTCATGCGTGGCAGCCGCCGCTTACCCGCCACGGCCCCCCATCTAGGCGAGGATGGTGGGCTGCGCGTCTGCATCGACGTACCAGGGCTCAACCGAGCCGCGTCTCAGGAGCGCCTCTGGCCTTCGCGCGTGGGGCGTTGCGAGGGTCCACCTCACAGCTACGTTCGCAGGCCTCTCGGCCTGCCGAACGCGGCCGCTGCTTATCAGCGCCTGCTGAGGAGCATTCTGGGGGCTTAGGAGGTCAGGAACCGCGCGGTCCTGGCAGAGATGGAGATGGTCTTCGAGGATCCGCCTGCGCACCTGGAGCCTCCCAAGGCTCCAGGTCCCAGGAGCTCATGAGGGTCGGCTTCCTCACCGCCCGTCGTCCACTACTTCAGCATCCCTTCATCTTCAACGGTATCAGGTGACATCTTTGAAAGTTCCATTTTCAGCCGGGAGCGCCAGCAGGGCTGCATCATTCCCAGGTCGCGTGGGTCCGTCCCTGCGGCATGTATCCGTTTTGCTTATGTCATTTTCCTACCTTGTTGGGGGCACCCCTCGGGATGCATTATCCCCAAGCTGCTCGGGCCTGGCCCAATGGCGTTTGCCTTTTTCCGCATCTATCTAAATGGATTTGCTCCTCCATGCTTAACCTAATTCCCATGATAATCGTCTGCTGCCTACCGCGGACCTCTCCACTCTCATGCAAACCGCTTGCACGTTAAAAGGGGGGTGCCTGAGCATCGTGACTCATGGGCCCTTACTGGCTCTCCAGCCCTCACCCCCTGGCCTTGACCCATGGCATCGCGACCTGTCATACCAGCGGCGGCTGAGCTTGCTCGAGGGCCGGGACCTGAGGACGTAGAGCATTTGCATTCTAACCACCTTGCAGGGACATACCATTGAGAAAGGCCCAGAGCCAGGCGCAACCTGCCTCGAGGTAGGGCCTCGTGAGTCCCGCGTTGGCTCACGAGTGCCCAGATACACCTCTCCTAGCCCTACCGTGCCGGCCACATGTCAGGGCGGGGCTGTACATGCCCCGGGGGCTCCTCCCGGAGGGGAGCCCCCTCCCACGTACCAGTGGAAGCACCATGCTCCGTGCTGGCTGACGACACTGCCGAGGAGCGGCTATGGCCGTACACATATAGAAGCACTATGCTCCGCGCTGGTGATAAACAATTGAGGGCGGCCCACGGCTGTATCAACCTCAGGGAGCCCAGAGCTCAGTGTCCGGCACCATCGCAACGCCTCCCCTCAGGAGTGCCGCGCGAGGGGGCTGGACACGGGGGCTGCGCCCGAGCCACGCCCGAGCGCATGCCACCCAGCCAGGTCCCTCGGACCTGGTCATCGCGTGCCCCTCCCCGAGCGGAGCCAAGGTACGAAGACTCGTTTGAACGTCAAGGGGGACTCCTGAGCATCACGACTCAGGAGCCTAACTGGTCACGTAGCCCCTCACTCCTTAGTTCCGAAAGGCTAACGGTGGTTGAGGTATGCGCGGGGCCGGGCCCTGCCGACGTAGAACGACAAATCCAATCCTATGCCTCCATTACCTACTTGCTGTTTGCACGTCAAGGGGGACTCCTGAGCATCGCGAATCAAGAGCCTAACTGGTCACATAGCCCCTCACTCCTTAGTCCCGTCCTGGTTTCCGGTCGGGGCTAATGGCGGCTGAGGTATGCGCGGGGCCGGGCCCTGCCGACATAGAACACAAGCAAATAGGAGGGGAAAATGCAAATTCTATGGACTTCAAAAGCAAATATTACATGCCATAGGTTGTTTCACAACGCCAAACACAAGTTTAAACGCCTCCACGAGGCATGGTGCATGTTGCAGGAATTGAAACAGGACAGAAGCCACGAAGGGATCACTTTCCAGTGGCGCCGCTGCCTGTGGTGGAGTCACGCTGAGCGGCCCCACCTCCCGAGGCCGTGGAGCTGGCGGCATCGCGCCCAGGCCAGGTGCTGAAGACGCGGAACCTTCCCAACAAAGCCTCAGCTCGGCCCTTCACAGCCTCAGCAGCAGCGGCAGCAAGGTCGCCGCTCACAGGTTTCAGCAGGCTGTTGAGGTCGACGTTGGGGTCGCGAAGGTAGACGTGGTTGAGGACACGCGTCAGTGCTGCAGAAGACAGGGCACGCGCCTCGGCCTCGGCCGTGGGACCAAGGCCTCGACGCCTCCCGCCGAGCCCCTCGCCTCGGCGGTAGGGGACTGGCCGCTTCTTCAGCGGAAGCAGGTCGGGACCCTCTCGAGGGGTCTTCCCCCTCTCTTTTGTAGAAAACCGGTGGATCGGCGCCATTGGCGTAAGGCGGAGCAAGGACGAGGAAGAAGAAGAAAGGGAGTAGCAGGAAGAAATGGACAACGGGGGCTCTCGCGCACCCGTACTTATGGTCCGGAGGAGGCCGACCATCGGCCACCATGATCTCAGGTAATCATGACCCATTTTAGCATGCAGGGACTTGTCAAGTCATGCAGGTACCGATGTGTCATGGGGAAGCGGAGACGCCCACGTCCAATCAATCGCCATGCGGCACCGAAAGTCGTAGGCTATGGGGGCCCGTGGCTCTTCGCACTTGCCCCTTTGCTTCTCTGCTAAGCCAAGTCTGGGCGCCTTGGGTCCGGAGGCTACTGTCGGCGTTCTGGGAACAGGGGTCCCCAGACTTGCCTACCTGCGGCCTGCGGCGTGGCTCAAGTGGAGGCCCAGTTCAGCCCAGCTTCATCAGCTCAAGCTCAAGACCCTCACGAGGGGCCAAGCGTCGCGGGGCGGACGACAGGAGGCTTCCTTAGGAGCAGCCTCATCAGGCGGGCTCGCGAGGAGGCAGAGAGATCAAGGCTGGGTACCTCGCGAGGTGCGCGTGACGCAAGCCATGACGATCGAGACCAGGCAGGCGCCAGGTGGGCGCCGGCCTACGCAGTGTCCTTGTTTCCCGTTCGGTGCAAAGGGGGCAAGTGCAGGCCAAGGCATCAAGCGAAGGTTACCATTTCGGTGCAACAAGACCAAGACCAGCGGAGAGGCAGGATGGAGGTCACCATGGAGCCCAGGACGGCGTCACCATCAGAGTCTTTGGGAGTCGAAGAGCAACTTTAGTCAGGATAAGTGTACTAGATGTTCCCCTTCAAAATGGCCAATTGTTGGCGCCCTTCCCGCTCATTATTGGGGAAGAGGCCCAGGGCCTCCCACTATAAATAGGGCTAGCCACCACAGTAGAGGGAGGGGCGACATCAGATCTAGAGATCAGATAGGCATCCAAGAGGCGACTGAACTCACCCAAGCAGTTCACCTCACTAGCTCAAGAACACCCCTCGCGAGGTTGTTCTTCCTTTGTATTGTTCATCATCAGCCCCCTGAGGCAATCCACCACACCACAAACTAGAGTAGGGTATTACACCACAATGGTGGCCCGAACTAGTATAAACCTCGTGTCCCTTGTGTGATCTTCTCTCTAGCTTAGATTCCTTGTGAGGCTTCGTGACGTGAGCTGGTAGGGGAGAGATCTTCGCGCGCACCCCAGAGTTCGAACCTCAAGGGTCTGCCGGAACCCGAAATCCGACAGGATCAATATTCAAAGTGGGCGGAGCCGAGGTATGGCGCATCGTCGGGACCGGGTACTTGTCCGGCATGCCGAAGAAGGCATCCGAAGAGTGGCCTTCCGAATGGTTCTATATTGAGGACATCGCCCTTCCCGACCCAGTCTGAATGGGTCTTCCCAAATTTTCAAGCGTTCCATTGAAGAAATGCCACAGCTGACACCCTCGGAGCCTCGAGGAGGAAGATAGCGCGGAAGTCCGTCAATTGATGAGCAAGATAAAGACGCTCGCCCAGTTCGGATTATCAATAGTCGAGGTAATGGAGACTTCCGTAGTATTAGGGGTTCAGCCACTCAAATACAGAGGGCTTCCCGTGTGGCACTATAATGGGGAAGATGACGCCTCCCTCTGCGGTCGGAAGGGTCCGGACACCCACACCGCTTTGACCAAAATACTGGCCAAACTATGCAAAGGGGAGACAGAGGAGTTCATTCATATTAAGCATCGAGACGGATTTTCCATGTACAATCCTCCTAGCTTGGTGAGTTCCAATCCCACTACTCTACTCAATCTGCTCCCGGAGTCACTTTCCATGGACATTAATCCATCCATTTATAACAGGAATGGCGGAAGATCACCAAGGGGCTCCACAGCCCCACCCCACAGCCAGAGGACCACAACCGGGACCTTGACCCCAGATTTGAAGAGGATCCAGATATATTCGTGGAGCTCGAGGATGGGGTATTCTACTAGGCGAGCTATGATGGCACGGAAGTGGCCATCACCACCGACTATCCCGGTCTTCTTCCTACCTCACACGTAAGTAATCAGGAGACATATCCTCCGAAAGAGCTTCCTCATTCAGCCTCACCCACCGCACTATATTGTGCTCCAAAGGGGAGGCGCTCGGCGCGCCATCTTGCATCAGAGGCGACTCCAAAGAGAGCGACGCCCACACCGGGCAAGCTTTCGTAGAGGAAGACAAGCGAAGACACATTGGAGCCGTCATCAAAGAGGTATGGCTTTGTAAAAAAGGATGTATCTAGAACTATAATACGCCTAGAGCCATCCATTTTTCCGGATGGAGGGAATACATGTCAATATGCCATGCATTTCTATTCTTCAGTACCTATTCCATCTCTCCGCTGTAGCATGTTTTATAATTAAAGCACCATTCTTCTATACATGCAATGCAAGGGGAAGACGACTATGTTAGAATCTGAAGGGTTACAAACAAGGCCTTTGCAAAAGATCCAAACGCCAGGAGATAATAAACCAACTCCAGTTTTTATAGATATTGCTCCAGCACAGAGAAACCCAACTCCTACTGATAATAAGCAGATTCCGGTGGCCAAAGAACTAGTCTGCTCCAATCCAGCAAAAATATGTCAACTCCATTCTAAGAAGCATGTGTGTATCCTTGCATCATGCAATTTTATAGCATGCTGATCATATTTTCTACATGTTTCTTACCCATCTCTCTTTTAGAAAATAAGCTTAACAGATAGAAGAATTTCTGCACTGGTATCGTCTGTGAGGAAAGATTCTTGCAGGAATTCTCTATGCTCCAATGCAGATGTAAGTACCTGTTGTATATCACTATATTTTTACATCAGCATGTATTTTGTTAATCGGCGTGAATCCGATCTTTATCTTATCTACAATTAGTTGTAGCAAAATGTTAAAGGTGCCAATGTTGATTTTTGTAAAGAAAACTGCCTGGTAGTTTTGCATACTGAGTTGCATGAGTGTATTATTTCATATCATGCACATTACTGAATTGTAGTGCTGCTCTGGTTGCCCATTCATTCATTGTGTTAATGTTTCTTTCATATTACCTTACCTGGCTGATGATAGCTGTGCCATATTGTGTTAATTTGGTGTAGGCTAGTTACCCAAATGTTCATTGTGTCAATGTTGCTTTCTTATTATCTGACTTGGCCAATGATATCAATGCTAGTGTGTTAATTTGGTGCAGGCTGCTGAAGATAAGAAGACAAACTCTAAAAACAGCAAGGCGACCCCATTGTTTCTTTCCAATAAATCTGGGCCAGGTAATATGGCAATAACTCACGTTTAATCTGTTTGGTTCCCCTCCTAATTTATCTTATGATGCAGTGGCCGAGACACTCTCGACTATCAATAATACAAGCTAGCCAAAATCGCCATCTGAATCTATTCAGTATCCTCTGTCTCGAATGTGATGGAAAAAATGTATGTTTGTGAACCAATTAATGGCTGAAGCAATGATGGAAATGGCGAAGGAATCAGAGGTGTAGAGTCGTGCGACACAACAACTGATCAATGTTTTCAGAGACAATGTAGCAAAGCAGCAAGAACTTGGCCACAAGCCTATGGGCGTCATACGTGCTGAGGTTGCAGATTGTGACGTTGTAGATCATTAGGTTCTGTTCATTTATTTGCACTGGCATCAATCTTTGATTTCCTAGTGGATGTAATTTCTTGTAATGTATGTTGGATGTGCAACGTTTTTCCCTGTATGCCATACCTTTGCTTGATCGGTTTGGGTCATGTGCATAATTGCTCGGCGTAATGGGCTCAAATTATCTAATTTGGCCTAAAGACATGTACGAACTTTAGTGGGCCCATTAAGTTAATGGGTCGTTATGAGGCTGAAAGTTAATGGTCGGCCCTCATACCTCCTGGGTCATTAACAGGCTGACATCGAAGCGGGTAACAAGTGGGCCCAATTAATTTCACGGGCTGCTAACAGGCCGTTACTAAGTTTGGGCTACATATGGCCCAACTATATTGTGGGCCTTTAGCAGGCCAAGAGAGACAGCGAGCTTGTACTGGACCATGAAGAGCATGGGCCGCTAAGGGGCCAAAAGTCAGGTCGTATTGTAAATGGCCCAACTGTGTTGTGGGCCTTTAGCAGGCCTAAAGAGAAACCGGGCTGGTATTGGACCATGAAGGGCATGGGCCATTAAAAGGCCAAAACTCAGGTCCGACTACAAATGTCCCAACTCATTGATGCTCCGTTAACAAGCTGAAAGGCACACAGGGCCGAGAATTGGCCCAACACTTAAATGGGTCGCTAAAAGGCCAAAACTCAGGTCCGACTACAAATGGCCCAACTGATTTATGGGCCGTCAAGAGGCTGAAAGACACACCGGGCCAGAAATTGGCCCAACACAAATGGGTCGCTAAAAGTTCAAAACTGAGGCCCGACTACAAATGGCCCAACTGATTTATGGGCCGTCAACAGGCTGAAAGACACACCGGGCTGGAAATTAGCCCAATATTTAAATGGGTCGCTAAAAGGCCGAAAGATGTACATCCTGAAAATTGGCCCATCCATTTAATGGGCCGTTAACAGGCCAAAATCTCATTGGGCCAGTATTGAGCCCAAATATATAGCGGGCTGTTAACAGGCTCGAACTGACGATGGGCTGCAATGGTGTCAAATCTTTAACGGGCCGTTGACGGGCCGAATTGGGACATCTCGTATGGGTCGTGGGCTTAAATGGACCTGACACAAGTAGGCCTTATATGGGCTGGCCTGCTAATTTTTACTGGGTCGGCCTTTTCACTAGAATGGGCCACTGTTGGGCCGTGCCACATGTCGACCTATCATAGGCGCCTCCTGTCCAATGAGTGGATGACATCTGTCCCAACAGTGAGGCAACACGTGTTTCCTCCGACCAATGATGATTTTACACGTGGAAAATCCCCATTGGTCCGGGCTGTTAACGGGTTATCGGATCCAAAACCGGACCCGGTAGCTTAATAGCGTTCCGTTACGGTGGATGCCACGTGTCGGTCACCCTTGACGAAAGCACTTCTGCGACACGCGATTTATCGTCATGGACGTGGACACTTCTGTGATGATAATTTTGGTAATGTCATGGAACACTTCTACGACGGCACAGGTATGACTATCTTGATTCTGTCATAAAATCGAAATGGATGTACATGCATGACAAAAAACGCGACCTACTGTGACAAACACGTATCATCACGGAAGTGTATTTTTTTGTAGTGTTTGTTTTGATGACTAATAGATTTTTGCGATAAGTATGTGAGTTCTTTATGACTAATGTTGAGTCCATGGATTATATGCACTCTCACCCTTCCACCATTGCTAGCCTCTCTAGTACCGCGCAACTTTCGCCGGTACCATACAGCCACCATATACCTTCCTCAAAACAACCACCCTACCTATTATGTCATTTCCATGACTATTCTGAGATATATTTCCATACAACATTCCACTGTTCTGTTTTCATGACACGCATCATCATTGTAATATTGCTTTGCATGATCTTGTAGTTGACATCGTATTTGTGGCAAAGCCATCGTTCATAATTCTTTCATACATGTCACTCTTGATTCATTTCACATCCCGGTACACCGCAAGAGGCATTCATATAGAGTCATATTTAGTTCTAGCATCGAGTTGTAATTTTTGAGTTGTAAGTAAATAAAAGTGTGATGATCTTCATTATTAGAGCATTGTCCCATGTGAGGAGAAAAAGAGAAAGGCCAAAAAAGAGAAGACCCAACAAAATGAGAGAAAAAGAGAGGGGGCAATGTTACTATCCTTTTCCCACACTTGTGCTTCAAAGTAGCACAATGATCTTCATGATAGAGAGTCTCATATGTCGTCACTTTCATATACTAGTGGGAATTTTTCATTATAGAACTTGGCTTGTATATTCCAACGATGGGCTTCCTCAAATTGCCCTAGGTCTTCATGAGCAAGCAAGTTGGATGCACACCCACTTAGTTTTCTTTTTGAGCTTTCATGAACTTATAGCTCTAGTGCATCAGTTGCATGGCAATCCCTACTCACTCACATTGATATCTATTGATGGGCATCTCCATAGCCCATTGATACACCTAGTTGATGTGAGACTATCTCCCTCTTTTTGTCTTCTCCACTACCACCATTCTATTCCACCTATAATGCTATGTCCATGGCTCACGCTCATGTATTGCGTGAAAGTTGAAAAAGTTTGAGAATAATAAAGTATGAAACAATTGCTTGGCTAAAACCGGGGTTGTGCATGATTTGAATATTCTGTACCATAGCCAGACTATATGATTTTGTAGAGATAAGCTTTCTTTGTCCATGTTATTTTGAGAACACATAATTGCCTTGTTAGTATGCTTGAAGTATTATTATTTTTATGTCAATATTAAAATTTTGTTTTGAATCTTACGGATTTGAACATTCATGCCACAATAAAGAATATTACATGGATAAATATGTTAAGTAGCATTCCACATCAAAAAATCTGTTTTTATCATTTACCTACTCGACGACGAGCAGGAATTAAGCTGGGGGATGCTTGATACGTCTCCAACGTATCTATAATTTTTTATTGTTCCATGCTACTATATTATCTGTTTTGGATGTTTTATATGCATTAATATGCTATTTTATATTATTTTTAGGACTAACCTACTAACCTAGAGCCCACTACCAGTTCCTGTTTTTCCTTGTTTTTGAGTTTCGCATAAAAGGAATACCAAACAGAATAAAACCTATATATTCCCATATATCATGAGACTTGGAGATGAAGTCGGAGGAGCCACGAGGCAGCCACAAGGACGGAGGGTGCGCTTAGGGGGTGGGCGCCCCCCCCCCCACCCACCCTTTTGGGTCCCTCGTGCACCTCCTGACCTAATTCTTTCACCTATATATTCCCATATATCCCCAAACCACCAGAGGCATCCACGAAAACACTTTTCCACAACCACAACCTTCTCTACCCGTGAGATCCCATCTAGGGACCTTTTCCGGCACCCTGCCGAAGGGGGACTCGATCACGGAGGGCTTCTAGATCAACTCTATTGCCCTTCCGATGAAGCGTGAGTAGTTTACCACACACCTAGGGTCCATAGCTAGTAGCTAGATGGTTTCTTCTCTCTATTTGATTCTCAATACCATGTTCTCCTCGATGTTCTTGGAGATCTATTTGATGTAATACTTTTTTGCGGTGTGTTTGCCGAGATCCGATGAATTGTGGCTCTATGATCAGCCTATCTATCAATATTATATGAATCTCCTCTTAATTCTTTTATGCATGATTTGATATCTTTGTAATTCCCTTTGAACTATCGGTTTGGTTTGTCCAACTAGATTGGTTTTTCTTGCAATGGGAGACGTGCTTAGCTTTGGGTTCAATCTTGCGGTGTCCTTTCCCAGTGACATTAGGGGCAGCAAGGCACGTATTGTATTGCTACATCGAGGATAAAAACATGGGGTTTTCATCATGTTGCTTGAGTTAATTCCACTACATCATGTTATCTTGCTTAATGTGTTACCCCGTTCTTTATGAACTTAATACTCTAGATGCATGCTGGATAGCGGTCGATGTGTGGAGTAATAGTAGTAGATGCAGAATCGTTTCGGTCTACTTGACACAGACGTGATGCCTACATTCATGATCATTGCCTTAGATATCATCATAACTTTGTGCTTTTCTATCAATTGCTTGACAGTAATTTGTTCACCCACCGTATTATTTTCTATCTTGAGAGAAGCCTCTATTGAAACCTATGGCCCCCGGGTCTAGTTTCCATCATATAAGTTTCCAATCTACAATATTAGTTTCTGATGCACTCATTTTGCAATCTTTTACTTTTCGATCTATAAACCAAAAATACCAAAAAAAATTTACTTTATCATTTATCTATCTCTATCAGATCTCACTTTTGCAAGTAACCGTGAAGGGATTGACAACCCCTTTATTGCGTTGGTTGCAAGTTTGTTTGATTGTTTGTGCAGGTATTCAGTGATTTGTGTGTTGTCTCCTACTGGATTGATACCTTGGTTCTCAAACTGAGGGAAATACTTATCTCTACTTTACTGTATTAGCCTTTCCTCTTCAAAGGAAAAACCAACGCAACCTCAAGAAGTAGCAATGCTCCACACTAGCGGACAACACGGCCGCACAACGGCTATGCCCACGCCCAAGTGGAAGCCCCATGCTCCGCGCTGGAGGACACACGGTCGCACAGTGGCTATGCCCATGCCCAAGTGGAAGCCCCATGCTCCGCGCTGGTGGATAAACAATTGAGGGCGCCCTAGGGGCTGCACCGACCTCAGGATGGCCTCTCTATCCTTCTCATGGCCCTGTCACGCCGCATTCCCTTGGGATGTGCACGTGAGGGGGCTGGACATGGGGGCTATGCTGGCCTGGCGCAGCCACCTCAACAGGTCCCTTGTACCTGGTTTTCTCGCGCCCATCCTAGGCAAAAGATGGCGAGGAAAGGTATGGAGGGCTCCGGATTAACTTCACCGCTGCCTATGTTTCCTTCATGAGGGATGCTCGTGCGTCAAGCGGGACCCCTGAGCATCGCAATTCAGGGGCCTCACCAGTCACATAGCCCCTCGCCCCTTGGTTCATCCTAGCAACTTGGACGCCCTAACGCCGGTCGAGGTATGCGTGGGGCTGGGCCATGCCAATGCAGAGCACAAAGCCAAACAAGAAGGAAACCAAGCACGAAAAGAAAATCAAGGAGTCCTAACAATTATTACAAGCACCAAATTTTCTATAAATTCAAACAAAGTATTATGCCTCCATGAGGCATGATAAATGTCGCAGGGTAAAAACTAGGAGGAAGGGTCGACGCCGCCTTGGCCATCTTCGCCGCTTGTCCCAGTCGTGGGGAGCTCCTTGGAAACATCACTACCGCCATCGCCGCCTCTGTTGGCCCCTGCCACCGGAGGCTCGGCATCCGGAATGCAGGTGAACTTCTTTAGCAGCGTGTCCACGTGACCCTCCATGGCCGCCGCAGTAGCGGCACGAGACTCAAGAGCGTCCGGGCGGATCACCATGTTGAAGTCGAAGTCTGAGTTCTGGAGGTATAGCGGGCTGAAGATGTGCGTCGCAGCTGTGGAGAAGAGCGAGCGACACTCCCCCTCCAGGATGGAGTCCACTTCTGCGGCAGCACCCTCGAGCGCCTCGCCAAGCTTGAAGTAGAGCCCTCTAAAGCCGCTCTCGGGGTCGCCAGCGACTCCTTGAACCGTCCCCTATAGATGGAGTGTAATGCCTGACAAGACCTGAGCTCGAGAGAGGGGAAGTCGTCACGCTCCACGGACGCTTTCTTCTTGATGGCGACGAGGGTCGTCTCCCTGGCATCCAGCTGGGCGGTCGCCTCAGAGACGCGCTGGGCATGGGACGTCTAGGCTTCTGCTACCTCATCCTTCAGCCTGGCCAGACGGTCGTGCTCCACGACCTGATCAATGGCCACCTGTGGCGGCACGTAGTCGTGATTGGCGAGCTCCGCCTCGCGGGCCTTGAGATGCTTTTCCTATTGGTGGAGCCAATGTGCGTGCATGGATTGTGAAAGTGCAACTAATCCCTTTGTGGTTTTGGTAATTCATAACAACATATAGCTCATTGAACTAATATCCTTTCAAGTTGGTTATCTTAGAAAGTCCAATTATTGGTATGGCATGGACTAGAGATGTGGACCCCTCAAAATGCTAAGGACAAATATTGGCAAATGCTCAAGACTCTTCATTTCTATTTTAGTGATCCAAGATCACATTGAGTCCATAGGAAAAGCCAATACTATTAAAAGGGGATGAGGTGTTGCTTAATGGTCTACTTGCTCAAAATGCTTAGTGATATGCTCCGAAGCCCTCAACCACTTTCTCAAATCCAAATATGTCCTAAACCTAAAGTCAAACTCGGCCCCACCGATTTGATTCATCCGGTGCCACCGAGTTCAGTTGACATAGCCATATCCAGAAACCCTAATTAGTTCAATCTCACCGATAGGGATCTCAGTCTCACCAAGATGGGATTGCAAACTCTTTGTTTCCCTTCGTAACGTTTCGGTCTCACCGAAATGAGTGATCGGTCCCACCGAGTTCGCAATGCAAACTCTCTGTTTCCCTTTTGTAATTAACATTCTGGTATCACCGGAATGAGCGATCGGTCCCACCAAGTTCGTAGTGCAAACTCTGTATTTCCCTTTCGTAATGTTTCGGTATCACCGAAAGGACCGCTCGGTCCCACCGAGTTTGCCCGGCCAACTCTCTGTTAGCCTATTACCGAAATTGGTCTCATCGAGTTCACGTAACCGGTTGAACCGAGAAGAGGTTTTGCCCTAACCCTAGCTCATCGGTCCCACCGAGTTGATCATGTCGGTCCCACCAAAAAGCCTAACATTCACATTTTGAACTGAGTCGGTCTCACCGAGTTCATATATTCGGTCTGACCGAGTTGGCTCATTTGTGTGTAACGGTTAGATTTTGTGTGGAGGCTATATATACCCCTCCACCCTCCTCTCCACTTGAGAGAGAGCCATCAAAACGTGCCTACACTTCCACTACTAATTTTGTGAGAGAGAACCACCTACTCATGTGTTGAGACCAAGACATTCCAATCCAACCACAAGAACCTTGATCTCTAGCCTTCCCCAAGTTGCTTTCCGCTCAAATCATCTTTCCAGCATAGCCAAATCTGTGAGAGAGGGTTGAGTGTTGGGGAGACTATCATTTGAAGCACAAGAGCATGGCGTTCATCATCAACACACCATCTATTACCTTTTGGAGAGTGGTGTCTCCTAGATTGGTTAGGTGTCACTTGGGAGCCTCCGTCAAGATTGTGGACTTGAACCAAGGAGTTTGTAAGGGCAAGGAGATCGCCTACTTCATGAAAATCTACCCAAGTGAGGCAAGTCCTTCGTGGGTGATGGCCATGGTGGGATAGATAAGGTTGCTTCTTCGTGGACCCTTCATGAGTGGATCCCTTCATGGACTCGCGCAACTGTTACCCTTCGTGGGTTGAAGTCTCCATCAACGTGGATGCACGATAGCACAACCTATCAGAACCATGCCAAAAATCTTTGTGTCTACATTGCATTTGAATTTCCAAACCCCTCCCTTTACCTTCATATGCAATGTTTTACATTCTGCTGCTATACTCTTAGAATTGCATGTGTAGGTTGATTGTTTGTCTTGTGCTAAGTTGTTAAAATCTGCCAAGACCTAAAATTGGGAAAAGGCTAGATTTTTATTTGATCAAGTAGTCTAATCAGCCCCCCTCTAGACCTACTTTCGATCCTACAAGTGGTATCAGAGCTTCGATCTCCATTTGCCTTGTTTTCCGTAGCTTTGGTGATCATAGCCTTGGTTTCACAACCTAAGAGAGTATGGCATCTAGTGAGGGAAATTACCACTGTAGAGGTCCTTACTTTGATGGTACTGTTTTTTCTAGTTGGAAGCATAAAATGAAAATACATATTCTTGGACATAACCTCGCCATTTGGGCTATTGTGTGTATTGGCTTGCAAGGTGAATTCTTCGATGGAAGAAGAATTGAAGATGTTGCAATACAATGCTGAAGCTTGCGATATCCTCTTCAATGGATTGTGCCCTGAAGAATTCAACAAAATCATCCACCTTGAGAATGTAAAGGAAATTTGGCATACTTTGATTGATATGCACGAAAGTACCGAGTCCGTTAAGGAATCCAAATTGGATGTGCTTCAAAGTCAACTTGACAAGTTCAAAATGAAGGATGGTGAAGGTGTCGCTTAAATGTACTCTAGGCTTGCTTTCATCACAAATGAGATTGCCGGCTTAGGAAGTGAAGAGATGACCGACGGATTCATGATCAAGAAAATCCTAAGAGCCTTGGATGGAAAATATGATACCGTGTGTGTCGTGGAATTTTCACGTCAGATGTCCTCGTGGAAGGACTTAGTCGTGGAGCCATCGCAACTAGGAAGCTTAAAGGGGTTAATGGGGACAAAGGACATGAGGTTTATACTGGTTCGGCCCCTTGCGGTGAAGGTAAAAGCCTACGATCTAGTTTTGAGTGGGATTTCTTATGTCTCGATTACCAGGGAGAGAATTCGCTTGACCTAGCTCTCGATCTGATGTTACTTGTCCTGAACCGCTGCCTGGTCGTCCCTTTATATACAGAGGTCGATGCCCAGTGGCTCTCAGAGTCCCGGCCGGCTCATAAACAGTGTCCGGCTCGGTCTCTCTCTACTCTTGCCTTACAATACAAGCTACATACATAGGGCGGTTTATATCTACGGGCCTTAAGTCGCCTTTGGGCTTGGGCCCTTAACTGAACCGCCATCTTCAAGTGTGGTTCTGGGCTTCATATCTTGACTCGCCATAGGTGTAACCCGGCCCCTCCTGGCGGGTCGTACCTAATAGTTATATCCCCAACATTAGGCCCCACATTGATTTGAACTGGTTCATGTCAATCTTCAACACTTAGAAAAAATCTTCTGCCCTTTGTTTGCACAAAAGTTTTATAACCCACCATGACATCATCTTTTGGATTTACGATAACCCGCCATGACGTCAACGGCCATTAATTTATGCTTTGTCCAATATATCTCAATGGACCCTTATCTTAATAACCATCCCGAGAATCGAGGCATCTTAATAGCTGGAAAACCATTTTTTGGCAGCCTCATTTTTCGCGCCCACTTATCGGTCCTCCCTTATAAATAGACACGACCAGGTCCTTCCTCCTTCTCCCCTTTCCTGTGTATTCTTCCTCTCACAACCCTACTGCCGCTCGAGCTCTACCGCCACCGCGACGCACCTCATCCTCCTCAACCTCGGCTGCTGCATCAACCTGAATCAATCAGTGAACGGCGGCGACCATCCGCAGTTGATCTGCCGTTGTAAGTTCCTGCTTTCCCGCACCTTAGATCTGCATTAGGGTTTGCAAGTTTCCGTGTTCTTCGTAGTTTATCATGGCTTCTTCGTAGCTCCTCCACCGCGGCCTCCTTTGATCCAAAAGTAGTATAAAACTCATGCGGTAGTTGTTTCGCTTCCACTTTTGATACTAGTGGATCCCCTTTTTTTGTAAAAGGACTGCATTAGAGCTCACGAACTTGTCCGTACTAGTTTTTAGGTCTAGAATATTTCCTTTTCTTGAACAGCCTTTGATCCAAAATATTTGCTACATCCTGTGAAACTTGTTTGTGCAACACTTAGTCGAAATTGCGTTTTGCTAGATCCATATAACCATGGCAGCTTAAACTGCCGAATTAAATTGCCCTGCTCAATAGACATCATCCAACTTTATCATGGCGGCTTAACTAACCTGTACTACTCATGGTGGTTTACATAACCTGACTAATTAGTCATATACCATTAGGCCCCTTTATAAGCCTCCATCTTGAACATGCACTGTAATGTTGACTCCCCGTCTTAAATTTTGAACCGGAAATTTTTACTCTTTGTTAGGTTTGTTTCACAATGCCACCCAAACAACCCACTACATGCAATTGGGTCAAGTCCATCTTCACAGATAGCACGCTTGAGTATTTTGTAAAGACTGTCTATCTGCCAAAGAAGGAAGTTATGTCATATCGTGCCCCTGATCCTACAGAAGAAAAACCTCAGCCCAAACAAGGGTAGGTCATCGTCTTTACTGACCATATGAACCGGGGTTTTTCACCACCCGGCTCAAAGTTCTTGAGAGATGTCCTACACTTTTTTGACCTTCGTCCTCAAGACATCAGACCCAACTCCGTGTCTAACATTTGCAACTTTCAACTGTTTAGTGAGGTATATCTTGGAGAAGAGCCTAACTTGCTACTCTTCCAAGAGCTATTTCATTTGAACCGCCAAAACGAATGTGCCAATGAACCTAGTTTGGATCTTGGCAGGGTCTTAATCCAACGACGGAGAGACGTTATCTTTCCTTATGCAAACCCACCAAGTCACCCCAAAGATTGGAACCAGACATAGTTCTATTGCCAAGACATTTCTCCGGCTGATGAGAACCCTCTGCCCGGCTTCCGTGCTCTGCGTCTCGACTCCAATCATCCACTTCCTGATAAAGTGACAGCCGCCGAACGCCAGACGCTTGCCCCCACCATGGCTAAAATCAAGGCTCTTTTGGGGAATGGGCTAAACGGTATTGACTTGGTCCGGGTTTGGCTTGCCTGGCGGGTTATTCCGTTGAGCGCCACCCCGGTTTGATGTGCACTTATACGAGTGCGAAGAATGACCCTCTACGGCACAGCCCTGATGATTTACCTGAAGATCTCATCAATGATATGACCATGTCGCTCTTGAACGAGAGCCTAGCAGATTGTGGCAAGGTGGGCTTAAGCCCTTTCTACAAATCTAATCTGACTCCAGCAGTAAGTCGCCAAGCTGAATAAATCATCTTCATCATTTAATGATTTATCTGTACTTAAACCTTTGTTGACTGTCACAGGCTGATGATAAATTTTGGAAGGCAAAATATGATCATGAGGCTGCAAAGAGAGCCAGGAAAGCCAAGAGAGCCGCCAGAAAAGAGGAAAGAAGTCTAGCAGTTCTGAACTATTTCAACTGGAAGACTCTTCAGAATCAGAGGTAGCCCTTGAATCTCTTGGCTCATTTTTTAAACACCTTATTGATATTGATTATAATCAGGATGACATAGGAACGAGTCATGGGGTAGATGAAGAGGTAACTATTATTTCCTCCGCCTCAGAGCCTTTGCCAAGGCAAAAAATCCGAAGAGTAACCCAGAAAGTAAGATTTTCACATCCCTTAGCATATCAAGATCCTCAATTTCTTTTGAAGTGATAGATTCATGAGAGCCGGAGGCAGACCCGGACCAGCAAAAATGCCTAACTCTCCTCCGGCTTACCAAATACACCGAAGAAGCGCCGAAACGAGGTCACCTCCGATTTAAATCCCTTTATCCTTTGGCGGGTCTCACTCGTCGACCACTCAACTCTTCGGACACGAATTATCAGGAAACATCACCTTCCTCCGGCGACTCGATTCAGTCCAACATGCCGGCTTTCAAGACCGCTCCTGGGTAACGATGACTGACTTATCTTGTATTAATTTCAATTCTTTGCATTTATACTGATATTTTTGGTTTAATGCAGCAGAAAAGCAAAGCCTAGCAAAAAGGCGAAGAAGAACAAGCCGGCCGAAGAATCAACTGTCCATGAGCCGGAACTTCAGACGGCCATGCCTGATGTCTTCATTCCTGAGCCGCCGCTTGAACCGGTTCAGGATACATCAGCATCGATTGCTGACCCACCTGTGGAGCAAGCCGCCGATGGCTCTAAAAATCCTGAAATCCCTGATCCGGCCAAGGCAGACGACCCTTAAGATGCTGACGTGGAGATCACCAAAACTGGCTATACTGAGCCGGGAGACCTATTGTGCTCGCCAAATGCTCTACCAAGGAGGACCACCTGAGCTACCGCAAGGTCAGATTTGCATTGCTAATTATACTCATATGAGCATTGGGGAAGTTTTTCCTGGCTATCTTAGCCAAGTGAACAGCAGCCGTGACCTCGAAGTTTACATGGTGAAGCAAATGCACCAGAAATTTTAGGTATAATCTCTTCCCTTTACTAAATTATCCTTACTATGCTAGCCCCTAAGTCTATTGCTTATGAAGAATATGTTGTAGACTTAGAATAAACATATAAGCATTAGTAATATCCTTTGATCAAACCTGTAAAAAAATTGGCTTAATCCATAGTCCCCAAGGGTCAGGTTAATAAAAAATGAATGAGCCGGTCCTTCACATGCTTGAGTAGAATATAGTACTTGTGTATATTTAACAGCAGTATGCATTAGCCCCCAAGTGCCAAGTATTGTTGCTTGCAAAGTGCTTGGGACTTACTCTCATGAACCGCCATGTAGATAGAATCTTTTGGTAGACATTAGCCGCCAAGTGCCAATTGTTGTTGCGTGCAAAAGGCTTGGGACTTAATATTGTATGCGAGTACTCATAAGTTTGACCCGGTAATTTGTACAGGCCACCACTAGTCAACTTCAATTTGAATTGTCTGAATTGAAGAGCCGTTTGGAGGCATAAGAAATTGAAACCCAAAGAGCCAACTCCAAGTTTGAATTCAGTGTATCTGAACAAGAGAAATTGAAGGCTGACTTTGAGGTTGAGAAAAAGGCTTGGGCTGATGAAAAGACTGCCTTAACCCAATGAGCTAACAAAGCAGAGGCGGCTCTTGAAGAGGTGACCAATGAATTGTCTGGCTTAAAACGCCATGTGTCCCAAATGGTCACAACAATCTTTGGTAAGTCGCCCTGCAAGTGTCAAATATTTTAATCCCTCTAGTAATTATATGAATTTAACTCAACTAACATTGTTATGCAGGCCCCAGGAGCACAAATCCGAACCATGACATGCTGATAAACTTGAAGGCGGTTTATACCCTTGTGGAACAACTCTACATCGGATCTTAGCGTGCCCTAGCCATAGTGGCCCTGTCAAATGAAGTTCCCACACTCCTGGTGGATGTACTAAGGAAGCTTTCTGTGCTGCCCCAGCGATTCAATGAACTAAGCCGATTGTCTGCAAGAGCCGGAGCCGTGGCCGCTTTAAGCTGGGCCAAAGCTTGGCTACCAGAACTAGACCCGGCCAACATCGCCATTGGTTATCCAAGCGTGAAGGAAGACGACACTTCTTTTGAACAGGAGGACTTTGCCGCTTGTGTAAAAGAAATACGCCATGTGGCTACCCTGATTGCTGATGAGACGAATCTCACCAGGTACCAGCCGGGTTATGATGTGGAGAACCGGAGGATCCCGAAGCCTTATTATAAAGTGACAAGCCTGATTCCACCAATCCGTAAGCATACCTTTGCCCCTGAAGTAGACCCGGCTGGGCTAATTGATGATGAAGCTAAATTTGAAGCTTTGAATGGCATTGACTGGTCATCATCAACCTTCTAGGACAGGGAACAGGTTGAAGAAGTGGAGAGGTTGATCCGGAAGCTTCAGGTCAACAAGATAATTAACCCGTCGGGCGGTTCATATTTATGGCGTGCTGAAAAAACAAGTTAATCATTTGGACTCGGGGATTCGTGTAATAGGGGTAGAAATGACTTTGCTTTGCCGTGCCATCGTGCACGTTTTGATGCCTAACACTGTTAATCCGCCATCTTATATTCACCCCTTTTTATACTTATTATCTGTTTTCTTTATGCATAAGAAAGCCTCTGAACTGTCCTGCACAGAAAAATAGATCACAAGAAACCTTGGCAGCTTACCACAAGGCAGGTCATTAATATCTTGTGTATAACCATTAATATGGAAACAAGAAATCACAGATAAATCTGTTATGAATAATAGCTTTGAAACACAACTATAATATCATACCTGTGATTTTGAACTTATACTGCTGGTTTATGTGACCTCAGCAGTAAGGGTGGTAACCCTATCCTTAGAAGTCACTTACTTCCAAGTGTATGATGTTTGTTATATATTGGCAACTTATCATCCAAAAACCAAGCTGGGTTAAATTTAAACCACCCTTATACTTAGATCTGAACAAAAAAAGTCTCAAGACAAACTCAAAGAATGCTTGCAAAAAAAATTAAGCCACAATAGAAAGAAAAACAAGGCTTCTGATTCGAATACGATCAGTAAATTGTTCCAAGGAGGTTAAGCTAGGATTCAAATACGATCATGTAGCCCCCGGTGGCTTTGGTGTTGCACCGATCAAGAGGGTACCGACATCTATGTTCTCTTTGGTTCGAATACGACCTATGTTTGAACAGGAAGCCCCCAAATGACCTTGAGAGTTTTTTAACGACTCTGATTCGAATATGATCAAAGTCGGACCCAAAAGGGGTTAAGCTATGATTCGAATACGATCAAGAAGCCCCCTAGTGAGTTTGGCAATGTGCCGATCAAGAGGGTACCGACAGCTATGTTCTCTTTGGTTGTAATACAACCTATGTTTGAACAGGAAGCCCCCTAGTGATCATGAGGTTTAACGGCTAGATTCGAATATGATCATGAGCCGGACCAAGAGGGTTAAGCTAGATTCAAACACGATCAACCCCTCCATTGGTTGTTTTGAACTTATAATGATGAAGACATAGGATCATTGAGGATGAAAAGGACAAAGGTCCTGCTTTATTACTTTATCATAATATATACATCATCAAAATATGGTCATCATGAGAGTCGATGGCTCAGTTGTAGTAAGGCCGAAGATGAGCTATATTCCACGGCCGGCGGGTCTCTTCCTCCGACTTATGTGAGTCTTTGTGCTCTCGAACATCGATAAGGTCGTGTAGGAAATATGCCCTAGAGGCAATAAAAAATGATTATTATTATATTTCCTTGTTCATGATAATTGTCTATTGTTCATGCTATAATTGTATTAACCGGAAACGGTGATACATGTGTGAATACATAGACCATAACATGTCCCTAGTGACCCTCTAGTTGACTAGCTCGTTGATCAATAGATGGTCATGGTTTCTTGACTATGGACATTGGATGTCATTGATAACGGGATCACATCATTAGGAGAATGATGTGATGTACAAGACCCAATCCTAAGCATAGCACAAGATCGTGTAGTTCATTTGCTAAAGCTTTTCTAATGTCAAGTATCAGTTCCTTAGACCATGAGATTGTGTAACTCCCGGATACCATAGGAGTGCTTTCGGTGTACCAAACGTCACAACGTAACTGGGTGACTATAAAGGTGCAATACAGGTATCTCCGAAAGTGTCTGTTGGGTTGGCACGAATCGAAACTGGAATTTGTCACTTCGTGTGATGGAGAGATATCTCTGGGCCCACTCGGTAATGCATCATCAAAATGAGCTCAATGTGACTAAGTGGTTAGTCACGGGATCATGCATTATCTAACGAGTAAAGTGACTTGCCGGTAACGAGATTGAACGAGGTATTAGGATACCGATGATCGAATCTCGGGCAAGTAACGTACCGAGACAAAGGGAACTGCATACGGGATTACTTGAATCCTCGACATTATGGTTCATCCAATGAGATCATCGTGGAACATGTGGGAGCCAACATGGGTATCCAGATCCCGCTGTTGGTTATTGGCCGGATAGCTGTCTCGGTCATGTCTGCTTGATTCCTGAACCCGTAGGGTCCACACACTTAAGGTTCGATAATGCTAGGGTTATTAGTAAGACTTGTATGTGATTACCGAGTGTTGTTCGGAGTCCCGGATGAGATCCCGGACGTCACGGGGAGTTCCGGAATGGTCCGGAGGTGAAGATTTATATATGGGAAATTGTCATACGGCCACGAAGGGGTTTCGGGGGTCCACCGGGAGGGGCCACCTCTCTCGGAGGGCCTCATGGGCCGTAGAGGGAAGGGAACCAGCCCTTGGAGGGCTGGGCGCATCCCCCCCCTTGGGCCCATGCACCTAGGGTTGGGGGGGAAACCCTAAAGTGGGTGCCCCCCTTGCTTGGGGGGCAAGCCCCCTCCCCTTGGTCACCGCCCCCCCTCTATATCTCATCTAGAGGGGGCCGGGCCCCTTCCTCCTTCTCCTATAAATAGAGGGGCGAGGGAAGGGCTGCAGCAACACACCTAAGGCGCAGCCCCTCCCCTCCCCAACACCTCTCCTCCTCCGTAAGAGCTTGGTCAAGCCCTGCCGGAGTACTGCTACTCCATCACCACCAAGCCATCGTGCTCCTGTTGGAGCCCCTCTTCCTCAACATCTCCCTCCTCCTTGCTGGATCAAGGCGCGGGAGACGTCACCGGGTTGCACGTGTGTTGAACGCGGAGGTGCCATTGTTCGGCGCTAAGATCGGAATACGCCGCGATCTGAATTGCTTGGAGTACGACTCCCTCATCCGCGTTCTTGTAATGCTTCCGTCTCGCGGTCTTCAAGGGTATGAAGATGCACTCCCATCTCTCTCGTTGCTAGTTACTCCATAGATTGATCTTGGTGATGTGTAGAAAAAATTTATTTTGTGCAACGATCCCCAACAGTGGCATCATTATCTAGGTCTACGTGTAGTTTCTATGCACGAGTAGAACACAAGTTTGTTGTGGGCATTGATTTTGTCAATTTACTTGCCACTACTAGTCTTATCTTGTTTCGGCGGCATCGTGGGATGAAGCGGCCCGAACCGACCTTACACGTACGCTTACGTGAGACAGGTTCCACCGACTGACATGCACTAGTTGCATAAGGTGGCTAGCGGGTGTCTGTCTCTCCCACCTTAGTCAAATCGGATTCGATGAAAAGGGTCCTTATGAAGGGTAAATAGAAATTGGCATATCACATTGTGGTTTTGGCGTAGGTAAGAAACGTTCTTGCTAGAACCCTATTGCAGCCATGTAAAAACATGCAACAACAATTAGAGGACGTCTAACTTGTTTTTGCAGCATATGCCTTGTTATGTGATATGTCCAAAAAGGATGTGATGAAAGAAATATATGTGATGTATGAGATTGATCATGTTCTTGTAATAGGAATCACGACTTGCATGTCAATGACAAGGTTGTCAGAATCGTGATTTCGAATCGGATCGGAGCTCCAATGGTAGGATCGCAAATCGTAGAATCTTCACTATCAGGATCGTAGAAACATAGATTCTATGAAGTAAAATCATAGAATCATAGGGGTTGGTTTGGATCGTAAAGTCGTAGAATCGTATAACAGAATCGCGATTCTGACAACCATGAGTATGACAACCGGCAGGAGCCATAGGAGTTGTCTTTATTTATTGTATGACCTGCGTGTCACTGAATAACGCCATGTAATTACTTTACTTCATTGCTAAACCGTTAGCCATAGTAGTAGAAGTAATAGTTGGCGAGAAAACTTCATGGAGACACGATGATGGAGATCATGGTGTCACGCCGGTGACGATGATGGTCATGGCGCCCCGAAGATGGAGATCAAAAGGAGCAAAATGATATTGGCCATATCATGTCACTATTTGATTGCATGTGATGTTTATCATGTTTTTGCATCTTATTTGCTCAGAACAACGAGAGTAAGTAAGATGATCCCTCATAATAATTTCAAGAAAGTGTTTCCCCTAATTGTGCGCTGTTGCGAAAGTTTGTTGTTTCGAAGCACCATGTGATGATCGGGTGTGATAGATTCTAACGTTCACATACAACGGGTGTAAGCCAGATTTACACATGCAAAACACTTAGGTTGACTTGACGAGCCTAGCATGTACATACATGGACTCGGAACACAAGAGACAGAAAGGTCGAACATGAGTTGTATAGAAGATACGATCAACATGAAGATGTTCACCGATGATGACTAGTCCGTCTCACGTGATGATCGGACACGGCCTAGTTGACTCGGATCATGTATCACTTAGATGACTAGAGGGATGTCTATCTGAGTGGGAGTTCATTAAATAATTTGATTAGATGAACTAAATTATCATGAACTTAGTCTAAAACTTTTGCAAAATGTCTTGTATATCAAATGGCCCACGCTCTTGTCAACCTCAACTTCAACTCATTCCTAGAGAAAAACAAGCTGAAAGACGATGGTAGCAACTATACGGACTGGGTCTAGAACTTGAGGATCATCCTCATAGCTGCCAAGAAAGCATATGTCCTAGAAGCACCGCTAGGTGAACCACCCGTCCCAGCGAACCAAGACGTTATGAACGCTTGGCAATCGCGTGTTTATGATTACTCCCTCGTTCAGTGCGGCATGCTTTACAACTTAGAACTGGGGCTCCAAAAGTGTTTTGAGCAACACGGAGCATATGAGATGTTCCAGGAGCTGAAAATGGTTTTCCAAGCTCATGCCCGGGTCGAGAGATATGAAGTCTCCAACAAGTTCTACAGTTGTAAGCTGGAGGAAAATAGTTCTATCAGTGAGCACATACTCAAAATGTCTGGGTTGCACAACTGCTCGTCCCAGCTGGACATTAACCTCCCGGATGAGGCGGTCAATGATAGAATCCTTCAGTCACTCCCACCTAGCTACAAGAGCTTTGTGATGAACTACAATATGCAGGGGATGGTGAAAACTATTCCTGAGGTATTTTCAATGCTGAAATCAGCGGAGGTAGAAATCAAAAAGGAACATCAAGTGTTGATGGTCAATAAAACCACTAGTTTCAAGAAAGGCAAGGGTAAGAAAAACTTCAAGAAGGACGGGAAGGGAGTTGCCGTGCTCGGTAAGCCAGTTGCTGGGAAGAAGCCAAAGCACGGACCCAAACCTGAGACTGAGTGCTTTTATTGCAAGGGGAACGGTCACTGGAAGCGGAACTGCCCCAAGTACTTAGCGGATAAGAAGGCCGGCAACACCAAAGGTATATGTGATATACATGTTATTGATGTGTACCTTACCAGTACTCGTAGTAGCTCCTGGGTATTTGATACCGGTGCGGTTGCTCATATTTGTAACTCAAAACAGGAGCTGCGGAATAAGCGGAGACTGGCGAATGACGAGGTGACGATGCGCGTCGGGAATGGTTCCACGGTCGATGTGATCGCCGTCGGCACGCTACCTCCACATTTACCTACGGGATTAGTTTTAAACCTCAATAATTTTTATTTAGTGCCAGCTTTGAGCATGAACATTGTATCTGGATCTCGTTTAATACGAGATGGCTACTCATTTAAATCCGAGAATAATGGTTGTTCTATTTATCTGAGAGATATGTTTTATGGTCATGCCCCGCTGGTCAATGGTTTATTCTTAATGAATCTCAAACATGATGTTACACATATTCATAGTGTGAATACCAAAAGATGTAAGATCGATAATGATAGTCCCACATATCTGTGGCATTGCCGCCTTGGTCACATTGGTGTCAAACACATGAAGAAGCTCCATTCGGATGGACTTTTGGAGTCTCTTGATTTCGAATCATTTGACACGTGCGAACCATGCCTCATGGGCAAAATGACCAAGACTCCGTTCTCCGGAACAATGGAGCGAGCAACCAACTTATTGGAAATTATACATACTAATGTGTGCGGTCCAATGAGCGTTGAGGCTCGCGGTGGCTATCGTTATGTTCTCACCCTCACTGATGACTTAAATAGATATGGGTATGTCTACTTAATGAAACACAAGTCTGAGACCTTTGAAAAGTTCAAGAGAATCAACGTGACAGAAAAATAAAGTTCTTACGATCAGATCGTGGGGGAGAATATTTAAGTCACGAGTTTGGTACACACTTAAGGAAATGTGGAATTGTTTCACAACTCATGCCGCCTGGAACACCTCAGCGTAACGGTGTGTCCGAACGTCGTAATCGCACTCTATTGGATATGGTGCTGTCTATGATGTCTCTTACCGACTTACCGCTATCATTTTGGGGATACGCTTTAGAGACAGCTACATTCACTTTAAATAGGGCACCGTCTAAATCCATTGAGACAACACCGTACGAATTATGGTTTGGAAAGAAACCTAAGCTGTCGTTTCTAAAAGTTTGGGGATGTGATGCTTATGTCAAGAAACTTCAACCTGAAAAGCTCAAACCCAAGTCGGAAAAATGCGTCTTCATAGGATACCCTAAGGAAACCATTGGGTATACCTTCTACCTCAGATCCGAAGGCAAGATTTTCGTTGCCAAGAACGGGTCCTTTCTGGAGAAAGAGTTTCTCTCGAAAGAAGTAAGTGGGAGGAAAGTGAAACTTGATGAAGTACTACCTCTTGAACCGGTAGGTAGCACAGCTCAGGAAGATGTTCCTGTGGTGCCTGCTCCGACTGGAGAGGAAGTTAATGATGATGATCAAGGTACTTCAGATCAAGTTACTATGAACTTCGTAGGTCCACAAGGACACGTTCCACACCAGAATGGTATGGCAACCCTGTCCTGGAAATCATGTTGTTAGACAACGGTGAACCTTCAAACTATGAAGAAGCGATGGCGGGCCTAGATTCCAACAAATGGCTTGAAGCCATGCAATCCGAGATGGGTTCCATGTATGAAAAAAAAGTATGGACTTTGACAGACTTGCCCGATGTTCGGCGAGCGATAGAAAACAAATGGATCTTTAAGAAGAAGATGGACACGGATGGTAATGTCACCATCTATAAAGCTCGACTTGTCGCTAAGGGTTATCGACAAGTTCAAGGGGTTGACTACGACGAGACTTTCTCTCCCGTACCGAAGCTGAAGTCTATCCGAATTATGTTAGCAATTGTCGCATACTATGATTATGATATATGGCAAATGGACGTCAAAACGGCATTCCTTAACGGCTATCTTAAGGAAGAATTGTATATGATGCAGCCGGAAGGTTTTGTCGATCCTAAGAATGCTAACAAGGTATGCAAGCTCCAGTGATCCATCTATGGGCTGGTGCAAGCATCTCGGAGTTGGAACATTCGCTTTGACGAGATGATCAAAGCGTTTGGGTTTATGCAGACTTATGGAGAAGCCTGCGTGTACAAGAAAGTGAGTGGGACCTCTGTAGCATTTCTCATATTATATGTGGATGACATACTTTTGATGGGAAATGATATAGAACTTTTCGACAGCATAAAGTCCTACTTGAATAAGTGTTTTTCAGTGAAGGACCTTGGAGAAGCTGCTTATATATCAGGCATCAAGATCTATAGAGATAGATCGAGACGCCTCATAGGTCTTTCACAAAGCACATACCTTGACAAGATATTGAAGAAGTTCAATATGGATTAGTCCAAGAAGGGGTTCTTCCCTGTGTTGCAAGGTGTGAAATTGAGCTCGGCCCAATCCCCGACCACGACAGAAGATAAAGAAAAGATGAGTTTCATCCCCTATGCCTCGGCCATTGGGTCTATTATGTATGCCATGCTGTGTACCACACCTGATGTAAACCTTGTCGTAAGTTTGGTAGCAAGATACCAAAGTAATCCCGGCATGGAACACTGGACAGCGGTCAAGAATATCCTGAAGTACCTGAAAAGGACTAAGGATATGTTTCTCATTTATGGAGATGACGAAGAGCTTGTCGTAAAGGGTTATGTCGATGCTAGCTTCGACACAGATCTGAGTGAATCCAAGTCACAAACCGGATACGTGTATATTTTGAATGGTGGGGCGGTAAGCTGGTGTAGCAGCAAGCAAAGCATCGTGGTGGGATCTACATGTGAAGCGGAGTACATGGCAGCCTCGGAGGCAGCACATGAAGCAATCTGGATGAAGGAGTTCATCACCGACCTAGGAGTTATTCCCAATGCGTCGGGGCCGATCACTCTCTTCTGTGACAACACTGGAGCTATTGCCTTTGCCAAGGAGCCCAGGTTTCACAAGAAGATCAGGCACATCAAGCGTCGCTTCAACTCCATTTGTGAAAATGTTCAAGATGGAGAGATAGATATTTGCAAAGTGCATACGGATCTGAATGTCGCAGGTCCGTTGACTAAACCTCTTCCACGAGCAAAACAGGATCGACACCAGAACTCTATGGATGTTTGATTCATCATAGTGTAACTAGATTATTGACTCTAGTGCAAGTGGGAGACTGTTGGAAATATGCCCTAGAGGCAATAATAAAATGATTATTGTTATATTTCCTTGTTCATGATAATTGTCTATTGTTCATGCTATAATTGTATTAACCGAAAACCATGATACATGTGTGAATACATAGACCATAACATGTCCCTAGTGAGCCTCTAGTTGACTAGGTCATTGATCAACAGATGGTCATGGTTTCCTGACTATGGACATTGGATATCATTGATAACGGGATCACATCATTAGGAGAATGATGTGATGGACAAGACCCAATCCTAAGCATAGCACAAGATCGTGTAGTTCGTTTGCTAAAGCTTTTCTAATGTCAAGTATTAGTTCCTTAGACCATGAGATTGTGTAACTCCCGGATACCGTAGGAGTGCTTTCGGTGTACCAAATGTCACAACGTAACTGGGTGACTATAAAGGTGTACTGCAGGTATCTCCGAAAGTGTCTGTTGGGTTGGCACGAATCGAGACTGGAATTTGTCACTCCGTATGACAGAGAGGTATCTCTGGGCCCACTCGGTAATGCATCATCAAAATGAGCTCAATGTGACTAAGTGGTTAGTCACGGGATCATGCATTATCTACCGAGTAAAATGACTTGCCGGTAACGAGATTGAACGAGGTATTAGGATACCGACGATCGAATCTCGGGCAAGTAACATACCGAGACAAAGGGAACTGCATACGAGATTACTTGAATCCTCGACATCGTGGTTCATCCGATGAGATCATCGTGGAACATGTGGCAGCCAACATGGGTATCCAGATCCCGCGTTTGGTTATTGGCCGGAGAGCTGTCTCGATCATGTTTGCTTGATTCCCAAACCCGTAGGGTCTACACACTTAAGGTTCGATGACGCTAGGGTTATTAGGAAGACTTGTATGTGATTACCGAATGATGTTCGGAGTCCTGGATGAGATCCCGGACGTCACGAGGAGTTCCGCAATGGTCCGAAAGTGAAGATTTATATATAGGAAGTTGTCATATGGCCACCGAAGAGGTTCCAGGGGTCCACCGGGAGGAGCCACCTCTCTCAGAGGGCCTCATGGGCCATAGAGGGAAGGGAAACAGCCTTTGGAGGGCTGGGCGCATCCCTCCCTTGGGACCATGCGCCTAGGGTTGGGGGGAACCCTAAAGGGGGCGCCCCCTTGCTTGGGGGGCAAGCCCCCTCCCCTTGCCCCCCCCCTCTAGATCTCATCTAGAGGGGGTCGGCCCCCTTCCTCCTTCTCCTATAAATAGAGGGGCGAGGGGAGGGCTGCAGCAACACACATAAGGCGCAGCCCCTCCCCTCCCCAACACATTTCCTCCTCCGTAAGAGCTTGGCGAAGCCCTGCCGGAGTACTGCCACTCCATCACCACCACGCCGTCGTGATGCTGTTGGAGCCCCTCTTCCTCAACCTCTCCCTCCTTCTTGTTGGATCAAGGCGCAGGAGACGTCACCGGGTTGCACGTGTGTTGAACGCGGAGGTGCCGTTGTTTGGCGCTAAGATCGGAATCCACCGTGATCTGAATCACTTCAAGTACGACTCCCTCATCCGCGTTCTTGTAACGCTTCCGTCTCGCGGTTTTCAAGGGTATGAAGATGCGCTCCCCTCTCTCTCATTGCTAGTTACTCCATAGATTGATCTTGGTGATGCATAGAAATTTTTTATTTTCTGCAACGATCCCCAACAGGTCGTATGACTAATTGTTCAGGTTCTTGCTGACCACAAAGGGCCCTTCCGGAGGTGGGGATAACTTGTGTGCATCAGTTTGATCCTGGATGAGCCGAAGCACCAAGTCACCTTCTTGAAAGGTTCTGGTCTTAACCCGATGGCTGTGATATCGGCGCAGGTCCTGTTGGTAAATCGCCGAGCGGGCTGCTGCAAAATCACGCTTTTCATCTAGCAGGTCAAGTGCATCCTGTCGGGCTTGCTCATTATCAGCCTCCACGTAAGCCGCCACACGGGGCGAGTCATGATGGATGTCACTAGGTAGAACTGCCTCTGCTCCGTAGACCATGAAAAAAGGCATGTAACCCATAGACCTATTGGGGTAGTATTGATGCTCCATATCACAGAAGGTAACTCCTCCACCCAACAACCCGACGTCTGCTACAAAGGAACCATAAGTCGGGGTTTGATGCCCTTCAAGATTTCCTAATTGGCTCTTTCAGCTTGACCATTGGATTGAGGGTGAGCTACCGATGAAACATCAAGTCGGATATGCTCACGTTGACAAAACTCCTCCATGGCGCCTTTGGACAGATTAGTACCATTATCAGTTATAATGCTGTGCGGAAAGCCGAAACGAAAGATCACCTTTTTCATGAATTGAACTGCCGTGGCCGCATCACACTTACTAACTAGCTCTGCCTCAAGCCACTTTGTGAATTTGTCAACTGCCACCAAGAGGTGGGTATTTTTATCTTTGGACCTTTTGAAAGTCCCAACCATGTCAAGTCCCCAGACTACAAACGGCCAAGTAATTGGGATCATTCTCAGCTCTTGAGCCAGTACGTGAGATCTTCGTGAGAATTTCTGACAACCATCGCATTTACTGACCAGATCCTCTGCATCAGCGTGAGCCGTCAGCCAGTAAAATCCATGACGAAAAGCTTTAGCCACCAATGACTTTAACCCAGCGTGATGGCCACAATCTCCTTCATGAATCTCACAAATAATTTCTTGACCTTCCTCAGGAGAGACACAACGTTGAAATGCCCCAGTGACACTGAGATGATGCAACTCTCCATTGGCAATTGTCATTGACTTAGACCACCGGGTTATCTGCCTGGCCAAGGTTTCATCCTCAGGCAACTCACCCCGGGTCATGTAAGCCAAATATGGCACGTCCAATCTGGGATGACGTGCAGAGCCGCCACCAATTGCGCTTCCGGGTCAGGAACAGCCAAGTCTTCCTCTGTAGGCACCTTGACAGAAGGGTTATGCAGAATATCCAAGAAGGTATTGGGTGGCACCGGCTTACGCTGAGACCCTAGCTGGCTTAAAGCATCAGCCGCCTCATTCTTTCTGCGATCAATGTGCTTGACCTGGTAACCCTTGAAGTGTCCCGCAATAGCATCAACTTCATGGCAATAAGCCTCCATGAGGGGATCCTTGGAATCCCACTTGCCTGAAACTTGTTGAGCCACCAGATCTGAGTCGCCAAAGCATCTTACCCGGCTTAAGCTCATCTCCTTAGCCATCCGAAGACCATGGAGCAAGGCTTCATATTCAGCTGCATTGTTAGTACAAGGGAACATCAACCTTAGCACATAACAGAATTTATCACCTCGAGGGGAAGCTAAAACAACTCCAGCCCCCGAGCCCTCCAAATTCCTGGACCCATCGAAGTGAATATTCCAATATGTGTTGTCCGGCTTTTCTTCAGGCATCTGCAGCTCCGTCCAATCATTGATGAAGTCCACCAATGCTTGAGACTTGATGGCAGTGCGTGGTACATACTTTAGACCATGAGGCCCAAGTTCAATGGCCCACTTAGCGACTCCTCCTATGGCTTCTCTGTTTTGAATGATATCTCCTAAAGGAGTAGAACTGACCACAGTGATGGGATGACCCAGGAAATATTGCTTAAGCTTCTGGCTTGCCATGAACACCCCATAAATGAGCTTCTACCGATGCGGATACCTTTGCTTGGACTCAATAAGCACCTCACTGATGTAGTAAACTAGCCGGTTAACCGGATGTTCTTTGCCAGCCTCCTTGTGCTCCACCACAATGGCCACATTGACAGCACGTGTGTTAGCAGCCACGTATAACAATAGCGACTCCTTATCAATGGGGGCAGCAAGCACTAGCGCCTCAGCTAGCTGTCTCTTCAAATCTTCAAAGGCATCGTTAGCAGCGTCACTCTAGACAAAGTCGTCTGTCTTCTTCATCATCTGATACAACGGTATGGCCTTCTCATCTAACCGTCTTATGAACTGGCTTAAAGCAGCAATACGACCCGCCAGTCGCTGAACATCATTGATACATGCCGGTTTAGCCAAATAGGTAATTGCCTTGATCTTCTCCGGGTTAGCCTCAATGCCTCCATTCGAAACCAGAAAACCCAAAAGCTTTCCTGCAGGCACACCAAAAACACACTTGGCCGGGTTAAGCAACATCTTGTAGACCCGGAGATTATCAAAGGTTTCCTTCAGGTCCTCTATCAAGGTCTCCTTCTCTCTGGATTTCACCACAATGTTGTCCACATAAGCATAAACATTGCGCCCAATCTGATTGTGAAGACAGTTCTGCACAAATCGCTGATAAGTCACCTGGGCGCTCTTAAGCCCAAAAGGCATAGACACATAGCAGAAGGATCCAAACGGAGTAATAAAACCCGTCTTCTCCTCGTCCTTAACTATCATCTTGATCTGATGATATCCAGAATAAGCATCCAAAAAACTCAAACACTCACAACTTACCGTAGCATCGATGATTTGCTCGATACGGGGGAGAGAAAAAGGATCAGCTGGACAAGCATTGTTTAAGTCTGTGTAATCCACATACATACGCCAGGTGCCATTTTTCTTAAGCACGAGCACCGGGTTAGCCAACCATTCTGGATGAAAGACTTCAATAATGAACCCAGCCACCAAGAGCCGGGCCACTTCCTCACCAATGGCCTTACACCTCTCCTCATTGAACCGTCGAAGAAACTGCTTGACCGGCTTAAATTTTGGATCAATATTGAGAGTGTGCTCAGCGAGTTCTCTCGGTACACCCGGCATATCAGAAGGTTTCCATGCAAAGATGTCCCGGTTCTCACAGATGAACTCCTTCGATGAAAACCGCCGCTGCCTGAGCCGCCACCTAGCCCATTATTGTTGTCGAACATGTTGGAATGCTTGAAAGCCTTCATGGTCATACAATCCTTCCATAGGTGAGTGGCCGGCTTCTGCTGAGTTCCATGCCTTGGACAGGGCTCATTCAGCAACTGCTCAAGAGTGGGACCTGACCCGCTGGACCGAGGAGGTGGCCTCCCCTTACGATGTTGATTGTTGCCTTGCGCATTGGTGTTAGCCACAAACTCCAAGCTACCATCAGCCTTACGTTTGTTATTGCCTCCTTGATTCACCGGTTTATGCTGCGGACCCTTGGCGTTGCCATTCTTCTTTCCCTTCCCTGCCTTCTCATCGTCAGACTCGGGATCCTTCATTCTATCAGACTCGGCGTATTTAACTAGAGCCGCCATCAGCTGACCCATGTCATTACAATCGCGCTTGAGCCGCCCCAGCTTCTGTTTCAGAGGCATAAAACGGCAATTTTTCTCCAACATTAAGACTGCAGAGCAGACATCCATCTTATCAGATGAATGTATTACAGCCTTGACCCGGCGCACCCAATGGGTCGTGGATTCACCCTCCTCTTGCTTGCAGTTAGTTAAGTCCACAATTGACATGGGCTATTTGCATGTATCCTTGAAGTTCAGAATAAACCGGGCTTTTAACTCTGCCCATGAGCCAATGGAATTAGGCGGCAGCCCCTTCAACCAAGTGTGGGCCGTCCTGTCCAACATCATGGTGAAGTACTTGGCCATTGCAGCGTCACTGACCTCGAGCAGTTCCATGGCCATCTCATAGCTTTCAATCTATGCCCTCGGCTGTAAGTCGGCCGTATAATTAGGCACCTTTCAAGGCCCTTTGTAATCCTAGGGCAAATGCGCATTGCATAGAGCCGGCACCAGACAAGGGACACCTCCAGTCCTAGTGGTCACACGTGCCGCAATAGAAGTTGTCAGGTAAACCGGAAATGACTGGTAGGTCGCCTGCTCAGCTGCCTGCTCAGCCGCCCATGCAGCCTCTTGACGTATCCTGCCCTAATCGACGAAGTTAGGAACTCCATCACGCGCCGGGTCATGCCCGCGCGGCTGGTCATGGCGCCGGTCGTTGCTGGAAACCGCCGCTGAATCCATGTGTCTGCTGTAACTCGGGCTCCGTCTTGGGCGAGGGATCAAGTGAATCTTATCTCGACTATAGGAATACGCCTCCTGCTGCGCCAAAGCCGTCTAAAGAAGTTCTCTGACCCTCCTTGTTTCGACCACCATCGGTGAGTCACCATCCGCTGGGAGAGCCTCTAGTCGTGCTGCCGCCGTGATCATGTTCTCCAACGGGTTAGAATAATGATCCGGTGGGCGCCAACTGTCGTGGAATTGTCACGTCAGATGTCCTCGTGGAAGGACTTAGTCGTGGAGCCATCACAACTAGGAAGCTTAAAGGGGTTAATCGGGACAAAGGGCATGAGGTTTATACTGGTTCGGCCCCTTGCGGTGAAGGTAAAAGCTTACGATCCAGTTTTGAGTGGGATTGCTTATGTCTCGATTACCAGGGAGTGAATTCGCTTGAGCTAGCTCTTGATCTGATGTTACTTGTCCTGAACCGCCGCCGGGTCATCCCTTTATATACAGAGGTCGATGCCCAGCGGCTCTCAGAGTCCCGACCGGCTCATAAACAGTGTCTGGCTCAGTCTCTCTCTACTCTTGCCTTACAATACAAGCTACGTACATAGGGAGGTTTATCTCTACGGGCCTTAAGTCGCCTTTGGGCTTGGGCCCTTAACTGAACTGCCATCTTCAAGTGTCGTTCTGCGCTTTATATCTTGACTCGCCATAGGTGTAACCCGGCCCCTCCTAGCGGGTCGTACCTAATAGTTATATCCCCAACAGTGTGCACTTTGATCCAACTGATGCCCAATTACAAAGATCTCAAGCCCACTAAAGTCATCGGTAGAATTGTTGCTCATGAGATGTCACTCAAGGATAAGGAAGAGTTTAACAACAAGTTTAGTGGTGCTTACAAAGCTTCATGTGATGCTCCTACAACATCAAGTGAGAAGCAAGTCTTCAATGAAATCCTAATGGTGAAGAACTTCAACAAGTTGTACAAGAGTAGAAGCAAATAAAGAAGTTCCAAGTAAAGGTCCTACGGTGACAAAAGATCTTCTAGTCGTGATCACAATTGCTACAATTGTGGAAGACCCGGACTCTACTCTAGTGAGTGTACGGCTCCCTACAAAAGAAGAGAAGACTCACCTAAAAGGAGAAGCAAAAGAGAAGAATCACCACCAAGAGAGAGGAGGAGTAGAGATGATCGTTATGAATGAAGACCCTCTCGAAGAAGCAAGGATTCAGAAAGGAAGGACAAGTCATCAAAGAGCTACACAAGACAAAGACATGAAGCTCATGTTGGTGAATGGGTATCCGGCTCCGACTTCGACAACTACGCTGAGAGAAGCTATCATTCCAACTCCAAATATACTCAAGATGAAGGTGTTGTCGGTCTTGCACTTGTGCCATCCAACTCCTACGACATATTTGATTCACCAAATGAAGGGATTGGAAGATGCTTCATGGCTAAAGGCCCCAAGGCATCACACCCCAAGTATGTTGATTTCAATAGTGATGAAGATGATTTGCTAGGTGATGATGATTTACTTGTTGACAACTCTAGTGATGAAAACTATGATGAAATTGTTGTTAATCATGCTAATCAAGATAAAATGAATGATGATGATAATAAGGAGATTGGGTGTCTAACTAAAGAACTAAACACTCTTAAGTTAGCTCATGAAACTATCTTAGAGGATCATCGAGTGCTTTTAAAGACTCATGAGAAGCTACACTTTGAAAGTCTTAATCTAGAGCAAGAGCATGTGTCCTTCTTAAAAACAATCAATGATGATCTTTGTAAGAAAAGTTCTTCTTACATTGCCAAGCGTTTACTCTTGTCAACTTACATGCCACAAGTAAAATCTAGCAACAAGAGGAAGAACAAATCTTCTTGTAATAGTAACAATTATCATTTTAAATCCAATATTGTTGCGTCTAGTAGTTCTCTTGATTCCAATAATGATTCTCTTAGCCAAGTTACACTTGAGCAAAAAATATCTTATTGAAGGGAATTATAGAGAAAGGTGTTTACAAGAGCCTTGCCGGAAGTAAGAAAATTGAGGAAATTGTACGCAAGCAAGGAAGGCACAGGAAGAATCAAGGTGTTGGTTTTTAGCGCAAGTTCAATACCAATGGAGTTGAGTGGGAAGAAGATCAATACCCCAAGACGAAGTTTGTTCCTCAACAAGAGAAGTATGATCCCATTTCTTTCAAAGGAACACAAGCTTTAGATGATCTTCCACCACAAGACCACAAGCTAAAAGGCAAGGACAAGCTTCAAGAGGAGATTGATGCATTTGAAGAAGCTCCTAGGGCCTTGGTCAAGTGGGTTACCAAGACTACATCAAGTTCTACTTTGTCAAGTATGACTACAACTCCAAGGATTCCCATCAAGGTCATGTGGATCCCGAAGAAGAAGAACTAGAGAGTTCCTGAGGGTGACTACACCAATAAACTTCACTCATATCCATTTGGCAAGGACAAGTGCAATCAACTTCCCAATCTTGCACTATTTCAAGGAGTCGCAAACCCTCTTGTTGGTAAGACAAGGGACATGGTAACCTAATGCTTTCATGGACAACATCATGTGTGAATTCCACCCTATGTCTATGGATATCCTTGTGAGTTCCTTGTGGGACTAACCCATGTAGGTATTGAAAGTGCAACTCAATCCAATGGATTGCTTCAAATGATCTACATTAACATTGAACATCTACATCTTCAACGCCTACATGAATTCATCATCGACAAAACCCAAGGTTAGTTCATCCCTCTTAGGGGGGATATCACATTAAAAGAATCTTGTTAATCCATGACGGATTCAGTCTGTCATAGAATAGTGCAAAACCGTCAAGGAGGGAGCTCCATGACAGATTTACAATCTGTCATGTATATTGTGTCATAATTTGACAAGTGCACCACCATGAAAGATCTGGGCCGTCATCGATCAGTCCCAGGCCCGCCACAGGCCCCCATGACAGACTAGTCCGTCATGGATTTACATAACTGTACCAGCATATGGACCTCATATGGCATCTACGTGGCACCGGTGTAGATCTGACATGGCATACTACCTAATTATTTGTCCTGTCGGGCCCATTGGCCCATTTTTAGCATGGTGGTTTAGTGATTTATTTTAATAAGGCACATGGTATTCATCCAACCAGCTACATCACAACCAATAACACATAATTAATCAAGCATTCACAACACAACAAATTTTCATTGAACAGGCCCATAATTTGGACCATTTCATACATTTCTATTCAATTATTTCACCGACTAAAGGCCTTTTAAAATGTGCCCAAGAACACATCATACATCAGTTCACAAGCTCTCAGTAACCAGATTACATCAACAAATATAGAATTTGTACACACAATCTTAATCACTAACTTCACCTCTACAACCCAAACTTCCTTTGCAGCTCTCACCACCAAAGAAACCTGTACACCAAATTGCTTCGGTTACAAAATGCAAGTTGATTACAACAACAATAGTATTTATATCATCAGAGGAACCGCTGGAGATGTGTCAGCGAGGGACGCGATGCCACAGCCGAAACCCTAGCCATGGGCTATGAGTAGTGGACGAGCGCTGGAGGTAGTGAAAGGCGTATCCAGCTGTACTGGAGGACGGATGGGTCGGAGAAGAGCTTGTCAGCATGCTGCGTGGTGTAGGACATCACCAGAATCGGCGGGCATTGCTGGCGGCGCGAGGGATTGCAGGAGGGAGAGAGATATGGGCCATGAGAGGGGTAGATGGATGGGGCTTGTGGTGGCTCTAGCAGTCGCCGGAGCTGCAAGGTGAGAGGAGGGGAGGGCGGTGGAGAGCCATGGGAGTAGAGAGGCGGCGAGGTGGGGTGATGTTTGGGAGATGATGGGGAATGGTAGGGGGCTGCGAAGGAGGGGGATGGGCCAAAGAGGAACAATTAACCGGGCTTTAGCGGGCTTCAGCAGACTTGCGGAATTGTACCATCCCATCCATGACAGTTTCTGAAAATGTCATCAGAAATCCGTCATGGATTAACAGGTTTCTTGTAGTGATCTAGAGGGAGATATGCTCTAAGAATTGAGCTAAAGCAACTCTAATGGTGTGAACACAATAATGATTTATGTAAAAGTGGTAACCCCGCTTGTGCTAAAACGATGAGTATGACCTACGATCAAATGTTCTCATTTTACTCCTCGGTCAATATACTCATATATAGATGACCTAGTCATCATCAATTGCTTGATAGATGCTAGAGTGTTTGTGCATGCTTTGTCACATATTTTATTTGCTATCTTATTGTGTGAGCATGTTGGTTGCATATTTTTTCCCATTCGAGGACAGAGGACATCCATTTGTTGCTTTGTTTGTTTGATCTTTTCTTTTAGCCAAATGGATCGACAAGAATGCCTAAGAACTCCCTCTAGCTATCTATAATTTTCTCATCTCAAACTCTATTCATGCTACATCACAAAGTTTGGAAAAGTTGAATTTGTACCCTCCGAGTGAGGAGCACTCAGAGTCACCGATCCATCAAGGGCTTAATTTACAAAACTTCTTAGTGCATTTTGGTCTGACTGATCCATCCCACTCGGTCATACCGAGTTCATTAAGTCGATCTAGGTTTTAATCTCGATGCAACCGATTTGAACCCTTCGGTCACACCGCAGCAACCGCTTGCGATTCTGCATCTTGGTGCCACCGAGTCGTTCCACTCGGTCACACCGACAGAGTCTGGATATATATACACACGGGCTGAAAATTTGGAAATTCCTCCCAACGCTTCGCCCGCGCCTATCCAGCTCTGCCAACTCGAGGTCTCCAGATCGTCTCCTCATCATCCGCGACCTCCTGTTGCTGGTTTTCGCCACCGTCAACGGGAATCTTCACCGCCGTTGTCGCCATAGCAAGTTCATCGCCAAACTAGGGTATGAACCGACCCTTTGTGCTTTCCCCCACTCTGATTCCTAGAACAAAGATCAATGCCCATATTCTTGCCAGGATTGAGACAACTCTAACCACTGCAAAATTCCGTTAGATTAGATTTGATGCAAAAATTTAGGTTTAGGTTTCCACTGAACTCATCTTGGACCGACCGATATTAGGATTTTGGTCTCACCGATTTGGCTCAAGCCATAGCACAAGTATTTTTTCGGTCTGACCAAAACATACTAATCGGTGTGACCAAGTTCATTTCTTTGTGAAACCCTAGCAACTCGGAGTCACCGAACTGCATCTCGGACTGACCGATCTTGCATGTTTAGACTCCATAGCTGCTTTGGTGTCACCGAGTTGGTAATATTGGTAGCTCCGAAATGCTTTCTGTAGAGAACTAAAACTAAGTTTTTGACTCATTCGTTTTGCAAAAATGTTGTGCTTTGTGATACCTATCTACTCCATCTCAACCTATCTATTCACAGGGTCGGCTTTGAGGGTCAAAGATGCCATACCAAAGTGACAGTCAGAAGATGTCAGAGGAGCAACAGAATTCCAGTGAGGGCACTACCCCCTGAAATAGCAGTTATGATGAGGGTAGCAGAAGCACCCCAAGCAACCTTCCTATGACTACAGCAAGGCATAGGAGGAAAACAAACTCAGATTCTAAAGATGAAGATTTTGTGGTTGATGAAGAGGTCGCTTCCAAGAAGAAGTTGATCAAGAAAGAACAAGTTGTTGTTACTATTGCTGGCATCAAGCTAGGAATGAAAGTGTAAGCTCCTGCTCAGAGAACGCCTATGTCCAAAGCCAGGGCCTCGACACTTGAAATCTTGAAATCAAAGGATGAAGAGGTTGTTGGAGGCAAGAAGAGAAAGGAAAGGATCAAGAAGACCATGGCTAGAGTGATTGGAAAGCCTTCTATGATGAAGGAGTCTAATGAAGATGAGGAAGAGGAATAAGCTGATGCACCTCCACCTAAGTCATAGAAACTTATGGGTAATGCAATTAAGTCCAGGGCTGCCTCATCTAGGCCCAAGACAACTCCAAAGCAAACTGCACCCAAGAGATCTACCAGGAACATACCTACTGCAGTGAAGAACAAGGCCCCAGTGCTTGAAGTTCAAGAAGAGGAAGAGCCCCAAGTGCTCAGAAAACTGAAGCCTAAGATACATGATCATGATGACAACCATCCCATTGCTGAAAACATGAAGTTGAGAAAAGATGCAGTTCTAATACTATGGAGGCAAACGGATCCTTATGCAACAAGGAGAAGGACTGTTGTGGATTACAAGTTCCACACCAAGGAACAGCGGGACTTCTATCAGACCGTTCTCCTGGATAAGAAGCCCATAGTCAATGACATGAAGTGGGTCGACTGGACTTTCATTGATGATAACGAAGACCACTTTCCTGGAGTTCATGAGAGCTTCAAAATGAATGGAGTGGATACTTTTGTGGGTCAGAAGTTGACCAAATGGAATGATGAGATGGTGATGCAATTCTACTCCACTGCCCATTTCTACCTAGATGGCAAGATTGTTTGGATGACAGAAGGTACTAGGTACCAATCTTCCATTGCTGAGTGGGCTGAGCTAATCCATGCTCCTGTAGAAGCTGATGATGACAATGATGTCTATGCAAAGCCCAGGAAAGGCCACAACTCCATGGCACACATGTACAAGGAGATACCAGATGATGCCTTGGAGACACACAAATTTGGCTCAGTTTACTATCTGCTGTCAGGGTTGCCAACCATCAACACAATTCTGAGTCACACTTTGTTGCCCAAGTCTGAAGATGACAGGATGATTAGAGGGCACCCAATCAACTTGCTACACATGGTTGATGTGCCAGAGAAGTTCAAGGTGATGACCTTGATAGTTGAAACAGTTAATAGGACTGCAGCTAATTAGAAGAGATCATGTGGCTATGCCCCACACATTCAGATGCTCATCAATTCCAAGGTGGGCAAAGGCACATATCTGCTAGATAGAGATCACCTTCCCTTGAGGCCAGACTTTCAGGACAACACAGTTGTCATGGATGCTTCACATCCTACATCAGTAGAGGATCAAGAGGAGAGAGAAGGCAAAGGTAGAAAAGGTTTCCAAGATGTCAGATGCCTCAGCTGCAAATCTCAAGACCAAGCAGGACAATCTTCGCTATCTGCTTGAAGCCACAATAAGGATTGAGAAAGGACTAGCCACCCTGACTCAAAACCAACAAAGTCTTGAGAGAATCACTAAAACAAAGTTTTATGATCTAGACTTGAAGGTCACAGAGATTCAAACTGTAGTTGAGCAACTCCAAGAAGAAGCAGAGGAGAGGAGAGAAAGAACTACCACAGATACTTATCAGAGAGTTCCTAGAGCACAAAGGTCTGCAGCTGTGCCAGTTAGTGACACAAGGGCCACAACTTCTACACTTGTAGCCACAGCCTTAGTTGCCCCTCCAGTGGCAACCCCTCCAGTTCCTCAGACATCAGCCGAAGTCTTTGCAAATGATGTCCTCTCCACGCCATCTTCGCACTCTAGAGCTCCCGGAGATCGTGCTTAGAGTGTCGTATAGCACTATGCATTTCCAAGATTTTTGGTAAATTGTTGTCAAAGGGGGAGAAAGTGTACATATCATAGGGTTCGAGAGAGAGTGTTTTGCTTCTTATTTTTCTCTCTTGCTACTTACTTGCTTATGTGTTTGCTACAATATCTGTGCTTGTGTGTGACATACTCTTATGATCATGTGATTGATCATATTATGCCTTAATGTGTGTGCTTGAGTGATGCTATCTTATCACTTGTGTATGATCAATCATATTTGTCTTGGTGATGAGTGCATGCTATTTATATTCTCTCATTTTGAGCGCTCCACCAAGATGTATGTGACATGGAAGAGTAACCCGTGATCCTTATTGATCGTGCATTTGCATCAAAAAGCAAATCATAAATAATGCACAAATTTAGGGCGAGCTCTTGCTTATCACATACTTCTCAAAGCGACGATATATTTCTTTCTTATTATCATTTGTCGAAGCTTTGATCTATATGTTGTCATCAATTACCGAAAGGGGGGGATTGAAAGTGCAACTAATCCCTGGGTGGTTTTGGTAATTCAGAACAACATATAGCTTGTTGAACTAATATCCTTTCAAGTTGATTATTTCGAAAAGTTCAATGATTGGCATGGCATGGACTAGAGATGTGGACCTCTCAAAATGCTAAGGACAAATATTAGCAAAAGCTCAAGACTCTTCATTTCTATTTTAGAGATCCAAGATCACATTGAGTCCATAGGAAAAGCCAATACTATTAAAAGGGGATGAGGTGTTGCTTAATGGTCTACTTGCTCAAAATGCTTAGTGATATTCTCCAAAAACCTCAACCACTTTCTCAAATCCAAATATGTCCTAAACCTAAAGTCAAACTCGGCCCCACGATTTGATTCATCCGGCGCCACCGAGTTCACTTGACATGGCCATACCCAGAAACCCTAATCAGTTCGGTCTCACCGATAGGGATCTTGGTCTCACTGAGATGGGATTGCAAACTCTCTGTTTCCCTTCGTAACAATTCGGTCTCACCGAAAGGAGTGATCGGTCCCACTGAGTTCACAGTGCAAGCTCTCTGTTTCCCTTTTGTAACATTTTGGTATCATCGAAATGAGCGATCGGTCCCACCGAGTTCATAGTGCAAACTCTCTGTTTCCCTTTCGTAACGTTTCGTTATCACCGAAAGGAGCGATCGGTCTCACCGAGTTCACATAATTGGTCAAACCGAGATGAGGTTTTGCCCTAACCCTAGCTCATCGGTCCCACCGAGTTGATCATGTCGGTCTCGCCGAAAAGCCTAACGTTCACACTTTGAACTGAGTCGGTCTCACCGAGTTCATATATTCAGTCTGACCAAGTTGGATCATTTGTGTGTAACGGTTATATTTTGTGTAGAGGCTATATATACCCCTCCACCCTCCTCTCCATTTGAGAGAGAGCCATCAAAACATGCCTACACTTCCACTACTCATTTTCTGAGAGAGAACCACCTACTCATGTGTTGAGACAAATACATTCCAATCCAACCACAAGAACCTTGATCTCTAGCCTTCCCCAAGTTGCTTTCCACTCAAATCATCTTTCCACCACAGCCAAATTTGTGAGAGAGTTGAGTGTTGGGGAGACTATCATTTGAAGCACAAGAGCAAGGATTTCATCATCAACACACCATCTATTACCTTTTGGAGAGTGGTGTCTCCTAGATCTGTTCGGTGTGACTTCGGAGCCTCCCATCAATATTGTGGAGTTGAACCAAGGAGTTTGTGATGGCAAGGAGATCGCTTACTTCGTGAAGATCTACCCAAGTGAGGAGAGTCCTTTGTGGGCGATGGCCATGGTGGGATAGACAAGGTAGCTTTTTCGTGGACCCATCATGGGTGGAGCCCTCTGTGGACTCGCGCAACCATTACCCTTCGTGGGTTGAAGTCTCCATCAACGTGGATGTATGATAGCACCACCTATCAGAACCACGCCAAAAATCTCCGTGTCTACATTGCATCTGCCTTTCCAAACCCCTCCCTTTACCTTCATATGCAATGCTTTACATTCCACTGCTATACACTTAGAATTGCATGTGTACGTTGATTGCTTGACTTGTGCTAAGTTGTTAAAATCTACCAAGACTTAAAATTGGGAAAAGGCTAGATTTTTATTTGGTCAAGTAGTCTAATCACCTCCCCTCCTCTAGACCTACTTTCGATCCTACGAATTCTCCTCCCGAAGGCCTTCAACTTGGCCTCTGCCTCGCCGCATCGCTCCTCAGCGGACGCTGCGCTAGTACTGTGTCGCAAGCCTCCTTGGCTTCGGCGGCCTCCTTCTTGCTCTCCGCGGTGGAGGCTTCATCCCAGTCTAGGCTGTCCTGATGGCTGTGTCAGTCTGGGGCCACGCTAAAACAAGCCCCAGGCGCTCCCTCGCGAGGCACGTATCAGTGTCTTGGAGGTTAGCCTAGATCCGACCGAGTGCGATGTAGGCTTCGTCCAAGGCATCAGGCCTGATCAGGGGGCCGTAGTTCACGAGCGCGAGGGCCTGGCAAGGAGCCGGCACTGGCGCGTCGACGGACACTGTGGCCAAGGACGCGATGGCGTGGCTGGCTTGGGGCACCTGAGGCTCCAGGCTGCCCTCGTGCACAACGAGGGTGGGTGACTTTGCAGCCTGCTGGCCTATGGGGGATGGCTCCTCCTGAAGCTGCATCACCATGTCCTTGGGGGGATTCTGTAGGAAGGGGGCAAGGGATGACCCCCTCCACCAACGCTGGGGTCACTACAGCCGCGACAAGGAGTGTCGCCTCATGAACCCCAGCGTTCCTAGCAGACGGCTCGTCAAGAGGTGATGGCAAGGCATCAAGGGCAGGCAGTGCGCCTGCAAGCTCGGGCACGGTGCCACCTGAGCACCCAGGGACTGCACTGGGTTGTCGCGGTGAACTCACGCGCCCTCCGTGGCCGTGGCCGGAGGCTGGCAGTGCCCTCAGGATAGGGGGCTCCTTCGGCCCAGTGCTCTCCTTCTTCTTCTCTGTCATGTCGCCGCTCCTGGTCCTCAAAAAGGGGGGTGCTGTGAGCACAAGTGCAATCTGTGCATGACCAAAGGCAGTGGTAGGTTACTTACTCCTCAGGAGTGATCCACTTCCTCTTATTCTCCTTCTCGGCAAAGGTCGAGGCACCCCGCCCTTCTTCAGCGTGGCCTTGGCCGCACCCAGGGGTAGGCGGGGTGCTCCTCGATAGGCCCCGGCATGGTGCTGCCACCTGAAGGTGTCAGGAGGTTGCACTAAGGGGTCACGGCCAGTGGGTATGCATGCGCCCCAGTAGCGGCCGCCCCACTGGAGTGTGGGAAGCCCTTCGGAGGGGGCGCAACCGTGCCTTTCCTTGGGGTCACCCGGCCAGATGCTCGCATGGTCTGGGGCAGGCCCTGACCTCCTGAGGAACCTGGTAGAGCGCAGGGAGCCCGCGACCGGGGGATCACCGGTGTTGTTGTACTCTTCAAGGTTGCGGAGAATCTCACTCTGCAATGGGGGAGACACCTCTTCCGTGGCGTTATCCTTGGTCTCCTCTGAGTCCTCCTCGATGCCGTTATCGCCAGAGGACACCGGCATGGGGAGTTGGGGCTTTCGAACGGCATGAGCCCCAATTCATTGAAGGCGGGCATGGCGGCGACGAGTTACCCCATGTTGTCGCGGCGGAATGGAGGGGTGTAAGCCTTGGGGAGTTTCCACAGAATGTCGTGGAGCAGGATAGCAAGGGCCCTGTCTAGTTCCTCCCCTGTCAGGCTGTCAGGGCATAGCCTTATGTCGTGCACCTCGCCCTGGAACTCCCACATAGGCCGCATGTGCAACTGGAGTGGCACCAGGCGTTGGGTCAGGAACTCCTTCAGGATCATCTCCTCCGCCAACAGTTTGGCATCTATGTTCGAGGATATCCTCTTCAGGACAGGTTCTGCCCAGGGGTCGGGGGCTTTCTAGAGGCCCACCTTTGGAGCCGCTCAAGCAGCCCTGTCGGAAGCTCCAGGAGCGATTTAAGACCCTTGACGTCCATGAAGACCCAGCAACGGCGAAAACCTTCCACCTTCTTCTCGGCCTTCATGAGAAAATTCCCCTTATGGACTGCAATGAAGGAAGCACAAGCAGAGTAGTGCCTCAGGTCGTGCAGCCGCATGATGAAGAAATTGCGGAAGAGCTCCATGGAGGGCCTCACGCCCACGAAGGCCTCATAGTAGAAGACGAAGATGGACAAGACGAGGATGGAGTTGGGCTGAAGATGGAGGGCGTGGACCCTGTAGTGATGAAGGATAGCGCAGAAGAACTCCGAGAAGGGCGGGACGAGCCCTGTGAAAATGCTATGGAGAAATGGGGTCCTGTTCATCAACTCAGGGTCAGGCGTACGGCAAAACGTATGAAACAGAGTTATCTTCGGCATCCTATGCTCGAAACGGTGTCTTGTTCATTAGGAGGGTTGTGCGTACTGCAAAACGAGACTCCACTACTGCTCACCATCGTCTACTGCCTCGCTCCAGCCTCCATGAGCTATTGTTCATTCACCATCAACCTCCTCCAGCCTCCATCGTCTACTGTTCATCCAGCCCTCCACAGGGTCCTATTCATCCCCCCCCCAACCGCCTGGTCTGTGCCGGCCTCCTCGGGGTCCTGTTCATCTAGCGGCAACCACGGGGTCTAGTTTATCCAACCCCCACCAGGAACTGTTCATCCACACAGCTAACCAACCGGCTTGATCGATCGATGTGTCTCGACTCGTGTATATGTGTATCTCACGCGCGAGGCAGCAATGGGCGTTGTTCATTAAGAGGCAACCTAACTGGTTACGTCTCGCACGTACACGGGGGCCTTCGGCTTCAGTAAGCAGTGAGAATGATCGATCTGGTTTAGGCTGCGAAGGAATCGCGCGGGCTCAGCGAAGGATCGATCACTGAGTTTCAGTAAGTGAAAGCCTCGCTCGAGTTCAGCTATAGCTAGCAAACATGGCTCGCACCACACGTGTGTACGAGAGAAACGTGCAAACCACATTGCATCGCTCGGCCCCAACCACCCACCGTAACCGGGAACTCCCCGAAATTTTCCTCGCCCTCTCTTCTACCACTATTTTTTCCATCATGGACGGCCCAAAGAATGTCATGCAGGTGCATCTCCGGCTCGCCCGGGACGAAATGCACATTTTCTGTCATGATTGTTTCATAGAAGTAGGAGCCCACCACATCTACGAGGATACGGTTTTTTGTCACAATTATCCTCATAGAAGTGTCATAAACATGATAGAAAAATATTTTTTCAGGCCAAAATGTCACATATGTGTATTTTTTGTAGTGTATGGTCCCCGGGGACTATGAAGTCCTCGGTTCCAAGGCTCACATTCTCCTTGGATTCAAGGAGGTAGTCACTTTCCTCGGCCTTAGGATCTTCGGGGTCCCCAGTATCTGACATCCCTGTAAGGCTGTTGACCTGAGCGGACGTGGTGTTGTTGCCATTGCCCTGGTCTTCGATGTTATCTGGGGTGGTGCCGTCATTGATGGCATTCGTATTGTTGGTTTGGCTCTTGCCCGCGCTAGTACCCTTTGGTCGCCTACGAGGGTGTCGGTGTTTGGGTAGATACTTGGGTGTGTCCACCATTTATACGTCAGAGGTAGACATTGCGGCTCAGTTACCGATGTGGGATATGGCCATAGGCGATGCCGCCCTTGATGTATCACTAACATCTTCATCCATGTTGGTTGCCTCGTTGGAGGCATAGTTCAGTATGTTAGTCAAATCCTCGACTTTAGCGACTAGGTGGGTTGTGGGAGGGACATAAATTTCCCTATCACCAGCTTTACATGCAATTTGATCATAGACCGAGGATGAGATCGCAAGATTCTGGATCTGATCTAGCATCTCGTTTAGTTGCGAGATATCCTCGTTGTCCATGGCTTGACTAAAAGCCGGATTGATCCGAATGTGCTCCATGGGTTGCTTGACGCAACTTCAGAGTCTTGGCTAGCCAGGGTTGACTCCTCGTCTGCTGGAGAAAGATTAGATCCAGGCTTAACGCCAGTTCCGAGTTCGGACTTGACCCGAGGTCGAGATCCAATGAGATAGTGGTTGAATCCGTGCTTGAAGTTTGGGTACGACAAAACGATGAAAAATCCATAATTGAGGTTGTCTCTGATGTGAGATCCTATCTGAGGTCCGGATTAGGGGTCGGCTCTGGGGTTAAGGCCACGGTGCCTGAAGAGTTCTCAAGCCGACCTGGCATCCAGCTAGTGAGGGCGAGATCACCGCCTGAGTCAGCGGTGCATTCCAAACTCCCGAACGTAACAACTTGGTTCACAACAAAGCTTTCGACGTGGTCGAGCCGGCCAGTCGAATTGGCATGAAGAATGATGTTGCCGAACGTGAAAATCTACCCGGGGATGAAGATGCCACCGTAGCCGACCTTGCTATCAATCTGAAGATGAGCCATCCATCCTTCTCGACCACACAACGGGACCTGCATGGGCCACCAATGTCCACACTAAAACTGGTGGATCTTGGGTAGGTGGTCCCGAGTTGTGGATCTGGACGATGAGTAATAGGAGACAAGGGACACAAAACTTTACCAAGGTTCAGGTCCTCTCAAAGAGTTATAACCCTACGTCATGCTTGATTCTACTGATGAGGGAGTATCGAGTATAGGTTGATCTACCTCAAGATCGTATGTTGTGTTCTAAACCCTAAGGAAGGTAATTGTGATTGTGTCTCTACAGACTAAACCCTATGGCTTATATAGATGATAGAGTGGGTCGGATCCGACGTGGTGGGCGCGTTCGGGCACATCTGAGCCTCCCCATATCTACCTCAGATATGGGATGAATATGGGGAGTGCTGGTTAGTTCAAGCGTTTGGGCCGGCTCTGGTTAGGTGGCAATTTTCCATCTGGTTACTAACTGGGCAGTCTGTCCGGGCATTTGTCGCGAATTTGAGGTCTCCAGCTGTAGATGCTATAAGTACCAAAGCAATGAACTTGCTTTGGGTCAGACTTTATGGCGCCATGCAAGATGCACACATTTGAATAGAACATATATAAAATTTGTGTCACTTTCAATAGATTACATATTAACTTTTAATTGAAATTTTAAAATATCCAAATACAAAAATTCTGGAGTCACTTTCAACAACTTTTTGTGTCAGTTTAAAAAATGTGACGACTTTCAACACGTGTGAAGAACATTCAATAAAAATCAACTCAATTTCAAAAATATCGAGTATGGAGCTTTAAAAAATCAGGTGAATTTCCGGATGCTTGGATCCTAGGTGCCAAAGCATATTTGGTCCTAGCGTGTGAAAGTTGTACTGTAGTTGTGGCAGAAATCACATATTTGACCTGAGGACGAAATCAAATCACGATCTAACCTGGTCTCGAAAAAAATTCACATAACAGACCATTTTGGGTGGCGCCGTACAGCCGGGTGCTGCACTACACTATTCAGCGCCTTTGCCTAAGGTGTCGTAGGCCCGGCCAGCGTGGCAGCCCGGGGCCAGGTGCGGCCCCATAGCCAGCTGTGCAGTGCCTAAGAGCTAGGTGCCACACTTGTAATGTGCAGTGCCTAGCTCTTAGGCGCTGCAAAGTATGTTTGTCACTTAGGCCGGCCCCACCCTCTCTCCCTTCCCACCCCCACCCCACACACCCCACCCCTCCCAATCCCTAAGCCTTGCGGCCCTCCTCTCTTCCCCTCTCCCCTTCTCAAATCCTTCTCAAATCTTGGAAATCCGGAGTATTTGACCGTGGATTTCGAAGCCAACCCCTCCCTTAAGGTAATCCCCTCCGATCCCCTCGTTTTCATCCATAGGAATTGTCACATTTTCTCAAATCTTGCTAGTTTCGGGAAACCCTAGGTTTGGCTTGGATTTGGAAATTTGTGTTGAATCATGTTATTTTTCTTTGCTAATTTGGTATGGTTAGGCTTCATACTATGTTAGGGTTAGGGTTATGTGTGTTTGATGTTGGTGTTAGGGTTATGCTATGGTTAGGGTTGTGGTTATTGTTAAGTGGGGGTTAGGCTTATTGTTTCATATATATGTTCAGGCTTATGTATTTTGTGCAAATATTTTGGTAAGTCCTTACTTGATATATGTTTGTTTTTTATTATTGTAGGGATGGGAAGAACATGTGTTTATGTTCATCATGTGGATAAAGAGGCCTTTTTGAAAGGCAATGTTAAGCCGCACCCGGATGAGCTTGACATGGTGTTTGAGAGTAGTCCTAGCTATGCGGATGTCTTGGAACAAGTGAGGAAGGATTTGAATTGGATGGACCCAAGTGACATTGTTGAGTTCGAGGAAAGGCATAATGTTGGTTTTGGAACACACATCCGTTGGAAGACAATGCGTGTGAACTTGGAGCAACGTTGGGTTGCATACAAGGAGACGGTTGCGGAATCTCTAAACAAGGCTCTTGAGTTATTTGCCTCCAAGAAGGTTGAGTCTAGTTTGCATTTGGATTTGAACCGGAACCCCTCCCCGTTGGTTACTAGTACTCCCCCACCCATGAACCAAGATCAAGTTAGTGAACCTCATTTGACGCAACAAGTTTGGCCAACATTGAGCCCGGTTTCAAACAACCAAAATGAAGCTTTTGAAGAGGACAATTATGAGTACGAGGAGGATGACAACGAAGTTGATCTCCATGACAACAATGTGGGTGATCTTGAGCAATATCATGTGCAAGAGATAATGGACCAATCCATCCCTTTTTCTCGTGCATATGCATCAGACTCCGATGACGATGGTCCCGATGAAGAAGTTGATGAGGAGGGGTTCATTCCCAAGGAGGCCCAAGCATTTAAGAAGGTATTCGGGCGGGATCACAAGACACCATTTTTCAAGGATCTTAGTCTCGCGGATGAAGCCATTGTAGATGGTGGCAAATGTATATCTCTTGGAGCTAGGCCAAGTTCTCACCATGATTTGGAAGACGGCAAAAACAGGATATATCCCGGTTGTGAGTTTCAATCCTTCTTGGAATTGAAGATGTGGCTCGACAACTACTCGGTTACACATTATCGTCCACATAAAGTGGCCAACTCGGACGTCAAAGTGCGTTACACGGTTAAATGTGAAGTCCCAAGATGTCCATGGATTGTGCGTGCAAGGCCATGGAAAGGAGGTCCCACTTGGCGCATAGTGAGTTGTACGCTAAGTCACATGTGCCGACACAAGAATGCGGATGGCGTGCTTGTGTACCAACAACACAGACAACTCACGTCCGAGTTTATTGCTTATAGGTTATCCAACCAAATATCCACACTTCCAATAATGAGCATCAAGAGTGTCATTGACCTTGTGAAAGCCATCTTTCATTACAAGGTGAAGTACGACAAGGCATGGAAGGCGAAGCAAGCCGCATTCAAGATGTTGTATGGAAATTGGGAGGAAACATACAATCGACTCCCTAGGTTGTTTTTAACTATGGCCGCCACAAACCCAGGCATGGTTCACGTGGTTGAGCCTCATGGGCACCAAACATTGATTCACAATGGGAGGACTGTCCGAGTATTTGGCCATGCATTTTGGGACTTTGAGCAATGCGTGAGGGCCTTTGAGCATTGTCGGCCCCTCATCGCCATTGATGGCATGTTCTTGATGGGACAATACAAGGGCACTTTATTGGTTGCAATAGCAAGTGATGCCAATAACCGGGTGTTGCCTTTGTCTTTTGCTTTGGTTGAGGTGGAGAACAATGATAACTAGGAGTGGTTCTTGCGTCAACTGAGAACAAGGGTATTACCGGCTGAAAGGGAAATTTGTGTCATATCGGATCGCCATTCAGGAATTCTAAATGCGGTGGTGGTTGAAATTCCCGGACATACAAAGTTGCACCATCAATGGTGCATGAGGCACTTTTGTGCAAACTTCTATAGGGCATGTGGTATCAAGGAGTTGGCTGATGATCTTCAAGATTGTTGTATTTCTTTAACCAACAAGCGGTTTGCCACATTGTTCAATGCATTGCTCAGACACAAGAAACTTGACCCCGACGGTCTTGAATTTCTCAATAGGAACATTGTCGAAAGGAATATATGGGCACGTGCTTTCGATGAAGATGGCCGGAGGTATGGTCAAATGACAAGCAATATGCCAGAATGCTTCAATAAGGTGCTCAAGGGTGTACGTGCATTACCCGTGATGGCAATAGTTCAATACACATTTGACAAGATGAATCCATACTTTTTAAAGTACTCATGGAGACGGATAAGCAGATTGCTGGTGAGAACAAGGAAAAGCACAAGTACAATTTCCCACCAAAGGTTGAAGAATGGTTGGAATTTCAATCACAAAAGGCAGACTCCAAAGAAGCTATACATATGGACTCTTAGGTTGCCCCCACCCATGTTCTAGGCGCCACACATTAATGTGCAGCGCCTAGATCTTAGGCATTGCACATATGGACTCTTAGGCTGCCCCCACCCCGTCCCACCCATCCCCACCCCCCCATACAAACCCGAAGCTCAGTGCCTCCCCTCTGCCCTCCTCTCTCCCCCTCTCAAATCCTTGTCAGATCCGGAGATATTATCCGTGGATATCGAAGCCAACCCCTCCCATAAGGTAATCTCCTCCGATCCCCTCGTTTTCATCCATAGGAATTGTCAGATTTGATCAAATCTTGCTAGTTTGGGGAAACCCTAGTTTTTTCTTGGATTTGGAAATTTGTGTTGATGTTTGTGTTAGGGTTATGGTTAGGCTTCATACTATGCTAGGGTTAGGGTTATGTGTGTTTATTGTTGGTGTTAGGGTTATGCTATGGTTATGGTTAGGGTTAGGGTTGTGGTTATTATTAAGTGGGGGTTAGGGTTAACCAAGAATTCTCGGTTTTGTAGGCATGGCTTCATCCGGTTCCATGACGAGGCCACCGTGTGCTAACCAAGAAGACATGCCGAACAAGTGGGAGGACGCATCTTTGGACAAGGTGAAGGAGAAAGAAGTCAACATCCCGCCATGTTGGTGTGGCGATGTTTGTAAGGTGAATGTGTCCATCGACCGAAACAAATCATGGACGGAAGGGCGGAGATATTTTGTATGCTTGAACTATGCTTATGATCGTGCACTTCCAACTAATGCCTATGACCAACCACCGGTAAGCTCGAACAGTCAAATTTTACTCTCAAATGTGTGTCAACACTAACAAAAAAATTGTATGTAGTCACCGCCTCCTCTGTGCAAGTACTTCATGTGGATAGATCATGAAGTGCCAGAAGATGTCCAAAAGGACCAATATCAAGATTGTCTTAGGCGGCAGCGGTGGTTCGAAGAATCATTTCTAAGAGGCTTGGAGGAAGAGCGTCGTCAGAAGGAGAGGATGGAGCGGAAGAAACAAGAGGAGGAGAGGGCACGCCAAGCAAAACTTGCTTGTGAGGAGGAGAGCGCAAGAAAGCTTGCAAAGGCTCACGAGGCGCAAGAGGAGGACTCCGCACGTGACAAGAAGGGGAAATGGCCTCGCTCTACTTAGTAGAGACTTCACTTCGGTGCACTAGTCATGAAACCGGATGTATCCATGCCGTACTAGGCAAATTTGTCATTTCTAATGAATGTGTCATGAACTATGTCATAGTAATGTTTGAATTTTCTTAAGTGATGAACTCATCGGCATAAAATTTGTGTTTGTTCAAATTGATGTGATGCTCAAGTTATTGTAAGTGTTGGGATGTTCCGGTGAATTGTCATTTGTAGTCAACCTTGTGTTAGCAGTAAACAGTTGTGCAACACCCAGAGCACAGGTGCTGCACTCTACAGTGCAGCGCCCAAGCCAGAGGCATCACACATGAGTGCAGCGCCTGACTCTAGGGCGCTACACAGTGACTTAGCAATTTTTGGGTATGGCCAGTGCTGCAAAGCTTCTGTATGCGCAGCTAGATGTGCAGCGCCTAGGGTACAGGGGCTGCACTATACAGTGCAGCGCCTGAGTGTTGGGCACTGCACTGTATAATGCAGCGCCTGCCTGTTGGGCGCTGCAATGCTGTTAACTGCTAAAATGCAGAAACTCGATGCATTTTTTGCAGCAAACTGAACTCAACAAAGATATAGTATGAATGTAGTGTTGTAAACTGCAAAAACTCAACAAAGATAACTAATAACTTGAACATCACATAATTTAGGACAATTCAACATTACTACAGGTTCCCAAATAGAATGACCACACTAATAAGAGTTCACCAACATATGACATAACCTCACAAGTTCATCAACCTAATGTAACGGCTACAAGAGCACTAATGCCTTCCGCACGTGTTCCTGGTGCCACGCCTGTAGGCAATCTTCTTCTTCCTGTTAGGACGAGCCTCCTCTTCCTCCACTTCCTCCTCAGCCTCATCATCCAAGCTATCCATCCACGAGGTCCCTACGACCACCTTTGGGTTGACTCTATTGTCAAAGTTGGTGGGCATGTATCGGCGTATGGGCTGCCTAGGCTTCAACATATATGCGGACCGAACTTGAGCATCCGCCAAAGTCATGTCATCATCAAGCTCATCGCCCTATCACACAATGAAACAATATGGTAAAGACCGGTGTCGTAATCAAGTGAGAATCACATCTAAAGGATTAGTCATACCTCTTGGGTGACCACACCCTCATCATCCAGATAAGCATGTGAGGAACTCACATCGTCCCCCTGATGGTGAGATAAGGGGTCTGATGGTGTACCAGACCTAGAGACAGATGGTTCATCAACTTCGGGATCATGGAAACCGAGAAGATTCGATAACTGCCTTAATTTCTTGGCCTGACGATGTAACATGGACAAGTGTATAAGATATCAAACTCCACAACATATGTAAAATGGACACCTGAATGCGATATGTACCTTGAGGAATGCTCGTAGTGAACCATCAGCATTTCCTTCTCCAACGAAAGTCTTCTCCAGAATAGACTAGCTTTCATCAGCTGATTTCTTGATCTGGTCGCGCTGCGGATGAGAATGAATGAACACGTTAGCCATTCAAACATGTGTAATACGGCCAACGGGAAAGTAAAGAAGGGAACACTTTACCACACAGTTAATGAACAGAACAGCAGGGACTCCTTGCCCTTCCCTGATATCTTTGTTGTACCGCCGCTTCAATACAACCTCAAAGTTTATGGGCTCTTCAAGAATATCATCGTTGTATGTCGGCCGACATATCTCAACTCGAGTATTTTCAAGAAACCATCGTAGGTAGTTACCGAAAGCAAGTGAGATATGCTCACGAAGCTGGGCGCGTGCACTGTTACAAGCTTGCTCCACACTAAGATGGAAACGGGTAACATATTGTACATTATGCTTGTCCCAATCCTTTATCTTTTGCTGCTTTCTCCTGTCCAACCTACATGTTACAAAACCAAACATTAGCACAATCAAAAGGAGTCCTGATGCTTAGTCAATATAGTTCATACTCTCTTACCTATGAAGTGCTTTGTCCGTGTCCACCCAATCCGGCGGGTGAGGCTAGAACAGACCAAACTGACGATACACGTGATGTGGCAAATGAAACTCAACCGCCCAATTGCATATCAGTGGGCACCGCATAAGCCAGAGATCCTTATCCCGCAAGCACATCGGGTTGATGCGGAACTCCTCGGTGTACCCAAAGCTCTCGCCCGCGCCATATGGCTGCCATACCACCTATGAAATAGGGCAACAATTCAAAATTGATCACTATTTTTCAGGCAAGCATTAGAAATGACTGAAGTAATGACCTCCTTACCTCCTCGGGCGTAATTGTGTCCAACTCAGCAATGTACTTTTGGTACATGAGACTGACATCGTTCATCATCTCGGATACCACATCCCACTTGTAAGCCCAAGTGGGGCGTCGTAATTCGCCATCTTCATCCCAAGGATTAAACGTGGCACTCTTCGGGCGTCCAACAGGCAGACGCTCCCATCTCCATACAGAAAGTAGAAGCATATTACCACCAATGCCTGCCCTATCTGTGATCCTGCAACATGCATCGTCCAGCTGCATATGAAAGAAAACAATGTTAACTTGACAGCAGGGTTGCATTGCTAATGAAGAAATCACTTGATAGCAAAACAAATCAAGTACCTGTCGGTACAAGTAAGCAAGAGTCGCTGAACCCTAGCTCCATCCGCTATCGAAGACGGTCAATGCCTTCAGCCACATCCATGGAGCGTTCTTGCCTGTCGAGTCAGGAAACAAAGTCCTCGAGACAATGTACCACATATAGACACGAGCATGTGTTTGTATCACATCATCAGTGGAATCCGCAGGGCAATCCGCAAAGTTCCTTTGAATCCACGTGAAAGCAGCTCCGGCTGCTTTCCTTTCCTTCTTCTGCTGCTATTCTCCCTTCTCTACATCAGCCTCAACCTCGGTAGGAGCCATACTGATAAGAGCAATCATCTGCTCGCGCCACCCATCAGAATCGGTGCTCATACATAGAGGCCTCCCGTCGATAGTAAGCCCGGTGATCAAGGCGACATCCTCGAGCGTCACGGTCATCTTCCCAGTCCGAAGATGGAAATGGTGCGTCTCCGGCCTCCATCGATCAGCAAGAGAGGTCACCAGTGGAGTGTTGAGGTTCGGCGTGGACCGGCTGACCAACTAAATCCACGGGAGGAGTCCTGCCTGCTGGATGTAGGGTGTGTACCGCTCATCGTAGGGCATGGCAGGGCCAGAGATCCCGTGATACCGAATCTTCAGAGGTTCAAGCTTCTGCAAAAAGCAAGTAATGACAAATCTTAGGGCATGTCAATTTCAACTAAAGGCAAATTTGCAAAATATTTAGAGTACTCATTATTACCATCTCCTTCTCGCGCATCATGTAGGCCCGGTGTCGTGTGTCGTAGGCATCATTGAGAAGCCAAACCATCCTTACAAAGTTCAAATAATAAACATATATGAGTTCATTTTGATCTCAAATATCAGTATACACTAAATATCTCATATGTGTTCAACTACAACAATCTCAACATGTTCTTCTCGCACAATGAATAAATGATTGTAAATTCTCATATATATCTCAAATAAACTCAACATCTCATATTTCAAATAAACTCAACATCTAATATATATCTAAAAATAACTAAACATCACATATATGTCTACAAAACTAAACATCTAATATATATCTACAAAAAAACTAAACATCACATATATGTCTACAAAAATAGGCATCTCGTATATATCTAAAAAAATAAACAATCTAGGGTTTCACTAACAAGAATCATATATTGTGAACTAATGAACAACACTACGGTAGTACCACTATTACTACACATCCTAAATCAAGAAATCAAGGGTTCCGCCAAATCTTGGACGAAACTCTTAAATGGCAACAAATTTACGGAGAAAAAGAAAGGGAACGGAGGAGTTTACCTATTAGGAGGGATTGGATATCGAATCCACAGATCAAATCTTCAGATCTGAGAGGGATGTGTGTGGGGGGGGGGGGGATCCGATGGGGCGCCGCCACTACTGCTCTCTGTCCAGAGAACAACTTCCTGGAGAGGGGAAGAACTGCCTGGGAGGGCTGGCCCGATGCGGTTTAAGTCAATGTGTAGCGCCTAAGCGCTAGCCGCTGCACATTGCACTATGTGGCGCCTAATGCTTAGGCGCTGCACAGCTGGCTGTCGGGCTGCACCTGGCCCCGGGCTGCCATGCTGGCCAGCCGTGTGACGCCTTAGAAAAAGGTGCTGCATAGTGCAGTGCAGCGCCCATTTATCGGGCGCCACCCAAAACGGTTTGTTATGTGAAATTTTTTCGAGACCAGATTATATCGTGATTTGATTCCGCCCTCAGGTCAAATATGTGATTTTTGCCTGTTGTAGTTGGAGTGCGACCAGTGGTGTTATACTTCCTAGTGGTACCCCAAGCATCAAATCAAGTAGCACTAGGCTAGATATCGCCGGATCTGGATAAGTCAACCTCCCAAAATCTCAAATCCGGCCGCGCAAACTTTCCAGGTTGGCACATAGAGAGGACAGGGAATGAGAACACAAGTCTATAATCCCAGCAGAGAGGACAGGGAATGAGAACACAAGTCTAGCTCGATCAGAGAGAGAGAGCGAGGAGATCAACTATAATAGTTTTATATGAGGAAAAGAGTGGAGAAATTGCGGGATAGAAGATGTTTAATTTCTGTATTGTTTAGATCTAACTAAGCATGTTGTGCGAGCTCCTCAAAAAGGTGAGGAACCACGTTGTACGGTCGTAGACAACCAAAAGTACAGTTAACCCTGCAGACACTATATACTGCTTATGTCTACAATAGCTCCACATCACGAGAAGGTTTCGTCGTTGTGATTGCTTGTTTATGTTTGAATCTCCATACTTTACTATTTGCATGTTATTTTTGTGTTTTCTTCTGCTGCTTCAAAACTTGTGCATAACTGATCTTCCTTGCCGCCGGGAGCTCTCTTTATTTCCTGTGTATTATATTTTGGGTTATCTCTTTTATTTTATTTCTACTTTATAATATCATTATATTATTCTATTTCATTTGTATTTCTTTAGTTCTAATTTTTTAGCTTCACCTTAACCACATTTTTGTAAGGCATTTTCTTGTAGCAGCATATATATGATGATCTAATGGATTCTCTAAGTCCATCGCCCCATCGGGCCCTGACCCGGTGTGTACGCGCGCTCATCTTCTCATAGGAGGCGTCAAATAGGTGGGCAGGCGCCTACGAGGCTATGCCTCTCCTATATGGGCCACCAACAGAGCAACCAATAACTTCAGGTTTTATTCCATTATTTATTTTTTAAATGATAATACAATTTTGGAAATTACAATTTCTTACAAGATGTATTGAAAAACGTCAGAGTGTATTTTTGACATTCACCATGTAGCTGAAAAATATCCATTGTGTATTTAAAACATTCATGTATTTGGAAAATATTTGTCGTGTAATTTGAACAGGATCATTGTGTATTTTCAAGAAATATTTAATTTATACAAAAAAATAAGATATATCAAAAAATGGAAATCAGAAATAAAAAAATAGAAAACAGAAGACCCCGAAGAACAATAAAAAAGAAAACCGGCCTGTCCTGGAAAACAAAAAAAGAAAAAAGAAAGAAACCAAAATAGTTTTTTTTAGCACATAAACCAAAAAAGTTTTTTTAGAGCTAGAAACCGAAATAGTAGGAAACCCCGCTACGGAAGCCGGGCTAAGAATTGGCAAATGGGCCTGGCCCAGGAGATGCGTGTGTTGGCGATATGCATACTATTTGACGCGGGACCTCCTATACGCCGCTTACTGCATCAAGGAATCGCGGTTTCGCACCGGGCAGCTGACCTGGGCCGACCCATTTGCTGTGCTCCTCCGTCGTGAGGTGGTGAGGTAGAAATCACAAAAAGAACAGCGCACTGCCGATAAGACTCTAACATGCGACCTTACGTAGTTGCGCGCCTTGCGATAGCCACCGTGAGTGGCTAGCTCAAGTGCAAGGATTGCAATAACAAAATTAAAGTAGTACATCAGATTGTGTCCAAAAAGGCAGCCCGATATATAGGAAGCATAAGCCTCTGCAAATTTGATCTTTTTCTAAAATTTCGAACTTGTTTTTTTTTAAGTGGGCATTATTTCTGAAACTCATTAATTTTACGGAATAAGGACAAAATTGAATAAGAGAACATTTTTCCAAACTACAGACAAGTTTTTGGAAATACAATTTTTTTTGAAAAACAAGATTTCTAAAACAATTGAACATTTTTCAAAATTTCGAACAATTTTAAGAAAAACTCAAAACGTTTTTTAAAATTCCTCAAAACAGTCTTTGAATTTGCGAAATTTTAAATATGACCATTTTTAGATTTTGAACAAATTTCCGAAACGGTAACATTAGTTGAATTTGTTAACAAATTTGGAAAATTGGAACATTTTCTGAAGTGGTTGAACATTTTTGAATTTGTGAGCAATATTTTAAAATGTGAACATTTTTTGAATTTGTTAAAAAAATTGATTCATTAACATTTTTTTAATCTGTGAATTTTTTTTAATATGGGAAGACTTGTATTGAATTTTTTCAATAAAATTTAAATTCTGATTTTTTTTAAAATTCTCAGCTTTTAAGAAAATTTTAAAAAAAATTCAAAAGAAGCTAACAAAATATGAAAATCTGAACTTTTTGAATTTTCGAATTTTATTGAAATGAAACGAACAAAATTTGAATTTCTAAACTTTTTAGAATTTCTGAATAAAACATTTTCTGAATTCAAAATAATTTTTAAAAAAGCAAATTGAAAGAAAATAAAAAAATAAGAAATGGAAAATAAAATAAAAAAGAAAAAATAAGAGAAAGAAAAAACGAAAAACGAAAAAGAAAAAGAAAAAAATGATTTCAAGAACCTAATAGAAGGTTCCCAAAACCAGCTAGGAACATCAAAATTGATGTCGCTGAAACACGAAACGGGCCGGTCCACGCCTGAATGGTCGGTCGATCTCTTTTGCGAAACAGTGGCAACTTGTCGCAAAGAGCGGCAAATAGGAATTTTGATTTGACGCTACGGGTATTAAATAGAATTTGCATCCTAATAGGGCGTAGCTTGCAACTGGCCAACTTCCTCTCGCCTTCCAGTCCGTTGTGCTTTTGCTGTCAACCCACTGAACGATGTCCAAGGAAATTCTTTACCTTCGAAGTTTACGCATGGGTTTTTGCACATTGCTACGGGGACAAGCATGGAGAGAGAGAGAGAGAGATTGAATTCATGCTCCACCTAGTTGCTTTTAAAGTTCAAACCGATATATTTCAACACTCCCCGTACGTCTAGACTTATTTAGTCCTTAACAATGAGATCGATGTAGATCGCATAATCTTTTTCTTAAATACCGCGTTGGCAAGGTCTTAAACTTGTGACCTCTTGGCTCGGATACCATACTGAATTCATACTCCACCCAGTTGCTTCGAAAGTCCGAATGGATGAAAAAAGACGCGTTATATATTTCACACAAACACCCACACACAAGCACAAAAAAAGAGATGTGACTTTGTGTAGTTGTAATGTACGGCTGTCGTGGAGATTTATATTTAAAGCTAATATCGCTGACGGTCATACAACTTTACGCTGGATGTTCAGTTTGATACTAAAACACGTAAAATATGGATTTGTGGACATCTAACTTGTTATTTGGTGTAAATACGGTGCTTTTTACTGTATCCGAGCGTATATCTTGTCTCCGTGACAGCAGCCCACATGTCAGTGGCAGGCAGTATTTTTTTCCGGATGACTCTCTAGATTTTTTTTTAACTAGATAAAGAAGTCTAAGTAAAACTAACTTGTCAGTCAAACGGTATAAGTGAAAAAATTATAAATATGTTTTGAATCGCCGACTGTCTGATAGCGAGCACACCAGCTGAACCAATACGCCGAAGGAGAGTTGTTGCCTCAAAACGATAACTACTTTTTATTTTTATTTTATTGAGGGATCGATAACTACTTTTTATAACTTTTTTAAGTGAACTAGGGAATTTATTCAAGGTTCAAAGCCGAAGCAATACAAGCAATGTCTGGCAAAATCCCTAGCCACGTGCGACGACCAGAGGGAAACGCTGAAGCCGCCTTCGCAATGGTGTGTGCTTTCAAATTTGCTTCCGTACACTCATAGCGAAAACTAGTTTTTACAAAATCATTCATGGACTCCTTTATCTCACCTATAACCAAAGCGTATGAAGATAACATTCTCCCATTGATGTCTGCCACTACTTGCATGCAATCCGAGGCTATGATTGCATGTGTGACGTTGAGGTCCCTCGCCAAAGCAAGAGCCACATTGCATGCATGCGCTTCAAGGCTTGCAGAATCCACCGGGCCCTCGAAAGTTACTGCTGAAGATCCCAAATAATTACCGTCCTTGTCCGTGCATATCGTTGTGGCCGCCCCCGCCTTGCCATTGCGAGAGATAGCCCCATCAACATTTATCTTTACTACATCTTCACCGGGCGAATCCACCCTGTGAACACGCTGCTGGGACGGTATTGAATTGATGACTCGTTTCTGAACGGTAGCTATATCAAGGTCCTCCAAGTAAGGGTTTATGAAGCACATAGTAGATAGAGGACTTTAGAATTCATCATCATGTATGGCCCTTCTCCTTGCCACCAAATTGCCCGCATTGATATGAGAACCCTCGCTAGATCCTGCTGGTTCAATGTTTCAAAGAGCTAGAACAGCCATAGCCTCGCATCTTCAGTTTTGTTGGAGAGTAAAACTTCGACGATCTCCTCATCACCCAAGGCCTAAACACATCGCGCCATCTGACACTCGAAAAGGGAGTGCTGCCAAGAGTCATTTTCCGCATCACAAATAGAGCATGCCAGATTAGTTGCCATCTTCCGTTCAGGCCTCGTTGCGCATGTTGGTAGTGACATATGGGACAGTCTCCAAACCAAAACTCGTACTTTTGATGGAACTTTAAACTTCCATAGCAGCGACCATGATTTCTTTTCTTGTGCTAAATTAGAGTGCCCCCATGCTCCAGCCAATCTTCCCTCTGATGCTTGATACCGCTTATCATCTTGTAAGCGGACCAAACAAAGAAAGTACCCTTTCTCTCGTAATGCCATGCCCAGAAGTCCGGCTGCACCCTTTTGCTCAACGGTATGTTTAGAAAATGCTCATTAATCATCTACCTATTCCACGAGTGCATGACTGCATCAATCAACTCCGAGACCAGTTGAGGCGGGTTAGCTATGATAGGGCATATGGATCTCAGTTTGTAATCCCGTGGTAGCCAGTTGTCATGCCAGACATGAGTTTCACCACCTGTCCCGATTCTTCTGATGATTCCTAGCTCAAGAACATCTCTCCCCTCTATCAGAGACCGCCAAACTTGGGATGGGTGAGCCCCTAAAGTCGCCTTCAAAATATCAGTTTGGGGGTAGTATCTTGCTTTTAAAACTCTAGCGCTAAGAGTATCCGAATCCTGGAGTAAATGCCAAACTTGCCTTGCTAGCAATGCTAGATTGAAGAGTTCAATATCCCGAAACCCCGTGCCTCCCATATGCTTAGGCTTGCACATAGTATGCCACGATACCTGTTGGCGCCGCCTCATCGCAATGCCATCTTATTCTTCCTCACAACCTCTCATGGTTTTGTCTCACACTGGTGAGAAGAACTCAACACAGACACACACACGCACACACTTCACCAAGGAGCAGCACAAGAGCTTTGCCGAGAGCATCCTCTCCATGGTGTACACGTGGTGCTACATTTTTCTACAGGCTCCCACGGCCTCACTTTTTTCCATTTACTTGTTCACCTTAAATAGCTAAGTACAAGGGTCTCACACCCAGCCTAGATATGCTTCCAAATTCCATCCTTCAAATACCGAAAGCAACCCTCCTTCGCTTTACCAACATCAGTGGGCAGCTGATGTCTACTACGCAACCTTCTTCTTGTAGATTTGTGTTGGGCCTCCAAGCGCAGTGTTTTGTAAGACAGTACCAAATTTCCCTCAAGTGGATGACCTAAGGTTTATCAATCCATGGGAGGCATATGATGAAGATGGTCTCTCTCAAATAACCCTGCAATCGAATAACAAAGAGTCTCTTGTGTCCCCAACACACCCAATACAATGGTAAATTGTATAGGTGCACTAGTTCGGCGAAGAGATGGTGATACAAGTGTAATATGGATTGTAGAAATATATTTTTATAATCTGAATAAATAAAAACAGCAAGGTAACTAGTAACAGAAGTGAGCAAAAACGGTATTACAATGCTTGAAAACATGGCCTAGGGTTCATACTAGTAACAGAAGTGAGCAAAAACGGTATTACAATAAGTGAGCGACCGGTGACGGGGGCGACGGGAGGCGCCAGACATCGCCATCGGGGAGGCGGGTTCCCGATCCAGATCAGGATCGTGGGAGGAGGAGTGATGAGGGAGAGGCAGGGGAGAGGAGTGGGCCGAGAGGGGGAGTGGGGTATGTGGGGGTTAGGGTTAGCGTGTGGGGGCGGCAGGCTGGGCCATGGCTTGGTTGGCCCAGGGGGGTACAGTGGCAGCTGGGCCGGCCAGTTGGCCGAGGCCCAAGGGCAGTGGGGGGGTTCTTTTGTTAAAAAAATCAGAGAGAGAAAGGAAGTTGATTGGGCATCCAAATATCTTAAATAAATTATGGATCTGGGCCCATAAAATCCAAGGCATTTTTAGCGAGTGCCACAAAAGATTTGGAGGCCAGGGTCATTTACATTTTTCACAATTAAAAAGACAAAAAAATGTTGAAGTTGCAATGAAATAATTGCTACTGTCCAACTTAGCTCAAGGGTGATGTTGTTTTCCCTAACAATTAAATGTTATGGAATCTTGGTAAATGATGAGCATTTTTCTTGAAGTTTTGTGCAACTTCAAATTTCGCTTTGAATTTGAATAGAATTCAGAGAAGGAACTTGAGTTGAGATAATATCCCAACATGATTAAGCTTTGTAAATCAAGATGACATGGCACTGATCATTAGGGATTACTGCAGCTTAACTATCCGGGTGTCACAGTCATGGAGGCCGCCAGGATGATAAAGATGGCATTCGGTGATGGTTGCCCCCTCCAGCAGGGTGCCAGGACGGGCTTAGATTGGTTTTTCGTGAACTTGGAGGCTTGCAGCGGCGGAACTCCCGATCTAGGTTTCTTTTTGGGGGTTTATGAATTTATAGGAATTTTTGGCGTCGGGGACAAGTCAAGGGGGGTCCATGAGGCAACGACAAGGCAGGGGGTGCCTCCACCCTTGCGGATGCCTCGTAGCTCCTCTGGTCCATCTCCGATACTCCGTGGGCTTCTTCTGGTCCATAAAAAATCATCGTAAAGTTTTAGCTCGTTTGGACTCCGTTTGGTATTCCTTTTCTGTAAAACTCAAAAACAAGGAAAAACAGAAATTGGCACTGGGATCTAGGTTAATAGGTTAGTCCACAAAATAATATAAAATAGCATATAAATGCATATAAAACATATAAAATAGATAATATAATAGCATGGAACAATCAAAAATTATAGATATGTTGGAGACGTATCAATAGCCCCAAATATTTTTCAGACAAGGTGATGTAGGGCGGAACCCTAGGGGCCGATCTTTCACGTTTGGAGAGGATCCCTACGAGGAACACGAAGAACACGCGGACGGAAATGAGGGAAATCACAGGGAAAAACAAGAGAAACACTCAACCAACATGAATATGATCACACAAGTGCTAGATCATCGAGGCACAAAGTAACACGAGATCCAAAGTCAACAAGGGACGATACAAGGGTAACCGTTCTTCTCCGTGAGGAGGTCTTGATGGTCTTCTCTGGATGGAGGTCTTGAATTCGCTTGGGGGATCTTCTCCGAAGAGGTCGTGAGCTCCAAGGAGAAGTAACCAAGTGTATGAGCAAAGCTCTATCTCAAATATGAGCTATCACAATGCTAAATCTCGAAGTGAGGAGGAGGAGTCCTATTTATAGGCTAGGGGCGAAGGGGTACATGGGCTCAGCCCAACACGCGCACGCAGGCGGGGGTCCGGATGATCCGGGTGAGGAGCCGGATCATCCGGGCTCTGGTCGGATGATTCGGGAGGAGGCCCGGATGAGCTGGTGGCACAGGCGGTGGCGGTGCAGGTCCGGATGTCCGGCTGGGGTTCCGGACGTCCGGGCGATGTCTGGATGATCCGGGTCGTTGCCCGGATGATCCGGCTTCGGAGCTCCGCTTCGGGTGTGTTCGGGTGAGTTAGCCGGATCGTCCGGACCGTGGTCCGGATCTTCCTGGCTCTGTCCGGATTGTCCGGGCCCTCGTCCGGATCGTCCGGCCAGCCTGGGACTTAGCAGTTTTGCTCTCCGTCTTCACGCATGTCTTCCGCTTCCGATTCTCCTTTCTTCCTAGCTTGTCCATGGCTAACTCCTTGGTACCTGAGTATGCAAAGCGTCTCCGTTTGAGGTAGTAGCCATGTCTCATGTGAATCGAAAGAGAGTTGTGAGAGGAGTGATGTCACCTCGGTTTTGAGAGCTCTTGCACGTGCTCTAGTCATAGGTCCAAGTGGTGTTGTAGGAGATGTAGATGCATCCATGGGGATGACCGTGGGATGCTCCGCATCATCTCCCCCCCCCCCTTGGGAAAGATCCAACCTCAGATCAAAATCTTCATCACCATGGTATGGTGAGAGGTCTTTGATGTTGAAGATGTCGCTCACGTTGTACTTGTCGCTTGGGAGGTTGATTTTGTACGCGTTGTAGTTGTAGCGTGCTAGCACCTTGAAGGGTCCATCGACACGAGGTAGAAGTTTCGACTTGCGTTAATTGGGAAAGCGGTCCTTGCGAAGGTGTAGCCGCACGAGATCTCCAATGTCGAATATTGTCGGAGTAATGGGCCACAGGTAGGCAAACCCGAGGCCCAGGACATTTCAAGACATCGGGGCAGGCCGCGCCCCTCAGGCCGAGTCCCAGGAGCAACTCCAAAATATGCCAAGTCCCAGACGGCGACTCCCAGATAAGCCGACTCCAAGCTGGCGACCTCCAGAGAGGCCGTCTATGGAGAGTCGGCCCAAGACTCCTCCCTCATCTCGAAGTACGACGCGGGGTACGGTCACGGCATGGCCATTCCCCCCCTGCTTACGAAGGGCCGGCATGGCTACAGTGAGCCATATCGCTGGAAGATCTCCGGCGAGATGCGGCACTGTTGCCATGCCTGCCCTGATCTCAGCCACAGTGCGCTGTACACTGTGCCCATGATGCCGGCCTGTACGACCCAAAGGCGGCGGGGCCGCCTGTCAGTGGGTGGGCCGAAGGCGGCCTGGGCAACCTGAAGACGGACCTGTGGGAGTCGGCCGACTTCCTCCCAGGGCCCCACTAGCCATTAACCAGATAAGATGGGGAATGGCGACAGTGATCGCCCGATAGACGGCGGCACTGTTGCCACGACCCGATGACCGAGCCTGCGTCATCAGGAGTGCCACTATAGTATCAAGCCCGTCCGCGGGACCCGCTAGCCGGCGGGCCCCAGAAGCCGGCGGGAAGGACAGCGGTGTGAGAGGCCGACGGCTGGGACCCGTGCCCAGCCGGATTACTATTGTACCCCCGGGGGGTAGGCCTATATAAACCCCCCAGGGCACCCATGCAAAGGGTTCGGACCTAAATAGAGATAGACCAGATAGCACGGGGAGGAGAGAGCTAGCCTTACCCTCTCCTGCCTCCCGAAACAGCTCCAGGAGCACCATTGTAGCCACTTTGCTTTAGTGATCATGCGGAGACCCCGCAGAGCAGCAGTAGGGGTGTTATCTCCTAGGAGAGCCCTGAAGCTGGGTAAGTTCCGCCAGCGTGCATGTCTTCGCCTCATCCCGCTTCCAGGCACCGGCGACGTTCTACTCACTCCCACCATGATAAGCCATCCTTTGGCATATGTCGTACCCAACCCCCGACATTTGGCGCCCACCGTGGGGCGAGGTGCACCGTCGTCCGGAGATCTGCTCTGGATGGGAACCCTGTTCCTCCCCGGCGAGCACAGCCAGCCCGGCACGCCGGATGGCGTCTGTGCCGACGCGCTGCACGGTGCTGAGATCGCCTGTGCGGCCAGCTGCCTCGCCGATCTTATCGGCGAGGTTCGCCTCTCTGACGAGCCTGCGTCCGACGCAGGCACGAGTGTCCCCGAGAGCCTCCACGCGGGCCTCCTCGACCAACTCCACGTCGCCGGCGAGCCTGCCGTGGACCTGGAGTCCATAGGATCCACTGACCCGATGCTGGTCGACTCCAACACCGCGTCGCTCGACGCGTTCCCCACCAATGGTGGTCTATGACGAGCCGCTCCCTTGTGCGGGGAGCGGCGGAAGCACCGTCACCGAGGTCCTCGTCCTCGAGCACGGCGAGCGCTCCGGTGAAGGAGCGCATGACCCGCTTGACGCGGCCCTGCGAGGCCTTGCGGCGCCGATTCCAGTAGACGCCGACGCTGAGACGCTGGAGGCGCTCCGCCTCCAGCTTGTCGAGGGTGCGAAGAAGCTGGCAAGCATGAGGCGCTTGTCAGAAGCTTACCAACGTGAGATGGATCGCGCCGTAGGCGGTTCGCCGGCTCCGACCGGGCCTAGCCGCCTAGGCGCGGTCCGACAGCGTGGCGCAGCAATCGCCAACCTCTTCGGGGTTGATCGCCCTATGTATGCCACGCCCGCAGAGAATATCCGTGCCGCCCAGGCGGCGGCAGACGAGCTCGACAACTTCGAAGGCGAAGAGCGCCGCATAATGACGGAGCGAGTTCAGCAGCTCCTCGACGCGGCTGCCGCGCAGAATGATGTCGGCTGCCGCACCGAGGCGCCACGGCGCCAAAACGACAACCCACCGCCTCGCCGAGACCAAGGTGCGACGTCTCGGACGCCGACTGGCGAGGCCCGCGGGAAGAAGGACAAGGAGCCGGCTGTCAGCCACAGTCGGACTCACATCACCATCGAGCGCGACCAAGACGGCCGCCCCAGAGCGGTGGAACGGCGGGACGACTACCTGCCTCCCCCTCCTCGCAGAGAAAGGCGAGTCTCCCCGCCGCCCGTGGAACATCCGACTCTCGGCGACCGCCTTGGCTGCCGAGAGGGAGTCGGAGAGAACGACGCCCGCCACCGGATTGACCAACTCCACCGATCCCTGGCGCTGGAAGAAGAAGACGAGTTGGGTCCCCCCTGCTTTGGACCCCGCATCCGAGACGAGCCCTTTCCCAAAGGGTTCACGCTCCCCCGAGACACGCCCAAATATACCGGCATCGTGAAGCCGGAAGATTGGCTGATTAACTACTCCACCGCCGTCAACATAGCGAACGGCAACAAGTCCGTTGCCGTAAGATACGTCCTGCTCATGCTCCAGGGCTCGGCCCGGACGTGGTTGAACAGTCTGAAGCCTCGCAGCATCAACAGCTGGGTCGACTTCACTGAGGCATTCGTCCGCAACTTCACCAGCACGTACAAGCGACCTCCCAAGCCACGCCAACTCTCCTTGTGCGTGCAGGGCCCTGACGAGTCTACGCGCGACTACCTCACGCGCTGGGGTGAACTCCGGAACTCCTGCGAGGGCGTGCATGAGGTGCAGGCCATCGAGTATTTTATTGCTGGGTGCAGAGAAGGAACCCTCCTCAAGCACAAGCTCCTCTGTGATGAGCCGGAGACCCTCGATGAGCTGCTGATCACAGCGGACAAGTACGCCACGGCCGACTCCTCCATGAAGGCGGAGATTCGGGTCAGCACAACTGGCAAAGTCGCCCCTCAGGCTCCAAGAACTCCGGCTGGAGACACCAGTCGGCGGCAATAGCAGAATGACCAGAAGCGCAAAGCCCCGCAGTCGACTTCCAGCAGTCGGCAAGTGGCGACAGCAGAGGACCAGCAGTTGGAGGGACCGCCTCCGGCGAAGCGACAGAAGGGCGGCAAGTCCAACTGGCTGTCGGCTTTCTCCTACGAGCAGACTCTAGATGGTCCCTGCAAGTTTCACAGCGGCGCGAAGCCGTCAAACCACACCACCAGGAAATGCCACTGGCTGACCAGAATCGCCAAGGGGGACGGCCTGCTCCCTCCCCCTCCTGCTGGGCCGCCTCCTCCACCGCCGCCCCAGCAGCTGGCCGTCAGGCCAGTCGGTGTGATACAAGACGAGTTCTCAGATGAGCACGGAGCCTATGTGGTGTTCACCAGTGTGGCGGATGATCAGCGCAGCAGGCGCCAACAGCAGCAAGAAGTGAATGCGGTTGCATCGAGTCCCCTAGAGTTCATGCATTGGTCCGAAAGGCCTATCAGTTGGAGCAGAGCTGATCACCCAGAGGTGATCACGAGTCCGGGCTCCTATGCCTTGGTCTTAGGCGCCACACTCGCCACAGATAGGCGGGCCGCTCGCTTCTCGCGAGTACTGATAGACGGAGGCAGCAGTATCAACATCCTGTACAAGGATACGATGGAGAAATTAGGAATCAAGCGGAGACAGCTTCAGAGCAGCCGGACTGTGTTCCATGGAATCGTCCCTGGCCTTTCCTGCTCACCAATCGGCAAGATCCTGATAGATGTCCTCTTCCGAGACAAGGATCATTTCCGCCGAGAGCCGATCTGGTTTGAGGTGGTGGACCTTGAGAGCCCATATCACGCATTGCTTGGCCGACCCGCCTTGGCCAAGTTCATGGAGGTCCCCCACTACGCCTACCTCAAGATGAAGATGCCGAGCTCCAAGGGAATCCTAACCGTGTCCAGCGACTACAGGAAGTCGTCCGCTTGCGCGGCCGAAAGCAGCCGGTTGGCCGAGTCCTTGGTGATCGCAGCTGAGAAATGGCTTCTTGATCGGGTTGTGGCGATGGCCGGCAAGCAGCCCGAGTTATCGCCTGACCCCAAGGAGTCGGAAGTAGAAGGATCATTCAAGCCGGCCAGAGAAACAAAGAAGATACCGTTGGACCCAGAGCACCCGGAGAGGTACGCTGTCATGGGCACAGGCCTCGACAGCAAATAGGAAGGCGAGCTCGTCGATTTCCTCCGTGAGAATCGTGACATCTTCGCATGGTCCCCCAAGGACATGCCTAATGTCCCGATGGAATTCGCCGAGCACAAATTACACGTCCGATCTAATATGAAGCCCGTCAGGCAGCCTCTGCGCCACCTGTCAGAAGAAAAAAGAAGAGTTGTTGGAGAAGAGATAGCCCGGCTCCTAGCAGCCGACTTCATCATGGAAGTATTTTTTCCAGAGTGGCTGGCAAACCCAGTACTGGTGCTGAAGAAGAACAAGCAGTGGCGGATTTGCATTGATTACACGAGCCTCAACAAAGCCTGCCCCAAGGACCCATTTGCTCTGCCGAGAATTGATCAGGTGATAGACTCCACAGCCGGATGCGAGCTGTTGAGTTTCCTAGACGCATATTCAGGATATCACAAGATCAAGCTGAACCCGGCCGACAGACTGAAGACCGCCTTCATCACGCCGTTTGGAGCCTTCTGCTACCTGACCATGACGTTCGGTTTGAGAAACGCCAGCGCCACCTTTCAGCGTTGCATGCAGAAGTGCCTCCTGAAGCAACTCGGCAGAAATGCCCACGTCTATGTGGATGACGTGGTGGTGAAGACGGAGAAGCGTGGAACCTTGCTGGAGGACCTCAAGGAGACATTTGAGAATCTGCGCCGATTCCAGATCAAGCTCAACCCAGAGAAGTGCGTTTTCGGAGTACCAGCCGGCCAACTCTTCGGTTTTCTGGTCTCCGAACGCGGCCTAGAGTGCAATTCTGTGAAGATCAAGGCCATCGAGAGGATGGAAGCACCCAGACGACTGTTAGATGTGCAGAAGTTCACCGGCTGTTTGGCATCCATCAGCCGATTCATCAATCGGCTGGGCGAGAAGGCTCTCCCCCTGTATTAGCTCATGAAGAAGACGACCTTCTTTGAGTGGACTCCCAAGGCGGACGAGGCTTTTCTCCAACTAAAGAAGACTTTGACTACTCCCCCTGTGCTGGCGGCTCTCACTCCCAAAGAGCCCATGCTCCTATACATTGCCGCCACCAGCCGAGTAGTCAGCACAGTCATTGTAGTCGAGCGCAAGGAGGAAGGCAAGGCGCTACCTGTCCAGAGACCGGTATATTACTTGAGCGAGGTGCTGTCAGCCTCCAAGCAGAACTACCCCCATTACCAGAAGATGTGCTACGGCATGCATTTTGCCGCCAAGAAATTGAAGCCCTACTTCCAGGAGCATCCCATCACTGTGGTCTATACAGCTCTGCTGGCCGAGATCATCGGAAGCCGAGATGCTTCTGGCCGAGTGGCCAAATGGGCCATCGACCTGGCCCCCTACACCATCTACTACGAGCCCCGCACTTCCATCAAGTCGCAGGCACTGGCCGACTTCCTCGTCGACTGGGCCGAGACCCAGTATCTGCCGCCAGCGCCCGACTCCACCCATTGGCGGATGCACTTCGACGGCTCCAAGATGCGCACCGGCTTAGGAGGCGGCGTCGTCCTCACTTCCCCTAAGGGCGACAAGCTCAGATATGCGCTACAGATCCACTTCGCCGCCTCTAACAACGTGGCCGAGTACGAGGCGCTCATCCACGGGCTCCGGCTTGCCAAAGAACTCGGCATTCGCCGGATCCTGTGTTATGGCGACTCTAACTTGGTGGTCCAGCAATCATCTGGCGATTGGGACGCCAAGGACGCAAACATGGCGAGCTATCATTTCCTCGTCCAGCAACTCAGCGGATACTTCGAGGGGTGCGAGTTCCTCCACGTGCCAAGGAACGACAACAACCAAGCAGACGCCTTGGCACGGATCGGCTCCACCCGCCAGGCAATACCATCTGGTGTCGCCCTCCGGCGCCTCCTCAAGCCTTCTATCAAGCCGTCACCAGAATCAGATTCAATCTATGTGCCGGCTCCGCCTGAGGAGGACGGATCCGACTCCAAGAAACATACAGTCGAAGCCGGCCCAAGGACTTCAGAACCCGGCCCGGGGACTGCAATAGCAAGATCGAAGACTCCAGAGCTTGGCCCGGGGACTGCTCCAGTCGGCCTCGGGACCTTGTCAAATCAGCAAGCGGCTACGGACTCCAACCCGCCGCCTCCCAGCCCGGCCGCCCTTATCCAAGTTGCACTAGTGGCAGTTGAAGAAATAGCAGCACCTTCATGGGCCCAGCCCATTCTCGGATTCTTAGTAAACAGAGAGCTGCCAACTGATGAAGTCTTGGCTCGGCAAGTGCAACGCCGAGCAGCAGCATACACCATAGTCAACAGAGAGCTGGTCAGGCGCAGCGTTACCGGCATCTTCCAACGCTGCGTCGAGGCAGAACAAGGCCAGGCAATCCTCAGAGACATCCATGAAGGCGAGTGCGGTCACCACGCGGCCTCCAGGGCACTCGTCGCCAAAGCCTTCCGGCACGGTTTCTTCTGGCCAACCGCTCTGGAAGAGGCCAAAGAGTTAGTCCAAAAGTGCAAGGGGTGCCAGATTTTCCGTTCCAAGCCACTTCAGCCAGCTTCCGCACTCAAGACTATCCCCATCGCTTGGCCCTTTGTAGTCTGGGGCCTGGACATGGTGGGACCATTCAAGACGGCACGAGGTGGCTTGACTCACCTACTTGTCGCAGTGGACAAGTTCACCAAGTGGGTGGAGGTGAAACCCATCAAGAAGTTGAATGGTCCGACTGCAGTGACCTTCATCGCTGACATCACAACTCGGTACGGCATCCCACACAGCATGATCACTGATAATGGCACGAATTTTGCCAAAGGCGCCTTGGCCCGTTTCTGCGTGACGCAGGGCATCCGACTGGACTTAGCGTCTGTTGCCCATCCGCAGTCAAACGGCCAGGTGGAGCGAGCGAACGGCCTCATCTTGTCCGGCATCAAGCCTCGACTCGTCGTACCATTGGAGCGATCTGCTGGTTGTTGGCTTGAGGAGCTGCCAGCCGTCCTCTGGAGTCTGCGCACGACTCCAAACAAGTCAACCGGCTTCACACCCTTCTTCCTCGTCTATGGCGCCGAAGCCGTCATCCCAACGGACATAGAATTCGACTCCCTGCGAGTCACCATGTACACTGAGGAAGAAGCAGAAGAAGCACGTCAAGACGGCGTCGATCTGCTGGAAGAAGGCCGGCTGTTGGCACTCAGCCGGTCCAGCATCTACCAGCAGAGCTTGCGTCGATACTACAACAGGAAGGTGAGGCGAAGATCTTTCCAAGAAGGCGACCTTGTGCTCCGGCTGATCCAGCGAACAGCCGGCCAGCACAAGCTGTCGGCACCTTGGGAAGGCCCCTTCATCATCAGCAAGGTGCTAGGGAACGACGCCTACTATCTGATCGATGCTCAGAAGCCCCGAGCGCGCAAGAGGGACGACTCCGGCAAAGAGACAGAGCGCCCGTGGAATGCAAATCTTCTTCGAAGATTTTACAGTTGATGCAGTATGTATCACACTACCCCTTTGTATTAAAGTACTAAGACGTTTGGCCCCCCGAGACGAGCTCGGGGACTGCCCTTTTTTGTTATCTGTATGATAAGAATTATGCCTCCGAGTACATTACTTTCATTGCAAGCCGCTTGGCACCAGGCCAGACTAGTTGGCCCGGGGACTCGCCGCCTTGCGCTATGAGAAGCTTCCCGCAGTCAGACAAGCAGTGTGCGGTGCCCAATCCGCCTCCTGGCAAAGCCGCAGCTCGCAGAGCGACTGTGAGGCAGGCAGGAGTGAGGAAGAACGGGCACCCACACGAAAAATGGCTAAGGACCTAAAGCACGAACATAGCGTAAGACGGCCTCCAGCATTTTTGAAGCGGAAAACCGACTCATAAGTAGCCGGCTCGCCGTCTATATTAGCCTCTATTAAGGACGGCCGACTCTTGGGTAGTCGGCATGTCGCTTTCTATCCGACTTGCTAAACAAACTCTAAACGGCCAAGTACTTGCCTTCCCGAAGTAGCCAAGCACTTGACCCAGCGACAGTCCGCAGAGCGGCTGCCCGACTGGCAAGGCAGCGGCTGAAGGAAGGCGGCAAAGGGAAAAGCCTAAAGAGCAATAAGCAAGGAAAGACGGAAAGCATATTAATATTTACATAGGACCTTGGCCGAATCTTCGAATAGAAGTTCAAGATACACCCCGCGGGTGGAATTGTTCGAATCTAACAAAGTTTTCAAAAGATTACCAAGACAGACAAACAGAGGCGGAAAAGGCAGCCTAGGAGACGGCATCTGGGATCGGAGGATCGGAGGTGACCGCGGTGTCAGGCACCGGGGCAGTCGGCTGGGCGGTCTCGGTTTGATCGCCTCCGGTGGCAGTCGTTTTTTCCCAACGTGGCTCGTTGCTGGAGGCGCGGTCCAGCTGAGGCTGGCCGCCTACTCCGTCTTCTGGCACATCCGCCTCGCCTTCGGCCTCCGCCTCGTCCTCCTCCTCGGTGCTGGAGTCGATCACCTCCGCCGAGTCCTCGCCATACTCCGGGTTCATCCCAAACCACTCTGGCGGCACTTCCTCGCCGCCTTCAGCCCGCTCGGGCACGAAGACACTGGTGTCCGTGTACTCAGCGATGGCCGCCGCACGCTCGATAAGGGCGCCCTCCATGGCCTCCAGCTCGGCCTGGGCTTCTGACCGGAACGCGGACAGATGGTCCAGGTCCATCCCTGGATACCACGCCTTGACAAACTCCAAGGCCCGGCGCGCTCCGGCCCGGGCCGAGGAACCCTTCCAGGCCTCAAGACGGCCGGCAGCGACCTCCAGCCAGTCGGCAGTTCGGCTGGCGGTGTGCAGAGCCAGCGTGCCTGGCCATAGGGCGGCAACCGCCTCGGCGTCGGCACGCTGAAGCCGGCGCATCAGCCGGCAAGCCAGACCAAGACGGGCTTCAATGCTCAGAAGCTGCTCATCAACGGTTCGGGGGGCATTAGCGGCGATCTCCTCACCGTTTGCCCTTCGCGCCTCGCGAGGAGCCTCGCTGGCCAGAGGGACTGCCTGCGAGTGACCAGGGAAGAAGTCTGCCAAGACAAAAAAGAAGCAAGTCGAAAAATCAGAAGTCGGCCTGACACATAGTCGGAAGCCCGAAGAAACGAAAGAAACTTACCATGAACGATATCCTCGATCTCGTGGAAGCCGGAGGTCAGCATCGCCTCCCTGTCAATCCAGGAGGAGCGCTCGCTCTCGAACTCGTCCAGGAGAGCGGCCTCCTTCTTCTCGGCCTCGTCCTGCGCCTTCTTGAGAAGCTCCTTCTGCTCAGCCAGCTGCGTAGCCAGCAGGTCGCGCTCTGTGGTGAGTTTGCTGCACTCCTCCTCCTTGGCGCGCAAGGCGGTGTTGCCCTTGTCCAGCTGCTCCTGAAGAACGGTGTTGGCTTCTGAGGAGCGAAAGAAGAGACAAAATAAGTCGTCAGCAAAGAAGATCGCCGGGAAGATCCGGCCCGACTGCTCAGCAATCGGCCCGAATCTCGGGGACTACAGCCCGCGGGTGCGCCAGCGCGCCCCCGCGAAGAAGAACTCACTCCGGCTTTCCGACAAGTCGGCAGCCCGCTTGCTCAACTCCTCAACATTGCGGTTGAAGGCAGTGGCGCGGAGGTTGTGATACTCCTGCAATAAGTCATTGAAGACAAAGTTAGTGTTTGGAACTCACCAGAGGGAGTTCCGAACCGCCTGCTCAGCAGCCAGCCCAGAACTCGGGGACTACACCCAGTGGGTGCACTGGCGCGCCCCCACAGAGAAAAACAAGAATCAAGAAGGAAAAGAAACTTACTCGGACGGCCGTTCGCGCGGCCAGGTGCGCTCTGGTGCAGGCTTGAAGGGCGTCGCCTTCGGCCCGCAACTTCGCCTGGACGTCCATGAGCAATTGATTTAGTGGCCCAGTGCCGCCTCCGCGCACCCACCCGATGGGCGCGGCGCTTGTGGCCTCAGCATCTAGGGTTGCCGAGCTGGCGGCGCCGGTCTCCCGAGGTCGCGGCGCCGAGGTCGCCCTCTCAAGACGGCGGCGCGCCGACGAGGCGACTTGGAGAAGCAGCCGTGCCTTGGCCTCGTCCATGGCTGGCGGCTCCGACGGACCCACCGGCTGTTTGCCGTGCGGTCTCCCAGATGGCGGTGGAGGCGGCGGTGGCGGCACGAGAGTGTCCGACATGGAGGCCTCGCTGCTCTCCTTCTCCACGACAGGGTTCTCGGTGCCGGCTTCCCCGGTCTGCCCCGTGAACTCCGGAGGCGGCGGTGCAGACGATAGTGGGGGGGCGAGCATCGCCGATCGGCGACGCGCGGCCTCCTCGGCACGCCGTCTCACCGCAAGGGTGGCTTCGGCATCATCCAACTTCTTCTGGGCGGAGGCGGCCGCCCTGTCGGCCTCCGCCTTCTCCAGACATTCGGCCTCCTCCTCCTCGCGCTTCTCCCGCGCATTCCGCTCCGTCACCTCCCGGAGGTCGGTGGCGGGGTCGGGCCGCCGAGTATTGGCGGACGTCTCTGCCGACCCAATAACGGAGGGGACGGCGACTCTCTCAAGGGAAAGAGGGGGCCTGAAGAAGAGTGGAGGGAGTATATAACAAAAGACTCGGACAAGATTCAACAAGGGAAAAATAAAAAAGCATAAAGACTCACACAGAGACTAGTGGCGGCTTTCTCACTTCCCTTCAGAAGCGGTTGGCCTTCGCGGCCGCCTCCTCTCGTCTGGTCGCGGCGGCCGCCCCCTTGAACTGCTTCAATTTGCCACCGGGCGCACTCGGCCCGGCGTGATGCCTCTACGCGCCGCCTTGGCCGGCCAGGCCGGCGGAGGAGCCAGCGCCCGACGGGCCGATCTTCAGCTGGTGGCGCGGAGCGACTTCGCCTTCGGCGTCGTCATCAGGCCAGTCGGCGAAGGTGGCCGAGGGCCTGAAGTCGCCTTCTGCTCCTCCTCCCCCGCCTTCGGCGTTGGCTTCCATCGCTGCCGCCCCCAAGTCGGGGTCGTCGACGTCGCTCTCCGCGCGGTCGGGAACATACTCGCGGGGCTGTCTCGTGGCGCCGGCGGCAGGCTGCATAAGAGGATTCTAGTTCAGAAGAAGCCAACAAGAGTCAGAAGCCGGAGTCGGCTGCGGAAAAAGACAAAACGATAGGGGGACGCGACTTACTACTGGTGGAGGGTTGTCGCGTGAGTACGGCTCCTTGCCGAACTGCCAGTCCTTCTCAAACTCGCAGTGCGCGATATAATTCACCATGTTTGCCACCTCCTTGCGGGGCATCTCCTTAATGCTCATCCGACTTGGGTCTTGGAGGCCGCTCATCTGGCAGATCAGGTGAGGCCGGCCTTGGAGCGGGAGAACTCGGTGCGCCACGAGGCGGCCAGCAAGTCGGCCCCGACCAGTCCCTCCGGCTGCGTCAAGACTCGGAGTCGCGCTACGGCGGCGGCTCCGGCGGGAGTCAGCGTCTTGACTCGGTGGGACCAGCTGGGGAGCCTCCCAGTCAGGCGAGCGGCGTTGTAAGGCGGCAAGTTGACCCAGTCGCCGTCGGAGGCGAGGTTCTTCACGTAGAAGTACGAGCGCTGCCACATCTTCACCGACTTGATCAGTGTGATGGGAGGAAAGGGGTTGTCGGCCGTCGAGCGCCGCATCGCGATGAAGGCGCCGCACTGAGCCGGCACGCCGGCGATGTGCGTGCCGAGCTTAGAAGAGAATAATTCTCCCCATAGCTCGATGGTGGGGAGAACGCCAAGGAAACCTTCGCACAGAGTGGCGAAGGCGGAGAGCAACACCACCGTGTTCGGAGTGAGGTGGTCCGGCTGAAGACTGTGGAACTCCAAGAACGAGCGGAAGAAGCCACTCGCCGGCAGCCCCAGGCCACGCATGAGGTGCGAGTGGAAGATGACCCGCTCGCCCTCTTCCGGCGCCGGCCGGATTTCCCCCTCCGGCGCTGCGTGGGCACGCACGAGGTCCACACTGGGGAGACGGCGTGTCTGGCGGAGGAACTCGATGTGTTCTTCTTCTACCTCCGAGCCGTCCCATACGCCCGAGCACACGGCGGGGGCCGCGGCAGAGGAAGAGCTCATCGCCGCGATATGGTGTGCTCTTGCTCAACGGCGGTAGCAGGAGTGAGAGAAGGCAAGATGAGGCGGGGGAGCGGGGAAGAAGGGCGCGCATGCTGTGCCGCTCCGCTTCCCCCCGCCTACTTATAGCCCTGCGGGCTGAGAAGCCGAGGGGGCGGGCGTGGGATTAACTGCGCATGATGCCCCACGCCGCCCCACGATTTACCCCACGAAGTTACTGCGCGCAGTAACGACGTGGGAAAACCAACCATCCACGGCCGCAACGGATCCGTTCGTGTGCCGAGGTGCGGTAGTGGCGGGCCCCGCCTGACGGCCCGTCCCGTCGCGTGGGCAGGCAGACTGTTCTCCCCACGTGGCGCCACGCGATAGGACCGCCCTGATGGTTGCGGGGAAGCGTATCAGGCACGCCGCCTGATTTCCCGCCGCTACTTTCAAAGCCTCGGCTCTTCACTAAACCTCCGACTTTTTGACAGTCGGCCCAAGGGAAGACGGCAGCCGAGTTCCAGAGTCTGCACTTTGAAGATTGAAACTATTGAAGCCCCACAATGCGGCGACCGCAGGGCTTCACCAGCTTCGCGGACTACTGTCGGAGTAATGGGCCACGGGTAGGCAAACCCGAGGCCCAGGACATTTCAAGACATCAGGGCAGGCCGCGCCCCTCAGGCCGAGTCCCAGGAGCGACTCCAAAATATGCCGAGTCCCAGACGGCGACTCCCAGATAAGCCGACTCCAAGCTGGCGACCTCCAGAGAGGCCGTCTATGGAGAGTCGGCCCAAGACTCGTCCCTCATCTCGAAGTACAACGCGGGGTACGGTCACGGCATGGCCGTTCCCTCCCCCTGCTTACGAAGGGCCGGCATGGCGATAGTGAGCCGTGTCGCTGGAAGATCTCCGGCGAGATGCGGCATTGTTGCCATGCCTGCCCTGATCTCAGCCACAGTGCGCAGTACACTGTGCCCACGACGCCGGCCTGTACGACCCAAAGGCGGCGGGGCCGCCTGTCAGTGGGTGGGCCGAAGGCGGCCTGGGCAACCCGAAGACGGACCTGTGGGAGTCGGCCTCCCTGGAGTCGGCCGACTCCTTTTCAGGGCCCCACTAGCCATTAACCAGATAAGATGGGGAATGGCGACAGTGATCGCCCGATAGACGGCGGCACTGTTGCCACGACCCGATGACCGAGCCTACGTCATCAGGAGTGCCGCTACAGTATCAAGCCCGTCCGCGGGACCCGCTAGCCGGCAGGCCCCAGAAGCCGGCGGGAAGGACGGCGTCCTGAGAGACCGACGGCTGGGACCTGCACCCAGCCGGATTACTATTGTACCCCCGGGGGTAGGCCTATATAAACCCCCCGGGGCACCCATGCAAAGGGTTCGGACCTAAATAGAGATAGACCAGATAGCACGGGGAGGAGAGAGCTAGCCTTGCCCTCTCCTGCCTCCCGAAACAGCTCCAGGAGCACCATTTTAGCCACTTTGCTTTAGTGATCATGCAGAGACCCCGCAGAGCAGTAGTAGGGGTGTTATCTCCTAGGAGAGCCCTGAAGTTGGGTAAGTTCCGCCGGCGTGCATGTCTTCGCCTCATCCCGCTTCCAGGCACCGGCGACGTTCTACTCGCTCCCACCATGATAAGCCATTCTTTGGCATATGTCGTACCCAACCCCCAACAAATATCATGGGTTGCTTGTTGATGTTGAGCTTGGTCGCTAGTCATTGTACTTGGCGCTCGATGGTGTGCCTTGTATCCTCATGCATCTTCTTGATGTAGCTTGCTCGTGCACTCACGTCAAGGTTGGTGCGCTCTTGTAGAGGAAGAGGTAGAATGTCCAATGGGGACAATGGGTTGAATCCGTAGACAACCTCGAAGGGGGACTTGCCGGTAGTCGAATGTCTTGCACGGTTGTAGGCGTACTCGGCGATGGGTAGACACTCCTCCCACTCCTTGATGTTCCTCTTGATCAACACGCAAAGTAGAGTGGAGAGTGTACGGTTCGTCACCTCCGTTTGGCCGTCGGTTTGAGGATGGTATGCCGAAGAGAACAAGAGCTTGATTCTGAGCTTGGCGCATAGTGTCTTCCAAAAGTAACTCAAGAACTTGACATCGCGGTCGGAGACGATTGTCTCTGGTACTCCATGGAGTCGCAAGATTTCCCTACAAAAGAGATTGGCAATATGTGAAGCATCGTCTATCTTGTTGCAAGGAATGAAATGTGCCATCTTAGAAAATCGGTCCACAACAACAAACACGGAATCCTTTCCATTTTGAGTTCTAGGCAAACCAAGTAAAAAATCCATGCTAATATCTTCCCAAGGTTGATAAGGAATAGGAAGAGGCATGTAAAGACCATGGGATTGAGCTTTAGACTTAGCTTTGCGACATGTAGAGCATTGGTTGGTGAAATGTGACACATCGCGGAACATCTTGGGCCAAAAGTAGTTCTTGGAGAGCGTGGCGAATGTCTTGTCGCGCCAAAGTGTCCCATGAGTCCGCCTCCATGAGCCTCTTGCAAAAGGAGCAAACGAAGAGAAGACTCGGGAATGAAAAGTTTGTTAGCTCTCATAAGATAATCATCCTTGATGTAATATTGTTCCCAAGATGTATGCATCAAACACTTAGCATAAGAAGTGGCAAAGGAAGGATCATTTGCATACAAGTCTTTGATGTGCTCAAAGCCAACAACATTCAACTCAAGTTTAGTGACAAGCGTGCATATGCATGAAAGTTCATCCGCAACTACATTTTCCTTACCCTTAATGTACTTGATCACATAGGGAAAAGATTCAATAAATTCACTCCATTTGGCATGATTCTTGTTTAACTTAGTTTGGCCTTTTAAGTACTTAAGCGTTTCATGATCGGTGTGTATGACAAACTCATGAGGCCTAAGATAATCTTCACAAACATGTAGCACATGCACTAAAGCAAACAACTCTTTGTCATAGATGGGATAGTTAAGTTGAGCACCGGAGAGTTTTTCACTAAAATATGCAATGGCTAGTTTTTCTTGCATCAAAATGCCGCCAATTCCGGTACCACTTGCATCACAATGAACCTCAAAAGTTTTGTCAAAGTTGGGCAAAGCAAGAATCGGAGCATGAGTAAGCAAAGACTTGAGCTCATCAAAAGCGGTAGATTGCGTAGGTCCCCAAACGAAAGGAGCATTCTTCTTACTCAAAGCATGCAAAGGTGCAGCGATGGTGCTAAAGTCTTTCACAAAGTGACGATAAAAACCCGCAAGGCCAAGAAAGCTACGCACTTGTTGCAAATTGGTTGGTTGGGGCCAAGTTTTAATTGCTCCAATTTTAGATTCATCAACATGGACACCCTTGTAAGAAACAACAAAACCCAAGAAAACAAGCTTGTCAACACCAAATGTGCACTTTTTCATGTTGGCATAAAGATGTTCCTTGCAAAGGGTTTCCAAAACAGCTCGAACATGATTTAGATGATCTTTCATGGATTTGCTAAAAAAAGAATGTCATCAAAGGAAACCACAACAAACACTCCAATGTAAGGACGCAGCACAAAATGCATAAGACGCATGGAAGTTCCGGCAGGTTCCGATAAACGCATAGGCATAACCAACCAGTCGTACAAGCCAAATTTTGTTTTGAAAGTGGTTTTCCATTCATCACCTTCTTGTATGCGGATTTGGTAATAGCCACTTTTAATATCAATTTTTGAGAAAATGGTGGCACCACTAAGTTCATCAAGCATATCATCTAGGCGAGGAATGGGATGCCTATAACAAATGGTGATAGAATTAATGGGTCTACAATCAGAGCACATGCGATAACTTCCATCTTGCTTAGGGACAAGTATAACCGGAACGGCACAAGGGCTTAAGCTTTCCCATACATGTCCATTGTCGATTAGTTGTTGTACTTGCCATTGGATCTCCTTAGTTTCTTCGGGATTGACGTGGTATGGAGCTTTGTTTGGTAGAGGTGCTCCGGGGATGAGGTTGATTCGGTGCTCAATGCCTCGTAGTGGAGGTAGTCCCGTAGGTAGCTCATCGGGGAAAACATCATGGAATTCCTGCAAAAGAGATTGAAACACTAAAGGTAGATCGTGAGAGGTGTTAGTTTTTGGTTCCCCATCCTTGCACACTAGGACAAAGTGCATAACACTTGATGGGTTCTCGCACACTTCTCTCATCTCACTTTTGGTGCCAAATAGGACTAGGTTTTTCTCTCTAGGCGAAGAGGCGCTCAAGTTTGGCTTGTGGCTATCAATTTGTTTTGAGTGGATCACTCTTTCACTCTTCTCTCCACGATGGGTGGCTTGCTTGTCGGCTATTACTTGACTAGGAGACATAGGTCGTCGCACCTACTCCTTCCCTTTCATCTTGAAGCTATAGTGATTGGTACACCCGTTGTGGATGACGCCTTGGTCAAATTGCCATGGTCGACCAAGAAGGAGGTGGCAAACGGACATCGGGACAACATCACACTCCAAAGTGTCCTCATATGCTCCAATTTTGAAGGAAACTTGGACCGTGTGCTCAACTCGTATAGTGCCGAAATCGCTTAGCCATTGGACCTTGTATGGGTGCAGGTGCTTCCTCTTTACCAATTGTAGCTAGGAGCATAGTTCTTCACTTGCCAAGTTGTGAAAACTACCTCCATTGATGATGACCTTGATGGACCTTCCATTGATGCCAGCTTTAGTGTGGAAGATGTGGCATCTTTGGTCTTTGCCTTGTTGATGTTGAAGAGTCAAGACTTTGGAGACAACAAGAGCGGGGCTCGAATCCTCATCACAAAAGACTTGATCGTCTTCATCTTTGTTCACGCGTCGGTGCATGGCCACTTGCTCAAGGGCTTCCATTTCCTCTTCACTCATGGAGTCATAGGTTCAATAATCATTGAGGATCATGGTGCGCTTGTTGGTGCACTCATAGGATTTGTGGCCTCGTATGCCGTAAGTGAAACACTTGATGGAGCTTGTCTTGACGGTCTCATCGATTGGAGTAGATGATGAAGCACGCGGCTTGAAGTTGCTTGTAGTAGGAGGAAGACGACTTGAAGTTGTCGAAGCTTTCTTGTAACTTGATTTGTCGTCGTCGCTTGTAGATGGCTTGGTTGAGGTAGAAGTTGGAGTCATTGAAGCGTGGATATTGGTGTTGGGGAACATAGTAATTTCAAAATTTTCCTACGCACACGCAAGATCATGGTGATGCATAGTAACAAGAGGGGAGAGTGTTGTCCACGTACCCTCGTAGACCAAAAGCGGAAGCGTTAGAACAACGCGGTTGATGTAGTCATACGTCTTCACGGCCCGACCGATCAAGCACCGAAAGCACGACACCTCCGAGTTCTAGCACACGTTCAGCTCGATGACGTCCCTCGAACTCCGATCCAGCCGAGTGTCGAGGGAGAGTTCCGTCAGCACGACGGCGTGGTGACGATGATGATGTTCTACCGATGCAGGGCTTCGCCTAAGCACCGCTACGATATTATCGAGGTGGAATATGGTGGAGGGGGCACCGTACATGGCTAAGAGATCAATGATCAATTGTTGTGTCTATGGGGTGCCCCCCTACCCCCGTATATAAAGGAGCAAGGGGGGAGGCGGCCGGCCTAGGAGGAGGGCGCGCCAAGGGGGGAGTCCAACTTCCACCGGAAGTAGGACTCCTCCTTCCCTTGTTGGAGTAGGAGAGAAGGAAAGAGGGGGAGAGGAAGAAGGAAAAGGGGGCTGCACCCCTTGTCCAATTTGGACCAGAGGGGGGTCGCACGCCTTCTTCCTTTTGGCCTCTCTCCTCTATTCCCGTATGGCCCAATAAGGCCCATATACTCCCCGGCGAATTCCCGTAACTCTCCGGTACTCCGGAAAATACCCGAATCACTCGGAACCTTTCCGAAGTCCGAATATAGTCGTCCAATATATCGATCTTTACGTCTCAACTATTTCGAGACTCCTCGTCATGTCCCCGATCTCATCCGGGACTCCTAACTACCTTCGGTACATCAAAACACATAAACTCATAATATAACTGTCATTGAACTTTAAGCGTGCGGACCCTACGGGTTCGAGAACTATGTAGACATGACCGAGACACGTCTCCGGTCAATAACCAATAGCAGAACCTGGATGCTCATATTGGCTCCCATATATTCTACGAAGATCTTTATCGGTCAAACCGCATAACAACATACGTTTGTTCCCTTTGTCATCGGTATGTTACTTGCCCGAGATTCGATCGTCGGTATATTAATACCTAGTTCAATCTCGTTACCGGCAAGTCTCTTTACTCGTTACGTAATGCATCATCACGCAACTAACTCATTAGCTACATTGCTTGCAAGGCTTATAGTGATGTGCATTACCGAGAGGGCCCAGAGATACCTCTCCGACAATCGGAGTGACAAATCCTAATCTCGAAATACGCCAACTCAACATGTACCTTCGGAGACACCTGTAGAGCTCCTTTATAATCACCCAGTTACGTTGTGATGTTTGGTAGCACACAAAGTGTTCCTTCGGTAAACGGTAGTTGCATAATCTCATAGTCATAGGAACATGTATAAGTCATGAAGAAAGCAATAGCAACATACTAAACGACCAAGTGCTAAGCTAACGGAATGGGTCAAGTCAATCACATCATTCTCCTAATGATGTGATCCCATTAATCAAATGACAACTCATGTCTATGGTTAGAAAACTTAGCCATCTTTGATTAACGAGCTAGTCAAGTAGAGGCATACTAGTGACACTATGTTTTGTCTATGTATTCACACATATATTATGTTTCCGGTTAATACAATTCTAGCATGAATAATAAACATTTATCATGAAATAAGGAAATAAATAATAACTTTATTATTGCCTCTAGGGCATATTTCCTCCAGTCTCCCACTTGCACTAGAGTCAATAATCTAGTTCACATCACCATGTGATTTAACACTAATATTCACATCTACATGTGATTAACACTCATAGTTCACATCGTCATGTGACCAACGCCCAAAGGGTTTACTAGATTCAATAATCTAGTTCACATCGATATGCGATTAACACCCAAAGAGTACTAAGCTGTGATCATGTTTTGCTTGTGAGAGAAGTTTAGTCAACGGGTCTGTCACATTCAGAGTCGTATGTATTTTGCAAATATTCTATGTCTACAATGCTCTGCACGGAGATACCCTAGCTAATTGCTCCCACTTTCAATATGTATCCAGATTGAGACTTGGAGTCATCTGGATTGGTGTAAAAGCTTGCATCGATGTAACTCTTTACGACGGGCTCTTTTAGCACCTCCATAATTGAGAAATATTTCCTTAGTCCTTACTAAGGATATTCTTGACGCTGTCCAGTGATCTACTCTTAGATCAAAATTGTACTCCCTTGCCAAACTCAGAGCAAGGTATACAATAGGTGTGGTACACAGCATAGCATACTTTATACAACCTATGACTGAGGCATAGGGAATGAATTTTTCATTCTCTTTCTATTTTCTGCCATGGTCGGGTTTTGAGTCTTACTCAACTTCACACCTTGCAACACAGGCAAGAGCTCCGTCTTTGACTGTTCCATTTTGAACTACTTCAAAATCTTATCAAGGTATGTACTCATTGAAAAAAAACTTATCAAGCATCTTGATCTATCTCTATAGGTCTTTATGCTTAGTGTGTAAGCAGCTTCACCGAGGTCTTTTTTTGAAAAACTCTTATTCAAGTATCCTTTTATGCTATCCAGAATTTCTATATCATTTCCAATCAACAATATGTCACTACATATAGTATTAGAAATGCTACAGAGCTCCCACTCACTTTCTTGTAAATACAGGCTTCTCCAAAAGTCTGTATAAAACGATATGCTTTGATCAACTCATCAAAGCGTATATTCCAACTCCGAGATGCTTGCACCAGTCCATTGATGGATCGCTGGAGCTTGCACATTTTGTTAGCACCTTTAGGATTGACAAAACCTTCTGGTTGCATCATATACAACTCTTCTTTAATAAATCCATTAAGGAATGTAGTTTTGACATCCATTTGCCAGATTTCATAAAATGTGGCAATTGCTAACATGATTCGGACAGACTTAAGCATCGATACAAGTGAGAAAATCTCATCATATTCAACATGTTGAACTTGTCAAAAAACCTTTTTGCGACAAGTCGAGCTTTGTAGATAGTAACACTACTATCAGTGTTTGTCTTCCTCTTGAAGATCCATTTATTTCTATGGCTTGCCGATCATCGGGCAATTCTACCAAAGTCCACACCTTGTTCTCATACATGGATCCCATCTTAGATTTCATGGCCTCAAGCCATTTCACGGAATCTGGGCTCATCATCGCTTCCTCATAGTTCGTAGGTTCATCATGGTCTAGTAACATGACTTCTAGAATAGGATCGCCGTACCACTCTGGTGAGGACCATACTCTGGAAGACCTATGAGTTTGGTAGTAACTTGATCTGAAGCTTCATGATCATTATCATTAGTTTTCTCACTAATTGGTGTAGGAATCACAAGAATTGATTTCTGTGATGAATTACTTTCCAATAAGGGAGCAGGTACAGTTACCTCATCAAGTTATTTCCTCCTACTCACTTCTTCCAAGAGAAACTCCTTCTCTAGAAAGGATCCATTCTTAGCAACGAATATCTTGCCTTCGGATCTATGATAGAAGGTGTCCCCAACGGTTTCCTCTGGGTATTCTATGAAGACGCACTTCTCCGATTTGGGTTCGAGCTTATCAGGTTGAAAAACTTTTTCACATAAGCATCACAGCCCCAAACTTTAAGAAATGACAACTTTGATTTCTTACCAAACCACAGTTCATAAGGCGTCGTCTCAATGGATTTTGATGGTGCCCTATTTAAAGTGAATGCAGCTGTCTCTAATGCATAACCCCAAAACGATGGTGGTAAATCGGTAAGATACATCATAGATCGCACCATATCCAATAAAGTGCGGTTACGACGTTCGGACACACCATAACGATGTGGTGTTCCAGGTGGCATGAGCTTGTGAAACTATTCCACATTGTTTTAATTGAAGACCAAACTCGTAACTCAAATATTCATCTCTGCAATCAAATTGCAGAAAACTTTATTTTCTTGTTATGATGATTTTCCACTTCACTCCGAAATTCTTTGAACTTTTTCAAATGTTTCAGACTAATGTTTCATCAAGTAGATATACCCATATCTGCTCAAATCATCTGTGAAGGTCAGAAAATAACGATACCTGCCACAAGCCTTAATACTCATTGGTCTGCATACATCAGTATGTATTATTTCCAACAAGTCAGTAGCTCGTTCCATTGTTCCAGAGAACGGAGTTTTAGTCATCTTGCCCAAAAGGCACGGTTTGCAAGCATCAAATGATTCATAACCAAGTGATTCCGAAAATCCATCTTTATGGAGTTTCTTCATGTGCTTTACACCGATATGACCCAAATGACAGTGCCACAAATAAGTTGCACTATCATTATTAACTTTGCATCTTTTGGCATCAATATAATGAATATGTGTATCACTACGATCGAGATTCAACAAACTATTTTCATTGGGTGTATGACCATTGAAGGTTTTATTCATGTAAATAGAACAACAATTATTCTTTGACTTTAAATGAACAACTATATTGCAATAAACATGAACAAATCATATTCATACTCAACGCAAAACGCCAAATAACATTTATTTAGGTTCTACACTAATCTCGAAAGTGTAGGGAGAGTGTGATGATGATCACATCAATCTTGGAACTATTTCCAACACACATCGTCACTTCACCCTCAACTAGTCTTTGTTTATTCTATATCTCCTGTTTCGAGTTACTAATATTTAGCAACCGAACAAGTATCAAATACTCAGGGGCTACTATAAACACTAGTAAAGTACACATCAATAACCTGCATATCAAATATACCCTTGTTCACTTTGCCATCCTTCTTATCCACCAAATATTCAGGGCATTTCCGCTTCCAGTGACCATTTCCTTTGCAGTAGAAGCACTCAGTTTCAGGTTTAGGTCCAGACTTGGGCTTCTTCACTTGAGTAGCAACTTGCTTGCCGTTCTTCTTGAAGTTCCCCTTCTATCCCTTTGCCCTTTTCTTGAAACTAGTGATCTTGTTAACCATCAATACTTGATGCTCTTTCTTGATTTCTACCTTCGTCGATTTCAGCATCACGAAGAGGTTGGGAATCGTTTCCGCTATCCCTTGCATATTATAGTTCATCACGAAGTTCTACTAACTTGGTGATGGTGACTAGAGAACTCTGTCAATCAATATCTTATCTGGAAGATAAAATCCCACTTGATACAAGCGATTGTAGTACCCAGACAATCTGAGCACATGCTCACTAGTTGAGCAATTCTCCTCCATCTTTTAGCTATAGAACTTGTTGGAGACTTCATATCTCTCAACTCGGGTATTTTCTTCAAATATTAACTTCAACTCCTGGAACATCTCATATGGTCCATGATGTTCAAAACGTCTTTGAAGTCCCGATTCTAAGCCGTTAAGCATGGTGCACTAAACTATCAAGTAGTCATCATATTGAGCTAGCCAAACGTTCATAACGGCTGCATCTGCTCCTGCAATAGGTCTGTCACCTAGCGGTGCATCAAGGACATAATTCTTCTGTGCAGCAATGAGGATAAACCTCAGATCACAGACCAAGTCTGCATAATTGCTACTATCATCTTTCAACTTAGTTTTCTCTAGGAACATATAAAACATAGGGAAGCAACAACGCGAGCTATTGATCTACAACATAATTTGCAAAATACTATCAAGACTAAGTTCATGATAAATTAAAGTTCAAATAATCATATTACTTAAGAACTCCCACTTAGATAGACATCCCTCTAATCATCTAAGTGATCACGTGATCCAAATCAACTAAACCATGTCCGATCATCATGTGAGATGGAGTAGTTTTCAATGGTGAACATCACTATGTTGATCATATCTACTATATGATTCGCTCGACCTTTCGGTCTCCAGTGTTCCGAGGCCATATCTGTATATGCTAGGCACGTCAAGTTTAACCTGAGTATTCCATGTGTGCAACTGTTTTGCACCCGTTGTATTTGAACGTAGAGCCTATAACACCCGATCATCACGTGGTGTCTCAGCACGAAGAACTTTCGCAACGGTGCATACTCAGGGAGAACACTTATACCTTGAAATTTTAGTAAGGGATCATCTTATAAAGCTACCGTCGAACTAAGCAAAATAAGATGTATAAAATATAAACATCATATGCAATCAAAAAATATGTGACATGATATGGCCATCATCATCTTGTGCCTTTGATCTCCATCTCAAAGGATCGTCATGATCTCCATCGTCACCGGCATGACACCATGATCTCCATCATCTTGATCTATATCAATGTGTTGTCACATGGTCGTCTCACCAACTATTGCTCTTGCAACTATTGCTATCGCATGGCGATAAAGTAAAGCAATTATTTGGCTCTTGCCTCTTATGCAATAAAGAGACAACCATAAGGCTTCTGCCAGTTGCCGATAACTTCAAGCAAACATGATCATCTCATACAACAACTTATATCTCATCACGTCTTGACCATATCACATCACAACATGCCCTGTAAAATCAAGGTAGACGTCCTCTACTTTGTTGTTGCAAGTTTTACGTGGCTGCTACGGGCTGAGCAAGAATCATTCTTACCTACGCATCAAAACCACAATGATATTTCGTCAAGTTAGTGTTGTTTTAACCTTCGCAAGGATCGGGCGTAGCCACACTCGGTTCAATTAAAGTTGGAGAAACTGGCACCCACCAGCCACATATGTGCAAAGCACGTCGGTAGAACCAGTCTCGCGTAAGCGTACGCGTAATGTCGGTCTGGGCCGCTTCATCCAACAATACCGCCGAACCAAAGTATGACATGCTGGTAAGTAGTATGACTTGTATCGCCCACAACTCACTTGTGTTCTACTCGTGCATATAACATCTACGCATAAAACCAGGCTCGGATGCCACTATTGGGGAATGATACGTCTCCAACGTATCTATAATTTTTGATTGTTCCATGCTATTATATTACCTCTTTTGGATGTTTATGGGCTCTATTTTACACATTTATATCATTTTTGGGACTAACCTATTAACCGGAGGCCCAACCCATATTGCTGGGTTTTTTTGCCTGTTTCAGTATTTCGAAGAAAAGGAATATCAAACGGAGTCCAAACGGAATGAAACCTTTGGCAGCGTGATTTTTTGGAAGAATATCACCCAGGAGACTTGGAGTTCACGTCAGAAGAGCCTCGAGGAGGCCACGAGATAGGAGCCCCCCCCTACTGGGCGCGCCCCTGTCTCGTGGGCCCCTCGAGCACCCCCCAACCGACTTCTTTTGCCTATATAAGCCTATGTACCCTAAAACCATCGAATATCAAGATAGATCGAGAGTTCCGCCGCCACAAGCCTCTGTAGCCACTAAAAACCTCTCGGGAGCCCTTCCCGGCACCCTGCCGGAGGTGGGATCCTTCATTGGTGGCCATCTTCATCATCACGACGCTCTCCATGACGAGGAGGGAGTATTTCACCCTTGAGGCTGAGGGTAAACCCGGGCATGGGCAGCCCGGCCCGAGCACGGCCCGAAAAACCCGGGTCGGGCCGGGCTGAGCTTGACATTCAGGCTGGGCTCGGGCTTTGTTTTGCAGCCCGAAAGATAGTTCGGGCCAGGCTCGGGCTTCAATTTTTCCGTATTTCGGGCCGGGCTTTCGGGCTTCGGGCTGGGCTTGCACGTGCGCGTACTAAACAACAGCATTCGGGCCGGGCTTTCGTGCTTCAGGCTTGATTTCGGGCCGGGCTGGGCTTGAAAATATGGAGTATTTCGGGCTACGGGCCGGGCTCGGGCTTGAGAAATGAAGGTCGGGCTTTTACAAGCCCGACCCGAAACCCGGCCCGGCCCGACGTTTGCCTAGGTTTAGCTGAGCGTATGTACCAGTAGCTATGTGTTTGATCTCTCTCTCTCTCTCTCTCTCGTGTTCTCTCTCGTGTTCCCTCTATGGCACGATCTTGATGTATCCCGAGCTTTGCTATTATAGCTGGATCTTATGATGTATCTCCCCTTCTACTCTCTTGTGATGAATTGAGTTTTCCCTTTGAAGTTATCTTATCGGATTGAGTCTTTTATGAGAACACTTGATGTATGTCTCGCCGTGCTTATCTATGGTGACAATGGGATATCATGTGCCCCTTGATGTATGTTTTGGTGACAAACTTGCGGGTTCCGCCCATGAACCTATGCATAGGGGTTGGCACACGTTCTTGACTCTCCGGTAGAAACTTTGGGACACTCTTTGAAGTACTTTGTGTTGGTTGAATAGATGAATCCGAGATTTTGTGATGCATATCGTATAATCATGCCCACGGATACTTGAGGTGACAATGGAGTATCTAGGTGACATTAGGGTTTTGGTTGATTTGTGTCTTAAGGTGTTATTCTAGTACGAACTCTTGAATAGATTGATCCGAAAGAATAACTTTGAGGTGGTTTCGTACCCTACCATAATCTCTTCGTTTGTTCTCCGCTATTAGTGTATTTGGAGTGACTCTTTGTTGCATGTTGAGGGATTGTTATATGATCTATCTATGTTATTATTGTTGAGAGAACTTGCACTAGTGAAAGTATGAACCCTAGGCCTTGTTTCCTATCATTGCAATACCGTTTGTGCTCACTTTTATCATTGGTTACCTTGCTATTTTTATAATTTCAGATTACAAATACCTTTATCTACCATCCATATTGCACTTGTATCACCATCTCTTCGCTGAACTAGTGCACCTATATAATCTACCATTGTATTGGGTGTGTTGGGGACACAAGAGACTCTTTGCTATTTGGTTGCAGGGTTGTTTGAGAGAGACCATCTTCATCCTACGCCTCCTACGGATTGATAAACCTTAGGTCATCCACTTGAGGGAAATTTGCTACTGTCCTACAAACATGTGCACTTGCAGGCCCAACAACGTCTACAAGGAGAAGGTTGTGTAGTAGACATCAAGCTATTTTCTGGCGCCGTTGCCGAGGAGGCTAGGTAAACGGTACTCACACCCCGTCAACTAAGCTCTTTTTTTGGCGCGGTGAGTGCTTGAAGGTATATCTTTAGATCTTGCAATCGAGTCTTTTAGTTTCTTGTTTTATCACTAGTTTATTTTATAAAAGAAAACTATAAAAAATGGAATTGAGTTTGTCTCACACGCTTCATCGTTTTAATATCTTTCGTGAGAATGATGGTAAGGAAAATTGTGCTCAAGTGCTAGAAGAAGAAATCTATAAAATGTTTGTCACTAAATCTTTGAATGATGAGCATGATTGCAATGTTGTTAGTATGAATTCCTTGAATATCCATGATGCTAATGATATGCAAAGCCACAAGCTTGGGGATGCTATGTTTGATGAATATGATATGTTTAGTCCCCCAAGTTTTGATGAGCAAATTTATTATGATGAAAGCATGCCTCCTATTTATGATGATTATATTGATGAAAGTGGGTTTGGAAGAGTGTCAACTTTAGGTAGTATTGATCCCACTATTTTGGAGGATGTTGAATCTTATTGTGATGAATATGAAAGTGGATTTGGAAGAGTGTAAACTTTATTTAGTGATGATTCCACTATTTCAGAAGAGGTTCCAATTGATTATGAGAACAAAGTTGTTATCTATGATGATTATTGTGATGACTTGTATGCTATTAAGAATAATGGTAACCATGAAACTTGTCATCATGATTTTAGTTTTCAATTGGATTATGCCTCACATGATAATTATTTTGTTGAGTTTGCTCCCACTATTATTCATGAGAAGAATTTTGCTTATGTGGAGAGTAGTAAATTTTCTATGCTAGTAGATCATGAAAAGAATGCTTTAGGTGCTAGGTATATTGTTGAATTCATTCATGATGCTACTGAAAATTATTATGAGGGAGGAATATATGCTTGTAGGAATTGCAATAATGTCAAGTTTCCTCTCTATGTGCTTAAAATCTTGAAGTTATGCTTGTTTTACCTTCCTATGCTAGTTGATTATTGTTCCCATAAGTTGTTTGCTCAAAAAATCCCTATGCATAGGAAGTGGGTTATACTTAAATGTGCTAGTCATATGCTTCATGATGCTCCCGTTATGTTTCAATTCTTATCTTTTATGTGAGCATCATTGAAATCATCATGCCTAGCTAGGGGCTTTAAACGATAGCGCTTGTTGGGAGGCAACCCAACTTTATTTTCGTTTCTTGCTTTTTGTTCCTGTTTAGTAATAAATAATTCATCTAGCCTCTCGTTAGATGTGTTTTTATGTTTTTATTAGTGTTTGTGCCAAGTAGAACCTTTGGGAAGACTTGGGTGAAGTCCTTGTGATCTTGCTGTAAAAAACAGAAACTTTAGTGCTCACGAGAATAGCTGCCATTTTTTCCTGGGAGTGATTTTCGGTTGATTCTTTTGGCAGATGATTAATAGAAAAATTCCTCAGGTCCAACAATTTAATTCATAATTTTTGGAGTTCCATAAGTATACGTTTGATACATATTACTACAGACTGTTCTGTTTTTGACAGATTCTGTTTTCATTGTGTTGTTTGCTTATTTTGATGAATCTATGGCTAGTATGTATGGGTATGTACCATAGAGAAGTTAGAATACAGTAGATATTACGCCAATATGAATTTAGAATGATTTCATTACAGTATCTAAGGGGTGATTTATTTTCTTATACTAACGGAGCTTACGAGTTTTGTTTTGAGTTTTGTGTGGTTGAAGTTTTCAAGTTTTGGGTAAAAGATTCGATGGACTATGGAATAAGGAGTGGCAAGAGCCTAAGCTTGGGGATGCCCAAGGCACCCCAAGGTAATATTCAAGGACAACCAAGAGCCTAAGCTTGGGGATGCCCCGGATGGCATCCCCTCTTTCGTCTTCGTTCATCGGTAACTTTACTTGGAGCTATATTTTTGTTTGCCACATGATATGTGTTTTGTTTGGAGCGTCATTTTCTCCTGTTAGTATTTGCTTGATGTTATTTAGATTAATGTTTTGCATATTTAGTTTCAATAAAAAAGTCAAGGAAGCCTTTGCCACGCTTATTTTGCTAGTATACATGTTGCTGTTTGAAAACAGAAAGTTTACAGCTGTTGCAAAAATTCCCTAGAAAAGTCAGAGAATGGTATAATGTTGAATCTTTTTGCATATTGAGATATGATAAATTTATTACAGTGGGAATTTTCTCTCATAACTTTTGGAGTCATGGAAGTATTGATACTCTTGCATTCTTTACAGACTGTACTGTTTTGGCAGATTGCTGTTGTGTTTGCATTGTTTGCACATGTTTGCTTGTTTAATGATTCTATTTGAGGATAGGAGTATTAAATATGCAGAGGCATTTAGTATGCAGTGTTGAATAATAATTTTAGTGATTTGTTACAGTAGAAAATGATAAGGTTTTGCATTGGTTTATACTAACCTATCTCACGAGTTCTTGTTGAGTTTGTTGTGGATGAAGCTTTTGATAAAAAGAGAAACCATGATATGAGAGGAGTTAAGGAGACATAAAAGCTCAAGCTTGGGGATGCGCAGGGCACCCCAAGATAATATTTCAAGAAGTCTCAAGCGTCTAAGCTTGGGGATGCCCCGTTAGGCATCCCACCTTTCTTCTTCAACAACTATCGGTTAGTATCGGTTGAGCCTAAGTTTTTGCTTCTTCACATGAGTTGTGCTGTCCTTGCAATGTCATTTTATTTTGTTTTGCTTGCTGCTTGAATACAATACCAAGATCTGAAATTCTTAAATGTTAGAGAGTCTTCACATAGTTGCACAATTATTTGACTACTCATTGAACTTCACTTATATCTTTCGGAGTAGTTTGTCGTTTGCTCTAGTGCTTCACTTATATCTTTTAGAGCACGGTGGTGGTTATATTTTGAAGAAATTGCTAGACTCTCATGCTTCACTTATATTATTTTGAGAGTCTTAAACAGCATGATAATTTGAATGAAAACTATCATAGGAAGTGAATTGGATGCTATGATCAATATGTTGCTTGATAATTGTTTTGAGATATAAAGGTAGTAATGTTAGAGTCATGCTAGTGGGTAATTATGAAATTGAGAAATACTTTTGTTGAAGTTGGCAAGTCCAATAGCATGCACGTATGGTAAAAGTTGTGTGACAAATTTGTTGCATGAGGTACTCTTTTGATTGTCTTCCTTATGAGTGGCAGTCGGGGACGAGCGATGGTCTTTTCCTACCAATCTATCCCTCTAGGGGCATGCATAGTTGTATTTTGCTTCGAGGGCTAAGTAGACTTTTGTAATAAGTATATGAGTTCTTTATGACTAATGTGAGTCCATGGATATACGCACACTCATCCTTCCACTTTGCTAGCCTCTCTTATTACCGCGCAACTTTCGCCGGTATTGAACCCATTATTTACCTTCCTCAAAACAGCCACCATACCTACCTATTATGGCATTTCCATAGCCATTCCGAGATATATTGCCATGCAACTTTCCACTGTTCCATTTATTATGACACGTTCCATCATTGTCATATTGCTCTTTGCATGACCATGTAGTTGCCATCGTATTTGTGGCAAGGCCACCTTCATAATTTTCATACATGTCGCTCTTGATTCATTGCATATCCCGGTACACCGCTGGAGGCATTCACATAGAGTCATATCTTGTTCTAGCTTTGAATTGTAATTCTTTAGTTGTAAATCCATAAAAGTGTGATGATCTTCATTATTAGAGCATTGTCCCAGTGAGGAAAGGATGATGAAGGCTATCCCCCACAAGTCGGGATGGGACTTCGGCCTTTATAAAAATAAAAGAGGCCAAAGAAGCCCACCAAAAAGAAAAGAAAAAAGAAAAAAAAGAAAGAAAAAAAGAAAAATAAGAGAAAAATAAAAAGGAAACAATAAAATGAGAGAAAAAGAGAGAAGGGACAATGCTACTATATCTTTTTCCACACTTGTGCTTCAAAGTAGCACCATGATCTTCATGATAGAGAGTCTCCTATGTTGTCACTTTCATATACTAGTGGGAATTTTTCACTATAGAACTTGGCTTGTATATTCCAAAGATGGGCTTCCTCAAAAATGCCCTAGGTCTTCATGAGCAAGCGAGTTGGATGCACACCCACTTAGTTCTTTTTGTTGAGCTTTCATATATTTATAGCTCTAGTGCATCCGTTGTATGGCAATCCCTACTCACTCACATTGATATCTATTGATGGGCATCTCCATAGCCCGTTGATACGCCTAGTTGATGTGAGACTATCTTCTCCCTATTTTCGTCCTCACAACCACCACCATTTATCACCATAGTGCTATGTCCATGGCTTACACTCATGTATTGCGTAAGAGTTGAAAAAAGTTGAAGCACGTTAAAAAGTATGAAACAATTGCTAGGCTCGTCATCGGGGTTGTGCATGATGGGAGTATAATTGTGTAATAAAAATGAAGCATGGCCTAACTATATGATTTTGTAGGGATAAGCTTTCTTTGGCTATGCTATTTTGATAGGACATGATTATTTGTTAGTATGCTTTGAAGCATTATTATTTTTATGTTTTATAAGCTTTTATCTTGTATCATTTGGATCTGAACATTCATGCCACAATAAAGAAAATTACATTGAGAATTATGCTAGGTAGCATTCCACATCAAAAATTCTGTTTTTATCATTTACCTACTCGAGGACGAGCAGGAATTAAGCTTGGGGATGCTTGATATGCCTCCAACGTATATATAATTTTTTATTGTTCCATGCTATTATATTACCTCTTTTGGATGTTTATGGGCTCTATTTTACACATTTATATCATTTTTGGGACTAACCTATTAACCGGAGGCCCAGCCCATATTGTTGTTTTTTTGCCTGTTTCAGTATTTCGAAGAAAAGGAATATCAAACGGAGTCCAAACGGAATGAAACCTTTGGCAGCATGATTTTTTGGAAGAATATCACCTAGGAGACTTGGAGTTCACGTCAGAAGAGCCTCGAGGAGGCCACGAGATAGGAGGGCGACCCCCCCCCCTACTAGGCGCTCCCCCCTGTCTCGTGGGCCCCTCGAGCACCCCCCGACCGACTTCTTTCGCCTATATAAGCCTACGTATCCTAAAACCATCGAATGTCAAGATAGATCGGGAGTTCCACCGCCGCAAGCCTCTGTAGCCACCAAAAACCTCTTGGGAGCCCTTCCCGCCACCCTGCCCGAGGGGGGATCCTTCACTGGTGGCCATCTTCATCATCCCGGCACTCTCCATGACGAGGAGGGAGTAGTTCACCCTCGAGGCTGAGGGTATGTACCAGTAGCTATGTGTTTGATCTCTCTCTCTCGTGTTCTCTCTCGTGTTCCCTCTATGGCACGATCTTGATGTATCCCGAGCTTTGCTATTATAGATGGATCATATGATGTTTCTCCCCCTCTACTCTCTTGTGATGAATTGAGTTTTCCCTTTGAAGTTATCTTATCGGATTGAGTCTTTTATGAGAACGCTTGATGTATTTCTCACCGTGCTTATCTGTGGTGACAATGGGATATCATGTGCCACTTGATGCATATTTTGGTGACCAACTGGTGGGTTCCGCCCATGAACCTATGCATAGGGGTTGGCACACGTTCTTGACTCTCCGGTAGAAACTTTGGGACACTCTTTGAAGTACTTTGTGTTGGTTGAATAGATGAATCTGAGATTGTGTGATGCATATCGTATAATCATGCCCACGGATACTTGAGGTGACAATGGAGTATCTAGGTGACATTAGGGTTTTGGTTGATTTGTTTCTTAAGGTGTTATTCTAGTACGAACTCTTGAATAGATTGATCTGAAAGAATAACTTTGAGGTGGTTTCGTACCCTACCATAATCTCTTCGTTTGTTCTCTGCTATTAGTGTCTTTGGAGTGACTCTTTGTTGCATGTTGAGGGATTGTTATATGATCTATCTATGTTATTATTGTTGAGAGAACTTGCACTAGTGAAAGTATGAACCCTATGCCTTGTTTCCTATCATTGCAATACCGTTTGTGCTCACTTTTATCATTGGTTACCTTGCTGTTATTATAATTTCAGATTACAAATACCTTTATCTACCATCCATATTGCATTTGTATCACCATCTCTTCGCGGAACTAGTGCACCTATATAATCTACCATTGTATTGGGTGTGTTGGGGGACACAAGAGACTCTTTGTTATTTGGTTGCAGGGTTGTTTGAGAGAGACCATCTTCATCCTACGCCTCCTACGGATCGATAAACCTTAGGTCATCCACTTGAGGGAAATTTGCTACTGTCCTACAAACCTGTGCACTTGCAGGCCCAACTACGTCTACAAGGAGAAGGTTGCGTAGTAGACATCAGGGAACGTAGTAATTTCAAAATTTTCATACGCACATGCAAGATCATAGTGATGCATAGCAACGAGAGGGGAGAGTGTTGTCCACATACCCTCGTAGACTGAAAGCGGAAGCGTTAGAACAACGAGGTTTATGTAGTCGTACGTCTTCCTGGCCCGACCGATCAAGCACCGAAAGCATGGCACCTCCGAGTTCTAGCACATGTTCAGCTTGATGACGTCCCTCGAACTCCGATCTAGCCGAGTGTCGAGGGAGAGTTCCGTTAGCACGATGGCGTGGTGACGATGATGATGTTCTACCGACGCAGGGCTTCGTCTAAGCACCACTATGATATTATCGAGGTGGAATATGGTGGAGGGGGGCACCGCACACGGCTAATAGATCAATGATAAATTGTTGTGTCTATGGGGTACCCCCTGCCCCCGTATATAAAGGAGCAAGAGGGGGAGGCGGCCGACCTAGGAGGAGGGCGCGCCAAGGGGGAGTCCTACTCCCACCGGGAGTAGGACTCCTCCTTCCCTTGTTGGAGTAGGAGAGAAGGAAAGAGGGGGAGAGGAAGAAGGAAAAGGGGGCTGCACTCCTTGTCCAATTCGGACCAGAGGGGGGCCGTGCGCCTTCTTCCTTTTGCCTCTCTCCTCTATTCCTGTATGGCCCAATAAGGCCCATATACTCCCCAGCGAATTCTCGTAACTCTCCGGTACTCCGAAAAATATCCGAATCACTTGGAACCTTTCCGAAGTCCGAATATAGTCGTCCAATATATCGATCTTTATGTCTCGACCATTTCGAGACTCCTCATAATGTCGCCGATCTCATCCGGGACTCCGAACTACCTTCGGTATATCAAAACACATAAACTCATAATATAACTGTCATTGAACTTTAAGCGTGCGGACCCTACGGGTTCGAGAACTATGTAGACATGACCGAGACACGTCTCCGGTCAATAATCAATAGCGGAACCTGGATGCTCATATTGGCTCCCACATATTCTACGAAGATCTTTATCGGTCAAACCGCATAACAACATATGTTTGTTCCCTTTGTCATTGGTATGTTACTTGCCCGAGATTCGATCGTCGGTATCTTAATACCTAGTTCAATCTCGTTACCGGCAAGTCTCTTTACTCACTACGTAATGCATCATCCCGCAACTAACTCATTAGTTACATTGCTTGCAAGGCTTATAGTGATGTGCATTACCGAGAGGGCCCAGAGATACCTCTCCGACAATCGGAGTGACAAATCCTAATCTCGAAATACGCCAACTCAACATGTACCTTCGGAGACACCTGTAGAGCTCCTTTATAATCACCCAGTTACGTTGTGACGTTTGGTAGCACACAAAGTGTTCCTCCGGTAAATGGGAGTTGCATAATCTCATAGTCACAGGAACATGTATAAGTCATGAAGAAAGCAATAGCAACATACTAAACGACCAAGTGCTAAGCTAACGGAATGGGTCAAGTCAATCACATCATTCTCTTAATGATGTGATCCCGTTAATCAAATGACAACTCATGTCTATGGTTAGGAAACTTAACCATCTTTGATTAACGAGCTAGTCAAGTAGAGGCATACTAGTGACACTATGTTTTGTCTATGTATTAACACATGTATTATGTTTCCGGTTAATACAATTCTAGCATGAATAATAAACATTTATCATGAAATAAGGAAACAAATAATAACTTTATTATTGCCTCTAGGGCATATTTCCTTCAATTAGAGAATCCTTAGGTCTTGGATGAGTACTTGGCGTACTTTAAGTCATCTTGCACTTGACGTTCCGCCTTGGTAGCTTGATGCACGAGCTCAATGAGGTTGGAGTAGGGTTGGAAGTCGGCGATCTTCTTGATGGTATGATTGAGGCCATTCAAGAAGCGTGCCGTAGTTTGCTCATCATCTTTCGTGACATTGGCTCGTATCATGGCTATCTCCATTTCCTTGTAGTATTATTCAACACTCTTTGTTCCTTGCTTGAGGAGTTTGAGCTTCTTGAAGAGATCGCGGTTGTATTAGGTGGGCACAAAACGTGCTCGCATGACATCTTTCATTTGAGCCCAAGTGGTGATTGGTGGTTCACCTCTTGCTTCTCGGCCCTCAAGGACTTGTTCCCACCATATGAGCACATAGTCTTGGAACTCAAGTGATGCCATAGCGATCTTTTTCTCTTCCTCATAGTTGTGCAAACGAAAGATTTTGTCGACCTTCAATGCCCATGATAGGTACTCTTCGGGATCATTGCTTCCATTGAACTTGGGCATGGTGAACTTGAGCTTGCCATAGCGTTGCTCTTCATTGTGTTGTGGTCGAGGATGATGATGACGCCCTTGACGTGGAGGATAACCATCCTCATTTTGCTCTTGGCGAGGAGGAAGTCCATGATCAACTTGCTCTTGTTGAACTACAGGTTGAGGAGGAACTTGTCGAGCTTGTGGAGGAGCTTGAGGAACTTCATGTTGCACTCAGGCTGGTAGTTCCGCTCTTGGATTTCTTATCGAAGTGCTTCCTCTTGATTGCGCCGATCTCGGTTGCGGTTGGCGATGGCTCGACCCGATTCTTGAAGGGCACGTTGCGCCTCAAGAGCTTGTGCTTCAAGTTGTTGTTGTTGAAGACGTTGAGCCTCAGCGTCTTCTCCTCTTGATGTAGACGCGCTCGTTCTTCCTCTTGGCGACGTTGATGTTGTCGTTCTTGAGCTTGTGCAAAAGCAACTTGGTGTGGTTGGGGACGAAGTACTTGCTCGTTGACTTGCTCTTGAGTATTCTTGTCATGTAGAGGATTGCGAGATGCATGACGGTCTTGATGCGCGGCACAGCGAAGAGTGTTTGATGTCGGTGTACTTGTGCCGGAGAAGGTGTCGTCGGAGTGTCGACTTGAGTAGCTCCGTCTTGAGTATGAAGAAGTTGAAGGATGGCAGTTCACCAACAAGGCGCGTATCTCGTCCATCCTTGCATCATTCTCTTGCTTGTGAGCGTCGAGCTTGTTGTCGAAGTAGTCCCTTGTACGTTGCTCGGAGAGTCGCAAGTCGGTGGCGAGGTTGTCGATGCGGTCGCTCATTGCTTGTTGCTCTTGATGCAACGCTCGTTATGCACCAAAGAGGTGGCTCTTGGTGACGAATGATGATATGTCGTCGTCTTGCTCAATGAAGAGTGGGTTGGTAGAAGAACTTGGCCTATCCATCTTTCCAAGTAAAATGTGAGTGTGAGAAGGAGAAGAACTTATACCAAATGTACCTTGACCGATGTTGAAGATGGATCAAGATCACTCAAATGCGGACAATGAAATAGGACTATTGGTACCAGTCCTTGTCGGTTCTCACACCTACACAAGTAAAAGCTTATAGTGGAGCTTGGTTAGGATGGTGGCACAAAATTTGATGCAATTGTTAGTTTGACTCAAAGATGTTGAAAAAGATTCTCAAATTCGCAAATGTAACAAGTAGACCAAGCAAGTAGTGGTACACGGAAACACACATGCAAATAGAATAATGGGATTGTGCAAACCAAAAATGAGCCAAAATGTGGAATCCACAAAAATACTCTTGTTGCACAATACTAGAGAGACGCTAGCACGATTGCACAGTAGACGGATACGGAACTTGTGCACAACCTACTAGGCAAGAATGCAATGACCTCTATCCCAAGTATGTTATATGTATGCTATTTCGGTGATATGATCCAAGATGATCAGATATGACAATCTTAATGTAGTATGATGCTATGGTTCTTGCTTATAAGCTCTTTGCTTATCTTTCGTTTGTTGCTTAAAAGCTTGGTTGGCTCTTTCACTTTTGAGCTCTTTTCTCATGCAAAACTTCACGAACCAAGGTAGCAACTGTGTATGCGATGACAACTTTGCACTACTAGAAAAAACACTACCAGTAGCGTTGGTTTTTTGCATACCAGTAGCGTGGGTATCCGCGCTACTACTAAGACGCTACAACTAACTTTTAGCAGTAGCGCATTTTTTACCCCACGCTACAACTAAAAAGGTTAGTAGTAGCGCAGTGCACAAACGCTACCACTATTCAGCACCTACGCTACTACTATCTAAGTACTAGTAGCGCCCCACTTACACCTACGCTACTACTATCCAAGTACTAGCCACGCTACAACTAACTAACTAGAAATTAAAAAAAAAGTCATATGCAGTACTCATGGATGGAAATCAAGACACGTCCAGTGTACATAAAAGTTCACAGAACCATCTTAGCACTTGCAGCATTCATGGATACAACATTGAACATCTCAATTTGAGATCACGAGATCCCATTTAACATCAGATGCAAACAACTAGACCACTTCTCTAGATGTATCTACCAAGGCTCGGAGTTCAAACATCGATGGATCCGAACACTCCCTCCCGCTGAACGGTGATGTCGAGGTCCTCTACCTCGGCGACCTCCGGTGTCGCAATGACCTTGATGATCATCTGTGCGGCGCGGTCACTGGGCTTCATGATGAAGTCCGCCTCCGAGTGGTTGAAGAGCACGACGCCCACCAGGCTGCAGTAGTCCATGTCAATCACCCCTACGCCCACGTCGGAAAGTGAAAATTTGTTAGTTGGCGTCCGCATCCAAATCCAATAGGGTATTTTCTTTCTTTTTAGCACATGCACATAAATCAATAGTAAAGCCTAATAACAAGAAAAAATAACCATGAATCCTAAAAAAAAGTATCATTCTCTGGGCCAGGTTGATAGTTTCAAGGCATGGGAAAGGATAATATTGGTAAAAGTCTTCATTAACTAGAACAAAGTACTATAATGCATACGAATAATCATAAGGCAATCTATAAAAGAGAGAACAATTATGGAAAAATATTTAGGATCAATACAAACATTAGAACCTCAAAATGCAAGTTAAACTATTTTCTACTAACCACGACCAGAGTACATAACATGATATAGTGTTCAACTGTAGCAAGTAAAAACTACCTAAGCAGAAGTATCAATAGCAAACGTGGAATAGACAAATCAGATACTACAGTTGTGTGATCACATCATTGTTCAGCTCACCAACTATGACAATGTAAGGTAATCATGGTGATGCTCCACAGTTGTAAATAACGTAAGATTGTCCTTAACGTGAGCAACTTGTGCGAGTGATATGCCCATTGAAATCGGGAACTAATGCAGGGTGATTTAGAGAGGTATGAAGAGGCAAAAAGTAGTTACAGTAGTCCTGTCACAGAAAGGAGTATAAAAGTACTTGACATGTTTTGGCACTGAAGCAACACTGTCACTCGTTCATTTGGCGATTAATTCACAAACAGAAAATGAAAGTTCCAAGGAAATACAGTAAACATATGTCATCAGGATTACACACCTTCAATTGCACAAATGATTTAGGGTAATTCAATGTAGAAATATCCGGCAAACAATATTGCATGGTAGCAAAAAATTCATTCCAGTATTGAGATCGAGCATATAGAGAGGGTGAGTGTATATTACCAGTCTGCTAGCTGCAAGTCAATTAAGAAAATAAAAAGGTACCACTTGATAACCCATAGAAGTTTGCACCTGATACATTGGAATAAAAAAAACTGTTATGTTTTGCACTTTACAAAAAATAAATGACAATATGAGGAGATGACCCTTTAAATGCAGAATATAAACAGTACTTTAAATTGTTTTGACCTCTGCACCATATATGATTGCATACAATAAAATTCATAAGTATTGCATTAGTAACCCCCTAAGGTGCGGAACAAAGTTTCGAATAATAAGATCAGATTGACTCACAATCATGTTCTGGCATAACTCCTGAACTCGCTCGTGCAATCTGAATAATTTAACACATGGGTAAATGTCAGGTAGATCTACCCTAGACAGATTATTAGAACTAAGCTATCAGCTGATAAAACTGTAGGAGGCAAGTATTCTCACCTGAGTGGATTAGTGTTGCGTGCGAGGGCAAGCAGCTAGCTTTTTATTTAGCCATGGATGCATAGTGTTGGCCTAGTTGACGCCGAGTACTTTCCGGGGACGACGACGGCAACGAACAATGATGACGACGACGATCACCATGAAAAATCGACGATGATGACCACGACGGTTGCTATACATAGAAACACACTCCGAGCATGCATTAATCTGTACATGTTTGTCGGTCATTCATCCATGCATATATGCCCCTGATTTAAAGCAAGAGGGATAGTTGTAGTCAATCTTACAAATCCTTGATCTTCCAAACAAAAATACAAATAAGCCAAATCAGGGCTGTAAATTAATCTTAACTCATCACTCCATCAATGTCACTGGGTCAATTTCATTGGGCCAGTGACCGTGACGGTGGAACCATAGCAAGGTGACAGTGGAGAGTGTTAGTGGAGCCATGGCGAGATGACGGCAGCGAGAAGATCAACCGGTGAAGCCATGGCGATGTGGTCACTTGTGCATGCTGGGCAAGGAGATGTCATCCTGGGCAAGGAGAGGCAGTATCTTAAGAATGTAGGATTTAAGGAATTAGCCTATTTCATCCAATCCAAAAGCAGTCCAACCGAAAAACTGACTGAAACTGTAATTAGGTGGATACACAAAAGTAATTAGGTGGATTAGTAGTAGAAGAAGCGACCTAGATAGTACCCAAGTGAGATGCTAGTAAATTACTTGTGCATATGGGTGAGACAAGAGAAGAGGTGGTAGTTCTCTCTACTCTGTGGTTCGGCTGGGTAGAGAGGGAATTATGGGCTTGTTTAATGAATAAATTAACAGTCAATCCATGGACTATTACCAGCTGCAAGATAGCACTAGTCTTATACTCCAGCATGAAGAATATAATATGCAGGCAGATTCGGTGCTAATAGAATACAACAACAGTGAGTAGTATGTATAATTAACAAAGAGAAAAGAGGATCTGCTCTGCTCTGCTTTCGTGCCTTGGTAACAGTAATTAACAGAATATGAATGTGTGAAGAAGAGTAGGAGCCTTACATAGGTACGGGACGCACGGATTGCTGGCCTCGACCTCGTTGGCGACGCGGAGGATGGGGGCGATCTCAATGAGCGAGGAGGGGACCACTTTGCTATCGAAGACGGACTCGCCAAGGTTGCCCGCGGTCTGCGTGCGCAGGATCCTCCTGCCGCCAGACGCCGGGGTGGAGGACGTTGTGCCCGAGGGCTCCCCGCCGCCGCCGGTGACGGATCCCGCAAGCTCTGGCCTCGCCATCGCCGATTGTGGTGGATTCCGGCAAGAACACGGGAGGCGCCCGAAACCCTAGCCGCGGGCAAAGGTGTAGGCTTTAGGCACAGATCTAGATGGAGGGGACGGAGGGGCGGAGCCTGAGGATCTTGGGGGCGTGTGGTGCGCGGCCGGAGCTCGCCGGAACCGGCCGGAGTGGGTGGCGGCGGCGAGGAGATCGTGGGGGAGAGGAGATCGTGGGGAGAGGAGATCGACCAAGGGGTGGGGTGAGGTTCGCCAGAGAGAGAGAGTTTTTTTTTGAGAGATTCGTGAGAGAGTTTGGTGGGGTCGACCGGGGGGAGGGTGTGGAGCGGTGGTGGACACGCTCGCGTGGGTTATCTCACCTCGCTATAGCTATTCGCTTACTAGTAGTGCAGGTTTTGTCACCCGCGCTACTACTATGCCCTGTCCGAGGGAGATATTTATTAATAGCGCGTTTCTTCGACATGCACTACTAGTAAATATTTAGCAGTAGCGTGGGGTTAATGTGGCGCACTACTAGTAATTAGCAATAGCGTGGGTCAAAATAGCGCGCTACTGGTGAGCGTCTATCTATAAGCTATTTCCTAGTAGTGTTGTGACACGAGAGATGGTAACAAGATATACACCACGATGATATGGTATGTATGCTTATGGAGGGTATGATCACTAATGTGCACAAGTCACGTTGCCGGCAATACTCAATGGCTAGTCTCGATGGGTAAGCAACGCAAAAGTAAGTCTATGGTGGTTATCAATGCAAATGCAAGGCGTAGACAAAGATGTCGTCGATGTTACCGTCCGTAGCGATGATGAGTAGTCGATGAAGATGAGCGGTGGTGATGTGGATGTCGCGCCGTACCTAAATAGCCAAAACACAATAGGACACGAAAAACCACAACTCAAATTCTCGAACCCAAAGTCGAATGGTGGTAGGGAGGGGTATGTCATGGGGTTGGCGGGTGAAGGTGGTGGTGGTCGAAGTGGGTGGTGTGCGGAGGCGTAGGCGGTGGTGCTAAAAAACTGCAGAAAATGTAGTTTCGGCAGAGGAAGCCGGATGATCCGGGCCAGGAGGAGGATGATCCGGGTCAGCGTCCAGATGATCCAGGCAGGTCAACTGCGCATGGGATGGCTTGGGATGAACTCGAAAAACGGGGAGAAATTCGACGATTTCATGGATTTTGGATGGTTTCGAGGGTGAGAAGGTGGGGAAAGGTAAGATCCACGATTTACACAAAAAATCCACGGATCAAAATCAACAAAACATCATCAAAACCAACAAATCACAAAAAAAATTGGGGGCTATTTTTGGTGGGGATTTTCGGATTTAGGACGAAAACAACAAAATCAAGCTAGAAAACGAGGGTAGGGGCTCCAAAAACATGATCAACGTGGCTCATGATACCAAGATGATGTAGGACGGAACCCTAGGGGCCGATCTTTCACATTTGGAGAGGATCCCCACGAGGAACACGAAGAACGCGCGGAGGGAAACGAGGGAAATCACGGGGAAAAACAAGAGAAACACTCAACCAACACGAATATGATCACACAAGTGCTAGATCATCGAGGCACAAAGTAACACGAGATCCAAAGTCAACAAGGGACGATACAAGGGTAACTGTTCTTCTCCGTGAGGAGGTCTTGATGGTCTTCTCTGGATGGAGGTCTTGAATCCACTTGGGGGATCTTCTCCGAAGAGGTCGTGAGCTCCGAGGAGAAGTAACCAAGTGGATGCGCAAAGCTCTATCTCAAATATGAGCTATCAGAATGCTAAGTCTCGAAGTGAGGAGGAGGAGTCCTATTTATAGGCTAGGGGTCGAAGGGGTACATGGGCTTAGCCCAACACGCGCACGCAGGCGGGGTCCGGATGATCCAGGTGAGGAGCCTGATGATCCGGGCTCTGGCCAGATGATCCGGGAGGATGCCCGGATGAGCTGGTGGCGCACGCGGTGGCGGTGCAGGTCTGGATGTCCGGCTGGGGGTCCGAACGTCCGGGAAGTGTCCGGATGATCCGGGTCGTCGTCCAGATGATCCGGCTTCGGGGCTCAGCTTCGGGTGTGTTTGGGTGAGTTAGCCGGATCGTCCGGATCGTCCGGGCCCTCGTCCGGATCGTCTGGCCAGCCCGGGGCTCGGCGTTTTTCCTCTCCGTCTTCACGCATGTCTTCCACTTCCGGTTCTCCTTGCTTCCTAGCTTCTCCATGGCTAACTCCTTGGTACCTGAGTATGCAAAGCGTCTCCGTTTGAGGTAGTAGCCATGTCTCATGTGAATCGAAAGAGAGTTGTGAGAGGAGTGATGTCACCTCGGTTTCGAGAGCTCTTGCACGTGCTCTAGTCATAGGTCCAAGTGATGTTGTAGGAGATGTAGATGCGTCCATGGGGATGACCGTGGGATGCTCCGCATTACAAGGCCTCATTCTGGACATCAAGTATATTTTTAAGTTCAGCTATTTGTTGCTCCGGGACCCCTTACTGAAATAAATGGACAACTTATCGGTGTCTATACGCTGTCTAGAAGCTGTGCAATAAATATTCAGGATGTCCCTTACCCTACCTGTAGTAGCATTTGTGGCTTCAAATAGCAGAAGACTGTCATCAGCGAACAATAGGTGGTTAACAGGTGGCACCATGGGGGCTACAGATAGCCCTCCCACCCCACTGTGTTGCGCTTTGAGCAAACAAGATAACCCTTCTGCTGCCAACAAAAATAAGTAGGGAGAGATCGGGTTTCCCGGCCGTAGTCCTCTTGATAACCTGAAATCGTCCAAGCTACCACCATTAAAGAGAACTAAAAAAGAAACAGACAAGATGCACCTCATAACAATTTCAAGGAAACGAGGGCTGATTCCGAGTTTTAGCATCACTTCCTTCAAATAAGTCCACTCTAGCCTGTCATACGCCTTCATCATATCCAGTTTAAGTGCACAGTACCTGTTACCCTTAACTCTCCTTGTTTTCATGTAGTGCAAACATTCATACGCTGTAATGAAATTGTCTGTGAGTAGACGTCTAGGGACAAACGCCAACTGCTCCTCAGAAATTATCTCGGGGAGAATAGCTTTCAGCATGTTCGGTAAGACCATTGATGCAATTTTATAAACCACATTGCAAAGACCTATAGGCTGAAACTGTCCTAAATTTTTTGGACTTGCTATCTTGGGAATAAGAACGATGAACATGCGATTTATATCCTCCAGCGAGTCCTCTCCATTGAGCATCCTAATGATCATACCTGTGGATTCTTCTCCACAAAGCTCCCAATGCCTCTGAAAAAAATATGTTGGGAAACCGTCTGGCCCAGGAGCTTTAATTGGAAACATTTGAAATAAAGCATCTCTGACTTCCTCATTGGTGTAAGGACCATTAAATCGTGCATTCATATTCACATCAATTCTAGAAGGTATATGGGAGAGAACCTCTTCCATCCCAATAGTTACTTCCGATGTATATATATTCTCATAAAAGTTACTCGCCATACTAGCCAATTCACTCTGGTCGTTGCACATCGAGCCATCTTGACGCTGTAGTTGAGTTATTGTATTCTTTGCACTTCTCGCACTTGCTTTTTTTCTGAAAATACTGGGTATTGTTATCCCCCTCTGAGAGCCACCGGATTCGTGATCATTGCCTCGTCATAATAATCTCCTCTCTGTAAGATAACTCTACAATATGATCCTCACTTTTTTTCTCTTCTGCACTCGGTCCTACCCACATGGGGTCCGCACTGAAAGCGGCTAACTGCTGACCCAGCTCTCTGAGCTCTTGGCTGACCGAGCCGAAGGTGGTGCGCCCCCAGTGTTTCAACGTCGCAGCTACATTAGTCAGTTTTGTTGCCAGTCCAGGAACGGTAGTCTTTGGCTAATCCTTCTACCATGCCTGATGAACCGTGTCTTTGAAAGTTTTCTCCTTCTACCACATACACTCATAGCGGAAGGGCTTCTTCAAAGCTAGCGTCAAGTTATTTCCTTATAGTTCGTTAAGCAGAAGAATGGGACTATGATCCGATTTCGCTGAAGTGAGATGCTCCACAGACGCAAAGAGGAACATCGTTCACCAGCTTGGGGTGGCTAGGGCCCGGTCCAGCTGAACATTGCAATAGTTCCCTCCAACTATCCTTTTCTCAAATGTCCAATCCAGTCCCTTGTAACCTAGATCCGCTAGTTCACACACATCAACTGCTTCCCTGAAACCCGCTATCTGAGCACTATCCCGCTCGTTCGAACCCATTTGCTCCTCGGGCATCCCACGTTTTGTACCACAGACTCCTATTTGCCGCACCATAGAAGCATGAAAGCCTCCATGGATTCTTCTCCGGTTTTGTAACAACTTTTTATAACTCGTTAGCTAGAACATGTGGGCTGGCAGCTCAAATAGGCTATCATTAGTTGAGCCTGTTTTGCACCTTCGAGTTTTTTCTAGAAATTTGTAGATAGTATGTAATTATTATCTCGATCAGAAAAATATTGTGTCAATATTCATGTTATAAATATTGTTAATACAAACGAAATAACTTACTTTCGAAACTATTCATGTATTATTTTAAAATTACATTATACATAAAACAATATTTATGATTTAGGAAAATGTTTGTACAATTTAAAATAATGTTTTTATTTTAAATTATACAAAAATTTAAATATATGAAAATTTGTATAGTTCAATTTCCATGTAATTACATATTCATATTTCAAAATTTAAATTGCTGATATGAATATTCAGTCATATCTAATATAGTACACATGTTTATATTTAACAATTTTATTTACTAATTGATACGTGTATCTATATTTTTTGATTTATCCATGCTATTATATTATCTGTTTTAAATGTTTAATGCGCTTTAATAAGCTCTTTTATATTATTTTTGGGACTAACCTATTAACCGAGGGCCAAGTGCCAGTTTCTGTTTTTTTGCCTATTTTAGAGTTTTGCAGAAAAGGAATAACACACGGAGTTCAAACGGAATCAAACCTTCACGATGATCTTTCTTGGACCAAAAGCAAACCAGAAGACTTGGAGATGAAGTCGGAGACGCAACGAGGCGTC
>LT934116.1:713341006-713351667 GCA_900231445.1 Triticum turgidum subsp. durum | reverse complement strand
CTCTTATACCCTAAAAACATCAGTGGGAACCACGAAACCACTTTTCCACCGCCGCAACTTTCTATACCCGTGAGATCCCATCTTGGGGCCTTTCCGGCGATCTGCCGGAGGGGGATTTGATCACGAAGGGCTTCTACTCAACAACATTACCTCTCCGATGAAGCGTGAGTAGTTTACCATAGACCTTTGGGTCCATAGTTATTAGATAGATGGCTTCTTCTCTCTCTTTGATTCTCAATACAAAGTTCTCCTCGATGTTCTTGGAGATCGATTCAATGTAATATTCTTTTGCGGTGTGTTTGACGAGATCTGATGAATTGTGGATTTATGATCAAGATTATCTATGAATATTATTTGGTTCTTCTCTGAATTCTTATATGCATGCTTTGATATCTTTGCAAGTCGATCTCTTCGAGTTAACGGTTTAGTTTGGCCTACTAGATTGATCTTTCTTGCCATGGGAGAAGTGCTTAGCTTTGGGTTCAATCTTGCGGTGTCCTTTCCCAGTGACAGTAGGGGCAGCAAGGCACGTATTGTATTGTTGCCGTCGAGGATAAAAAGATGGGCTTTATATCATATTGCTTGATTTTATCCCTCTACATCATGTCATCTTGCCTAATGTGTTACTCTGTTCTTGTGAACCTAATACTCTAGATGCATGCTGGATAGCGGTCGATGTGTGGTGTAATAGTAGTAGATGCCGACAGGAGTCGGTCTACTTGACACAGACGTGATGCCTATGTTCATGATCATTGCCTTAGATGTCATCATAATTATGCGCTTTTCTATCAATTGCTCGGTAGTAATTTGTTCACCCACAATAATACATGCTATCTCGAGAGAAGCCACTAGTGAAACCTATGCCCCCCTGGTCTCTTTTCCATTATATTGAATCTCTTTTCCATTATATTAAGTTTCTTTTCCATATTATTGAATCTCGTTTACTATTTTGCAACCTTTACTTTCCAATCTATACATAAAAAATACCAAAAACATTTACTTTACTATCTTTATTAGATCTCACTTGTGTGAGTGACCGTGAAGGGATTGACAACCCCTTTATCGCGTTGGTTGCAAGTTTTTAATTGTTTGTGCAGGTATTCAGTGACTTGTGCGTCGTCTCCTATTGGATTGATACATTGGTTCTCAAAACTGAGGGAAATACTTATGCTACTTTGCTGCATCACCCTTTCCTCTTCAAGGGAAAACCAACGCAAGCTCAAGAGGTAGCAAGAAGGATTTCTGGCGCCGTTGCCGGGGAGATATTTGTCAAGTTAAGCCATACCAAGTACCCATCATAAACTCTTCTCCCTTGCATTACATTATTTGCCATTCGCCTCTTGTTTTCCTCTCCCCCACTTCTAAAATTATTTTTGAAAATCTTTGCCTTTTCTTCGCCCCTCTTCTGTTCGTCTCTTTTCGCTTGCTTCTTGTGTGCTTGTGTGTTGGATTGATTGCTTGTCACGATGGCTCAAGATAATACTAAATTGTGTGAATTTTATAATACCAACAATAATTATTTTATTAGCACTCCGATTGCTCCTACTACCAATGCTTAATCTTGTGAAATTAATGCCGCTTTGTTGAATCTTTTTATGAAAGATCAATTTTCTGGCATTCCTAGTGAAGATGTCGCAACCCATCTAAACAACTTTGTTGATTTGTGCGATATGAAAAAGAAGAAAGATGTGGATCATGATATTGTTAAATTGAAGCTATTTCCGTTTTCGCTTGAAGATCGTGCTAAAACTTGGTTCTCATATTTGCCTCAAAATAGTATTGATTCATGGAATAAGTGCAAAGAGGCTTTTATCTCTAAGTATTTTCCTCCCGCTAAGATCATCTCCCTTAGGAACAATATTATGAATTTTAAGCAACTTAATCATGAGCATGTTGCACAAGCTTGAGAAAGGATGAAATTAATGATACGTAATTGTCCTACGCATGGTTTGAATTTGTGGATGATTATACAAAAAAATTATGCCGGATTGAATTTTGCTTCTAGAAATCTTTTAGATTTGGCCATGGGAGGCACTTTTATGGAAATCACTCTAGGAGGAGCTACTAAACTCCTAGATAATATTATGGTTAATTATTCTCAATGGCACACCGAAAGATCCACTAGTAAAAAAGTCCATGCGATTGAAGAGATTAATGTTTTGAGTGAAAAGATGGATGAACTTATGAAATTATTTGCTAATAAAAGTGTTTCTTCTGATCCTAATGATATTCCTTTCTCCACTTTGATTGAGAATAATAATGAATCTATGGATGCGGATTTTGTTGATAGGAACAATTTTGGTAACAACACGTATAGAGGCAATTTTAATCCTAAGTTGTTTCCTAGTAATTCCTCTAATAATTATGGTAATTCCTACAACAACTCTTATGGAAATTTTAATAATATGCCCTCTGATTTTGAGAATAGTGTTAAAGAATTTATGAGTTCGCAAAAGAATTTCAATGCTTTGATTGAAGAAAAATTGCTAGAGATTGATGAGTTGGCTAGGAACGTGGATAGAAATTCTCTTGATGTTGATTCTTTGAAACTTAGATCTATTCCACCTAAGCATGATATCGAGTCTCTCAACTCCATGAGAATTTCCATTGATGAGTGCAAAGAAAGAACCGCTAGGATGCGTGCTAAAAAAGATTGGTTTGTGAAAGCGTGTTCTTCTAGTTTTCATGATAATGATGATGAGATCTAAAAGTGATTGATGTGACTACTATTAAATCTTTGTTTTCTAATATGAATCTCAATAAATATGGGACTGGATATGAGTCAACTTTAGTTAAAAGGCGTCCCAATGATTTGGAGTTTTTAGATCTACATGCAAAAATTGATAAAAGTGGGATTGAAGAGGTCAAAACTTTAAGTAGCAATGAACCCACTATTTTGGATTTCAAGGAATTTAATTATGATAATTGTTCTTTAATATATTCAATTTCCTTGTTGCAATCCGTGTTAAATTCTCCTCATGCTTACAATCAAAATAAAGCTTTTACTAAACATATTGTTGATGCTTTGATGCAATCTTATGAAGAAAAGCTTGAACTAGAAGCTTCTATCCCTAGAAAACTTTATGATGAGTGGGAACCTACTATTTAAATTAAGATTAAAGATTATAAATGTTATGCTTTGTGTGATTTGGGTGCTAGTGTTTCCATGATTCCAAAAACTCTATGTGATGTGCTAGGTTACCGTGAATTTGATGATTGTTCTTTGAATTTGCATCTTGCGGATTCCACCATTAAGAAACCTATGGGAAGGATTAATGATGCTTATTGTTGCAAATAGGAATTATGTTCCCGTAGATTTCATTGTTCTTGATATAGACTGCAATCCTACATGTCCTATTATTCTTGATAGACCTTTCCTTAGAACGATTGGTGCAATTATTGATATGAAAGAAGGAAACATTAGATTCCAATTTCCCTTAAGGAAAGGCATGGAACACTTTCCTAGGAAGAAAATTAAATTGCCTTATGAATCTATTATGAGATCCACTTATGGATTGCCTACCAAAGATGGCAATACCTAGATCTATTCTTGTTTTTATGCCTAGCTAGGGGCGTTAAACGATATCGCTTTTTGGGAGGCAGCCCAATTTTATTTTTGTTCTTTGATTTTTGCTCCTATTTAGTAATAAATAATTCATCTAGCTTATTTTTAGATGTGGTTTTATGTTTTAGTTAGTGTTTGTGCCAAGTAGAACCTTTGGGAAGACTTCGATGAAGTCTTTGCGATCTTACTTTAAAAACAAAAACTTTTGCGCTGACGAGAATAGCTGTCATTTTTTACAGAATAGTGTTTTTAGGTTGATTATTTTTGCAGAAGATTAATAGACAAATTCCTCAAGTCCACCAAGTTATTTCAGAATTTTTCGAGTTACAGAAGTATTCGGAAGTTACAGATTGCTACAGACTATTCTGTTTTTGACAGATTCTGTTTTTCGTGTGTTGTTTGCTTATTTTGATGAATCTATGAGTAGTATGGGGGGGTATGAACCATAGATAAGTTGGAATACAGTAGGTTTAACACCAATATAAGTAAAGAATGAGTTCATTATAGTACCTTAAAGTGGTGGTTTATTTTCTTATACTAACAGAGCTCATGAGATTTTCTGTTGAAGTTTTGTGTTGTGAAGTTTTCAAGTTTTGGGTAAAGATTTGATGGATTTTGGAATAAGGAGTGGCAAGAGCCTAAGCTTGGGGATGCCCAAGGCACCCCAAGGTAAAATTCAAGTTCAACCAAAAGCCTAAGCTTGGGGATGCCCCGGAAGGCATCCCCTCTTTCGTCTTCGTCTATCAGTAACTTTATTTGAGGCTATATTTTTATTCATCACATGATATGTGTTTTGCTTGGAGTGTCTTGTGTGATTTGAGTCTTTGATTTTTAGTTTGCTGATACGTCTCCAACCTATCAATAATTTATGAAGCATTCATGCTATTTTATTATCTGTTTTTAATGATTATGGGCTTTATTATATACTTTTATATTACTTTTGGGACTAACCTATTAACCGGAGGCCTAGCCCATATTGCTGTTTTATTGCCTGTTTCAGTATTTCGAAGAAAAAGAATATCAAACGGAGTCCAAATGGAACGAAACCTTCGGCAGCGTGATTTTTGGGAAGATTATGATCCAGGAGACTTGGAGTGCAAGCCGGGGGGTCATCGAGGAAGCCACGAGATAGGAGGCCCCCCCTATAGGGCGCCCCCTGTCTCGTGGGCCCCTCGAGCACCTCCCAGCTGACTTCTTTCGCCTATATAAGCCTACGTACCCTAAAAACATCGAATATCAAGATAGATCGGGAGTTCCGTCGCCGCAAGCCTCTGTAGCCACCAGAAACCTCTCGGGAGCCCTTCCCGGCACCCTGCCGGAGGGGGGATCCTTCACCGGGGGCCATCATCATCATCTCGACGCTCTCCATGACGAGGAGGGAGTAGTTCACCCTCGGAGCTGAGGGTATGTACCAGTAGCTATGTGTTTGATCTCTCTCTCTCTCTCTCTCTCTCTCTCGTGTTCTCTCTCATATTCCCTCTATGGCACGATCTTGATGTATCTCGAGCTTTGCTATTATAGTTGGATCTTATGATGTTTCTCCCCCTCTACTCTCTTGTAATGGATAGAGTTTTCCCCTTTGAAGTTATCTTATTGGATTGAGTCTTTTATGAGAACACTTGATGTATGTCTTGCCATGCTTATCTATGCTGACAATGGGATATCATGTGCCACGTGATGTATGTTTTGGTGACTAACTTGCGGGTTCCGCCCATGAACCTATGCATAGGGGTCGGCACCCATTCTTGACTCTTCGGTAGAAACTTTGGGGCACTCTTTGAAGTACTTTGTGTTGGTTGAATAGATGCATCTGAGATTGTGTGATGCTTATCGTATAATCATGCCCACGGATACCTGAGGTGACAATGGAGTATCTAGGTGACATTAGGGTTTTGGTTGATTTGTGTCTTAAGGTGTTATTCTAGTACGAACTCTTGAATAGATTGATCCAAAAGAATAACTTTGAGGTGGTTTCATACCCTACCATAATCTCTTTGTTTGTTATTCGCTATTAGTGTCTTTGGAGTGACTCTTTGTTGCATGTTGAGGGATTGTTATATGATCTATCTATGTTATTATTGTTGAGAGAACTTGCACTAGTGAAAGTATGAACCCTATGCCTTGTTTCCTATCATTGCAATACCGTTTGTGCTCACTTTTATCACTTGTTACCTTGCTGTTTTTATAATTTCAGATTACAAAAACCTTTATCTACCATCCATATTGCACTTGCATCACCATCTCTTCGCCGAACTAGTGCACCTATACAATTTACCATTGTATTGGGTGTGTTGGGGACACAAGAGACTCTTTGTTATTTGGTTGCAGGGTTGTTTGAGAGAGACCATCTTCATCCTACACCTCCTACAGATTGATAAACCTTAGGTCATCCACTTGAGGGAAATTTGCTACTGTCCTACAAACCTGTGCACTTGCAGGCCCAACAACGTCTACAAGAAGAAGGTTGTGTAGTAGACATCAACCTCTTTTCTGGCGCCGTTGCCTCAGAGGCTAGGTAAACGGTACTCACACCCCATCAACTAAGCTCTTTTCTGGCGCCGTTGCCTGGGAGGTGAGTGCTTGAAGGTATATCTTTAGATCTTGCAATCGAGTCTTTTAGTTTCTTGTTTTATCACTAGTTTAGTTTATAAAAGAAAACTACAAAAAAATGGAATTTAGTTTGCCTCATACGCTTCGTCTTTTTAATATCTTTCGTGAGTATGATGGTAAGGAAAATTGTGCTCAAGTTCTAGAAGAAGAAATCTATAAAATGTTTGTCACCAAATCTTTGAATGATGAGCATGATTGCAATGTTGTTAGTATGAACTCTTTGAATATCCATAGTACTAATGATGATTGCACTAATCATGATGAAAATATCTCTTATGAGCATGTCAACTTTTGTGGAGTGCATGTTTGCATGAACACACCGAATAGAGAAGATATATATTGCAAGATGCATAAGCATTTAGAAACTAAATGGTTTCAAGAAAGGCTTAATGTTAGCGCTGAAAATTTAAGATATCTTTACCGTTCTGAACTTTGCAATGAACATGATCATTTACATCTCCAATGCAAATTGTTTCATGATCGAATCGTGTCCAAAAATTGTGATGATTTGATCTCCCTTGCTCATTACAATGAACTTAGTTTGCTTTTGGGTTATGAAGAATTGAAATGTGCAACTAAGCTTATTCCTAAATTTAATCTTGGGCGTTTCCTTGATATTGATCTAGAGAAGATTTATATGTATTGTACAGTGAATTGCATTGAAAATCCTTATATTGCCAATTACCTAAAGAAAAGAAATCAAATAGAAGATGATGAGAATACTGATGAAAGGGAAGAGACTTCCCAATATCCTCCTATTATTTCTTATGATGAATCAGGTAACAAGGAGGAGCTTTCTATTCAACCAAGCTCATCAATAAGGAGCTCAAAGAGGAAGGTTGAACCCACACATAATGTGAAGAAGAAAAAGGAAAGAAGGAGCAACAAAGGTAGAAAGGTATCCCTCCCAAATGATGTTGCTCCTACTACTCATTGTGATGATGATAATTGCTTTACTATTGGTGCTATCCATATTTTTAACGATGAGAGTGATTATGCTTATGATATGAAAGGGCCCAAGATTGGGGAAGCTATGTTTGATGAGTATGAAATATTTGAGAATATATTTTCTGAAATTAATGTTTGTCCCAAGCTTGGGGATACTACATTTAATGAAGATGATATTTTTAGCATCCCAAGTTTTAATATGCAAAGTTGTTATGATTATAGCATGCCTTTTACCTATGATGATTATATTGATGAAAGTGGGTTTGGTAGAGTGTCAACTTTAGAAAGTAGTGATCCCACTATTTTGGAGGATGTTGAATTTTATTGTGATGAATATGAAAGTGGATTTGGAAGAGTGTCAACTTTATTTAGTGATGATTCCACTATCTTGGGAGAGGTTTCAATCGATTATGATGAGAACGAAGTTGCTACTTATGATGATTATTGTGATGAAACTTATGCTATAAAAAGTAGTACTAATTATATTTATAAAACTTGTCATGATTATGATTACCCTTTTTCTGAACACTACTCTTTTAATGTGGAAACAATTTATAGTGTTCAAGTCTTTTATGATAGTCCCACTATTCCGATTGAGAAGAATTTTGCTTATGTGGAGAGTAGTAAATTTTCTATGCTTGTAGATCATGAAAAGAATGCTTTAGGTGCTGGTTATATTGTTTAATTCATTCATGATGCTACTGAAAATTATTATGAGAGAGGAACATATGCTTGTAGGAATTGCAATAATATCAAGCTTCCTATCTATGTGTTGAAATTCTTGAAGCTATGCTTGTTTTATCTTCCTATGCTAGTTGATTATTGTTCCCATAAGTTGTTTGCTCACAAGATCCCTATGCATAGGAAGTGGGTTAGACTTAAATGTTCTAGTCATATTCTTCATGATGCTCTCTTTATGTTTCAATTCTTATCTTTTATGTGAGCATCATTGTCATCATCATGCCTAGCTAGAAAAGGCATTAAAGAAAAGCTCTTGTTGGGAGACAACACAATATTTACCCTTACTGTTTTTGTGTGTTAACATGATTATGCTACTGTAGTAATCATGTTTTATATCTTTTGTTTCAATAAAGTGCCATGTAGGACCTTTGAGAAGACTTGGGTGAAGTCTTTATGATCTTGCTGTAAAAAACAGAAACATTAGCGCTCACGAGAATAGATTCCATGTTTTACTGAAGAGTGATTTTAGGTTGATTCTTCTTTCAGATGATTAATAGACAAATTCCTCAGGTCCACCAATTTATTTCATAATTTTTGGGGTTCCAGAAGTATACGTTTGATACAGATTACTACAGACTGTTCTGTTTTTGACAGATTCTGTTTTCATTGTGTTGTTTGCTTATTTTGATGAATCTATGGCTAGTATGTAAGGGTATGAACCATAGAGAAGTTGGAATAAAGTAGGTTTTAAACCAATATGAATTTATGATGAGTTCATTACAGTACCTAAGTGGTGGTTTGTTTTTTCTTATACTAACGGAGCTTACGAGTTTTGTTTTGAGTTTTGTGTGGTTGAAGTTTTCAAGTTTTGGGTAAAAGATTCGATGGACTATGGAATAAGGAGTGGAAAGAGCCTAAGCTTGGGGATGCCCAAGGCACCCCAAGGTAATATACAAGGAAAACCAAGAGCCTAAGCTTGGGGATGCCCCGGAAGGCATCCCCTCTTTCGTCTTTGTTCATCGGTAACTTTACTTGGAACTATATTTTTATTCGCCACATGATATATATTTTTCTTGGAGCATCATTTTCTTTTGTTAGTTTTTTCTTGCTGTTATTTATATTAATGTCTTGCATCTTTAGTTTCAATAAAAATGTCAAGGATAGCCTTTGCCATGCTTATTTTGCTAGTATACATGCTGCTGTTTGAAAACAGAAAGTTTACCGCTGTTGCAAAAATTCCCTAGAAAAGTCAGAGAATGGTATAATGTTGAATATTTTTGCATATTAAGCTCTGATAAATTTATTACAGTGGGATTTTTCTATCATAATTTTTTGAGTCAGGGAAGTATTGATACTCTTGCATTCTTTATAGACTGTACTATTTTGGCAGATTGTTGTTATGGTTGCATTGTTTGCATATGTTTGCTTGTTTAATGATTCTATTTGAGGATAGGAGTGTTAAATATGCAGAGACATTTAGTATGCAATGTTGAATAATATTTTTTGTGATTTGCTACAGTAGAAAATGATAAAGTTTTTGCATTGGTTTATACTAACCTATCTCACGAGTTCTTGTTGAGTTTGGTGTGAATGAAGCTTTTGATAAATAGAGAAACCATGATATGAGAGGAATTAAGGAGACACAAAATTTCAAGCTTGGGGATTCCCAAGGCACCCCAAGAGAATATTTCAAGAAGTCTCAAGCATCTAAGCTTGGGGATGCCCCGTTAGGCATCCCACCTTTCTTCTTCAACAACTATCGGTTAGCATCGGTTAAACCTAAGTTTTTGCTCCTTCACATGAGTCTTGCTATCCTTGAAATGCCATTTTGTTTTGGTTTGCTTGCTACTTGAATACAATATCAAGATCTGAAATTCTTAAATGGGAGAGAGTCTTCACATAGTTGCATAATTATTTAGCTACTCATTGGTCTTCACTTATATCTTTTTCAGTAGTTTTCATTTACTCTTGTGCTTCACTTATATCCTATGAAGTAAATGGTTGAATGAGTTGAATGTCATAAATCTGAAATTATATATGTTTCATTTGCTTACTCCAATAGGAAGTAATGACTTCACATCTAAGAAGTGGAGGTTGTAAATTTATTGAAGGTTAGCAAGCATTGTATTAGTCATTTGAACAATTCATGAAAGAATATTGAAGGAAGAGAGATTTCACATATAAATATACTATCATAGACATCTTTTATAATTGTGAGCACTCATTAAGTATGACATGCTAAAGAGTTGATGTTGGACAAGGAAGACAATGTAATGGGTTATGTTTTCTCGCATCTCAGTTAAAGTATATTGTCATGGATCATTCAAACATGTTGAGCTTGCCTTTCCTCCTCATGCTAGCCAAAATTCCTAGGACCAAGTAGAGATACTACTTGTGCTTCCAAATATCCTTAAACTCAGTTTTGCCATGAGAGTCCACCATATCTACCTATGGATTGAGTAAGATCCTTCAAGTAAGTTGTCATCGGTGCAAGCAATAAAAATTGCTCTCTAAATATGCATTACTTATTAGTGCGGAGAAAATAAGCTTTGTACGATCTTGTTATGGAAGCAATGAAAGCGACGAACTGCATAATAAAGGCCCATATACAAGGGGCAATATAAAGTGACGTTCTTTCGTATTAAGATTTTTTGTATCCAACCCTAAAAGCGCATGACAACCTCTGCTTCCCTCTGCGAAGGGCCTATCTTTTACTTTATGCCTTTTACTTTATGCAAGAGTCAAGGTGATCTTCACCTTTCCTTTTTTCATTTTATCCTTTGGCAAGAACTTTGTGTTGGGGTGATCCTGATATATATATATATATATATATATATATATATATATATATATATAT
>LT934116.1:713258518-713338965 GCA_900231445.1 Triticum turgidum subsp. durum | reverse complement strand
GAATAGTGTAAACTGCACTGTACATAGCTCCGTGCAGTCTACTCTATTCCTCAAGGCTTGAAGCGAACCAACGTGCAGGTGAGCATTGAGCCTCTTCTTCATCGTCTCTGCACTCAGGGCTTATAAACAGCTGTGAGTGCCTCTCGCTTGGCGAGGTGGGACTAAAAAAACAACTGCAGAAAGAATCAACTAAAAAACAGCTGCAGAAAATAAATAAGTAATTAGACGGGTCCATTGGTACCGGTTTGTGGCTCCAAATGGGACCAATGCCCCTCTTTAGTCCCGGCACATAATGCTTTAATGTCTTATGGTTCGGCCCTCGTGATACCATGCCAACTTTCAACTTTCAACTTTTTCAGAGTTCATTTGAAATGCTTTAATGCATAAAACAAAAGAAAATAAATAATGCAGAAAACAAAACAAAAGAACTGGAAAAAAATAAAAATAGCAACAATAAGTATTTTGTTGTAAGTAGAAACAAAATAAAATAAATTAAGCACGAAACAAAACAAAAAAACAAAAAAAGTGTTTTCAAATTTGAGAACTAATGGCACTAACATAAAGTTTATAATTTTTCTAAAACTAAAAGCAAAAAAGAATTAAAAAATAAAGCAAAAAAACAAAAGAAAATAAATAATGCAGAAAACAAAACAAAAAATCTGGGAAAAAATAAAAATAGCAACAATAATTAAAGAAAAAAAAGTGCCTCCTACTGGGCCCCCACGGCCTGAATACGACTAGAAACCCACCATGGGCCAGGATTCAGGCCCGCAGGTGGCCCAGTAAGCCCATGAGGCAAAGCAGTAGTAAGTAGGCCCGTAAGCCTGCAGTGGAGAGGAGCTCGAGAGGGGTGCGGCAGTGGGGCTTATAAACCACTGCGCGTCCCTCTCAGCTAGCGAGGTGGGACTAAACTTTCGTGCCGCACCGTGCCAGCACACGACCATTGGTCCCGGTTCGTGGCACCAACCGGGACCAATGCCCACCCTTTAGTCCCGGTTGTTGACCCGATCCTTGTTTGGTGGCGGTCGCGTGGGCTAGTGACGGTGCCGAGGCTTCCGGACACCGCGTAGGTGGTACGTCACCGTGTCAGCGAGGAGGACGAGCACGTCCGTCGCTACATGGTTGCGTTGGAGGGCAGGTTCGACAATACCCGGCAGGTTCTTCAGGGATCTCACTGGAGCTATGATCCTGTGATCGTTCCTTATCTTTGGGTGTCCACCGCCCGCGACGATACCCGTCGGGCGCTACGGTTCTAGCTGTATTAATTAGCGATGCTATATGTATGATAGTATTCGAGGAGTATTCGACGATGTACGGACACAAGAGATGTTGTACTTTTGGTTATAATTGAATGCATGCTAATTTGAATACTACTTTATTTTACGATTTAGTTTTGCTTATTGAATGCTCATATTGGAAAAGTACTCCTACTTTGAATGCTAAAATTGAAGAGCACTCTATGCAGAAATCTAGGAGCCCCCTCCATCATCCACGCTGTCGTGGGGGTAGCTTCTCCTTCATTCCCGTGTGCTAGACAATTTGTTGTAATAATGCACTCGGGAATGAAAGGAGGAGCTACGTACCATCACCGATAGTTAACCCATGATTAATAATAATGATCTATTTTAGGTTTTTAGTACATATATTTAATATTTGAATTATGAACTTAGGCCGGAAATGTTGTACTCGGACGATGAAAACCGCCCGGGGAAGTGCGACTGGTGCCATGACGACCGAGGTATGTGCGACAGGTTCATTGAGCTGGACAAAGATCGACGCTTCAGCATTAAGCTCGAGGAGACCTTCGATGTTCATACGGTATGCAACGACGACAATAGTTTTTTTCGTAATTAAGCACGATTTCAACTATTTTAACGTGTATTTTTCATCTTTTCCAATTCGACTAGCTTATCCCATGCTTTGCAAGACGCTATGTCTTGGAGAGGATGGGTTTTGAAGACCATGAAAGTATGGAAACCAAAAAAATTATCCTAAGTACCCATCATGGTGTGGATTTTCAAGTAAAGCTGTACAATGCTCAGAGTGTAACCCATTTTGGTTGCAAAAACTGGGAAGCACTTTGCAAGATGTATGGTTTTGATGAGGGTATGCTTGTCACCATGGATCTTGGTGATCCTACAATCGCGCAAGAGAGACCTTCGATTTTCGTCCTTGTGGATACACCTCCAATTCTTCCCCCATGTGAGCTTAACATAGTTATTAAGTAATTTATATTGTTTATTTCAAAATAGTTGACAACTTATTTCCATTGACAGCTTATTTTCATTCTTCAAAGAATGTGCGGAAGATGGTAGACAGAACCTACTACACCGAAGGCTCCGAATTAACTTATCAGGAGAAAAATCATCTGGTCGCATTTTGTACCGATCTTGAGAATTACAATATCTACAATCAAACTCCTCAACATTATGGTCAATACGTGCCACTAGTGCACATGTTGAACTACGGTAACTACCATGGAGATACCCTGGTAAGATTTTTTACTATTACGACATCCGTGCATCTTTTTGCACACTTCTAAAACTAGTACATCATTGCTAACTACGAATTTATTACTATGTTTTTCAACAGATAATCCCAAATGATTGTGTGCCTCATCTGATGTATACGCACGGTAGCCTTCATGTTTTGAACATACAGCCAGGTCTTCCTACGAATCTGAACTGTCCATACCGGGTTTCTAAAAGAAGTGGAGACATGACAATCAAAGAATGGAAAAAATGTATGGACAGTCGTAAGGAGCTTCTTGGAAGCAAAAATCAGCGAAGGGCAAGAATTGGAGACAGGATGATCGCCATTCTTCATAATGGAGAGTCAGGGTCTATATTGTTTTATGCTATTTTACCTTAAGGGTGTTTAGGTCATGTCCTACCTGATACTGATGATCATGTGGTAAGAACAATTATGTAGGGTTGGGTTCGATGACTATGAGGATGATGATCGTATGACTTATTATTAATAACGAGTAGAAGTTGTATGATGATGCATGATTAGTAGGACTTGTTATTATATATGATGATGTATGATGCGAGCATGCATGAGTTATTATATCAGCGGGTGAAATGAACATATATATCAGCAGCGTTGGTAAACCAAGAACGAAGATATAAGAGAGGACAGTTCTCTCTATTAGCTAGGTAATAACAACCTAAAAATAACCCCCAAAACCCCTAAACCAGCCACTTTTCTAAAAAAAACATGGACTTTTGGTCCCGGTTGGTGCCTCCAACCGGGACCAAAGGCCCCCTGACTGGGCTCGGCGCACAGTGCCACGTGTAGGCACATTGGTCACGGTTCGTGTTTGAACCGCGACTAATGGCTGGAGGTATTAGTAACGACCAATTAGTCCCGGTTCATGAACCGGGACTAAAGGCCCTTACGAATCGGGACTATTAGGTGTTTTTCTACTAGTGATCTAGCTATGATGGGTACTAACATAGACTAGTAACATGCATATGTTACCATCCTATGTTACTACCTTTATAGTAGGGAGTAACATATTTGTAGTAACATGCAACACTTCATTTATTATGATATAGACTCATTTTGCCTTGATATGTGTGACGTTACTCATACTACTAATAACTAGCTATGTTACCATTTTCTCTCTTTCTTCATATATTGCTTGCCACATCATCTATTTTATCTAGATATATGTGATGTTACTACCTATGTTACTCTCAGGCTGGCTGTAATGGGAAGTATCATATACTAGTATCATGCATATGGTACTAGTGTATGATACTACCTCCCATGCATAGTATCATATATTAGTATCATGTAGTACTCTGTTTATTTCCATGCATGACATATAGTAGCATAACATTTAATATGATACGGTATCATGATATGATACTCAAGCATCTCTTTCTTCATTTAATTCTACGACATCTCATCAAAATTATCTAGTTGTCATGCATGATACTAACTATAATACTACCATTACGACCAGCCTCACTGTGGCCGCATACATTTCAACCCGCATTTAACAAACCAGAAGAAATTCATGCAAACCGGTCGATAATCATCAAAGTTCGGATAGAAAATATCACAAATCATCCATACATAGCATGCAAATAAGTGTAGTACAACAATAGTTCAAATTCAACGAGATTGACCGAATGTTCAACAAAGTTTTCATGAACGGATCATGTCATCCCACACATACTACCCCTTCAACTTCATCCAACAATGTGTGCATGTAAATGGCCATCACTCTATCCTGTGGTACATCACGAAAACGCTTGTGGGCTACATATAATGTGTAGACCAACATTGAGTGGATGAATCAATCAACAAGTTGAGTAAGAGGAAGCAAAACTTACAATCTCGTCCTCTGCCGCGTCCAATGGCCACCTTGCCTCGAGCCGACGAACCACATCGCAAAATTAATGACTCTCATCTGGGTAACGTGCCAGCAATACGACAACGAGCTCAAGTTGCGTGATTGAATGATGTATATGTCGTAGGGTGCAATGTGCTTTCGTGCGTGAAACTTTTCATGCACTTGCTTCCAGAAGGCTGACCCTCTGCCCCTGCCTACGAAATCCACGGATACGGTCAGCCACGCATCGCACAACAACTCATCCTCCATGGTCAAGTAGCTCACCATTCTTCGTACTCTAAAAACGACATACAATTGAAAATAAGCTCAATAGCATTTGACTGAACACCCGCCGGGCATGGTGTCCGCCATGGAGGTCGTCGACAGGGGGTAGATTGTACCTGGGTACAAATGGCTCCAGGGTGGACAACTCCATCGTAAAGGCGAGCGGGCACGTCGATGCTGGTTGTGGACGTCCGGCAATTCCTCTGTGGCGGCCCCAAACGTACAGCGGCAGCGGCAGAGGTGGAGGGTGCGGATGCAAAGCAAGGGGAAGAAGGGACAGAGTGGAAGGAAATGGGACGGGGAGGGGGATTGGGTGGGCAGGGGGCGTCGGAGTCCTATGTTTTAGGTGTCTGGGCTCCCGCAAACCCCCCCACTTTGTCTCCAATTTGCAGGAGAAAACGCGTCCGGACCGCCCCTCGGACCGATACAGGTCCGCGTTGGATGGCTTTCACAGTCCGGACATCGCGACTCAAACGGATGCGGGCGGTTTGCGGGTCCGCCTTGGAAATGCCCTTACTACCTTCATAGTGCAAACTAACATAGAAGTAGTATCATAGATAATTGCATTCATTAGATTGTAGACTCATGTTGTTCTAGTTTTTCTTCCAGACATCAGGCAACATTAACTTTTTTACCTTCCAGTTACTAGTTTTTCTTCCTCCACCCTCTATATCCAACTCCCAATTCAAGCTCGACGCCGTTGTCAATAGTACATCTGACTTGAACTTTGTTTTGCTGGTTGCACATTTTTATAGTACCCATTTATGTGCACGTCTTATATACAACATGGTAACAATAAATTGTCAAACAATACTTAAAAATGCACCAATATTTATGTTTTCAGGATACATGTATAACTCGGTCATACAGAGGTTGACCCATAATTAATTATATCATTAGTGGTATATACTTTCCATGATAAACCATATGTCATATTTTACATCAACATAATTTTGTAAAGTACATTTTTTTGCTTTCATCCAACTGCAAATAAAAAACAACAGAATTGGCTGCATATACGGGACTGCCATCCGTTTTCAATCCAATAAACAAAAATTTCTACTGCCTAAAAATTGGTCTACATTCAAGGCATCCAAGTAAACTTGATCTACATTAGCAAATAAAAAGTTGCACTTTGAACAGAAGTCCAACACACCTAGTTTTGCAGCTTTTGCTATTTGTGAGAACTAAATCTGGTCAAACAATTCATCCATGAGTTAAAGTGAGATTACTGAATAATGAAGCAGTGCCTGTGATGCATGTCTAATTGACTACTCATGTCATGTTAAGCATCTTATCAAGAACTAATAATCTCTGTTGTCCTTCACCAACTAAAAACCTAATATTTTTCTTATCGTCAAGCTATTTCTTCAATCTGAACCCTTGTTGACTAGCTCAACTCACCTGGACCAAGAATGGCAAAAGTTTCACCAGTGCATTCTCTTCATTCCAATTCTCAAGAAAAGTAGGGTAAGCAGGAGAGGGTATGATTATGGATCAACCTTTTTTCCATATCCCCTTACCGAGGTGGAACTCGTGTTGGCACCACTTCCTCATATCATAGACGGCTACCCGCAGGTAGCCAGAATGGGGTAGGTTTATACATCTAGGTCGTGGTATATATGCATTGTTCCCTTCTCGGAACCACGAGTCTTCTAGTGAGTTGCTCCGGTTTGTGAGGGGTGTGTGTCCAAACTTTCGTCAAACAGGCCAATTTTTGTACCACATCATCTTGGTCGCATGACATTACATCAAGCAAGATTTCATGTTTTCCTGATTATTTTTTAAATTTTTGAAATTTAAATGCCATGTCACTCCATTCTTAATTGTGTCATAGCCGTTAGACCAATATGTTTGGAAATTCCTTCCAATTTACTGCACGTGGAATTAAATCGCACACAAGTACACAAAATATGACTTTTCAAACCGTTTTGGTTAGCTGCTGCATGTACATGTAGTTTAAATTTCAATTACGGTCATTAAATGGCTAGAAAATCTCTTAAATGTCTTAAAAGGTCAAATGACCCCTGAAATTTTCCAAAATTTGACATGACAGTTGTATTAGTACTAAACAATTTCTCATACATTTAAAACACCATCCGTTGCCACATTACTCCTAATTTGTCTTTCACAGCTAATAAAAAATATCTACAACATCACACATAGTTGTTTTGTATGAATCATTTGCGATGAAAAAATATGGGTCTATTTAAGTCTTCCGCCTTAAGTTCGCCGGCTCGTCTGCTCCGGTGCCGGCAACCCCCGAATCCCCAAATCCCAATCCCCATTCCCGCACCCCCTTCTTGCAAAGATGATGTCATGGAAACGCTTCGTGTAGGACCGTACGATGGCCACGTCCCCCCGAGCACCGTCGCCTGCGTAGAGAGCGCCGCCGCCTACACCAAGAGTGCCACCGCATCCGCATTGGCCGCTTCCGCCGAGAGGGCTCTGCGGCAGCCGAAAGGGCAGCAGCAGCAGCCGAGACGGCTGCAGCTGCTGCTGCGACGGCGGCTGCAAACGCCGAGAGTGCTCGAGCTACTGTTCGTGCCGCCGATGTCGCCCTACCCCCGGTTCAAGGCCATCCACGCCAATGTATTCCAGGCCACCTCGGAATCCAGCATGCAACCCACGTCCGAAAAGGTGGCGGTGGCCATGGAGCACCTGCTTCCTCATGAGGTCGTCCAGCGGGAGCTGGAGATGCAAGAGGCAGCGAAGATCGAAGAGTGCCGGGAGGAGGAGTTGCGCGTGGCCCAGGTCGAGGTAGAGAAGAGTCTGTCCGTCGAGGAATCGGCGGTGCAGTACCAACGCGAGCTCTAGCACAACCACTACTACGAGTACTACAACCTTGAGGGCAGCAACGAGGACAAGGACGAGGACGCGGTCGACTTCAGTAGGGGGATGACGGGGGGATAGACCCCGGGTAGCCTCATCCACACCTTAGCAGATTTCAAGACATTGGGGCTAGCCTAGCCCCTTAGTCCGACTGGTCGTAAGGCTAGCTTCCCTGGCCGGCTGGAGCCAGCAGGCCGCCTCCTAGAAGGCGGCACGCCTCAAAAGACAGCTCGGGCTCGGGCCGGCTCCTAGTAGGTGGCCCATCGCCACCTCAAAGTCCGCACCCACCTGCTATGACAAGACAGAGCGTGGCAACAGTGCCACCTGCCACCCCTGAATCCCGGAAGGAACGTGGCTACAGTGTAGACGTACCAGGCGAACATCCTTTGTGTGGCACGACACTGTAGCCACGCGACCCATGATGATGCCTATGTCAGGGAAGGCCATGCCCCCATGACGGGCATTCGGTGTGGCCCGCAGGCAGCAGGCCCCACCAGCCTGCATGTCCCTAGAAGACGGCAAGGCCTCAGCAGGCGGCCTTAAGGGGAGGCCGACTCCTAGCAGGCGGCAGCCCCTCCCCTTGAAGTTTGTGCACAATTAACTAGAGGTGACGGGGTGTGGCTACAGTGATTGCCCGCCAGGCGGCGGCATTGTACCCATGCGCCCCCAACCAAGCCATCGTCATCTGGGGCAAGTCTACAATGCAGCCTGGTCTCCCTGGCCCGTAGACGCCGGGCCCTACCTATCGGCCTAGTTCACGACAGCCGACGGGACCCACCAGGCGGCGGGGCCCAGTAGCCGGCGGAGAAGCCGGAGCCCAGAGACACTGACGGCCAGGTCCCAGGACAAGCCGGGTTACCATTGTACCCTGGGGGGTAGGCCTATATAAACCCCCATGGTCACCCATGCAAAGGGTTGAGCCCATTTTAGATCATACACACTCATAGCTAGGGAGAAGTAGTGCAAGCAGCCTTCTTCCTCCTCTAGCCCAAACCGCTCAAGGAGCATCCTTGTACTTGCTATTGATCATAGTCATGCAGAAATACCATGACATTAGGCGCCCACCATGGGGCAAGGTGCACCGTTGTCCGGAGACATGTTCTGGACGGGAACCTGTTTCCTTCCCTATGAGCGCAGCCAGCCCGGGATGGCGTTTGCACCGACGATCTGCACGACGTGGAGGCTGCCTGCATCGTGAGCTCCCTCGCTGATCTCCTCGGTGGCGTCCACCTCGCCGACAAGCCTGCCCCCGACGTGGGTCTGGCCAGCTCCGGGAGCTGCCTTGTTGACCTCCTCGGCAAGCTCCACATCATCGACAATCCCACCTCTGACCTGGAGTTCGTTGGCTCCACCGATCCGCCCATCGAGATGATCATAGACTCCAACGTGGCAGATGCCTACCCCGACCGCATAGAGATCATCGACGACCCTCTCCCTCGCGCGTACAGCATCACCAGCGCTAGCACCGTCACAGAGGTGCTGGTCATCAGTCAGGATGGAGCCTCGGCCAGAGCAGACCAGGATCCGACCCATTCGACCCTGCGAGCCCTCGCCACTCCAGTCAAGGACGGCACGGACAATGCAACCCTGGAGGCACACCGCCTTTCACTCCTCGACAACGCCAAATAGCTGGCTACTGCGAAGCGCCTCGCTGAGGCGTACCTGCACGAGGTCGACCATGCCATAGGCGGCACTCCGGCTACTGGAGAGCCCAGCTGGCTGGTCGCAGTCCGACATCGTGGCGCCACCATCTCCAACATCTTCGGGGCCGACCACCCTGTCTACGCCAAACCCGTCGAGAACCTGCGTGCCGCCCAGGCGGCAGCAGAAGAGTTGGACAACCTGGAGGGCGACGAGAGACGCCACATGAAGGAGCGCCTTCAACGGCTCCTCGGCGCGGCCGCCATCCAGCAAGACTCGGCATGCCAGGTGAGACCCGCCTCCATCGCCGCGAGCACGACACGACCTCCCGGTCCCCGACAGGCAGCCGAGGCGACCCGGAGCCGGCTGCTAGCCGCAGTCGACGCACGCACATCTCGATCGAGCACGACGCCGATGGCCGCCCAAGAGCAGTGCAACGGTGCAACGACTGCCCGCTTCCCCCATGCAGGGAGAGGTGCACTCCCCCGCCACCTGTTGGGCACCCGACTCTCGGAGACAAGGTATGTCACCGTGGGAGAATCATAGAGAATGATGCCCGCCATCAGATCGACCGACTTGCTCGGTCCCTGGTAGAAGAAGAAGAAGATATGGTCGGCCCGCCCTGTTTTGGCCCCCGCATCCGAAATGAGCCCTTCCCCAAAGGATTCTCACTAGCACAAGACACTCCCAAGCACAACGGCTCCGTGAAGCTGAAAGATTGGTTGTCCAACTACTCCACCGCCGTCAACATAGCAAACGGCAACAAGCGTATTGCCGTGAAGTACGTTCCGCTCATGCTCCAGGGCACGGCCCGGAAATGGCTGAACAGTCTCAAGCCGCACATCATCAACAGCTGGCTAGACTTCTCCGACGTCTTCGTCCGCAACTTCACCAGCACCTACAAGCAGCCGCCCAAGCCTCGCCAACTTTCCTTATGCGTCCAAGGCCCGACTGAGTCCACTCATGACTATCTAACACGCTAAGGTGAGCTGCGCAACTCTTGCAAAGGGATGCATGAGGTGCAGGGCATAGAGTACTTCACGACCGGGTGCTGAGAGGGCACCTTGATCAAACACAAGCACCTTGATCAAACACGAGCCAGCCACTCTAGACAAACTGCTGGTCATAGCGGACAAGTATGCCACGGCTGACTCTTACATGAAGTCGAAGCTCCGAGTGGAGGCGACCGGGAAGGTGCTCCTTCCGGCTTCCCAAACACCGGCTGGTGACGCCAACTGGCGCCAGCAGAACGACAACAAGCGCAAGGCCCAATAGCCGGCTTCCAGCAGCCGGCAGTTAGCAGCAGTCCAAGATCAGCAGCCGACTGGTCAGCCTAGCACCAAGTGGTAGAAAACTAGCAAGGGAGCGTGGCTGCCCGCCCTCTCCTTTGTGCAAGCCCTTGACGCCCCATGCAAGTTCCACAGTGGCGTGAAGCCATCCAACCACACCACTCAGAAGTGCAACTGGCTAGCTCAGATCGCCAAGGGCAAGGCCCTCCTGCCTCCCCCGCTAGCCGGCCCTCCAGCTCCAGCCGTTCAGCAGCCGACAGCCCGACCAGTCGGCGCCATTCAAGATGAGTTCCCTGAAGAGCATGCCGCCTACGTCATCTTCACAAACCAAGCCGGCGACAAGCACAACACGCGGCAACAACACAGAGAGGTCAATGCCATCAGTACAGAAGCCCCCACCCATATGCACTAGTCCGAGAAGCCCATCACTTGAAGCCAAGCTGACCACTCGGCTGTGATGCCTAACCTAGGTTCATATGCCCTGATGCTTGAGGCAACCTTTGCAATGGAGAGGCGGAACTGCCATTTTGGCCGAGTGCTGATAGATGGCGGCAGCAGCATCTATATCCTGTACAAAGAGACCATGGACCGACTGGGCATCAAGGCCAAGCAACTTCACCAAGCTAGACAGTTTTTCATGGCATAGTCCCAGGCCTGTCCTACTCAATCGACAAGATAAAGATTGACGTTCTCTTCAGCGACAGAGATCACTTCCGCCGCGAGCCAATCTGGTTTGAGGTGGTTGACTTGGAAAGCCCCTATCACGCACTCTTGGGCTGCCCTGCGCTGGCCAAGTTCATGATGGTCCCTCACTATGCATACCTGAAAGCCAAAATGCCAGGCCTCAAGTGTTGGGGAATGTCGCATAAAATAAAATTTTTCGTACGTTCACCAAAATCAATCTATGAGTTCATCTAGCAACGAGAGAGAGGAGTGCATATACATACCCTTGTAGATCGCGAGCGGAAGCGTTCAAGAGAACGGGGTTGAGGGAGTCGTACTCGTCGTGATCCAAATCACCGGAGATCCTAGCGCCAAATGGACGGCACCTCCGCGTTCAACACACGTACGGTCAGCGTGACGTCTCCTCCTTCTTGATCCAGCAAGGGGGAAGGAGAGGTTAATGAAGATCCAGCAGCACGACGGCGTGGTGGTGGATGCAGCAGGGTTCCGGCAGGGCTTCGCCAAGCGACTACAGGAGGGAGAGGTGTTGCAAGGGGGGAAGGGAGGCGCCAGGTGTCAGGTTCGGCTGCCCTCCCACCCCCCTCTTTATATAGGGACCCCAGGGGGCGCCGGCCCTAGGAGATGGGCTCTCGTAGGGGGGGCGCCGGCCCTAGGAGATGGGATCTCCTAGTGGGGGCGGCAACCAAGGGGGAGACTTGCCCCCCAAGGCAAGTGGAGGCGCCCCCTCCCCTAGGGTTCCCAACCCTAGGCGCAGAGGGGGGCCCAGGGGGGGCGCACCAGCCCACCAGGGGCTGGTTCCCCTCCCACTTCAGCCCATGGGGCCCTCCGGGATAGGTGGCCCCACCCAGTGGACCCCCGGGACCCTTCCGGTGGTCCCGGTACAATACCGGTAACCCCCGAAACTTTCCCGATGGCCGAAACTCGACTTCCCATATATAATTCTTTACCTCCGGACCATTCTGAAACTCCTCGTGACGTCCGGGATCTCATCCGGGACTCCGAAAAACTTTCGGTTTGCTGCATACTCATATCTCTACAACCCTAGCATCACCGAACCTTAAGTGTGTAGACCCTACGGGTTCGGAAGACACGTAGACATGACCGAGATGGCTCTCCGGTCAATAACCAACAGCGGGATCTGGATACCCATGTTGGCTCCGACATGCTCCTCGATGATCTCATCGGATGAACCACGATGTCGAGGATTCAAGCAACCCCATATACAATTCCCTTTGTCAATCGGTATGTTACTTGACCGAGATTCGATCGTCGGTATCCCAATACCTCGTTCAATCTCGTTACCGGCAAGTCACTTTACTCGTACCGTAATGCATGATCCCGTGACCAGACACTTGGTCACTTTGAGCTCATTATGATGATGCATTACCGAGTGGGCCCAGAAATACCTCTCCGTCATACGAAGTGAGAAATCCCAGTCTCGATCCGTGTCAACCCAATAGACACTTTTGGAGATACCTGTAGTGCACCTTTATAGTCACCCAGTTACGTTGTGACGTTTGGTACACCCAAAGCACTCCTACGGTATCCGGGAGTTACATGATCTCATGGTCTAAGGAAAGATACTTGACATTGGAAAAGCTCTAGCAAACGAACTACACGATCTTTGTGCTATGCTTAGGATTGGGTCTTGTCCATCACATCATTCTCCTAATGATGTGATCCCGTTATCAATGACATCTAATGTCCATAGTCAGGAAACCATGACTATCTGTTGATCAACGAGCTAGTCAACTAGAGGCTCACTAGGGACATATTGTGGTCTATGTATTCACACGTGTATTACGATTTCCGGATAATACAATTATAGCATGAATAAAAGACAATTATCATCAACAAGGAAATATAATAATAATCCTTTTATTATTGCCTCTAGGGCATATTTTCAACAGTCTCCCACTTGCACTAGAGTCAATAATCTAGTTACATTGTGATGAATCGAACACCCATAGAGTTCTGGTGTTAATCATGTTTTGCTCGCGAAAGAGGTTTAGTCAACGGATCTACGACATTCAGATCCGTATGTACTTTGCAAATATCTATGTCTCCATCTTGAACATTTTCACAGATGGAGTTGAAACGACGCTTGATGTGCCTAGTCTTCTTGTGAAACCTGGGCTCCTTGGCAAGCGCAATAGCTCCAGTGTTGTCACAGAAGAGAGTGATTGGCCCCGACGCATTGGGTATGACTCCTAGGTCGGTGATGAACTCCTTCATCCATATTGCTTCATGTGTTGCCTCCGAGGCTGCCATGTATTCCGCTTCACATGTAGATCCCGCCACGACGCTCTGCTTGCAACTGCACCAGCTTACTGCTCCACGATTCAACATATACACATATCCGGTTTGTGACTTAGAGTCATCCAGATCTGTGTCGAAGCTAGCGTCGATGCCTTTACGACGAGCTCTTCTTCACCTCCATAAACAAGAAACATGTCCTTTGTCCTTTTCAGGTACTTAAGGATATTCTTGACCACTGTCCAGTGTTCCTTGCCGGGATAACTTTGGTACCTTCCTACCAAACTTACGGCAAGGTTTACATCAGGTCTGGTACATAGCATGGCATACATAATAGATCCTATGGCTGAGGCATAGGGGATGACACTCATCTCTTCTTCATCTTCTGCCGTGGTCGGGCATTGAGCTGAGCTCAATCTCACACCTTGCAATACAGGCAAGAACCCTTTCTTGGACTGATCCATTTTGAACTTCTCCAATATCTTATCAAGGTATGTGCTTTGTGAAAGACATATGAGGCGTCTCGATCTATCCCGATAGATCTTGATGCCTAATATGTAAGCAGCTTCTCCAAGGTCCTTCATTGAAAAACACTTATTCAAGTAGGACTTAATGCTATCCAAAAGTTCTATATCATTTCCCATCAAAAGTATGTCATCTACATATAATATGAGAAATGCTATAGAGCTCCCACTCACTTTCTTGTAAACACAGGCTTCTCCACAAGTCTGCATAAACCCAAACGCTTTGATCATCTCATCAAAGCGAATGTTCCAACTCCAAGATGCTTGCACCAGCCCATAAATGGATCGCTGGAGCTTGCACACCTTGTTAGCATTCTTAGGATCGACAAAACCTTCTGGCTGCATCATATACAGCTCTTCCTTAAGATAGCCGTTAAGGAATGCCGTTTTGACATCCATCTGCCATATCTCATAATCATAGTATGCGACAATTGCTAACATGATTCGGACGGACTTCAGCTTCGCTACGGGAGAGAAAGTCTCATCGTAGTCTACCCCTTGAACTTGCCGATAATCCTTAGCGACAAGTCGAGCTTTATAGATGGTAACATTACCATCCGCGTCCGTCTTCTTCTTAAAGATCCATTTGTTTTCTATCGCTCGCCGATCATCAGGCAAGTCTGTCAAAGTCCATACTTTGTTTTCATACATGGATTCTATCTCGGACTGCATGGCTTCAAGCCATTTGTTGGAATCTGGGCCCGCCTTCGCTTCTTTATAGTTTGAAGGTTCACCGTTGTCTAACAACATGATTTCCAGGACAGGGTTGCCATACCACTCTGGTGTGGAACGTGTCCTTGTGGACCTACGAAGTTCAGTAGAAACTTGATCCGAAGTACGTTGATCATCATCATGAATTTCCTCTCCAGTCGGTGTAGGCGCCATAGGAACATTTTCCTGAGCTGCACTACTTTCCAGTTCAAGAGGTAGTACTTCATTGAGTTCTACTTTCCTCCCACTTACTCCTTTCGAGAGAAACTCTTTTTCCAGAAAGGATCCGTTCTTGGCAACAAAGATCTTGCCTTCAGATCTAAGGTAGAAGGTATACCCAATGGTTTCCTTAGGGTATCCTATGAAGACGCATTTTTCCGACTTGGGTTCGAGCTTTTCAGGTTGAAGTTTCTTGACATAAGCATCGCATCCCCAGACTTTTAGAAACGACAGCTTAGGTTTCTTCCCAAACCATAATTCATACGGTGTCGTCTCAACGGATTTAGACGGAGCCCTATTTAAAGTGAATGTAGCTGTCTCTAGAGCGTATCCCCAAAATGATAGCGGTAAATCGGTAAGAGACATCATAGATCGCACCATATCCAATAGAGTGCGATTACGATGTTCAGACACACTGTTACGCTAAGGTGTTCCAGGCGGCATGAGTTGTGAAACGATTCCACATTTCCTTAAGTGCGTACCAAATTTGTGACTTAAATATTCTCCTCCACGATCTGATCGTAAGAATTTTATCCTTCGGTCACGTTGATTCTCTACTTCATTATGAAATTCCTTGAACTTTTCAAAGGTCTCAGACTTGTGTTTCATCAAGTAGACATACCCATATCTACTTAAGTCATCAGTGAGAGTGAGAACATAACGATATCCTCCGCAAGCATCAACGCTCATTGGACCACACACATCAGTATGTATGATTTCCAATAAGTTGGTTGCTCGCTCCATTGTTCCAGAGAACGGAGTCTTGGTCATTTTACCCATGAGGCATGGTTCACATGTGTCAAATGATTCATAATCGAGAGACTCTAAAAGTCCATCAGCATGGAGCTTCTTCATGCGCTTGACACCAATGTGACCAAGGCGGCAGTGCCACAAGTATGTGGGACTATCTTTATCAACTTTACATCTTTTGGTATTCACACTATGAATATGTGTAACATTATGTTTGAGATTCATTAAGAATAAAACATTGACCATCGGGGCATGACCATAAAACATATCTCTCATACAAATAGAACAACCATTATTCTCGGATTTAAATGAGTAGCCATCTCGCATTAAACAAGATCCAGATACAATGTTCATGCTCAAACTTGGCACTAAATAACAATTATTGAGGTTCAAAACTAATCTCGTAGGTAAATGTAGAGGTAGCGTGCCAACGGCGATCACATCGACCTTGGAACCATTCCCGATGCGCATTGTCACCTCGTCCTTCACCAGTCTCCGCTTATTCTGCAGCTCCTGCTGTGAGTTACAAATATGAGCAACGGCACCGGTATCAAATACCCAGGAGTTACTACGAGTGCTGGTAAGGTACACATCAATTACATGTATATCACATATACCTTTAGTGTTGCCGGCCTTCTTGTCCGCTAAGTATTTGGGGCACTTCCGCTTCCAGTGACCCTTCCCTTTGCAATAAAAGCACTTAGTCTCAGGATTGGGTCCATTCTTTGACTTCTTCCCGGCAACTGGCTTACCGGGCGCGACAACATCTTTGCCGTCCTTCTTGAAGGTCTTCTTACCCTTGCCCTTCTTGAAGTTGGTGGTTTTATTGACCATCAACACTTGATGTTCTTTCTTGATTTCTACCTCTGCTGACTTTAGCACTGAAAATACTTCAGGAATAGTTTTCACCATCCCCTGCATATTGTAGTTCATCACAAAGTTCTTGTAGCTCGCTGGGAGCGACTGAAGGATTTTGTCAATGACCGCCTCGTCCGGGAGGTTAATGTCCAGCTGGGACAGGCGGTTGTGCAACCCAGACATTTTGAGTATGTGCTCACTGACAGAACTATTTTCCTCCATCTTACAACTATAAAACTTGTCGGAGACTTCATATCTCTCGACCCGGGCATGAGCTTGGAAAACCATTTTCAGCTCTTCGAACATCTCATATGCTCCATGTTGCTCAAAACGCTTTTGGAGCCCTGGTTCTAAGCTGTAAAGCATGCCGCACTGAACGAGGGAGTAATCATCAGCACGTGACTGCCAAGCGTTCATAACGTCTTGGTTCTCTGGGATGGGTGCTTCACCTAGCGGTCCTTCTAGGACATATGCTTTCTTGGCAGCTATGAGGATGATCCTCAGGTTTCGGACCCAGTCCGTATAGTTGCTGCCATCATCTTTCAGCTTGGTTTTCTCTAGGAACACGTTGAAGTTCATGTTGACATGAGCGTTGGCCATTTGATCTACAAGACATATTTTGCAAAGATTTTAGACTAAGCTCATGATAATTAAGTTCATCTAATCAAATTATTTAATGAACTCCCACTCAGATTTGCCCTCTAGTCATCTAAGTGTTACATGATCTGAGTTGACTAGGCCGTGTCCGATCATCACATGAGACGGACTAGTCATCATCGGTGAACATCTCCATGTTGATCGTATCTTCCATATGACTCATGTTCGACCTTTCGGTCTCTGTGTTCCGAGGCCATGTCTGTACATGCTAGGCTCGTCAAGTTAACCTAAGTGTTTTTGCATGTGTAAAACTGTCTTACACCCGTTGTATGTGAACATAAGAATCTATCACACCCGATCATCACGTGGTGCTTCGAAACGATGAACTTTAGCAACGGCGCACAGTTAGGGGGAACACTTTCTTGAAATTGTTATGAGGGATCATCTTATTTACTACCGTCATTCTAAGTAAACAAGATGCATAAACATAATAAACATCACATGGAATTATATAGTAGTGACATGATATGGCCAATATCATATAGCTCCTTTGATCTCCATCTTCGGGGCTCCATGATCATCTTCGTCACCGGCATGACACCATGACCTCCATCATCATGATCTCCATCATCGTGTCTCCATGAAGTTGCTCGCCAACTATTACTTCTACTACTATGGCTAACAGTTTAGCAATAAAGTAAAGTAATTACACGGCGTTAAATCATTGACACGCAGGTCATACAATAATTAAGACAACTCCTATGGATCCTGCCGGTTGTCATACTCATCGACATGCAAGTCGTGATTCCTATTACAAGAACATGATCTCATACATCATAGTATATCATTCATCATTCATCACAACTTCTGGCCATATCACATCACAAAGCAATTGCTGCAAAAACAAGTTAGACGTCCTCTAATTGTTGTTGCATCTTTTACGTGGCTGCAATAGGGTTCTAGCAAGAACGTTTTCTTACCTACGAATAACCGCAACATGATTTGTCAACTTATATTTACCCTTCATAAGGACCCTTTTCATCGAATCCGCTGCAACTAAAGTGGGAGAGACAGACACCCGCTAGCCACCTTATGCAACTAGTGCATGTCAGTCGGTGGAACCTGTCTCACGTAAGCGTACATGTAAGGTCGGTCCGGGCCGCTTCATCCCACAATACCGCTGAAGCAAAATAAGACTAGTAGTGGCAAGAAAGTTGACAACATCTACGCCCACAACAGATTTGTGTTCTACTCGTGCAATAGAGAACTACGCATAGACCTAGCTCATGATGCCACTGTTGGGGAACGTCGCATAAAATAATTTTTTTCCTACGTTCACCAAAATCAATCTATGAGTTCATCTAGCATCGAGAGAGAGGAGTGCATCTACATACCCTTGTAGATCATGAGCGGAAGCGTTCAAGAGAATGGGGTTGAGGGAGTCGTACTCGTCGTGATCCAAATCACCAGAGATCCTAGAGCCGAACGGATGGCACCTCCGCGTTCAACACACATACGGTCAGCGTGACGTCTCCTCCTTCTTGATCCATCAAGGGGGAAGGAGAGGTTGATGAAGATCCAGCAGCACGACGGCGTGGTGGTGGATGTAGCAGGGTTCCAGCACGGCTTTGCCAAGCGACTACGGGAGGGAGAGGTGTTGCAAGGGGGGAAGGGAGGCGCCTGGTGTCAGGTTTGGCTGCCCTCCCCCCTCTCTATATAGGGACCCAGGGGGGGCGCCGGCCCTAGGAGATGGGATCTCCTAGGGGGGGCGGCGACCAAGGGGGAGACTTGCCCCCCAAGGCAAGTGGAGGCGCCCCCTCCCCTAGGGTTCCCAAACCTAGGCGCAGAGGGGGGCCCAGGGGGGGAGCGCACCAGCCCACCAGGGGCTGGTTCCCCTCCCACTTCAGCCCATGGGGCCCTCCGGGATAGGTGGCCCCACCTGGTGGACCCCCGGGACCCTTCCGGTGGTCCCGGTACAATACCGGTAACCCCCAAAACTTTCCCGATGACCGAAACTCGACTTCCCATATATAATTCTTTACCTCTGGACCATTCCGGAACTCCTCGTGACATCTGGGATCTCATCCGGGACTCCAAAAAACTTTTGGTTTTCTACATACTCATATCTCTACAACCCTAGCGTCACCGAACCTTAAGTGTGTAGACCCTACGGGTTCGGGAGACACGTAGACATGACCGAGACGGCTCTCCGGTCAATAACCAACAGCGGGATCTGGATACCCATGTTGGCTCCCACATGCTCCTCGATGATCTCATCAGATGAACCACGATGTCGAGGATTCAAGCAACCCCGTATACAATTCCCTTTGTCAATCGGTACGTTACTTGCCCGAGATTCGATCGTCGGTATCCCAATACCTCGTTCAATCTCGTTACCAGCAAGTCACTTTACTCGTACCGTAATGCATGATCCCGTGACCAGACACTTGGTCACTTTGAGCTCATTATGATGATGCATTACCGAGTGGGCCCAGAGACACCTCTCCGTCATACGAAGTGACAAATCCCAGTCTCGATCCGTGTCAACCCAACAAACACTTTCGGAGATACCTGTAGTGCACCTTTATAGTCACCCAGTTACGTTGTGACGTTTGGTACACCCAAAGCACTCCTACGGTATCCGGGAGTTACATGATCTCATGGTCTAAGGAAAGATACTTGACATTGGAAAAGCTCTAGCAAACGAACTACACGATCTTTGTGCTATGCTTAGGATTGGGTCTTGTCCATCACATCATTCTCCTAATGATGTGATCCCGTTATCAATGACATCCAATGTCCATAGTCAGGAAACCATGATTATCTGTTGATCAACGAGGTAGTCAACTAGAGGCTCACTAGGGACATATTGTGGTCTATGTATTCACACGTGTATTACGATTTCCGGATAATACAATTATAGCATGAATAAAAGACAATTATCATGAACAAGGAAATATAATAATAATCCTTTTATTATTGCCTCTAGGGCATATTTTCAACATCAAGGTCATCATCACAGTTGCCGGAGATTACAAGAAGTCACAAGAATGCATAGCTGCCAGCAGCCGGCTAGCCGAGTTCCCTTGGACCCGGACCACCCGGAGAGGTTTGCTGTCATAGGCACTGGCCTTGACAGCAAATAGGAAGCCAAGCTCGTCGATTTCCTCCGTGAGAATCCGGACATCTTTGCATGGTCCCCCAAAGACATGCCGGGTGTCCCGACGGATCTCGCCGAGCACAAACTTCATGTAAGGTCAGATGCCAAGCCGGTTAAGCAACCCCTCTGCCACCTGTCGGAAGAAAAGAGAAGAGTTGTTGGAGAAGAAGTCGCCCGACTGCTAGCAGCCGGATTCATTATGGAAGTGTTCCACCCGGACTGGCTTGCCAACCCGGTCCTTGTGCTGAAGAAGAACAACAAGTGGCGCATGTGCATTGATTACACCAGTCTCAACAAAGCCTGCCCCAAAGATCCATTCGCCCTGCCCTGAATAGACCAAATGATTGACTCCACAACCGGATGTGAGCTGTTGTCTTTCCTTGATGCCTATTCCAGCTACCACCAGATCAAGCTGGATCCGGTTGATCGACTGAAGACCGCCTACATCATGCCATTCGGCACTTTCTGCTACATCACCATGATGTTCAGCTTGAGGCATGTCGGTGCCACCTTCCAACGCTGTATGCAGAAGTGCTTGTTGAAGCAACTCATATGCAATGCCCACATTTACGTGGACGACATTGTGGTGAAGACAGAAAAGCATGGCACCCTGATGGAAGACTTGAAATAAACCTTTGAAAGTTTGCGCCACTTCAACATCAAGCTCAACCCGAAGAAGTGTGTCTTCGGTGTGCCAGCTGGCTAGCTCTTGGGCTTCCTTGTCTCGGAACGCGGCATCGAGTGCAACCCTGTGAAGATCAAGGCCATCGAGAGGATGGAGAAGCCCACCAAGCTGCATGATGTAAAGAAGTTCACTGGGTGCCTGGCATCTCTCAGCCGCTTCAGCAGCCGGTTGGGTGAAAAGGCACTCCCTTTGTACCAGCTCATGAAGAAAACCACTTGCTTCGAGTGAAATGACTAGGCGGATGCCACCTTCCTCCAGCTCAAGCGGATGATGTCAACGCTGCCTATCCTGGCGGCCCCGGCTGCTAAAGAGCCTATGCTCCTCTACATTGCTGCAACCAATAGAGTCATCAGCACGGTGATTGTTGTCGAACACCCAGAGGCCGGCAAGGCACAGTCGGTCCAGAGGCTAGTGTATTACCTGAGCGAGGTCATGTCGGCTTCCAAGAAGAATTACCCCCATTATGAGAAGATGTCCTACGGCGTGTACTTTGCCGCCAAGAAACTGAAGCAGTACTTCCCCTTGACGAGATCATAGGCAACAGAGATGCCTCGGGCCGGGTGGCCAAGTGGGCCATCGAGCTGGCTCCACACACCATCTTCTACCAGCCCTGCACCGCCATCAAGTACCAAGCACTGGCCGACTTCCTTGTCGACTGGGCCGAGTCCCAGTACCTGCCGCGAGCTCTGGACTCTATGCACGGGCGGATGCACTTTGATGGTTCAAAGGTGCGCACCGGCCTGGGAGTCCGCATTGTTATCACATCTCCCAAAGGCGACAAGCTAAAGTACACACTGCAAATCTACTTCGCCGCCTCCAACAACATAGCCGAGTATGAAGCGCTCATCTTTGGGCTCCGACTGGCCAAAAAAATCAGCATTCGCCGCATCCTCTGCTACAGCGAGTCAGACTTGGTGGTCCAGCAGTCGTCTGGTGACTCGGACGCCAACAATGCCAACATGGCAAGCTACCGCTTCTTCATCCAGCAGATGAGCAGCCACTTTGATGGGTGTGAATTCATCCATGTGCCACGGGCCAACAACGATGCGGCAGATGTTCTCGCCCGCATTGGCTCCACCCAGAAAGCTATACCATCCGACGTCTCCCTCGAGCACCTCCGCAAGCCGTCCATCAAGCCTTCACCAGAGTCCGGCTCCATCTTTGTGCCGACTGCCCCAGGAGCAGCTGGATCCGGCTTAGGGACTTCTGCAGTCGGCGCGGGGACTTCAACGGTCGGCTCGGGGACTTCACCAAGCGGCCTGGGGGCTGCAGCACCAGCACCCATCCCAGCACTCCCAACAGGCGGCCCGGGGGCTGCTGCAGTCAGCTAGGGGACTTCATCAGCGCCACTCGGTGCGGCCGGCTCTAGCCTGCCGCCTGCCAACCCCCCCATACCAGTCGCAGTATTCACAGTGGTGGCGGCCGCATCCTGGGCGCAGCCCATTCGCGACTACTTGGTTAATCACATGCTGCCAACCGACCAGGTGCTGGCCAGACCGATCCAGCGCAGAGCAGGCTCCTACACCATTGTCAATCAAGAGCTCGCAAGGCGGAGTGTGACTGGCATCCACCAACATTGCGTAGAACCAAAGAAAGGCATGGATATCCTTAGGGATATACATCAAGGCGAATGTGGCCACCATGCCGCCTCCAGATCCCTCGTGGCCAAAGCCTTCCGCCATGGTTTCTTCTGGCCGACTGCTTTGGAAGATGCCAAAGAATTAGTTAAAAAATGCAAGGGGTGCCAGGTTTTCAGCGCCAAGCAACACCTGTCGGCCTCCACCCTCAAGAACATCCCCATCACCTGGCCCTTTGCAGTGTGGGGTTTGGATCTGGTAGGTGTCAGATTTCGGGTTCCAGCAGACCCTCAAGGTTCGAACTCTGGGGTGCGCGTGGAGATCACTCCTCCGCCAACTCACATCTCGTCGCCTCGCAAAGGATCTAGGCTACTCAAAGAACAACACAAGGGACGCAAGGTTTATACTGGTTCATGCCACCATTGTGGTGTAATACCCTACTCCAGTGTGTGGTGTGTGGATGGCCTCTGGGGCTGATGATGAACAGTATAAGGAAAGAACAGCCTCGCGAGGGGTGTTCTTTTGGGTGGATCAGATCATGCCCTCTACTGCGATGGCTAGCCCTATTTATAGAGCGAGGCCGTGGTCCTCTTCCCAAATATTGAGCGGGAAGGGCGCCAACAATTGGCCATTTGAAGGGGAACATCTAGTACACTTATCCTGACTAAAGTTGGTCCTCGCCTGCCAAAGACTCTGACGATGATGCCTTCCTGGGCTCCACGATGACCTCCATCCTGCCGTTCTACTGGTCTTGGTCTTGTTGCACCGAAATGGTAGCCTTTGCTTGATACCTTGGCCTGCGCTTGCCCCCTTTGCACCAAAGAGGAAATAAGGACACTGCACAGGCCGGCGTCCGCCTGGAGCCCGCCTGGCTTTGGTCTTCATGGCTTGCGTCACGGGCACCTCGTGAGGTACCTCGCCTTGATCTCTCTGCCTCCTCGCGGGCCAGCCTGACAAAGCTGCGCCTGAGGAAGCTTCCTGTCGTCTGCCCCACGAGGCTTGGCCCCTCGCGAGGGTCTTGAGCCTGTGTTAACGAAGATGGGTCATACCGGGCCACTCCTTGAGCCACGCAGCAAGCCGTAGGCAGGCAAGTCTGGGTACCCCCGTTCCCAGAACGCTGACAGTAGCCCCCGGGCCCAAGGCGCACCTGGGCTTGGCTTAGCAGAGAAGCGAAGGGGCAAGTGCGAAGCGTTGCGGGCCCCAACAGCCTGCGGCCTTGGGCGCCTTGTGGCGGTTGATTGGACGTGGGCGTCCCTGTTTCCCCACGCCCCTTATTATGCGCCCGGCTAGGCGGACCCATGGTTGCACACAGTCATCCCCCTTTTCGCCATTCGCGCGTCTCCTGTTCCTCCTCCCCCTGAGCTCCAACCTCTGCTTTCAATCCAATCTCGAACTCTCCCCCTTCCTGTCGCCATGGTGCCAACAAAGGAGAAGAGGAAGAAGCCCGCGCCTTCGCCCTGCTCGCCGCCATCGGCGGCTCCTGCCGTCGATCGGTCGATCATACTCAATCCAGAAGCCTTGAACAAGGTCAGCTCTGCCCTTGCAGTCGATCATACTCAATCCAGAAGCCTTGGACAAGTTCAACTCTGCCCTCGCCACCATCTTCAACGAGTGCGGGAGGACGACGGTCTGGCCCGCATCTCACTCCTCCTTCGACAGAGTAGTCACCGAGGTCCGATTCTTCGCCGATGTCCTATGGGCGGGTCTGGTTACCCCCTTTTCCGATTTCTTCAATGCTGTACTCTCCCATTATCAGATCCACATGATGCACTTGGGTCCCGAATCCATTACTCTCCTTGCCGTTTTCGGCTTTGTTTGCGAGGCCATGGTGGGCATTCCTCCTTCCGTTGCCCTTCTGCACCACTTCTTCTCTTTACGCTTGAGCGACCCCACTCAATGCTCGGGGTGCGTGAGCTTCCTTGCCGTGCCAGAGACGGCTGCCTTGGGGATCGATTTCAGCCTTCCTCCTCCTGCGGCTGGGTTCCGATCTATATGTGGACGCCGGAGTACCCAGCCCCCTGCTCTCGCACCCAACCTTGCCCGCTATCCCCAACTCGGGCTGGGGCCATGAGATGCTCACGAGCCCCCAGCTCGCCTTTGTCTGGCGTTGCTTCGGGAACTTGAGGGTGCTCGATGTGACGGCGCCCAAGGTGGTGAAGGAGTTCCTTCAGTGTCGCATTGCTCCTCTCCAGCGTCATTCCCGTCGGATGTGGGCCTTTGTGGGACATGAGGACCGCATGAGGCTCCAGGAGGAAGATCTTGCGCCCGAAGTGCGGAGGAAGGTCCTTATGGTCCTGACTGGCGACCCTTCCCTAGGCAGCCTTCGGCAAGGGGCTGCCCTGTTGTACCTTTGCTCGGACAAGGCCGACTTTGTGAAGCAGATGCCCAACTTCAATGAATGGGGGTCACGCTCGGCCGGCCTCACAGGGCCTCGCAAGAACCCGGTTGCTGTGGTTGCCCTTCTGGTTGCCTGCGACGGTCCTTCCTCAAGCGGTGGAGCTGGGAGGCGAGGGCCGCCGGGGGCTGAGGAGGCTGCTGTCGAGATACCGACGCCGCGCGGAGCTCCTGAGGTGGCATCTCCTGAAGCCTGTCCTGGAGCAGCGACAGGCATGTGGTTGCGGCCTGCGGCTCCTGAGGTTTCGGCCATCCTCCACGAGGCGGCGCCTGGCGGTGCGTCCCTGGCCGATGCCTCCGGCGCCGATCACCTTGGCGCCTCCTCCCTGCCGCAGACAGACCCTTGCGCCGAGCGCCTAGGCCGCTTCCACATAGACTTCGAGGCCCTCTGAAAGAGAAAGGAAGCCTTGGGTGGTGATCATTACCCCTGCCGCCTATTGAAGCATAGGAAGTACTTCACCATCGATGAGTAAGTCTTCTCCTTTCTTGGTCCCTTACTTTCCGTTGCTTCTGCTGACCATTGCCTTTCAGGGCCCTTCCTGCCGAGTTCATGGAGGCGGCTGAGGAGCCATCCCCTCAAGCTTCGCCCTTTCCATCGATGTGGAGCGCCCCGAGCTCGGGTACCGCTCTTGCCGTGGGGCTGGTCGGAGAAGTGAGCCGTCCAGCAGAGCATCTTGATCCTGCGCGCCTCATGCCCCTCCTTTGCAAGCTCTCCTGGGGCACAGCCAGCCTTCCCCGAGCTCCTCCCTTGGTCGTGGACGGCGACTGGCTAAGGTCGATCTTGAATTCTTCCTTGGGGGACGAACCAGCACCCACTATAAGAAATATGTCAACTAGAGACCTTTTGTCAGTGACCCTGGAGGAATTGGTCATAGATCTATGACCATTTGAGACCAATTGGTCAAAAGCTGTTCGGGGGGCTCCAAACCCTAAACCATTGTGACCATTTTGGTCAGAAAGGTCATAATTTCCTTACACGAAATGGTCACAAAGCAAACAGGGCTGGTCTGCTGCCTTATTTCTAGTTGTTAACGACCAATATAGATGGTCATTGCCTTGTAGATTGTGGTGGGTTGTGATGACTAGGCGCCATCTCATCTATTTTGCCTATGTGTCATGTCCATGTGTCAATTTTTGCCCTAGGTTGTGAAGCAACCTATATTCCTGTTATTCCAAAAATTCCCAAAAAGTTCTCGTAAATTGTTTGGATCATGTCTTCATCAAATATGTCAAAAACCTTCCTTGCCTAGTTCAAAAATAACTCAACAATATTCATTTTCCTATTCTGTTCAAAGAAGCACTTTGTGAAGGAAGTGTTCTTTATATATTCTTGATTTCCCTAAAAATTTGTGAAGACATTCTTCTTAGTATATGATCACCCTCACCCAAAACTCACGCCAATTGGCCATGTGCATTTCCCGTACCGCTAATCAAACACTTGGCTTCTAATTCATGTTTGAGCATAGTTCGGTCTCCTCATGAGAATCTTATGTTATAATTTTCTTCCTAGCACCTACCTGGGGAGTGCCCAACCCACTAGACATGCCTAGGCCGCCCAGAACGCATGGCAATGCCACGGTCACGCGGTGACCACGTGGCGGCATGCGAGCGTATGCGCTCTAGAGTTGGGGCCCTCGGCCACCGTCCAAACCTCGATGTCTCGCCATCAAACCACGTATTTCTGATTAAATAGATACTTATTTACCTAGAAATGATTTTTGGAAAAAATAAAGAGCAAACTATGAGGCACCTGCAGTTCAAATTTGACCCACTTCCAACTGAATCGACGGGAATTTATCTTTTTCACCAGAGGTGGATCAAAACTTTTGAAACCCAACATTTTTTTCAATTGTGCATTATATATGGCATAGTATTTTATAAAATTGATTAGGTCCAATTTTGCAACAAATATATGGTAGGTCCTTCACAAAAAAACTCATTTTGGGCACTCAAAAAAATGGAAAATGATTTTTTCATCCAAAGAAAATGAAAAGTTCCTTAGGCAACATTGTTTGTCATTCCAAGATGCACCCTTGTGCACGATATGAGGTCATTTGAACAAACTATGCCATGAATGTGGCCATAAAATTGATCATTTGGCTTGAAAGCGATGAATCTTCACGGATGATAGCTCGTTTCTGAGAACACTTTTTTAAAATAATTGCCATATTACAAGTTTATTATTTTTCCTGGAAACATGGTCACATATAATGACACAATGTGAAGGTTTTCCAATTTTTTGTTTTTTTTTGAATTTTTTATGCCCGTTTCAAAATGCGGTCAAAACGGCGGGCTTGACCGTTCCTAGCTAGTGGTTGAATCTTGGAATTGTTTTTGTGTTTCTATGATTAAATAGATACTTATGTACCTAGAAATGATTTTGGAAAAATTAAAGAGCAAACTATGAGGCAGCTGCAGTTTAAATTTGACCCGCTTCCACCTGAATCGGCGGGAATTTGTCTTTTTCACGAGAGGTGGATCAAAACTTTTTACACCCAACCATTTGGTCAATTGTGCATTAAATATATCCTAATATTTTAGAAAATTGATTTGGTACAATTTTGCAACAAATATATGGTAGGTCCTTCACAAAATAACCTCATTTCGAGCACTCGAAAAATAGAAAATGAATTTTCCGTGCAAAGAAAATGAAAACTCTCTTAGGCAACATTGTTTGGAATTCCAAGATGCACCGTTGTGCATAATATGAGATCATTTGAACAAACTATGCCATGAATGTGGCCATAAGAGTGATCATTTGGCTTGAAAGCCATGAATCTTCACGCATGATAGCTCATTTCTGAGAACACTTTTTTAAAATAATTACCGTATTACAAGTTTATAATTTTTGCTGGTAACTTGGCAACATATGATGACACAATGCCGAGGTTTTCCAATTTTTTGAATTTTTTTGAATTTTTTATGCCCGTTTCAAAATGCGGTCAAAACGGCGGGCTTGACCGTTTCTAGCTAGTGGTTGAATCTTGGATTTTTTGGTGTTTCTCTGATTAAATAGATACTTATGTACCTAGAAATTATTTTTGGAAAAATTAAATTGGAAACTATGAGGCAGATGTAGTTCAAATTTGACCCGCTTCGAGCTAAATCGGTGGGAATTTGTCTTTTGCATGAGAGGTGGATCAAAACTTTTTACACCCAACCATTTGGTCAATTGTGCATTAAATATGTCCTAGTATTTTAGAAAATTGATTTGGTACAATTTTGCAACAAATATATGCTAGGTCCTTCACAAAAAAACCTCATTTCGGGCACTCGAAAAATAGAAAATGAATTTTCTGTGCAAAGAAAATGAAAACTCCCTTAGGCAACATTGTTTTGAATTCCAAGATGCACCCTTATGCACAATATGAGATCATTTGAACAAACTATGCCATGAATGTGGCCATAAGAGTAATCATTTGGCTTGAAAGCCATGAATCTTCACACATGGTAGCTCATTTCTGAGAACACTTTTTTAAAATAATTACTGTATTACAAGTTTATTATTTTTTCTGGTAACTTGGTCAAATATGATGACACAACGTGAAGGTTTTGCATTTTTTTGATTTTTTTGAATTTGTTATGCCCGTTTCAAAATGCGGTCAAAACGGCGGGCATGACCGTTCATAGCTAGGGGTTGAATCTTGCCAAAATTTTGTTGGATCTCGGATTAAATAGATACTTCTTTACCTAAAAATGATTTTTGTAAAAAATCATGAGCAGACTATGAGGCACCTCTAGTTCAAATTTGACCCGCTTCCAACTGAATCAGCATAGTTTTGTATTTTTCACGAGAGGTGGATTGAAACCTTTTGGCACCCAACCATTTGGTAAATTATGCATTGAATATGGACTATATTTTATAAAAATAATTTGTTCCAATTTTGCAACAAATATTTGGTACGTCATTCACAAAAATACTCATTTTGGACACTCAAAAAATGGAAAACAAAATTTTTGTGCAAAGAAAATGAAAAATTCCTTGGTCAACATTGTTTGTCATTCAAGATACAAACTTGTGCACAATGTGAGACCATTTTTTTATTTTTTTCATGGGTAAAAGTAGAAGAAAAACAAAAGAAAATACACAAATCACATATACTCTATTCCCATTGGTGGAGTTGGTTTGACACGGATTGATGACATGGCGCCCATCCATCCATCCATCATCCCACATCCATCCATCCATTTATCTATAGAGAACAAAAAGGAAAAAAGAAAATGAAAAGGGGAAACCCCACAGACCCACCCACCCCAATCCATCCCTCCTCTCGTCTCCCACCCACCCCTGATCCCATCCCTTGCAAACCCTAACCCGCACCCGCAACGGCTCCTCGCCGCCGCCACCTCCTCCCCATCCCGCAGCGGTGCCCACCGCGTCACCTTCCGTCCGCCCTCGCGGGTGGCTGCGTCCACAACGACGACGGAGGCCGTGGTCAGTCGTCTCCCTATCTGCCTCTCTCCCTAACGCCAGACCCAATCCGCCTCCATCCTCTTCTCCAGTCGCACTGGCGACCTCCAACCTCATCGCCGGCAGCCCCTCCCCTTTCCTCCTAGATTGACTCGAGCTGCTCATGTCGTGGCCAGATCTGGTAGGAACTCCCTCCCTCCCACCTCGCTCCGCATCCCGATCCCGATCCAGATTGACAGAGCTTTTGGCAGCTCCTGCTCGGCTACTCCCATGGGCCTCTGTCTGTCCGTGGCCTACGCCCACCACCGGGCCATGTAGCACGACGACACCGTCGACGTGATGGTGCGTGGCAGCAGCTCCAACTGCTAAGGGATGGATGGATGCAGGTGGGCACATCAACCCGGCGGTGACCTTCGGGCTGTTCCTGGCAAGATCATCGGCACCTTCTTCCTCGTCTACACCGTCTTCTCCGCCACCAACGCCAAGAGGAACGCCAGGGACTCCCATGTTCCCGTGAGTACTATCACTGCCGTTCTTCCCCTTGTTGAATCTCCTTACTGTGTGTGCTTAATGGTGTGTGGAACGTCGACAGATCCTTGCCCGGCTGCCAATCGGGTTCGCCATATTCCTGGTCCACCTGGCCATCATCCCCATCACCGACACCGGCATCAACTTGGCGAGGAGCCTCGGCACGGCCATCCTGTAGCGAACGCAGCCTGCAAATGCCCCGCTGGTATAGGCAATTAAAATCCTTACTGTTTTCATGCTGTTCTTAGCTCTGTACTTTCCAGTTGTGCAAATTTTAGGACTTGTTGGGTAAATTTAGATGCTGGGAAGTGGGATCCTGAATGCACTTTGTGTTTGCTATCAGTTAGATATTCAGATTGCGCACACAAATGTGCAATTGCACACAAATGTCTGCAGATTTGCACATAGAACAAATCTTCAGAGATTTGAGCATACTCCTACCAAATCTTGTACTATATGGCATATCATTAATGTAGGTTTAATATAGTTCTAGCAGATTTAGGCAAGTAGTAGTATATCTTATCTAACTGAACTGGGTGCTCTCTTTTATATATGGAATGATATCAATGTAGGTTCAATTGGGTTATCTGTAGATTTTCCATCTTCTGCATTATTCAGATTATTTTACCTTACCTAGTTTGAACCAGGAATCTGAGCAAAATAGGTAATTGTCAACTCAAGGATTTGTATTTATTTTGGCAGGCACCAATTGGCCAATGAGCTGAAGGAGATCCACATGGAGGACACCGAAGAGGAGGAAATGCATGACATCGGCAGCTGCGATGTCGGCAACTCCCTTGCGGTTGTTGAATATGTGGATGAAATTTACAACTTCTACAGAAGGACCGAGGTAATTATCTGCTTGGAACCCCGGTCAAGTTATCTAGTACAGAGTTGTGTGCCTGACCTGACCTGGCGAACTCACCCAATGCAGGTCCACTATAAGCTTGAGCTACTGGGTGAAATTTTATTCCTTACTGTCAACATCATTGATAGATACCTGGCCCGGGAAAATGTCGCCAGGAAGAAGCTGCTGCTGCAGGTTTATGGCACTTGCAGGGACAACACAAATTCCATCTGTTTTTTTTGTTCTTTGTTTTGATTGATGTGCATTCATTACCAATTCCTGAGGATGATTTGTGTTCCTCATGGCGATTAATCTCGGACGCTACAAGCTATTCTCTGTTGTGTGGTATATCCTGATTGGTGGCATTCTATGTGCCAACTTATCCTGGAAACGACACATACATTCATATGCAGTCCTCTGTTATTTTTCTTTTCTTTGTGTTAAATGATCTAAATGTGCAGACAAAATGATCTCATAGTTTGAATGCACCATAGTTTTGCATAACCTTGGTACATTTACATGCACACGCATACACAGTTGACTGCTGAGTGTTTGAATTATTGGAATGTGATGGTTGGTCTATTTATTCCCATGTTCTTAAGTTTTGTGTATTTAGACTGTAACTCTTAAGATATCATTGTAGCTGTAAGTAGACTGCAAGTTACTAGCACATTGTAATGGCAGTCTAATTATCACTTTAATATTCTCCCAAATGACTGTAAGTGGACTCTACGTTGTGACACCGCTGATGCCAGACCTACAAACAGCAGTTTGATGGATCTGTAGGTTTTTTTGGGCTGTGGTATTACGATAGTTGTAGCTCACATGTTTGAAACCAGGTCCAGTTCCAACCCGATTAGGATCTCTATTTACTCATACACATGCTTATGATCCTGTTAACACATGCTGATGCTCATTTTACTCATGCACATGCTCATGATCTTCTTAGTTAAGACTATAACTACTCCATTTGATTGCATGATCTCTATTTGAATGCATGCTCATAAGATTGTAACAGGAGTTCAATATCACAGTGAACATGCTCATGATCTCTATTTCAATGCATGTTCTTCTATTGTTGCAAGTTCTATGATATGTGAGTTCCTTCTGTTGCTGCAAGTAGTGACACAATATGCTGTGTGCAGCGGGCTCCGCATCCAAGTCCTGTACGTCCTCCGCAGCAAGGAGCTGGGCCAAGGGAGCAAACAACGCCACTGGTTCCTTCAAGGATGCGTGCTGCTGGTCGAGTCTTGTGGAGAAGCAAGGCGAATGGGCATTGTCTCAATTGTTCCGCTGTGGTAAGAACAAAACACCACTCTAACTTGATGTTCATGTATTACTACATCAAAACATTCTTACATGGTGATTGTTAGCGACACAACAATTATCTTGCATAATAGTGTCATTCTCTTCATAGTTAACAAATGCATCTTGTCCAGCCGAGTAAACTGGACCCAACTTGTATAATAAAGTGAACTAAATGCTGTCACATTCTGTACATGTTACTTTCTATTTGGTGTTTGGTAATGATACCTACGGAAATTCTACTTTGTAAAGAATAAATAATGTGTTATGGATCACAAGCTAATTTTTGTTGACATGAATTTGTTATGCTCCTTATTTTGACTTGGTTTCACCCACGTTGCTTTTCAAAACATGAGATTGATGAGTGTTTCTTGTAGGCAACATTGATTTAGGATTGATTTAAGATTTTGTGAGTATGCTAAGGTTCTGCGAATATGCATTGGAAACATCTAGTGTTCTGCTATAATTGGTCTCTAAAACATCTAGTCATTAATTTGAAGTTGTTTGAATCTGTTGCTTTATCATACATTCGATCCATAAATCTGCATTTCTGTGAAATTTTGTTAAATATATATTTTCTAGATTGTCTATACACTAAACCTGGAGGTTTGAATATCTACTCCAGGAATGAAGATGGCACTCTAATGCCTTTGTGTTCACCCTTTTACAAGAGCTCCAGGCCTAGGAAATTTCAAGTTTGAAGTGGCGTGTAGCCCTAGCAGCAAAGATTTGTTCTGTTTAACTGTAATAAACCGTAAATATTATAGCACTGTAATAGTAGGCATATCTGGGTTGTAATAGACTATGCACAAATTGTAATAGACTATGTACAGGAGCTCCAGGCCTAAGAAATTCTACATTTTTTCCGTTCTATTTAAAATATTGATTATTTGTGTGATTTGAAGACGTGTGAAATGGAAACCTGATTAGTGGGCCCATTTGTGAAAATAATCTAAACAATGCTCACATTTTTGACATGTGGGACCAATATAGGAGATTATGACAAGTGGGACCCATCTGACTTGTGGGACCAGATTGAAAAATATATACTGAAAAACTAAAAAGGCCATGGCCCAAAATATAAAAAAAGGCCAAATTGTTGTGCCAGGCCCATGTAGCTAGACAAAATTCACAGAAAAAATATACAGCAAAAAGGCTGAATTAATGGGCTCGGCCCATCTAAAGCACCGAAATGGACCGGGCTAAATCTTGTGCCACATCAGCTTGCCACGCTGGACGCCTACATGGACTGGGGAGGTTGCTAGTGACCAAAACGCCATAGTAGACATATTTTTGGTCATAAACGTCCACGAAGAAAGGTCGCTATAGTCAGTTTACGATGGCCAACTTTTGACCTTCTGTTTTTGGTCACAAAAAGGTCACAAATGGAAAACAGTGACCATTCAGTGACCAATAGTGGTGGTCACAAGTTGACATATTTCTTGTAGTGACCAGGCCGGGTCTCTGGCGGGGCGTGCCCGGCCATCACGAGGGCGCCAGCCCCCAGCCCCCTGCCCGGAGGGGGCGTGCCGGCTCATGGCCCTCCGCATGCGCCAGGGGCGGAAGACGGCGTGAAAGACGTGCTTAGGCGGGCCCGGGAGCGCAGCGCCCTTCGTCGAGAGTTCCTTCAAAGGGCGGCGAATGCGGTGAACCAGCTCGGGGTGGAGCTTGCAGGAGAGGATGCATGCCTCGAGGCCGAAGGCCTGCGCCTTGCTGATGAGAGGCGCAAGCTGAAGGTGGCCATTAGCCTTGCGCGCCACCAGCGTGATCTTGAAAACGCGAAGGCTGAGGCATCGCTGGCGGCCTCGCAGGAGGCCTGCTCCCAAGTCGTCAAGGAGGCTCGGGAGGCAGACCGACGGTGCCAGGCTGTAGAGGAGCGCGCGTGGGAGCTCCAAGCCTGGAGCAACTCTCTAGAGCATCAAGTGGAGCTGCTTCAGATGGCCCTCGTGTCATTGAAGGGGTCACCCAATGACGAGGCTGAGTTCTGGAGGCATGAGGAGGCGCTGACGTTGGAGGCCGCTGATCGCAATCTTGACCTCGAGAGGTTGGAGACAAGGGAGCGCCTGGTGGCCCAAGCGGAGGATGAAGTCGCCGCGCGGGAAGCCCGAGTCCAAGAGGAGGTTGACCGTCGCATGGCGGAGGCTCGCTCGAATCTTGAGCGCGAGTACGGAGGAAGGCTGGAGCTGATCAGGGCCGAAGCGGAGGGCAGGACCGGCGCCCTCAGGGCTAAGCTGAATGAAGTGACGTGGCGTGCGGACGCCTCCGGGGCCGCCCTTGGTGCGGCACAGACGGAGCTGGCTTATTCCCGTGCCGAGGTGCTTCTTCTCCAACAGAGGGTTGATGGTGCTGAGGCCGTTGCGCGGCGGAATGAGGATGAGATCCGCCAGCGGCAGACCTTGGAGCATGAGCATGGCCCCATGCTCCGAAGGCTCAGGGAAAGGGCCAATGCTGCCATGGGCAACATCTGCGAGGCGGTCATCGCGGAGCCTCGCAAAGATCAACTACGCCGGCAATCTCCGGTTCTTCACTGACGTGTTGACGTAGCTGGAGACCCGCTCTGACAGGGCTAACGGGCTTGTTGAGGTGAGGAGCCGAGCCCTACTTGGGCGTGCTTTTTCCCGAGTCTTCAGTCATCTTCAGGACTGGGACCCCCACTTCGACTTCGATGCAGCTATCGCGCCGTTGCCCATAGCCGTTCGGGGTGATCTGGCGCAGTGGGTGGAAGACAACATGGACGCCCTTGTTAGGGCCTTCACCACTGTTAACGACGGCATGGTCGTGGCTGCCGATGTGGGCGGCATGGTGAACGATCCGGATGCCGATGACGGTGACGACGCGGGCGATGGCATGGCCAGCGACGCCAGTGATGACTCCAGAGGTGCCCCTGAAGATGCATTGGGAGATTTATCCGATTAATCGCATGTTATTCCTGCTGTTTACCCTGCGCAGAAAGAGTTCAGGCTTGGCCTTGAAGGTCGTAAGAGCATTTTGGGAGGGGGAGCCCCTCGTGTAAAAACTTGCAGTTAGCGTATTTGTAGACATGATGTCGCATGCATGATTATGCCGAGAAATTGGCCCTGTGATGAGTCAGTCGACTTGTTTACCTTCGATCTGCACGGGTCCTGAGCGAGCCTGCGGGGGCCGCAGTGTCCCGAGTGTCTCCTGAGTGAACCCACTGATCCTGTGATGAGAACCTCTTGAGAGGGCACAGTGACAGCCGTCCGGGCTGCATACATGCCTGGCCTGGCCCGACTCGCGAGGGGCTCGTGAGGGGAGGCAGCTGACGCTGAATAGACGCAAAGCAGCAACCAGAACGCGAGAGATTGCTCGAACGAGACCAAACACCCCTTCCCCGAACACACGCAAGTCTCAAGCTCAAATCCCACTTAAATTCAAACCGAGAGAACTCGGCAACCAAGAGAAAGGCAAAAAAGCAAAAAAGCCGCGTCCGGCACCTAGTCTAGTCTTCGACGACTTCTCACCAGCACGGAGCTAAGTGCTACCACTGGGCGTCGGCGGGAGCCCCCGAGGCCCGAGGGCGGCTCTCCGGAGACTCCGGGGCATGTACAACCCCACTCATTATTACGTGAGAGTGTCACGGGGCGGCGAGCTTCATAGGCACTGGGCGTTCTTCACAGGTAACAACCTTGCTTCATATCGCCAGACAAGGGCCCTGCCTTGCACCGCACTCTATTGCCACTGACGACGGTCGGAGACCGAGGACGCCGCTGATGGGATAGAGCGGTTGCCAGCGGCTCACCCGACGACCACGGGTCCTCTGACGGGGGCAGGCCCTAGGGCACCTCCCTGGCAGATGGCCTACCTCCTGAGGACGCCTTGCTCCGAGCCATGGTTAGCGTAAGCTTGCTCCTGAGGAATTAGCAGTACCCGATAGTTGCTGCCACCAGCGCGGTCGTCGAGGCTCTCCTAGGGTTTCTGAAAGAGCTCAGCTTCCGGCGTCTCTCCCCCCTAGCCTGGACCAAGGAACGAGCCATGGACTTCTTCCAGCGCGCGCCCTTGATCTACCATGGGGGGCACGTAAGCTTCCGGGGCTGCCGCCCCAAATGCCTCGTCGTAGTGCCCCACGGGCCACGTAGTCCTGCTCGAAGTGCTACCTTGGGGGTGGTAGCGTGGCGGCCCGCCGGGGCCGTGGGCTGCAGTGGATGCCCCTTAGCTGGTCAGAGGCGGAGCCGGCACTGCTGGTCGCCCTACACTGACGGCCGGGTTAGAGCTGGGGAGGCCTTGGAATCTGCTCGGAGCTGCGCGGGCGCGTATGGGGCCTCCGTACGGTCTGCCCTGGACCTGGGATGGCAGCTGGGCGCAGAAGGGATGAGCCCCCGAGGCGGCGGAGCCTAGGAGCTCCGCCACCCGCTCCAGTAGCACGTCGTGGCCGCCCTCCAGCAGCCTGCACGTCGTGGCCGCCCTCCAGCCCCCGAGGCGGCGAGGTCCAGGAGTTCGCCTGCTCCTGTCGGGTGTACGGTGCTGTGGCTGCAGCGTGGCTTGAAGCCCTTGCTGCCGACTGCACCTGCCGCGGTGTGAGGGCAGGCGGTGCCTGGCCGCGTCGCCCGCGGCCCGCAGCGCCCTGCAGAGCGCGGGCTGACTGGGGCACAAGGTTGAGGTCGTCCTGGGCGGGCGGCTCGGTGCGGATGGGCCAGGCCGCCCAGGGGTCGGGGTTGCCCGTAGGGTCGCCGGACATGAGGATGACGACGCGATGGAACGCGAGGCGGCGGAAGAAGGATTCCGGTGCACCCCTACCTGGCGCGCCAAATGTTGAATTTCAGGTTCCGGCAGACCCACAAGGTTCAAACTCTAGGGTGCACGCGGAGACCACTCCTCCGCCAACTCACGTCTCGTCGCCTCGCAAAGGATCTAGGCTACTCGAAGAACAACACAAGGGACACAAGGTTTATACTGGTCCAGGCCACCATTGTGGTGTAATACCCTACTCCAGTGTGTGGTGTGTGGATGGCCTCTGGGGCTGATGATGAACAGTACAAGGAAAGAACAACCTCGCGAGGGGTGTTCTTTTGGGTGGATCAGATCATGCCCTCTACTGCGATGGCTAGCTCTATTTATAGAGCGAGGCCCTGGTCCTCTTCTCAAATATTGAGCGGGAAGGGCGCCAACAATTGTCCATTTTAAAGGGGAACATCTAGTACACTTATCCTGACTAAAGTTGGTCCTCGCCTGCGAAAGACTCGGACGATGACGCCTTCCTGGGCTCCACGATGACCTCCATCCTGCCGTTCTGCTGGTCTTGGTCTTGTTGCACCGAAATGGTAGCCTTTGCTTGATACCTTGGCCTGCGCTTGCCCCCTTTGCACGAAAGAGGAAATAAGGACACTGCGCAGGCTGGCGCCCGCCTGGCTTCAGCCGTCATGGCTTGCGTCACGGGCACCTCGTGAGGTACCCCGCCTTGATCTCTCCGCCTCCTCGCGAGCCAGCCTGACGAGGCTGCGCCTGAGGAAGCTCCCTGTCATCCGCCCCGCGAGGCTTGGCCCCTCGCGAGGGTCTTGAGCATGTGTTGATGAAGATGGGCCGTACCGGGCCACTCCTTGAGCCATGCGGCAGGCCGCAGGCAGGCAAGTCTGGGTACCCCCATTGTCGGTGTTCTGTGATCGGGGGTACCCAAACTTGCCTGCCTGCGGCCTGCAACGTGGCTCAAGGAGTGGCCCAGTACGACCCATCTTTGTCAACACAAGCTCAAGACCCTCACGAGGGACCAAGCCTCGCGGGACGGATGACGGGAAGCTTCCTCAAGTGCAGCCTCGTTAGGCTGGCTCGCGAGGAGGCGGAGAGATCAAGGCGGGGTACCTCACGAGGTGCCCGTGATGCAAGCCATGACGACCGAAGCCAGGCGGGCACCAGGCGGGCGCCGACCTACGCAGTGTCCTTGTTTCCTCTTTGGAGCAAAGGGGGCAAGTGCAGGCAAGGGTATCAAGCAAAGGCAACCATTTCGGTGCAACAAGACCAAGACCAGCAGAACGGCAGGATGGAGGTCATCATGGAGCCCAAGCCGGCGTCATCATCAGAGCCTTTGGCAGGCGAGGACCAACTTTAGTCAGGATAAGTGTACTAGATGCCCCCCTTCAAAATAGCCAATTGTTGGCGCCCTTCCCGCTCAATATTTGGGAAGAGGACCAGGGCCTCGCTCTATAAATAGGACTAGCCACTCTCAAGGCAGGGGGTCGACCAATCGAACCTTAGCCAGAACCACCAACACAAGAACCCCTCCCCTCGCGAGGCATTTCTTCCTTTGTGTTGTTCATCATAAGCCCCATAGGCAATCCACCACACCACAAACTAGAGTAGGGTATTACACCACAATGGTGGCCCGAACTAGTATAAACGTTGCGTCCCTTGTGTTGTTCTTCATGTAGCCTAGATCCTTTGCGAGTCGACGAGACGTGAGTTTGGTAGAAGAGTGATCTCCGCGCGCACCCCAGAGTTCGAACCTTAAGGGTATGCCGGAACCCGAAATCCGACACCTGTTCCCAGAACACCGACAGTAGGCCCATTCAAGACGGCACGCGGCGGCATGGCCCATCTGTTGGTCGGCGTGGACAAGTTCACTAAGTGGATGGAAGCAAAACCAGTCAAGAATCTGAATGGTCCGACTGTTGTCACATTCATCGCCAACATCACTGTCAGATATGTCGTTCCTCACAGCATCATCACCGACAACGGCACCAACTTTGCCAAAGGCGCCTTGGCCCGTTTCTGTGCAAAGTAGGGCATCCGATTGGACTTAGCGTCCATTGCCCATCCGCAGTCAAACGGCTAGGTAGAGCAAGAAAATGGCCTCATCTTGTCCAGCATCAAGCCCTGCCTGATCACGCTGCTAGAGCGGTCGGCCAACTGATGAATTGATGAGCTGCCGGCCGTTGTCGGATATCGGTTTCCGGCAAAACCCTTAAGGTTCGAACTCTGGGGTGCGCACGAAGATCTTCTCCCTATCAAAACACGCCAACAACCTCACCGTGATTCTAAGCTAGCACGATGAGCAACACAAGAGACACAAGGTTTATACTGGTTCGGGCCACCGTTGTGGTGTAATACCCTAATCCAGTGTGTGGTGTGGTGGATTGCCTCTTGGGCTGATGATGAACAATACAGAGGAAGAACAGCCTCGCGAGGAGAGGTGTTCTTGTGGTGGTGCGGTTCTCTACTTAGGAAGGATTCGATCCCCTCCTATTGTGGTGGCTATCTCTATTTATAGAGGCCCTGGTCCTCTTCCCAAATATTGAGTGGGAAGGGAGCCAACAACGACCATTTTGAAAGGGGACAACTAGTAGAAGCTATCCTAACTAAAGGTGGTCTTAGGTTGCCAAAGGTACTGGAGATGACGCTATCTTGGGCTCCATGGTGACCTCCGTCCTGTCGTCCTGCTGGTCTTGGTCTTGTTGCACTGATATGGAAACCTTTGATTGATGCCTCGGTACTCCACGCCTGCACTTGCCCCCTTTGCACCAAAGAGGAAATGAGGACACTATGCAGGCTGGTGCCCGCCTGGTCTTGATCGTCATGGCTTGCGTCACGAGCACCTCGCGAGGTACCCCTCGCCTTGATCTCTCCGCCTTCTCGCGAGCCTGCCTGGCGAGGCCGCCCATGAGGAGGCCTTGTGTCATCCACCCCGCAAGGCTTGGTCCCTCGCGAGGGTCTTGAGCGTTTGTTAATGAAGATGGGCCATACTAGGCCACTACTGAGCCACGCTGCAGGCCGCAGGCAGGCAAGTCTGGGGACCCCCGCTCCCAGAATGCCGACAGCCGTCCTATGGAGTGTTCGAACCACGCCGAACAGATCAATCGGCTTCACACCCTTCTTCCTCGTGTAAGGTTCCGAGGCAATCATCCCTACGGATATCGAGTTCGACTCGCCTCGGGTTACCATGTATATAGAGGCGGAGTCAAAGGAGATGCGAGAAGACGGCGTCGGTCTGCTGGAAGAGGCCCGACTGCTAACATGCAGCCGGTCCACCATCTACCAGTAGAGCCTGCATCGCTACCACCACAAGAAGGTCAGGCCACATTTTTTCCATGAGGGCGACCTTGTGCTCCACCTGATCCAGCGATTAGCCAGACAACACAAGCTCGCGGCACCTTGGGAAGGTCCCTTCATCATCAGCAAGGCCCTGAGTAACGAATCATACTACCTCATCGACGCCCAGGAGCCCAGGGCGCGCAAGAGATGGACAACCGGCAAAGAGATGGAGCGGCCATGGAATGCATATCTGCTCCGCTGGTTTTACAGTTGATTCGAGCATATGTACCACGCTAACTTTTGTATCAAGTGAAATACTCAGGTACCCCGAGGTGAACTCGGGGCCTACCTGTTTATCTATCTATGAGCTAAGCTTATGCCAAGACTTGAGTTTTTTCTATACCTGCCCCGTCCGGGTTCTGGTCAACCGGCTCGAGGGCTCACCGCCTTGTCCTAAGTTTGCACCAGCTGGAGCCAACTAGTAGTGTGCAGACACTAAAAAGCCCTCTCTCTGCCCTAACTCACAGCCCGCAGCGCAGCGGTCTAACTGGAGGGAGCTAAAGGCCGGAGCATTCGCCCACACGAAATTCGGTTATGGAAGAATGCTAACTTAGGACTAGTCAGCCCTCCGCCTCCCTCGTCCGGCTGCTCAGCAGCCGGCAGGCCGGCTTCTCGCTCGATCAAAGCTACACTCTACGCGGCACAAGTAACTTGACCGTTCCAAAGAATGACCAAGTCCTTGACTCAGCCATAGCGGCTGTACGGCTGGCAGGGAGGCGGCCAAGGAAACGCGAAACAACAGAAAGCCAAAGAGAGAAAATCGAAAATCGAACACGAATTTAAACTTATCTACATTGAAAAAGGCTAGAGGCCAGCATCCATAAAGTTTAAAGTACACCCCCAGTGGGTGGAGCTGTGCATACTTAACAGAATTGTGCAAAAGGATTACAACACAGGACAAGACAAGATAAATGTGCCTGCCTAGGCCAGAGGAGCAGCAAGCGGGTTTGAGCTGTCGGCAGAGGTGGCGGTGCCGGATGGTGGAGCGGTCGGCTGGCTAGTCTCTGTTTGGTCGGCAGCAACGTTAGTCGGCATAGACACCAGCGGCTCGCTGGTCGAAGTCTGATCAGGCTGAGGCTGGCCGCCTGCTCCGTACTCCGGTGCATCATCGTCATCTTCGTCAAACTCGCCGTCGTCATCACCCTCATCGCTGGAGGAGATTTCTTCCGCCGACTCCTCCTCACCCAATTGGTACAACCCAGACCAGCTCGCGGCACCACATTGCCGTCAGCATCCAAGTCGAGGACGAAGACGGCAGTTGTCGGATTTCGGGTTCCGGCAGACCCTCTAGGTTCGAACTCTGGGGGTGCATGCGGAGATCGCACCTCCTACCTGCCTACGTCTCGTCGCCTCGCAAGGATATAAAAACTACACGAAGAACAACACAAGGGACACGAGGTTTATACTAGTTCGGGCCACCATTGTGGTGTAATACCCTACTCTAGTTTGTGGTGTGGTGGATTGCCTGAGGGGCTGACGATGAACAATACAAGGAAGAACTGCCTCGCGAGGGGAGTTCTTGCGTTGGTGGTTCTGGCTAGGGTTCAACTACACGATCTGTCCATGCCTCTATACAATGGTGGCTAGCCCTATTTATAGAGTGAGCCCTGGGCCTCTTCCCAAATATTGAGCGGGAAGGGCGCCAACAATTGGCCATTTTGAAGGGGAACATCTAGTACACTTATCCTGACTAAAGTCGGTCCTCGCCTGCCAAAGACTCTCGCGGTGACGCCGACTTGGGCTCCACGATGACCTCCATCCTTCCGTTCTGCTGGTCTTGGTCTTGTTGCACCGAAACGGTTGCCTTTGCTTGATTCTGTTGCATGCACTTGCTCCCTTTGCACCAAAGAGGAAACAAGGACTATGCGCAGGCCGGCGCCCGCCTGGCGCCCGCCTGGCTATGGTCGTCATGGCTTGCGTCTTGGGGCACCTCGCGAGGTTCCCCGCCTTGATATCTCCGCCTCCTCGCGAGCCAGCTTGATGAGGCCGTGCCTGAGGAAGCTTCCTGTCGTCCGCCCCACGAGGCTTGGCCCCTCGCGAGGGTCTTGAGCTTGTGTTGATGAAGATGGGCCGTACTGGGCCACCCCTTGAGCCACGCCGCAGGCCACAGGCAGGCAAGTTTGGGTACCCCCATTCCTAGAATGCCAATAGTAGCCCCCGGGCCCATGGCGCGCCTGGGCTTGGCATAGCCGAGAAGTGAAGCGGCAAGTGCGAAGCGCCGCGGGCCCCAACAGCCTGTGGCCTTGGGTGCCGTGTGACGATTGATTGGACATGGGCATCCCTGTTCCCCACGCCTCCTCTTCTTGCGCCCGGCTAGGCAGACCCGCAGTTGTACACCATCATCCCTTTCCTCGTCGCTTGTGCGTCCCCTGCTCTCCTTCCTCCAAAGCTCTAATATCCGCTTCCAATCCAATCCCAGACCCTCCCCTTCCTGTCGTCATGGCTCCAACGAAGAAAGGGAAGGGGAAGAATCCGGTGTCCTCGCCCCATTCGCAGCCGCCGACGGCTCCCGCTGTCGACCAGTCGATCATACTCAATCTGGAAGCTTTGGGCAAGGTCAGTTCCGCCATTGCCACCACCTTCAACGAGTGTGGGAGTACGACGATCTGGCCGGCGTCCCACTTCTCTATTGACAGAATAGCCACCGAGGTCCAGTACTTCACCGACGCACTGTGGGCGGGACTAGTTCCTCCTTTTTCTGATTTCTTCAACGCTGTGCTTTCCCATTACCAGATTCACATGATGCATTTGGGTCCTGAATCCATTACTCTCCTTGCTGTCTTTGCTTTTGTCTGCGAGGCGATGATTGGCATTCCTCCTTCGGTTGCCTTGCTGCGCCACTTCTTCTCTTTGCGCCTCAGTGATCCTTCCCAATATTCACGATGCGTGAGCTTCTTTGCCACACCAGAGGCAACGGCCTCGGGGATTGACTTCAGCCTTCCTCCGCCCTGCTCTCGGAGCCAACCTCGCCTGCTGTCCCCAACTCGGGATGGGGCCATGAGGCGCTCACGAGCCCCCGGCTCGCCTTCGTCTGGCGTCGCTTTGCGAGTTTGAGGGCGCTTGGTGTGACGGCTCCCAAGGTGGTGAAAGAGTTCCTCCAGCGCCGCATCGCCCCTCTTCAGTGCCATTCCCGCCGGATGTGGGCCTTCGGTGGGCGTGAAGACCGCACGAGGCTCCAGAAGGAAGATTTGGCGCCTGAAGTGCTGAAGAAGGTTCTCGTGATTCTGACCGGGGATCCTTCCCCAGGCAGCATCCGACACGGGGGTGCCTTGTTGTATCTTTGCTCAGGCAGGGACGATTTCGTGAGGCAGATGCCCAACTTTGATGAATGGGGGCTGCGCCCAGCGGGCCTCGTGGGACCTCGCGAGAACCCAGTTGCGGTGGTTGCCCTCCCGGTCGCCTCGGGCGGTCCTTCCTCGAGTGGTGGAGCTGGGAGGCAAGGGCCGCCTGGGGCTGAGGGAGCTGACATCGGGATAACTGCGCCACGCGGAACCCCCGAGGTAGCGGCTCCTGAGGCTGGCCCAACAGCAACCAAAGGCGTTGAACTGCGCCCGGAGGCTCCCACGGTTGAGGCCCCTGAGGCCCCGGTCACCCTCAATGGGCTGCGACTGGCGGCGTGCGCCATGGTGACGTTCCCGATGTCGGTCACCTTGGCACTTCTTCCTTGCCGCAGACTGATCCTTGCGCCAAGCTCCTGGGCCGCTTCCACATGGACTTCGAGGTGCTTCGAAAGAGAAAGGAGGCCTTGGGTGGCGATGATTACCCCTGTCGCATGCTGAAGCGCAAGAAATACTTTGCCATCGACAAGTAAGCCCTCTTCTTCCTTAATCCTTTACTTTCCCGTTGCTTCATCTGACTATTGCCCTGCAGAGCCCTCCCTGCCGAGTTAACGGAGACGGCTGAGGAGCCATCTCCCCAGGCCCCGCCCTCTCCACCGGCTCCAAGCGTTCTGAGCTCGAGCGCTACCCTGGTCGTGAGGTCGGTTGGAGAGGTGAGCCATCTTGCCGTGGGTCCAGATCCTGTGCTCCTCGCACCCTTCCTTCGTGAGCCCTTCCGAGGCATAGCCTGCCTGCCCCGGGCCCTGGTTGTGGCCGGCGACTGGCCGGGGTCTTCCTCGCGTTCCTCCCGGGAGGGCGAGCGGGCTCAGAGCCAGGCTTCTAATGGGGCGTGCCCGGCCATCATGATGGCGCCGGCCCCCAGCCCCCTACTCGAAGGGGGTATGCCGGTTCGTGGCCCTTCGTGTAAACTAGGGGCGGAGGACAAAGTGGAAGATGTACTTGAGCGCGCTCGGGAGCACCGCGGCCTCCGCCAAGGGTTTCTCCAGAGGGCGTCCGACGCAGTGAGCCAGCTTGGTGCAGAACTTGCCGTTGAGGACGCGCGCCTCGAGGCCGAGGGCCTGCGCCTGGCTGAAGAAAGGCGCAAGCTGAAGGCGGCCGTTGCCCTTGCGCACTACCGACGCGGCCTTGACGATGCGAAGGCCGAGGTATCGCTGGTGGCTACTCGAGAGGCCTGCTCCCAAGCTGCTGAGGGGGCTTGGGAGGCTGACCGGCAGCGCAAGGCCGCAGAGGAGCGGGCGCGGGAGCTCTAGGCCCGGGGTAACTCCCTGGAGCAGCAGGTGGAGCTGCATGAGGCGGCCCTTGCGTCGATGAAGGGGGCGGCGGTCGACCAGGCAGAGCTCCAGAAACATGAGGAGGCACTGATGCTAGAGGCCGCCGAGCGTGGTCGTGACCTTGAGCGGTTGGAGACGAGAGAACGCCTGGTGGCGCAGGCGGAGGAGGATGTCGCCGCGCGGGAAGCCCGAGTCCTAGAGGAGGTTGAGCACCGGGTGGCGGAGGCGTGCTCGGACCTCGGGCGTGCGTACGAGTAGAGGCTGGAGCTGGCCAGGGTCGAAGCAGAAGGCAGGACCAACGCCCTGAGGGCCAGGCTGGGTGAAACGACGCGTCACGCTGATGGTGCCGGTGCTGCCCTCTGCGCGGCACAGGGGGAGCTGGCTTCCTCTCGCGCCTAGGTGCTTCTTCTCCGGTAGAGAGTTGATGCGGCTGAAGCTGTCGCACAGTGGAACGAGGACGAGATTCACCAGCGGCAGATCTTGGAGCACATGCATGTCCCCATGTTCCGCACGCTTTGGGAGAGAGCCAACGCGGCCCTGGGCAACATCTGTGAGCTGGCCGTGGAGCAGCCTCATGTGGTCAATTATGCCGGCAACCTTCAGTTCTTCACTGATGTGGTGACGCAACTAGAGGCTCGGTCGGGCAGGGCCGACAGGTTGGTGGAGGAGAGGAGCCGTGCCCTGCTCGGGCGTGCCTTTTCTCGCGTCTTCAGTCATCTTCAGGACATGGATCCCCACTCTGACTTCGATGCCACTGTCGGTGTCAAAACCGGCGGATCTCAGGTAGGGGGGGTCCCAAACTGTGCGTCTAGGCGGATGGTAACAGGAGACAAGGGACACGATGTTTTTACCCAGGTTCGGGCCCTCTCGATGGAGGTAAAACCCTACTCCTGCTTGATTAATATTGACGATATGGGTAGTACAAGAGTTGATCTACCACGAGATCGGAGAGGCTAAACCCTAGAAGCTAGCCTATGGTATGATTGTTGTTCGTCCTACGGACTAAAACTCTCCGGTTTATATAGACACCGGAGAGGGCTAGGGTTACACAGAGTCGGTTACAATGGGAGGAGATCTACATATCGTATTGCCAAGCTTGCCTTCCACGCCAAGGAAAGTCCTATCCGGACACGGGACGAAGTCTTCAATCTTGTATCTTCATAGTCCGGGAGTCCGGCCAAAGGTCATAGTACGACCATCTGGACACCCCCTAATCCGGGACTCCCTCAGTAGCCCCTAAACCAGGCTTCAATGACGAGGAGTCCGGCGCACAAATTTGTCTTCGGCATTGCAAGGTGGGTTCCTCCTCCGAATACTTCATAGAAGATGTTGAACACAAGGATAGTGTCCGGCTCTGTAAAATAAGTTCCACATACCACCGTAGAGAGAATAATATCTGCACACATCTAATCTGCTGACATATTCTGTAGCGTGACGTCATGCCACAGCTAAGCCTTTATTCGAATCGTTTTACTGTCCCACCTTAGCGTGTTTAGCGAGGCGGTTTCCTTGGCATGTCTTGTCAAAGCAGAGATCGTGTCCCCTTATTCCGGGATTCTCATCAATACGGGCGTGGGTAACCCAACCGTGCCATTAATCACGACACTTGGGAGATAAGCGAGTTTTACCAGGCTGGCGGGGGCACGCAGTTTCGGCCGCCCATGTAAGGGGATAAGGATCCACCCTTTCCATCTACGCCTTCTTCCTCCTTTGCTTATCCATTTCCGCGCACTCGAGCTCCAGCGCCCAAGTCCGCACTTCCCACCTCAACCTTCTCCAATCATGTCCGGAGCGGGAGGTAGATGGATGGCCTCCATCGTCACGGAGGGGCACATCAAAAAGTTGAGGAAGGCCGGATACTTGTCCGACGACATCGCGCACCGGCTTCCAGATGAGGGGCAACTCATCCCCACCCCTAGGCCCCATGAGAGGGTGGTGTTCCTCACCCATTTCCTCCACGGACTGGGCTTCCCACTTCACCCATTTGTCCGGGGGCTCATGTTCTACTACGGCCTGGATTTCCATGATCTGGCCTCGAACTTCAACCTCAACATCTCGGCGTTTATCGTCGTGTGCGAGGCCTTCCTCCGCATCAAGCCCCACTTCAGCCTATGGCTGAAGATCTTCAGCGTCAAGCTGAAGGTCGTGGGCGGCCGGCAAGCGGAGTGCGGAGGCGCCATGGTGGGCAAGATGCCCAACGTCACTTGGCTCGAGGGCTCCTTTGTGGAAACCATCAAAGGGTGGCAATCGGGGTGGTTCTACATCACCGAGCCGCGTGACCCTAAATGGGCAGCGGCCCCTGAATTCCAATCTGGCATCCCCACACTGCTCACCTCCTGGAAAGAGACGGGCCTGTTGTGGGGTAATTCGGAAGAGGTGACCGGACTCCAAACATGCTTCCAAAACCTGGTGGACAAGAAGGTTAAACTTGTCAACGTAGTCCAGGTCATGCTCTTCCGCCGGATCCTCCCGTGTCAACGACGGGCTTTCAACTTGTGGGAGTTCGACCCGGCCCAGCACCAGACTTTGTCCAGGCTCTTTGACACAACACACGAGGACGCCTGGAAGGTGCTATTCAAGAGCTCTGTGGTTCCCCCTCCCATCACCGAGGATCGCGGATTCTGCGCAAAGCGCCAAGCCAGCGAAGTAAGCTAGTTTTACCCTTTATAGGGCACTTGTTTTTCATAGTTTGACTCTATGCGGGATCTAAGCTCCCGCTCCTTTGACAGGACTGGAAGAAGACGTCCGGACAGTTTGACTGTCCGGCTCCTTCGCCCGAAGGCCCAGCGGACGCACGCTTGGAGAAGCTGCTGGTCTCGGCACCTCACGTGGTGCCAGAGAAGAAGGCCAGGGGAACTTGAAAGACTTCCCGGCGCCTGGTGGTGTCGGATTCATCGCCTGACGACTCCGAAGCGCACTCCTCCTCCGAAAACGAGGAGGAGGAAGAAGAAGCCTCTCCCCCTCCATCGGGGGGAGGAAAGAAAAGGAAGGCCGCCCCAACTGGGGAGACCGGAGGGTCCAAGGAGGGGAAGACCCTTCTTCCAGACTACGCCTCCGACACCGACGATGGCGGAGATGAGTGGCCATCCAGGGCCAAGCCCCTGGCAAAATCGTAAGTATCCAGATACCAGAGTAACTCATGGCGTTCCTTTATTGCACAGTACCTTCTGACGCCGAATATAATCATGTAGTCCGCCCAAGGCTCAGCTTGATGCTTTGTCGAGCGGCTCCCTGGATTCGTCAGATGTGAATAGTCTTTCACTCCCGACTGCTACCTCTCCTCAACCTACGGACGATGGCGAGGTGGATTCCCAAAAGGGGCTAAGCCAGGAGGAGGTGGTGCTGGAGGCACCACAAGGCGACCTCCCAGACTCCAGGCCCAAAGGGGATGAAACCCTAGAGGGGTCTTAGTCCAGCCCTGGGCCGGACACCGCCATGGTGGGCAAGATGCCCAACGTCACATGGCTCGAGGGCTCCTTCGTGGAAACCATCAAAGGGTGGCAATCGGGGTGGTTCTACATCACCGAGCCGCGTGACCTTGAGTGGGAAGCGGCCCCCGAATTCCAATCTGGCATCCCCACACGGCTCACATCTTGGAAAGAGACAGGCCTGTTATGGGGTAATCCGGAAGAGGTGACCGGACTCCAAACCTGCGTCCAAGACCTGGTGAACAAGAAGGTCAAACTTGTCAACGTAGTCCAGGCCATGCTCTTCCGCCGGATCCTGCCGTGTCAACGACGGGCCTTCAACTTGTGGGAGTTCGAGCCGGCCCAGCACCAGACTTTGTCCAGGCTCTTCGACACCAAGAACGGGGACGCTTGGAAGGTGTTATTCAAGAGCGCCGAGGTCTCCCCTCCCGTCACCGAGGATCACGGATTCTGCGCCAAACGCCAAGCCACCGAAGTAAGCTTGTTTTTGTCCTTTACAGGACACTTGATTTTCATAGTTTGACTCCATGCAGGATCTAAACTCCTGCTCCTTTGACAGGACTGGAAGAGGACGTTCGAACAGTTTGACTGTCCGGCCCCTTTGCCCGAAGGCCCAGCAGATGCACGCTTGACGAACCTGCAGGTTCCGGCACCTCACGTGGTGCCGGAGAAGAAGGCCAAGATGAAGGCCACGGGGACTCGAAAGAGTTCCCGGCGCTTGGTGGTGTCAGATTCCTCGCCCGACGACCCCGAAGCGCCCTCCGCCTCCGAAGACGAATAGGAGGAAGAAGAAGCCTCTCCCCCTCCAGCGGGGGGAGGAAAGAAAAGGAAGGCCGCCCCAACTGGGGAAGCCGGAGGGTCCAAGAAGGGGAAGACCCTTCTTCCGGACTACACCTCCGACACCGACGACGGCGGAGAGGAATGGCCATCCAGGGCCAAGCCCCTGGCAAAATCGTAAGCATCCGGATACCAGAATAACTCATGGCGTACCTCTATTGTACAGTACCTTCTAACGCCGAATTCAATCATGCAGTCCACCCAAAGCTCAGCTCGGTGATTCGTCGAGTGGCTCCCTGGATTCGTCGGATGTGAATAGCCCTTCACTTCCGACTGCTACCTCCCCTCGCCCTACGGATGTTGCCGAGGTGGAGTCCCAAAAGGGGCTAAACCAGGAGGAGGTGGTCCTGGAGGCGCCGCAAGGCGACCTCCCGGACCCCAGGCCCAAATGGGATGAAGCCCCAGAGGGATCTAAGTCTGGCCCTGGGCCGGACACCGCTCCGGAACCTTTAGTGGTTCCGGAGTCCGGCAGGCGGCCCCTTTGCAAGAAGGGCAAGCCTATGACGCCGGCGGTCTCCGTCCAACCGGAGGCACCAGACAATTTGCTGGAGGTGCTTAACGGCGCCTCCATCAACGAGGAGCACTGCACTGTTATGAGTGCGGTGATCCAGAAGGTTCAGTCCGCCAAGAGTGGGCTGACAGAAGCCTATACCAGCCTTCTAACTGGTTTCGAGGTATGTATTTAAAAACATGTAAAAATGTTACCGCATAGACAGTATCCCCTGATGCTCAGTTTGGTGTTCGGAAAGAAAAGCCGGACTGAGGATCTAAAAAGATATACGCAGGAGTCTAACATAAATATGTCAATATGGGAATGCAGGCTGCGCTGTTGACCTTTGCTGCACTGACTGCGGAGGTCGATGCATTGAAGCAGAGCCTCGAGCGGTCCTAGAACGAGCTCGGCCTTGCCAAGAAGCAGCTCGAGGACAAAGAAGGTATGTAGTACCTTATGTAAGTGTATATATAAATACCTGGTTGCAAATAATGACAGGACCAATGTGAATGTTACAGGGGCCACAACCGAGGTGGCGACCCTGAAGGAAGCGCTTTCCAAGGCCGAAGACAATGCGGCCATGGAGCACTCCGAGCGAGAGAAACAAGAGGTGCAGGTGGCGGAGGTGCCGCAAGAGCTCAATGCTCTTGTGAAAAAACATGAGAGTTTAGAGCTTGACTCGAAGACTCGAGAGTCCGAGCTTGCCTTGGCACTTGAAAGCGCCAAATCTGCCAAGGTCGAAGCCCAAAAAGCCCTCCAGGAAATTGAGGCGATGAAAAAGATAGCGGCGGGTAATTCATCCTTTATGCAAAGCAAGCACGTGAAAGTAAATTACCTGTTACTTACCCGAAACCAGAGCTCTCGAGGAGCATTCGCAGATCTGCCCCGCAGTGTATCCGATGCTGCTGCATTATATCGGGCTGAGGAAGGGAGCTCGACGGAGAAGGTGTTCTGGTCCCAATATGCTGAGGCCGGACACCCAGTGCCCCTGAGCGACCTGTTGAAGCAGCTAGTCGAGCTTCATAAGGCAGACGAACAGGCCATGAAGGGCCTTATAGGCCGGCTGTGGCCTGGGGAGGTCATGCCTTTGAGCTACTTTGGGCTGGTGCGGCGGCTGGTGGATGCCTGTCGCCGGCTTGAAGTCATCAAGCGTTCCGTATGCATCAAAGGCGCCCGTAGGGCTTTTGCCCGTGCTAAAGTGCACTGGGGCAAGCTGGATGTTGAGAAGCTGGTGACAGAGGGGCCACCGGAGGGGAAGGAGCATCGCATGCCCGAGATGTATTATGAGGGTGTCCTGAAGGGTGCCCGTCGTGTGGCGGATGAATGCACCAGGGATGTAATTTTTGAGTAAACTCGCTCGTGTTTATCCTGTGCGCTGAAAACTTGTTCATATGCGCTAAGCAACGCTTTTTGAATTTAAAATATTACCTTCTGTGCAGCCGTTTATTAAATCTGAGAGATGCAAGTCGTTGGCTTCTAACCCCATGCCATGAGTGCTAGGGTGTTCGGGATAAACCTGAGCGCTCTTGTTCCCATTCTTTGGTCCATCGAGGGAGGCACTCAGCACAACGAACAAGGCAATCAGACTTATAATGCTTTATCACTCTCACTTAGCCATAGAATTCTATAATTTTAAATTTCGGCGAAGCCCCTAGTATTCGCAAGACCGAGTCCGGGTGGCTATCCACGCCTAGGCCGGACAAAGCCAGCTCCTAGCTCTAAGCGGCATAAGTCTTTAAGGACTCGAAAAACCTCTCGAACAGCGACCGGTCTCTCGCCCTACCATGACGGTCAGTTTTAGATTTCTCTACTGAGGTGTTAACCCAGCTCAACTGGGGCACAATCGCAGTAGTTCTCCCAGCGCTACCTTAGCCGACATAGCGGAACGTAAGGTACCAAAACATGGGAGCCGGGCAAACCCAACTATTGACCCAAGACATGATTCGGAGCCGATGCATATAATGCTATAAGTTCGGGGTGCCGCACTCATGAGAGTGTTCGGTCTTCTCACACCGTATTCTGGGGTACTTAAGCCCCTGGTGTATTGGCCGTACCAAAGTGTACGGTTGCATAATGTCATAACTGAACATATATATATATATAATGAATGCAATAATAGACAAGAGCTATGTATTGTTTATTAAAAGGGCTGCTATGAGAGTAGAACGATACAAATAGTGCAATACGCAAGAGATGGGATTATTTGACATGTCCGCCTCCAGGGGTAAGCTGTGAGACTTTAAGTAAGACAGGTATTTAGCTCGTTATAGAGACCACCTGGACATTTGACGTGGCCTGTTGTCTCCCTGGCTGTTGCATCGTGTGTTCGATGATTGTACTGCCGGACAGGCCTTCCGAATAGTGGAGTCCTGAAAGTATATATATAAAAAATAAGAAATGGCAAAATTGGGAGCCCCTAGTGCGGTTGAGCCGCATTCCGGGCGTGTCGTGGTTGTTCCTCTCCCCTTATGCCCATGGTATTTCCAGAGCGTAATTATGTACACGTGGTACTGGTATCGCAATCTCGCGAGGGCTGGGGTTGGGGCCGCACTACTATGTTTGCTCGGAACGTGCCAGACGGTCTTGTTGTAGGTTACTTCGGGCGCGCTTGACGTTTTCTTGACGTTTGACAGCCGGACTGGAGAATTGCCTTGAGAGGCTACTTTGTACTTCCACCGCCAGGGCCACCGTGTGCTCCTCTGTTCGGAGGGAGCGTTCGGTGTTTCCATTGACCATAATGACTCCACGAGGGCCTGGCATCTTGAGCTTGAGATATGCGTAGTGCGGCACCGCATTGAATTTTGCAAATGCGTCAATGATTGGGTCTAGAACCAATGCGGCGAATCCGCCGTGACGAATGCTAGTGGGGTGGTCCCTTCGATCAAAAGTGATCGGGCAAGAGGACCATGGGTTGAACTTTGGGGCGACTGGCTCCAACGCATAGACGTCCCTGAGCGCACGCTTCCGTTCCCTTTTGGGGATATGGGTTGCGTATATCATGTTCACCATCCACACTTGTGGGGGAAAGCCCTTCTGTCCTCTGTTGTTCAGCGGTCGGGGCTCCTCCTCGTCATCTCTATGCAGCCCCTTGTCTCTGTGTTCGGCACTTAACTTGCCTGCCTGCTTGAACACCCAACAATCCCTGTTGGTGTGATTGGCTGGTTGTTCGGGGGTGCCGTGTATCTGGCACGAGCGGTCGAGTATCCGGTCTAAACTGGACGGGCCTGGAGTATTTCTTTTGAATGGCTTTTTCCGCTGACCTGGTTTAGAGCCTCTGAATCCGGCATTAACTGCCGTATCCTCAATATTGTCGCCGTTAATGTGGCGCTTGTGCTTGTTACGACGCGACCTGCCATTGTTGTCCTTGGTATCCGAATTACCCGGGCTCTTGGTCATGTTATTGCTACAAGCTAGCCAGTTGTCTTCTCCCGCGCAAAAGCGGGTCATGAGTGTCATGAGGGCTGCCATAGATTTCGGCTTTTCCTGTCCTAGGTGCCGAGCAAGCCATTCGTCTCAGATGTTATGTTTGAAGGCTGCAAGGGCCTCTGCGTCCGGACAGTCGACTATTTGATTTTTCTTGGTTAGGAACCGCGTCCAGAATTGTCTGGCCGATTCCTCTGGCTGCTGAATTATGTGGCTTAGGTCATTGGCGTCTGGTGGTCACACATAAGTGCCCTGAAAGTTGTCAAGGAATGCGGATTCCAGGTCCTCCCAGCAACCAATTGACTCTGCTGGCAAGTTGTTAAGCCAATGCCGAGCTGGTCCTTTAAGCTTGAGCGGGAGGTATTTGATAGCGTGTAGATCATCACCACGGGCCATGTGGATATGAAGGAGATAATCCTTGATCCATACCGCAAGATCTGTTGTGCCATCATATGATTCGATGTTGACGGGTTTAAAACCCTCGAGGATTTGATGATCCATTACTTCATCTGTGAAGCATAGTGGGTGTGCGGCGCCTCTGTACTAGGCTCTATCACGACGTAGCTCGGATGAGCTTTGTCTGTTGTGTTCGGCTTGGCCGTATTTGCCATATCCGGCGTGACGGTTATCGTCACGTGTCATGGGGCGCCCACGCGATCCGTAGATCGATCTTGTTTGCCTTGCCTTGTCCTCCAATATGTCTTGCAGGTCTGGCACATTTCCCCGTGCCTTGGTACTTTTTGAGCGGCGCCGGGGTGTGGCTTGAGTTGAGGGCTGAAAGGCCTCTCTGTCGCGGCCACGGGGTGGCCGATCGGCCGCATCATACGCTGGTGATGTAGGTTTAGTTGTTTCCTCCTCTAGGTGGGGTAGCAGCCTGCGCTTTGGGTAGCTCTTGGAGGGGCATTCGAGTTTGTACTATTCGGCCGCCAGGACTTCAGTCCGTCTGTCGGCTAGCAAATCTTGGTTAGCTCTAAGCTGCTGCTGTTTTTTCTTGAGGCTGCTTGCCGTGGCCATAAGCCTGCGTTTGAAACACTCTTGTTCGACGGGATCCTCTGGCACGACAAATTCGTCGTCGTCGAGGCTTGCCTCGTCTTCGGAGGGAAGCATATAATTGTCGTCCTCGACCTCTCTGTCTGCCGCTCTCTTATGAGGGCTGGCTTCTCCATCCTCATGCGCTGAATCCTACTGGAGGGGGTTGTCTTCGGCACTGTCTGGGGTGTTATTGTCTCCGGTGCTGGAATCGCCATTTTTGCTGTGGCGGAATTTTGAGCGGCGCCGCGATGTCGGTGCTTAGGTTGTTTCTTGGTGGGGTCATCCTCTGTTGTTCCATCGCCATTCCCTTCCTTTGGGGTGTCCACCATGTATATATAATATGACGAGGTGGCTTTCTGGTCCCCTATAGGCGCTGGTTCTTGGTCGTCTCCTTCATCGGCGTCCATACCGTCGATGTCTTCGGAGTCGAAGTCGAGCATGTCGGTTAAATCATCGACAGTGGCTACGAAGTGGGTGGTGGGTGGGTTTCGAATTTCTTCGTCGTCCGCATCCCAACCTTTCTGACCATAGTCCGGACAGGGCTCTCCTGATAAAGAGAGAGAATTTAGTGAATTCAGGATGTCGCCAAAGGGCGAGTGCGGAAAGATGTCCGCGGCGGTGAACTCCATGATCCGAGCCCAATTGAGTTCGATCGGAAGGGGTGCGGAAGATTCAGAGTTCGGAAAGGAGTCTGGCACCTTGGAGTCACAAGCTTCACAAAGGACAAGGATGGTATTCGGCTCGATCGCCGTAGAGATTGCAGCCCCCGAGGCGGCGTCCAACCATCCATCCCCGATTGGCGCGGTCGGCTCCGAGCTAAGGGTCAGAGCGGACACCTGAGCGGCGCTCTGGGCACTGTCTGGCGGCAGAGCTAGATCATGCCCATCGTGGCAGTGCGGCACGCTCGGCTGTGGCTCGAATCCGTCGAAGATCAAGTCCCCGCGGATGTCATCCGTGTAGTTCAAATTTCCAAATCTGACCTGATGGCCTGAGGCATAGCTTTCGATCTGCTCCAGATGGCCAAGCGAATTGGCCCGCAGTGCAAAGCCGCCGAACACGAAGATCTGTCCGGGGAGAAAAGTCTCACCCTGGACCGCGTCGTGGTTGATGATCAAAGAAGCCATCAGGCCTAAAGGTGACGACGCAGAGGAACTCTCAATGAAAGCACCAATGTCGGTGTCAAAACTGGCGGATATCGGGTAGGGGGTCCCGAACTGTGCGTCTAGGCGGATGGTAACAGGAGATAAGGGACACGATGTTTTTACCCAAGTTCGGGCCCTCTCGATGACGGTAAAACCCTACTCCTGCTTGATTAATATTGATGATATGGGTAGTACAAGAGTTGATCTACCACGAGATCGGAGAGGCTAAACCCTAGAAGCTAGCCTATGGTATGATTGTTGTTCGTCCTACGGACTAAAACTCTTCGGTTTATATAGACACCGGCGAGGGCTAGGGTTACACAAAGTCGGTTACAACGGGAGGAGATCTACATATCGTATCGCCAAGCTTGCCTTCCACGCCAAGGAAAGTCCTATCTGGGCACGGGACGAAGTCTTCAATCTTGTATCTTCATAGTCCGGGAGTCCGACCAAAGGTCATAGTCCGGCCATCCGGACACCCCCTAATCCGGGACTCCCTCATCCGCCATCGCCCCGGTACCCCTGGCCCTCCGGGACGACCTGGCGCACTGGGTGGAAGATAACGTAGATGCCCTCGTTAGGGCCTTCACCACTGATAACGACGGGGTGGTCGTGATTGCTGACGAGGGCGGCGTGGTGAATGGCCCGGATGCCGCCGACGGCGACGCAGAGACTGATCGCGAGGCCAGTGATGCTAGCGATGATTCAGGTGGCGTCCTTCAGGATGCATTGGGGGATTTATCCGATTGACCGTGTGCTGCTCCCGCTTTTTATCCTGCACAGAGAGAGCTTGGGCTTGGCCCTGAGGGTAGTAAGAGCATTTTGGAGAGGGGGAGCCCCTCGTGTAAAAACTTGCGGTTAGCGTAATTGTAGATATGACGTTGCCTGTATGACAGTACCAAGCGATTGTCCTCGCGATGAGTCAATTTGCTTGTTTACCCTTGACCCGCGTGGGCCCTGAGCGAGCCCGAGGGAGGGCCGTGGTGTCCTGAGTGCCTTCCAAACGAATCCATTGAACTTGTAGCGAAAGCCTCCTGGGAAGGCGCAATGGCGGCAGTCGGGGTTGCGCGCACGCTGGGCCTGGCCCGACTCGCGAGGGGCTCATGAGGGAAGGCAGCTGAAGCTGGACGGGTGTGAAACGGCAACCAGAACACGAGAGATTGCTCGAACGAGACTAAACATCCCTTCCCCCAAACACACGCAAGTCTCAAGCTCAAATCCAACTTAAATTCAACAGGGGAGAAAACGACAACAAGGCAAACAAAAACAGAAAGGCCGCGTCCGACACCTAGTCTAGTCTTCGACGTCTTCTCACCAGCGCAGAGCTAAGTGATGCCACTGGGCATGGGCGGGAGCCCCCGAGGCCCGATGGCGGCTCTCCGGAGACTCCGGGGCGTGTACAGCCCCAATCAATATTACGTGAGAGTGTCACGGGGCGGCGAGCTTCACAGGCACTGGGCCTTATTCACAGGTACCGTCCTTGCTTCATATCGCCATACGAGGGCCCCGCCTTGCGCCACACTCTATTGCCATCGACGACGGCCGGAGACCGGGGACGCCGCTGATGGGATAGAGCGGTCGCCAGCGGTTCCCCCAAAGACCACGGGTCCTCTACCGGGGGCAGGCCCTGAGGCACCTCCCAGGCAAAGGGCCTACCTCCTAAGGTCGCCTTGCTCCGAACGCCGCAGTGGTGATGCTAGATCTCGGCCCCTTTCCTGCAGCCCTCGATGCCCTCTTCCTGAGGGGTAGGAGGCTGCTGGGTTGGGGAAGCCATCCGCCGAGATGACCTGTACCTCCTGTGATCCATGGTTAGCGTATGCCTGCTCCTGAGGAATTAACGGTACCCGGTAGTCGCTGCCTCCAGCGCGGTCGACGGGGCTTTCCCAGGGCTCCTGAAAGAGCTCGGCTTCTGGTGTTTCTTCCCCCCAGCTTGGGCCGAGGAACGAGCCATGGTCTTCCTCCTACGCGTGCCCTTGGTCCATCATGTGGGGCACGTACGCTTCTGGGGCCGCCGCCCCGAATGCTTTGCTGTAGTGTCCCGCGTGCCACACAGTCCTGCTTGATGTGCCAACCCGGGGGTGGTAGTGCGGTGGTCCACTGGGACCATGGGCTGTGGCGAGCCCTCCTTCACTGGCCGGAGGCGGAGGCGGCGCCGTTGCTAGTCCGGTGCTGATGGCCAGGTTGGCGTTGGGGTAGTCTTGGAATCCGCTCAGGGTTGTGAGGGCGCGTGCAGGGACCCCATGTGGTCCGCCTTGGACCTGAGGCTGGGGCTGGGTGCAGAAGGGGTGAGCCCCTGAGGCGGCGAAGCCCAGGAGCTCCGCCAGCCGCTCTAGTAGCACGCCGTGGCCGCCTTCCAACAGCCTGCATTGCAGCTACTCCCAGGCCACCGTGAGCGCGACCCTTGAGTCCGCCTGCTCTCGCCGGGTGTATGTCACCGTGGCCGCGGCGTGGCTTGAGGCCCTCGCTGTTGATCGCACCTGCCACGGGGTGAGAGCTGTCGTCGCCTGACCGCGTCGCCCGCGGCCCGCAGCGCCCCGCATACCGCGGGCTGCCTGGGGCACAGGGTTGAGTTCGCCCTGGGCGAGTGGCTCTGCGCGGGCGGGCCAGGCCGCCCAGGGATCGGGATTGCCCGTTGGGTCGCCGGACATGCTGATGACGATGCGACAGGACGCGAGGTGGCGGGAGAGGGATTCCGGTGCACCCCTACCTGGCGCGCCAAAAGTCAGATTTTGGGTTCCGGCAGACCCTCTAGGTTCGAACTCTGGGGTGCACGTGGAGATAGCACCTCCTACCTGCCTACGTCTCGTCGCCTCGCAAGGATCTAAAAACTACACGAAGAACAACACAAGGGACACGAGGTTTATACTAGTTCGGGCCACCTTTGTGGTGTAATACTCTACTCTAGTTTGTGGTGTGGTGGATTGCCTCAGGGGCTGATGATGAACAATACAAGGAAGAACTGCCTCGCTAGGGGAGTTCTTGCGTTGGTGGTTCTGGCTAGGGTTCAACTACTCGATCTGTCCATGCCTCTATACTATGGTGGCTAGCCCTATTTATAGAGCGAGCCCTGGGCCTCTTCCCAAATATTGAGCGGGAAGGACGCCAACAATTGGCCATTTTGAAGGGGAACATCTAGTACACCTATCCTCACTAAAGTCGGTCCTCGCCTGCCAAAGACTCTGGCGGTTACTCCGGCTTGGGCTCCACAATGAACTCCATCCTGCCGTTCTGCTGGTCTTGGTCTTGTTGCACCGAAACGGTTGCCTTTGCTTGATACTCTTGCATGTGCTTGCTCCCTTTGCACCAAAGAGGAAACAAGGACTCTGCGCAGGCCGGCGCCCGCCTGGCGCTCGCCTGGCAATGGTCGTCATGCTTGCATCATGGGGCACCTCGCGAGCTTCGCCGCCTTGATATCTCCGCCTCCTCGCGAGCCAGCCTGATGAGGCCGTGCTTGAGGAAGCTTCCTGTCGTCCGTCCCGCGAGGCTTGGCCCCTCGCGAGGGTCTTGAGCTTGTGTTGATGAAGATGGGCCGTACTGGGCCACCCCTTGAGCCACGCCGCAGGCCGCATGTAGGCAAGTCTGGGTACCCCCGTTCCTAGAATGCCGACAGTAGTGTTGGTGTAGTTGGCGAGCGCCGCTGCACGCTGGGTGAGCTCAAGGCCCACCTCGACCATCTCGTCTATGGCCTCCAACCGGAAGGTGGCCAGTTGGGTCAAGTCCAGGTTGGGGTACCACACCTTGGCAAACTATAGGGCCGTCCGAGCACCCTCCCGAGTCGTGGCGCCCTTCCAGGCCTCGAAGCGGCTGACCACAGCCTCCAGCCACTTGGCGGTCCGGTCAGGGGTGCGTGGGATCCGAGGACCCAGCCAGAAGACAGCCAGCACTAGAGCACCATTGCGTTGCAGACGGCGGAGCACCCGATGAGCTGGTTGCAGGCAAGTCTTGATGACCAGGAGCTGCTCGCCGAGATTCCATGGCACGTTGGGCGTGATGTTTGTACCCCCACCCTTCTCGTCACGTGTCACGCCTTGATGGCCTGAGTGACGGCGACGGAGTAGCTCGGGAAGTACTCTGAAGAGGAAAAAGATCAAACAATGAAAAGATAGAAGCCGACTCTCGTAGCAGTCGGAAACCACTCAAGAAGAAGAGAACAACTTACTGTCGATCAAGTCCTCGATGTCCCCGTAGCCGGCGTTCAACAACTCGTCCTTTTAGGCCCAGTTCGAGCGTTGAGTCTCGAACTTGGCCTTGAGGATGTCCTCGCCATCTTCAGCTTCTGGATCTCCACCTTGTGCTGCTCCACCTGGGCCGCCAGCTCCTTGTTCAGGCGCTCGCACTCCTGCGCCACCTGGCTGCGCTCCAGCTCCTTGGCGCGGAGTTCGGTCTCGACCTCGCCTAAGTGCTGTTGCAGTGCAGCAGCCACCTCTGCAAAGATAAAAAAGAAGACATCATCATCAATAAAAAGAAAGTAGTTGCCAGAAGATTTGGCCCGACTACTTAGCAGTTGGCCCAAATCTCGGGGGCTACACCCAACGGGTGCGTGGGCGCGCCCCTATGAGAAGAAAGGCAGAATGCTTACTTCGCCTCTCATTCAAGTAACTGGTCCGCTTGGCAGCTCCTTGATGTTGGAGTTGTAGGCGGCAGCGGGAGGTTGTGGTAGTCCTGCAGCAAGGACTGTCGGTGTTCTGGATATGGGGGTATCCAGACTTTCCTGCCTGTGGCCCACTGCTTGGCTCCATCGACGGCTGGTACGACCCAGCTTCAACATCAACAGCTCAATACCCTTGCAAGGGGCCAAGTCTCGTGAGGCGTATGATGCTAAGACCCCCGAGGGGATCGGTCTCTTCAGGCTGGCTCTCGAGGGGCGGAGAGTTCTATGCAAGGTGCACCTCACGAGGCTCAGCTGACGTGAGCCATGACCACCAAGGCCAAGCGGGTGCCAGCGGGCGCAGAGCGCCAGTTTCCTCTTCGGTGCAAGGGAGCAAGCCACTGGCGCGGAGTCCCGAGGAATCGGCCAAAGGTTTCCATTCTGGTGCAACAAGACAAAGACCACCAGGGCGGCAGGACATAGGTCATCACCGAGCCCACCGCAGAGTTACGACCAGGGGCTTTTCATAGGCGAAGACCACTTTTGTCAGGATAAGCTGTACTACTTGTCCCCTTTCAAATCCGACCGTTGTGGGATCCCTTCCCGCCAACATTTGGGAAGAGGACCAAGGCCAGTTCATCCACTGTAGTATTTCATCCTCAGCCCCTCGAGGCAATCCACCAAAATGTTGGAGTAGGGTATTACACCGCAAGGTGGCTTGAACCAGGATAAACTGCTGTGTCTCTTTGTCTGTTCGAGCTCGTCGCGCTAGGCTTAGGAGAATCGCAAGTAGGCAGGCTGGGTAGGTTGAGATTTCTGCACGCACCCCAGAGTTTGAACCTTTCAAGGGTTTGCGCAACCCGTAATCTGACATTTGGCACGCCAGGTAGGGGTGCGTCGGATCTCCTCTTCTGTCGACCAGTCCTCCACCGCTCAACTAACACAATGGCCAACGCCCCAAGGGCGCATGTTGAGCATTGGGTTGTCCGGGCCTCTAGGATGGCGCCCGTCGATGAGGAGGACCTCCACTCCACTCTACTCACGGCCCGCACTCAGCCCGGGGCGGCCGACCGCGCGGGGTGCGGGGCGTAGCCTTCCCCTTTGGCGCCGCGCAGCAACCGCGCCGCTGCTCGATCTACAAGCTACGCCACGGCAACCACGCCACACACACACAGGGAGCAAGCGAACATGCGGGCTACGGTCATAGTGACTCGGGAGCTCTGAAGGTGTAGGCTGCTGGAGAGCGGCCGCGACACCCTGTTGGAGCAGGTTGTCGAGTTGCTGGACGCGGTGTGCAGGGGTGCTACGCCATTCTGCACCCTTCCCACATCGCAGGCCGTGGTAGGGGCGCACGCCAGTCCCCACCACAACCGCGCACCCCCTCCTAGGGCCCCTAAAGAGCCTCTTGGCGGCGGCCAGCCTCACGGAGCAGCCCACACTCCTCCGCACATGCGACTCAGCGTGGGGCTGCTTCGGGAGACATCCCCAGGGGCCATGCTGGAACGCCGGCCCCTGGCCGACAGGACCAGGGAGTGACTGAAGAAGGCGGGAATGTGAGGCAGCCGTGCAGTGGTTCTAGTGCAGCCAGCCCGGAAGCCTACGTCCCCATCGTGATGGACCGAAGGCATGCGCAGGGAGATGGCCCCAGCCAATCCCCCATGCCAGGCTAGGCACTGGATATACACGAAACCAAGATCCCTTACGAGCCGCCACCGAGCCCCGCCGACATCTCCAACAGCAACAACCTTTGGGTACAGCTAACGCCGTAGGGGCACACTTACATTGACCATGGATCACAGGTGAACCAGGAAGCAACTACAATCAGGACTCACAGGACGGTGGATCCCCTGCAGGAGCATGAAGGGCGTTGGGAACAACACGGGGGAACCCAGCGGCAAGGCCTCCCCTGCGCTGTGCAGAGCAGGACTCTTCTTGGAGGTAGGTTCCCTACCGGGAAGGCACCGACGAGCCCTTCACTCCGGCAGGGGGCCTACAGTCGCTGAGGACGCCGCCTGCGTCCCCCTTGCCACTTGGTCTTGTCCTGGTTTCCGGTCTCCCGAACGGTGGTCGGGGGTGGCGCAGGGCGGGGTCCTCGTCGGGCTACATGAAGCAAGGCTCCGGCATGTGAAGGTCTCCACCCGTGACACTCTCACGTAATAATGAGTGGGGTTGTACATGCACCGGAGTCTCCTGAGCGCCGCCTTGGGGCCTCACGGGGGCTCCCGCCCACGTCCTAGTGGAAGCACCATGCTCCGTGCTGGCCGTCGACACTGTCCCCCAATGACTATGCCTAGCCAATGGAAGCACTTAGCTCCACGCTGGTGATAAGACTTGAAGACTAGCTAGGCGCCAGACACGGCTGTCGGTGTCAAAACCGACGGATCTCGGGTAGGGGGTCCCGAACTGTGCGTCTAGGCGGATGGTAACAGGACACAAGGGACACAATGTTTTTACCCAGGTTCGGGCCCTCTCGATGGAGGTAAAACCCTACTCCTGCTTGATTAATATTGATGATATGGGTAGTACAAGAGTAGATCTACCACGAGATCAGAGAGGCTAAACCCTAGAAGCTAGCCTATGGTATGATTGTTTTTCGTCCTACGGACTAAAACCCTCCGGTTTATATAGACACCGGAGAGGGCTAGGGTTACACAGAGTCGGTTACAATGGGAGAAGATCTACATATCCGTATCGCCAAGCTTGCCTTCCACGCCAAGGAAAGTCCCATCCGGACATGGGATGAAGTCTTCAATCTTGTATCTTCATAGTCCAGGAGTCCGGCCAAAGGTCATAGTCCGGCTATCTGGACACCCCCTAATCTGGGACTCCCTCAGCAGCCCCTGAACCAGGCTTCAAATGACGATGAGTCCGATGCGCAAATTTTCTTCGGCATTGCAAGGCGGGTTCCTCCTCCGAATACTTCATAGAAGAAGTTGAACACAAGGATAGTGTCCGGCTCTACAAAATAAGTTCCACATACCACCGTAGAGAGAATAATATTTGTACAATTCTAATCTGCTGACGTATTCCGTAGCGTGACATCACGCCGCGGCCAAGCCTTTATTTGAATCGTTTTACTGTCCCACCTCAGCGCGTTTAGCGAGGGGGTTTCCTTGGCACGTCTTGTCAAAGCAAAGATCGTGTCCCCTTATTCCGGGATTCTCATCAATACGTGTGTGGGTAACCCAACTGTGCCATTAATCACGGCACTTGGGAGATAAGCGAGTTTTACCAGGCTGGCGGGGGCACATAGTTTCGGCCGCCCATATAAGGGGATAAGGATCCACCCTGTCCATCTACGCCTTCCTCCTCCTTCGCTTATCCATTCCTGCGTACTCGAGCTCCAGCGACCAAGTCTGCACTTCCCACCTCAACCTCCTCCAACCATGTCCGGAGCGGGAGGTAGGTGGATGGCCTCCACTGTCACGGAGGGGCACATCAAAAAGTTGAGGAAAGCCGGATACTTGTCCAATGACATCGCGCACTGGCTCCCAGACGAGGGGCAGCTCATCCCCACCCCAAGCTCCATGAGAGGGTGGTGTTCCTCCCCCATTTCCTCTGAGGACTGGGCTTCCCACTCCACCCATTTTTCCGGGGGATCATGTTCTACTACGGCCTGGATTTCCACGATCTGGCCCCGAACTTCATCCTCAACATCTCAGCGTTTATCGTCGTGTGCGAGGTCTTCCTCCGCATCAAGCCCCACTTCAGCCTATGGCTGAAGACCTTCGTTGTCAAGCCGAAGGTTGTGGGCGGCCGGCAAGCGGAGTGCGGAGGCGCCATGGTGGGCAAGATGCCCAACGTCACATGGCTCGAGGGCTCCTTTGTGGAAACCATCAAAGGGTGCTAATCAGGGTGGTTCTACATCACCGAGCCGCGTGACCCTGAATGGGCAGCGGCCCCTGAATTCCAATCTGGCATCCCCACACTGCTCACCTCCTGGAAGGAGACGGGCTTGTTGTGGGGTAATTTGGAAGAGGTGACCGGACTCCAAACCTGTGTCCAAAACCTGGTGGACAAGAAGGTTAAACTTGTCAACATAGTCCAGGTCATGCTCTTCCGTCGGATCCTCCCGTGTCAACGACGGGCTTTCAACTTGTGGGAGTTCGACCCAGACCAACACCAGACTTTGTCCAGGCTCTTCGACACAACACACGAGGACGCCTGGAAGGTGCTATTCTAGAGTTCTGTGGTTCCCCCTCCCATCACCGAGGATCACGGATTATGCGCAAAGCGCCAAGCCAGTGAAGTAAGCTAGTTTTACCCTTTACAGGGCACTTGTTTTTCATAGTTTGACTCTATGCGGGATCTAAGCTCCCGCTCCTTTGACAGGACTGGAAGAAGACGTCCGGACAGTTTGACTGTCTGGCTCCTTTGCCCGAAGGCCCAGCGGACGCACGCTTGGAGAAGCTGCTGGTCTCGGCACCTCATGTGGTGCCGGAGAAGAAGGCCAAGAAGAAGGCCACAGGAACTCGAAAGAGTTCCTGGCGCCTTGTGGTGTCGGATTCATCGCCTGACGACTCCGAAGCGCACTCCTCCTCCGAAAACGAGGAGGAGGAAGAAGAAGCCTCCCCCCTCCAACAGGGGGAGGAAAGAAAAGGAAGGCCGCCCCAACTGGGGAGACTGGAGGGTCCAAGAAGGGGAAGACCCTTCTTCCGGACTACGCCTCCGACGCCGACAATGGCGGAGATGAGTGGCCATCCAGGGCCAAGCCCCTGGCAAAATCGTAAGTATCCGGATACCAGAGTAACTCATGGCATTCCTTTATTGCACAGTACCTTCTGACGCCGAATATAATCATGCAGTCCGCCCAAGGCTTAGCTCGATGCTTTGTCGAGCGGCTCCCTAGATTCGTCGGATGTGAATAGTCTTTCACTCCCGACTGCTACCTCTCCTCGCCCTAGGGACGATGGAGAGGTGGAGTCCCAAAAGGGGCTAAGCCAGGAGGAGGTGGTCCTGGAGGCACCGCAAGGCGACCTCCCAGACTCCAGGCCCAAAGGGGATGAAACCCTAGAGGGATCTTAGTCTAGCCCTGGGCCGGACACCGCGCCGGAACCCTAAGTGGTTCTGGAATTCGGTAGGCGGCCCCGTAGTAAGAAGGGAAAGCCTACGATGCTGGTGACCCCCGTCCAACCGGAGGCACCGGATAACTTGCTGGAGGTGCTTAACGGCGCCTCCATCAACGAGGAGCACCACACTATTATGAGTGCAGTGATCCAGAAAGTTCAGGCCGCCAAGAGCGGGCTGACAGAAGTCTGTGCCAGCCTTCTAACAGGCTTTGAGGTACATATTTAAGATATGTAAAAATATTACTGCATAGACAGTAGCCCCTAATGCTCAGTTTGGTGTTCGGAAAGAAAAGCCGGACTGAGGATCTAAAAAGACATACACAAGAGTCTAACATAAGTATGTCAATATGGGAATGCAGGCTGCGCTGCTGACCTCTGCCGCACTGACTGCGGAGGTCGATGCATTGAAGCAGAGCCTCGAGCGGTCCGAGAACGAGCTCGGCCTTGCCAAGAAGCAGCTTGAGGACAAGGAAGGTAAGTAGTACCTTATGTAAGTATATAAAAATACCTGGCTGCAAATAATGACAGGACCAACTTGAGTGTTTACAGGGGCCACAACCAAGGTGGCGACCCTGAAGGAAGCGCTGTCCAAGGCCGAAGACAGTGCGGACGTGGAGCGCATCGAGCGAGAGAAACAAGAGGCGCGGGTGGCAGAGGTGCGGCAAGAGCTCAATGCTCTTGTGAAAAAACACGAGAGTTTAGAGCTTGACTCAAAGACTCGAGAGTCCGAGCTTGCCTCAGCACTTGAAAGCGCCAAATCTGCCAAGGCCGAAGCCCAAAAAGCCCTCCAAGAAATTGAGGCGATGAAAACTATAGCGGCGGCTAAGGCATTCTTTATGCAAAGCCAGCACGTGAAAGTAAATTACTTGTTACTTACCCGAGTCCAGAGCTCTCTAGGAGCATTCGCAGATCTGCCCCGTAGTGTGTCTGCCGCCGCCGCATTCTACCGAGCCGAGGAAGGGAGCTAGAGGGAGAAGGTGTTCTGGTCCCAGTATGCTGAGGCCGGACACCCAGTGCCCCTGAGCGACCAGCTGAAGCAGCTAGTCGAGCTCCATAAGGTAGCCAAACAGGCCATGAAGGGCCTTATAGTCCGGCTATGGCCTGGGGAGGCCATGCCTGGGAGCTACTTTGGGCTGGTGAGGCGGCTGGTGGCTGCCTGTCCACGGCTTGAAGTCATCAAGCACTCCGTATGCATCGAAGGCGCCCGTAGGGCCCTTGCCCGTGCTAAAGTGCACTGGGGCAAGGTGGATGCTGAGAAGCTGGTGACAGATGGGCCACCAGAGGGGAAGGTGCATCACAGGCCCGAGATGTATTATGAGGGTGTCCTGAAAGGTGCCCGCCTTGTGGTGAACGAATGTTCCAAGGATTTAATTTTTGAGTAAACCCCCTTGTGTTTATCCTGTGCGCTGAAAACTTGTTCATATGCGCTAAGCAACGCTTTTTGAATTTAAAATATTACCTTCTGTGCGGCCGTTTATTAAATCTGAGAGATGCAAGTCGTCGGCTTCTACCCCCATGCCATGAGTGCTGGGGTGTTCGGGATAAACCTGAGCGCTCTTGTTCCCATTCTTGGGTCCTTCGAGGGAGGCGCTCAGCACAACGAACAAGGCAATCGGACTATAATGCTTGATCACTCTCACTTAGCCATAGAATTCTATAATTTTAAATTTTGGCGAAGCCCCTAGTGTTTAGAAGACCGAGTTCGGGGCGCTATCCACGCCTAGGCCGGACAAAGCCAGCGCCTCGCTCTAGGCGGCATAAGTCTTTAGGGACTCGAAAAACCTCTCGAACAGCGACCGGCTCTCGCCCTATCATGACGGTCAGTTTTAGCTTTCTCTACTGAGGTGCTCAACCCAGCTCAACTGGGGCACAATCGCAATAGTTCTCCCAGCGCTACCCTAGCCGATATAGCGGAACGTAAGGTACCAAAACATGGGAGACGGGCAAACCCAACTATTGACCCAAGACATGATTCAGAGCCGATGCGTATAATGCTATAAGTTTGGGGTGCCGCACTCGTGAGAGTGCTCGGTCTTCTCACACCATATCCTGGGGTACTTAAGCCCCTGGTGTATTAGCCATACCAAAGTGTACGGTTCCATAATGTCATAACTAAACTTATTTACATAAAAAATGAGTGCAATAATAGACAAGAGCTATGTATTGTTTTATTGAAAGGCGGCCTTGAAAGCAGAATGATACAAATAGTGCGATAAGCAAGAGGTGGGATTATTTGACATGTCCCCCTCCAGGGGCAAGCTGTGAGACTTTAAGTAAGACATGTATTTAGCTCGTTATAGAGACCACCTAGACATTCGACGTGGCTTGCTCTCTCCCTGACTGTTGCATCATGTGTACGGTGATTGTACTGCCGAACAGGCCTTCCTGAGAGTGGAGTCCTGAAAGTAAGAAAAGAGAAATGACAAAATCGGGAGCCCCTAGTGCGGTTGAACCGCGTTCTGGGCGTGCCGTGGTTGTGCCCCTCCCCTTATGCCCATGGTATTTCCAGAGCGTAATTATGTATGCGTGGTACTGGTTTCGCAATCTCGTGAGGGCTGTGGTTGGGGCCGCACTGCTATGCTTGCTCGAAACGTGCCAGACGGTCTTATTGTAGGTTACTCCGGGCACGCTTGACGGTGTCCGAACGTTTAACAGCCGGACTGGAGAATTGCCTTGAGAGGCTACTTTGTACTTCCGCCACGAGGGCCGTCGTGTGCTCCTCTGTTTGGAGAGAGTGTTCGGTGTTTCCATTGACCGTAATGACTCCTCGAGGGCCTGGCATCTTGAGCTTGAGGCATGTATAGTGCGGCACTGCATTGAACTTTGCAAATGCGGTTCGCCTGAGCAGGGCATGATAGCCACTGTGGAACGGGACGATGTCGAAGATTAACTGTTCGCTTTAGAAATTATCCGGGGATCCGAAGACCACTTCGAGTGTTCGGAGGGATCCTGTTGGAAACGCTCTTGTTCGACGGGATCCTCAGGCACGACAAATTCGTCGTCGGCGAGGCTTGCCTCGTCTTCGGAGGGAGGCATGTAATTTTCATCCTCTACCTCACTGTCTGCCGCTCTCTTATGAGGGCTGGCTTCTCCATCCTCCTGCCCTGAATCCTGCTGGAGGGAGTTGTCTTCGGCACTGTCTAGGGTGTTATTGTCTCCGGTGCCGGAATCGCCGTTTTTGCTTTGGCGGGATTTAGAGCGGCGCCGCTGATGCCGGCGCTTAGGCTGTTTCTTGGAGGGGTCATCCTCTGTTGTTCCATCGCCATTCCCTTCTTTTGGGGTGTCCACCATGTATATGTCATATGACGAGGTGGCTTTCTAGTGCCCTATAGGCGCTGGTTCTTGGTCGCCTCCTGCATCGTCGTCCATACCGTCGATGTCTTCGGAGTCGTAGTCGAGCATGTCGGTTAAATCATCGACAGTGGCTATGAAGTGGGTGGTGGGTGGATTTCGAATTTCTCCATCATCCGCATACCAACCTTGCCGACCATAGTCCGGCCAGGGCTCTCCTGATAAAGAGAGAGACTTTAGTGAATTCAGGATGTCGCCAAAGGGCGAGTGCTGAAAGATGTCCGCGGTGGTGAACTCCATGATCGGCACCCAATTGGGTTCGATCGGAAGGGGTGCGGAAGGTTCGGAGTCCGGAAAGGAGTCCGACACCTTGGAGTCACGAGCTTCGCAAAGGACAGGGCTGGTATTCGGCTCGATCACCGTAGAGATTGCAGCCCCCGAGGCGGTGTCCAACCATCCGTCCTCGATTGGCGCAGTCGGCTCTGAGCTAAAGGTTGGAGCAGACACTGGGGCGGCCTTCGGGGCACTGTTCGGCGGCTGAGCTAGATCATGCCCGTCGTGACAGTGCGGCACGCCCGGCTGTGGCTCGAATCCGTCAAAGATCAAGTCCCCGCGGATGTCAGCCGTGTAGTTCAAACTCCCAAATCTGACCTAATGGCCAGGGGCGTAGCTTTCGATCTGCTCCAGATGGCCAAGCGAATTGGCCCGCAGTGCAAAGCCGCCGAATACGAAGATCTATCCGGGGAGAAAAGTCTCACCCTGGACCGCATCGTTGCTGATGATCGGAGGAGCCATCGGGCCTAAAGGTGACGACATAGAGGAACTCTCAATGAAAGCACTAATGTCCGTGTCAAAACCGGCGGATCTCGGGTAGGGGGTCCCGAACTGTGCGTCTAGGCGGATGGTAACAGGAGACAAGGGACACGATGTTTTTACCCAGGTTCAGGCCCTCTCGATGGAGGTAAAACCCTACTCCTGCTTGATTAATATTGATGATATGGGTAGTACAAGAGTTGATCTACGACGAGATCAGAGAGGCTAAACCCTAGAAGCTAGCCTATGGTATGATTGTTCTTCGTCCTACGGACTAAAAACCTGCAGTTTATATAGACATCGGAGAGGGCTAGGGTTACACAGAGTCGGTTACAATGGGAGGAGATCTACATATCCGTATCGCCAAGCTTTCCTTCCACGCCAAGGAAAGTCCCATCCGGACATGGGACGAAGTCTTCAATATTGTATCTTCATAGTCCAGGAGTCCGGCCAAAGGTCATAGTCCGGCTATCCGGACACCCCCTAATACGGGACTCCCTCCACGGCCATTTGCTTTTGCATCCTTTTGTACTTGTTCATCGGCTTTTTGGAGCAGTTTGGTTCTCGTGTGTTTATAAAAATGGGGGGAGTTTTTCTCGTCTTGCGTTGCTCTCTTGGCTTCTGTTCTTGCGTTTTTCTGGATCTCGTGACTGCTACCCTTCCCTCGAGCGCCTCGCGAGCGGGGGCTGGTATGGTGTGCACGCAGGGATTGATCGCTTCCCCCATGGGCTCGAGGGTGCGTCCGCCACGCACGCCAGCCTCTCCACGATCCGGCAGTTGGCTCCTCCCGTTTCACTCCAGGGCAGGTCAACGGGCCCCTCGCCAGAGCCAGGCCCTCACGAGCCCACAGCAAGCATGCCTCAGGAGGACAAATGTTTCTACAGCATCAAGGCCCGCTCGAGACTCACGGAGCCAAAAGATAACTCACAACCACCATCCCGCCTAAGGCTGCGAACCTGAGGAGTCATCCCACGGCATCATTTCAATGCATTTCATAATTATGTACATCACAATCACAAGGGGTTCCCCCTTTTTCAAAATGCTCTCACAAGGGAACTTCCAACTTTTGTCATACATGTTAAAGCAAGCAGAAGTGCAGGTCTAGCCGAGCGCGCCCTTTTCGCCGCCTTCCTCCGTGCTGCTTGCACTGTCGGAGTCCTGGCAGCCATCCTACTCGTCACTTCTGCTCGTCCCATCCTCTCCGGGCATGAGCACGGCCGTGTCGTCCTTGGGAGCCAGCTCCTTCACCAAGGCATCCACATGGTCGTCCACCCACTTGGCGAGCTTTTCTTGGGTAGCTACATGCACGGGGGCTAGCATGGTGTTGAAATCAAAGTGGGAATCACGGTTCAGGAGATTGCTGAAGACGCACGAGAGCGCATGCCCGAGGGGGCCCCGGCTCCTCTCCTCAACAAACTGGTGAACCTTTGCGGCCTGATCCTCCAGCCGGGTCACAACATCAGTGAAGAAGTTAAGATAGCTGGCGTAGTCACTCTCATGCGGGCGAGGAGTGCTCTCATCACAGATAGCACCCAAGGCATGGTTAGCTCTGGCGTGCTGACCTTGGAGCATGGAGCCGGGCTCATGTTCCAGTGTCAGCCGGCGGATCTTTTCACTCGAAGCCCTCTTCAGGAGGGAGGCAGTGTCCTTCACCAGCTTTTGAAGAGAGGATATCTCGGCGTGGATAGAATTCAAGGCAGATTCAGAAGAAGTCGGGGCTTCTTGGGTGGCGCTCTCACGTTGTTCCGCGGTTTTCAGCTTCGCCTTTAGGATAGAGGTCCTACCTGCAAGTTCGACCTTGAGCAGCTCTAGATCCAGGTGGTGCCCCTCAGCTAAATCAGCACGGGCCTTCGCCACCCTCTCCGCCACCTCCTGTTGGATCTAGGCTTCTCTGGCGATGATGACATCCTGAGTCGTGGCAGCCTGGCGCAGCCTCACCTCCAGCCTCTCCAACGCCATGCTATGCTCGACGGTCTCCAACATCAAGTCATCGTGGCACCTCATGAGCCCCGCCTCGGAAAAGGTCGCTTCGTCTGGTGAGGAGGCCAGGAGGGCGCGACGCTCCTCAACTTCTTGCTCAAGGGCAGCATTTGAAGACAGAAGCTCCCACTCCTGCTCCTCGGCCGCCTCGCGGCGGCGGTTGGCAGCCTTAGCCTCCTCCATGGCGTGGGCGCAAGCCTCGCGAGAAGCCGAAAGCGAGGCCGCCGCAAGCGCATCGGCCTCGTCACGCTGAAGTCTCCCGAGGTTGATGGCAAACTTCAGTTGCTGCCACTCATGCGCCAGGTGGCGGCCTTCCGCGTCAAGCCTGGTGTCGACATTAGCAAGCTCCCCGCCAAGGTGGATCATCGCGCACATTACCTCACCGAAGAGCTCAAAGCGAACGGTACTGTGCCTACGTGCAAGCGCCAGTGCATCACCAAGGCCTTCTTCGGCCCCGGAGGCTGCCGAGGAGGCACTGGGCATCTCATGTGCCGCCAGCCGGGGGCTGGCCGGTGTAGCCCCGCAACCTCCAAACGAAGGCCGCCAAAGGGGCGCCCGTCTGCCGGCAATGACCAAAGGAAGGATCACCGGTGCGTCCCCCATCCCACAGGCTGAGCCGCGGAGAGAGGAAGCAGGAAGCTCGGGCCCAGGGCCCCCTTGCGGCATCATGGCAGCCAGAGTCGGCCCCGCACCCTACTCAGGACCAGGGCGCCGGGGGTTCTGTGCTGGGGTCAAGCCAGGATCCTTGGAGGCGCTCTCCTCCCGAGGTTTCGTCTTCTTAAGAGCTCTGCAAGGCCATGGTCAAGAGCAAAGGTACTTACTCGTCGGCAGCGACATACCTCCTCAGCTTCAGCTGTCGACGGGTGCCATCGCTGTGGCACAGAGATCTCTTCCTCTCCAGGAGCGATTCAAGACTCAGGCGGGGCCGACTGGACCCCGGCGGGCGACCCTCGAGAGGAGGAGCGTTCGGCGGGGCGTCCGGGGCGGAGGCCCCGGGAGCAAGGCTGTCTAGCGGGGTCTTCTGGCCAACGGCTCTGGAGCCGTCGATGGGCACCTCGCCATCGGCGGCCACCTCGAAGCCATCAGCCCGACCTTCAGGAGCCTCTGCCTCCGGAGCATGGGGTTGCGCTGACCCCACGGCGGCCCCCTTCTGGGCCTCGGTAGCCCCGATCTCCTGGGCCCCCATCAGCGCCTGGCCTCCGGAGGAATGCTCAACAGCTGCTGGCGGCGAGCGCCCCCCTACTTCCACACTTGGGGCATACACGGCATGATCGGGTAGCAGGGGAGCCACGAAGATGGGGTTCTCGTGAGGCCCCTCAAGGCCCTCCGGGAGAAACCCCCACTCGTTGAATAGGGGCATCTGCCCCACGAAGGCCATCTTGTTCGAGCACTGGTAGAGGAGGTAGCCATCTCCAGGAAGGTCGGCGGGCATGGATTTGCCCGTCAGGAGTTTAAGCACCATGCTCAGGGTCCGAACAGGCAATGACGACTTCTGTAGCCTCATGGGATCCTCGACGCCAGGAAGGTCCCAAATTGGGCGAGAATGGCGCTAGAGTCGAGCGACGTGCTGCCTGGCGAATTCCTTCACCACCATCGAGGTGTCACCTCAAGCTCTTGCAGCCTCACCAACCTCTTCCAGACGAAGGTAAGGCGCCAGTCTTAGAGCTTCACGTGCCCCCATCCGGAGCTGGGCGAGGCCGATGCCCTAGGAGTCTGAAGCAGGGGGCTGCACTTGCTGGCATCTGATACGTCTCCAACGTATCTATAATTTTTGATTGTTCCATGCTATTATATTACCTGTTTTGGATGTCTATGGGTTTTATTTTACACATTTATATCATTTTTGGGACTAACCTACTAACCGGAGGCCCAGCCCGTATTGCTGTTTTTTTGCCTATTTCAGTATTTCGAAGAAAAGGAATATCAAACGGAGTCCAAACAGAATGAAACCTTCGGGAGCGTGATTCTTGGAACGAACGTGATCCAGAGGACTTGGAGTGCAAGTCAAGAAGTAGCCGAAGCTTCCACGAGATAGGAGGGTGCCCCCCCTATAGGGTGTGCCACCTGTCTCGTGGGCACCTCGGGCGTCCACCGACGTTCTTCCTCCTCCAATATAAGCCTACGTACCCCAAAAACATCCAGGGGGCAGACGAAACACAATTTTCACCACCATAACCTTCTGTATCCGCGAGATCCCATCTTGGAGCCTTCGCCGGCACTCTGCCAGAGGGGGAATCGACCATGGAGGGCTTCTACATCAACACCATAGCCCTTCCGATGAGTTGTGAGTAGTTTACCACAGACCTACGGGTCCATAGTTATTAGCTAGATGGCTTCTTCTCTCTTTTTGGATCTCAATACAATGTTCTCCCCCTCTCTTGTGGAGATCTATTCGATGTAATCTCTTTTTGCGGTGTGTTTGTCGAGATCCGATGAATTGTGGGTTTATGATCAAGTTTATCTATCAATAATATTTGAATCTTCTCTGAATTCTTTTATGTATGATTGAGTTATCTTTGCAAGTCTCTTCGAATTATCGGTTTGGCTTGGCCTACTAGATTGATCTTTCTTGCCAAGGGAGAAGTGCTTAGCTTTGGGTTCAATCTTGCGGTGTCCTTACCCAGTGACAGAAAGGGTTGCAAGGCACGTATTGTATTGTTTCCATCGAGGATAAAAAGATGGGGTTTATATCATATTGCTTGAGTTTATCCCGCTACATCATGTCATCTTTCTTAATGCGTTACTCTGTTCTTTGTGAACTTAATACTCTAGATGCAGGCAGGAGTCGGTCGATGTGTGGAGTAATAGTAGTAGATGCGGGCAGGGTCGATCTACTTGTTGCGGACCTGAGCCTATATACATGATCGTGCCTAGATAATCTCATAATCATTCGCTTTTCTATCAATTGCTTGACAGTAATTTGTTCACCCACCGTAATACTTATGTTATCTCGAGAGATGCCTCTAGTGAAACCTATGGCCCCCGGGTCTATCTCTTATCATATTTGCTTCCAATCTACTTTTATTTGCATCTTTATTTTCTGCATCTATATTATGAAATACCAAAAATATATTTATCTTATCATACTATCTCTATCAGATCTCACTTTTGCAAGTGGCCGTGAAGGGATTGACAACCCCTTTATCGCGTTGGTTGTGAGTTCTTTGTTTGTTTGTGTAGGTTCGTGGGACTTGTTGAGGAGCCTCCTACTGGATTGATACCTTGGTTCTAAAAAACTAAGGGAAATACTTACGCTACTGTGCTGCATCACCCTTTCCTCTTCAAGGAAAACCAACGCAAGCTCAAGACGTAGCAGCATCCATCAGCAGCCACTGCTTCCGGAACCGCTTCCCAGTAGGCGAAAGCTCGAAGTTGATCCCCGAGCCGGCGGTTGCAGCCACAACTTCGAAGGTCGCACATCCCGAGCATTGGCGAGCATCGACCAGCCGAAGCAAGAAGAAATGGCAAAACAGGGCCACGGAAGGAGTAATGCCGACCATGGCCTCACAGAGGAAGGCGAAGACAGCGAGAAGGGTAACAAAGCGGGGATCCAGATGGAGTAGATGAATCTGGTAATGCGAGATTACAGCATTGAAGAAGGGAGAAAGGGGGGGAATCAGACCCGCAAGGAGAGCGTGGATATAGATGGGGATCTCAATGGCACTCATCTCACCCACACGCCAAGACGCAGGACGGACGGTCGTTGCCTTCCACTCGTTGGAATTGGCCGCAAGGGCATGGCGGACTTTGTCTAGCCCGTCCTGGTTGATCACCGTCGACCGCTCGAGAGCCGGCTCCAAGGCCGGCGAGGACCTGGCCGGGGCATGCAGCTTCACTTTCTTCTTCCTCGACTGCGGGGCCATGACGGAAGCCAGAAAAGGGGGCGAGGCGTAGGCACCGGATCTACGCACAGAACTACAAGATTGGGAGAAGAAGAAACGAAGGCCGAGCGCGACAATCTGTGAGGGTGAGCTGTTTTGGCAACGGGCAACCACTAGGCCTGGCAAATAACAAGACAACATGGGGAAGTGGAGACGCCCATGTCCCATAAATCGCCACGCGTCATCAAGGCCGCAAGCAGTTAGGGCCAGCGGTGCTCCGCACTTGCCTTTTGGCTTCGCATGGAAGCCAAGTCCGAGCGCTCCTTGGGCCCGGGGGCTACTGTCGGCATTCTGGATATGGGGGTATCCAAACTTGCCTGCCTACGGCCCACCATGTGTCTCCATCGACGGCCTGGTACGACCCAGCTTCGACATCAACAACTCAAGACCCTTGCGAGGGGCCAAGCCTTGCAAGGCAGATGACGCCAAGACCCCCGAGGGGATCAGCCTCTTCAAGCTGGCTCCTGAGGGACGGAGAGTTCTACGCAAGGTGCACCTCACGAGGCTCAGCTGACATGAGCCATGACGACCAAGGCCAGGCGGGCGCCAGCGGGTGCAGAGCACCAGTTTCCTCTTTGGTGCAAGGGAGGCAAGCCACAGGCACGGAGTCCTGAGGAATCAGCCAAAGGTTTCCGTTCTGGTGCAACAAGACCAAGACCACCAGGACGGCAGGACGAAAGTCATCACCGAGCCCACCGCAGCGTCACGACCACGGGATTTTCACAGGCGAAGACCACTTTTGTCAAGATAAGTTGTACTACTTGTCCCCTTTCAAATCCGGCCGGTGTGGGAGCCCTTCCCGCCAACATTTGGGAAGAGGACCAAGGCCACTATAAATAGGAGTTAGCCACCACCATAGAGGGGATCGGATCCATTCTCATCTGACCACCTCACCAGCTCTCTTGAGATCAAGAACACGTCACCTCCTGAGGCCAGTTCATCCACTGTACTAGTTCATCCTCAGTCCGTTGAGGCAAACCACCAAAATACTGGAGTAGGGTATTACACTTCAAGGTGGCCCGAACCAAGATAAACAGCTATGTCTCTTTGTCTCTTCGAGCTCGTCGTGCTAGGCTTAGGAGAATCGCGAGTAGGCAGGCTGGGTAGGTTGTGATTTCTGCACGCACCCCAGAGTTCGAACCTTTCAAGGATTTGCGGAACCCGTAATCCAATAAGGACAAAAGAAGAAAAGAAAAACAAGATTAACACTCAGAACTCACCTTAAAGTTCCGAGTCGCCTGCTCAGCAGCCGGGCCAGAACTCGGGGGGCTACACCCAGTGGGTGCGCTGGTGCGCCCCCACGGAAGATTGTGAGAATTTAAAGACAAAAAGCAAGCACGTACCCGAACGACCGTTCGCAACGCCAGGAACACCTGCATGCACTTTTGGAGGGCGGCGCCTTGGGCGGCAAGCTGGGTCTAGACGTCCTGCACCGACACATTCAGGATGCCGCCACCACCACAGACGCCAAGTACGCTGTGTTCGCACTGGTCGCTTCAACATCGGGCATCGCCGAGTTGGAGGTTCCGGCTTCCATCAGCCGTGGCGCCGGGATCGCCTTCGCCGGACGCCGGTGCGCCGGGATGTGGACCGTGGGAAGCGGCCCCATCATCAGCTGGCCGTCAAACGACGCCGCCTGTGGCCCCTTGGGCTGGCGAACCTGCATATCGGCAATTGGCGGTTGCGGAACCACCTCTTCGCCAAGCCCAAGGCCGCCTCCCTCCCTCGCCACGGCCGGTTGGACAATGCCAGCTCCGCCAACCGACTTCGGGGCCTCTGGCACAGGCGGCTCCAGGTGCTGCGAGTCAACGGGCCCGGAAGCCTGACTGTGGGACGCCACCACCTCCTCTGCCTTGGCGGTCATGTCCGCCTGCTCCTTGTTCGCCACCTCGGCCTGTGCATTGTCCACGGCATCGGCCTCCGCCTGCGCCGCCCTGGCCGCCTTCTCCCGCTCCTCACGTGCCTCCCGCGCGTTCCTCTCCGTGACCTCCTCTATGTCGGCAAGTGGGTCCACATGGCGGGGGGCAATACGGCTGTTGGCCGTCCCAACCATCGAAGCCTCTGTGGCCCGCGAGAGGGACAGCGGCCCCCTGTTCAATCAAACAGGAAAGAGCATTGAAGGAGCAAACAAAAGCAACAAAAGATGTGTTAGAAGCACTTACCCAGACACCCCCGGGCGCGGCTTCGGCACCCTCTGGTACTGAGTCGCCCTCGCGGCAACCTCCTGCTGCTTGGTCGCGGCGGTAGAGGTCTTTGGCTTCTTGGACCGGTTGTCGTAGAGCCCGCCCTCAGCCCGACGCTTCGGCACGCCGGTTGCCGCAGTCGGTGCGGCCGAAGAGCCGATGCCCGTCCTATCGATGCGGTGGCTGCGGAGCGGTTCGTGGTCTTCCGCGTCATCATCCGGACACTCCCCCAGGCTGCCTCCGAAGAAGCCGCGTGCTTCCCCTCCTCTACCGCCTGTGGCATCGTCCTCCTCTATGGCGGTCACCCTCAAGTCAGGGTTGCCCTCATTGCTGACCGACCGGTCCGGCAGGAACTCCTTACCCAGAGCTAGTTGGAGGGGCGTCTGGCCCGGGAAGTACTGCACCAAGGCCGACTGCTTAGACGGCGGGAAGAACTCGGACCAGCAAAAGAGAAAAGGAAAGAGAAGTAAAGGACTCACTATTGGTAGTGGGTTGGCCTGGCTGTATGGTGGCTTGCCAAATTGCCACTCCGTACCAGACAGCTTACAGTCGAAGATGTGGTTCACCAGCCGGGCGATCTCCGAGACCGGCATCTCCTTCGTGGACATTCGGCATGGATCCCGGCACCCACTAATGGCACTGATGATGTGGGGCCAACCTTGGAGAGGCAGCACCCGGCGCTCCATGAAGGCGGCCACCAAGTCTGAGGGCCCGAGGCTCTCCGAGTCGATCATCACCTGGAGCCGAGCGAGGGCGCTGACGGAGGGGATCGACAGAGTCTTCGGCCGGAAGCTCCAGTAGGCACGGGGCTCGGCAGGCGGGCCGGCTATGTAAGCCAGCAAGTTAACGTAGTTCCGCACCAAGTTGAGGTTCTCGACGTAGAAGTATGACCGCTGCCACAGTTTTGTTGACTGCAGCAAGGCGATGGTCGGGAAGCAAGGCCCACCCTCAGTCTTGGAGCGCCGCACCATGATGCAGGCTCTGCACTGCACCGCCTCGCCCTTGGTGGCGGTGCCGAGCTTGAGGTAGAAAAGCTCTGCCCACAGCTCAAGCGTGGGCAGAGTGCTGAGGTAGCCTTCACAGAGCGTGACAAAGGCGGAGAGCAGCACCTCCGTGTTTGGCGTGAGGTGGTGGGGCTGCACTCCGTAGAAGTCCATTAGCGAGCGCAGGAACCCATTCGCCGGAAGGCCGAAGCCGTGAAGAAAATGCGCCCGAAAGATGATGTACTCGCGGTCCTTCGGCGCTGGGAAGAACTCCCTGGAAGGGGGAGACGCACATTGACGTCGGTGTGATGAGGAAGGCGCCGCGTCTCGCAGAGGAACTGAATGTGGTCCTCGTGGACGGTGGAGCCGTCCCAGTCGCCGGCGCGGGCGCTGAGCGCCATTTGCTCCGTGCTCGGCAGTGGCACAAGGCGGCAGCGGCGAAGAAAGGGCCGGCGATGATGAGCCGCAATAGCGCTCCGGTGAGGGCAGAAAGTGCGGCGGCAGCGAAGAAGTAGAAGCAAGACAGAGCAAGAGGAGGGCGCGCATGCGTTCTGCCGCCCCCTCCTCCCCCTACTTATAGCCTCACGGCTGCGGAGCCGAGGGGGCTAGGTGGGGGATACGTGGGATTAACTACACCCACTACCCCCACGACCCCGCAACTTCAGCGCCTTAAAGGCGTGCGTTAAACCGCCCTGGGAAGGAAAACTGTCCGCCCCGGCCGCAGCGGATCCGCGCGCGTGCCGAGGCCCTGTAGTGGCGGGGCCGGGCCTGCGTTGGCGTCTCATCGCGAGCGTGAGCTGGCAGGCCAACCTGGCCGCCAGGCGCCGCGTGGCTGGCAAGCAGTGGGTGGAGAGCCTGTCGCCCAAACGGCACGCCACCTGGCCCCACCATGACAATTCGAATTCCGCCAGGCGGCGCGACCTCGTCTGGCTCCTGGCGCCTGACTCCTCCCAGGCGGACGGAGCAGAAGGCAGAAGGCCACTCCGAGAGGGACACTGTTGAGGCTCTCCAGCTGCCCAAGCCGTAGAACCTCACCAGCTTCGGGGACTACTAACAGGGGGATAGACCCCGGGTAGCCCTATCCACACCTTAGCAGATTTCAAGACATCGGGGCTAGCCTAGCCCCTCAGTCCCACTGGTCGCAAGGCCAACTCCCTGGCCGGCTGGAGCTAGAAGTCCTTTACCGCGGGCACGGCTATTCGAATAGATCATATTAACCCTGCAGGGGTGTACTTCTTCACACACGCTCTCACCACTTACCGCCGTTTACACGACATGTACTCGGCAACCTTCAAGCGGAAGCCCAGCGAGGGTGTCAGCCACGACCTGACTAACCACACAAGTCTCTCGTCCAGGTTTATCGCCTATTCGGGTTCCATCCGCAAGGAGATCCGGCCGGGGTGTCGCTCACGGCCCCAAATGATGTGTGCAGCGTTCCCAAGCCCACCATCCGGGTGCTACTTGGTACACCGGGCCACTCTGCCTAGTCTGTCCCAAGCCCACCTATACCAGGTGCCACTTGGTAGACTACTAACACTACCTACAAACACCAGAAACTAGTTGCAACTCCTGGACAGAGATCGAGTTGATTAATAAGTCGAGAGAGCTTGGAGCTCCCGGAGCCCAATGTGTGGTAGTAATTGTTCATGGATCACAGACACAGAACTCAGTTCCTGAGGACGGCTGCAATGAGACAACCCACCATGTACTCCTACATGGCCTCTCACCGCTACCTTTACCAAATCGTGTTGACACACTTAGCTCTCAATAGTAGGACATGTTCACACACCTCCAATTCATCCCCGATGAATTAGACCTGACACAACTCTAAGCAATAGCAGGCATGACAAACAAGCATGAATGAGTAGGCACATCAAGGCTCAAACAACTCCTACTCATGCTAGTGGGTTTCATCTATTTACTGCGGCAATGACAGGTCATGCAGAGAAAAGGGGTTCAACTACCGCAACATGTAACAGTTGAATGGTTGTTGTCCTAATGCAGTAAAAGAGAGCAGGAGCGAGAGAGTGGGATTGTATCGGAACGAACAAGGGGGTTTTGCTTGCCTGGCAATTCTGAAGATAGTATAGCTCTTCATCGGTGTCATCGAACTCATCATCGGAACACGTCTATCTCAGAGGGGACAATTTCCGGCAACAGAGAAGGAAACACAATCAATGCAATGCACAATATGATGCATGATCATGACATGTCAATATGTTGTGTGTTGGGCTAATGCAACTAAAAACAGGGTGGTTTGAGCTCATTTGAATCAAAGATTCAAATGGAGCAGGGTGGCTGAAGATCTGTCTGCTCATTGTCACCATCACTACTAGGAAAAGCGCTATAGATGAGTTGCACACTAATGGCGCACCTGTCAGGTGGTGCGCCATTAGTATATACTAATGGCGCACCATGTTCTGGTGCGCCATTAGTGTGGAAGACACTAATGGCGCACCAGCCACAAGGTGCACCACTAGTAACAAATTTTTTTAAAAAAAATTCCAAACATTCTAATGGCGCACCATGGCACAGTGTGCCATTACTAGTGTAAACTAGTAATGGCGCACTATGCCACGGCGCGCCATTAGAATATATACTTTTTTTATTGTTTTGCAAAACTTCTAATGGCGCACCAGAAGCAGGTGCACCATTAGTAACCAGGGTCGACCCCCCGCTCCACCTGCCGCCGCCGCCGACCCCCTGCATCCTCCCCCACTCTACTGCCGCTGACGTCCCACCGCACCCTCCCCCGCT
>LT934116.1:713235512-713256416 GCA_900231445.1 Triticum turgidum subsp. durum | reverse complement strand
CCGTCCTCCGCCACCGGCCCCTGCTCTCCTTCGACCGCGGCGAGCGAGGACCCGGACGAGCTCGGACCCCGACCCCGACCCCTTCGCCGACCCCGACCCCGACCCCTCCGGCGACCAGGTACATCTCCTCCTTCCTCCTTCCTCCCTCTCTCCACCATTCCCCATTCCTTCCAACCGATGCTCCAAACTGAATATATTAGCAGTGTGTTAACTGAATTTTCGCACTGCATTTTTGTAACTAGGGTTTATCTTGGGTAGGACCAGGAGATGTCTAGGGACAATATTTTGGCCATATGGTTAACACACTGAATTTTTGTTTTTGTCTTCTGAGATAGCTAATGGTTCATTCCAGTCTTTTGAGATAGCTAACAAAAAGAAGAATACAACAGTGAGGCAACACCTAGTTACACCAAAACTATACTGGAGTAGTATTTCTTAATGATACAAGTTGATGAATAATGTAGCAACGTGAGTGTATGATGTATTGCTATCCATTCACTGAATTTTTTTGACAGTGTGTTAACTGAATTTTTTTGACAGTGTGTTAACTGAATTTTTTTGACAGTGTGTTAACTGGCCACTTATCTTCATTTCAAAGCCCAAGCTGCAACCCTTTAGATTGACAGCTGGACAGAAGGTATCTTCAACTACATTTGGAGTATGGTTCTGGCTCACACTGTAGTTGTAATTCTACTATAAATTTGCACTATAAATCTATTGAAATTATACTATTAATACACTGCAATAACATGTCTACTGTATTTACCTCCTATTCTATACCTTGTACTAGAAGTCAGCAAAAGAATATCAGTTCTACTTTGCCCCCTAGTAGATCTGGTAGAGTAAGAAACTCCCCTTGTAATGATGCTTTTCTCTAGAAAAAATGATCCTGGATTTTTTTTTGGTATTCTTTGTGGTATTAAGATGGAAACCTGGGATACTATTTCTGTTAGTAGATGGTGTTATATTAAGATGCATATATTGTTATGTTACACAAATTGTATCATCTTGCCACTTAAGTCAGCCTTCCCTTTAAGAAGAAAATTCAGTTAGGAGCTACTGTTAGGAGCTACTGTCAAAAACTTGAGCTACTGTCAAAAAATTCAGTTATGGCATCTAGAATTATGTCAGTTTTGTTTTGTAACTAGAAGACCAAAGTGTTAGGAATTCTGTCCAAACTGTAGTTTTCAGTATTCTGTCCAAACTGAAAACTGTTAAAAAGCATGATGTTTGTTGGATTTCTGTAATGATGATGATGATGGAACACATGGTCTTGGATTTCTGTAATGATGATGGAACATTATAAAGCATTGTACTCCAGTGTGTATGAAGGATACAAAAAATTTAGCAACTTCTCTGATTTTATAAAGTTGTTCTTATATGGGTGAAACTTCACTTGTTTTTAGGCTAGTGCAGGGTGTTGCTTTATTGTGATGCCTCTGAATTACTTGTGATCACATTGAGAAAGACTTGCAAAGATGATGATCATCCTTTACAGAAAACAATTTCTGTAAACACGTCAGTAACTTTGCTAGTTTGCTGGGTTTTGTCTCCGACCATTGTGTCGTGATGAATTGCAGGTACCTCGAGAGGCCCTTGAGTTTGCCGGAATGTCGATTAACTTCCGTTCTGGCAAATTCAGGTACTCCATATGTCCTATTTTCAGCAAAGGTCATGCTGAAATTTTCCGGGAATTTTAGCATGACTTTGCTAACAATCGGACATATGGGGTACTTGCTACTAATGCATGGGCCGGGGTATGTTAGTACTTAGTTCAGTAGGATCAACTGCCCCTTTATTCTTGCTGCATTAAACCAAGGTGGCAATAGAGCCAAGTGATTAGTGCCAAGTGATTAGGCCCAACCTAGGGTGCCTCGGCATCAATAAACCCTAAATGATGAAACTTAACTTAGCATGTAGCTTTTAGGATGCCTCGGCGTTGACAAACCCTAAATGATAAAAGCTTAGCTTTTAGGATGCCTCGGTGTCGACAAACCCTAAATGATGAGACCATGATCTTGCTCCTTGACAACAACCAACTTTTTGACCAATTTTTTTTCCTATTTAGAGCGAAACATGGCCCACAACGAAGAGGCCGGCGGTTCGGGTGGCAAGCAATTCTGGGAGCTGTCCCAGGAGATGGAGGAACAACCTCACCGCTATGAGGACGCCGCGGAAGACACCGATCCTGACTACACAACCCCTAGTGGCGTCGGGGATGACACCACTGATGGTGCCGCCGAGGATGCCACCACTGATGATGGCGGCACACGCACAGATGGCAGCCAACCGAAGAAGCAAAGGAAGGACCGGCGCCCGAATGCGCTTAGCACCCTCAAGGAGGAATTTACTCAAGTGGACTCCGACGGGAATCCAACGGAGCCCAAACATATAGTCAAGGGGTACTCGGTTCAGCTCGGGTGCATTCTTCAGAGCACCGTCCCGATCAACACCGAGAACCTTAGGCATAAGGACCGAGGGAATTTGCACAACCTCCTCTTCACAAAGCTGCACGAACGATACAAGTTCCCCACTGAATTTAAAAACACACGCCTCTCAGGGAATAAAGTGAACAGTGCCGCCCTCACGAGGATGAGCATGGCCCTGTCTACTTGGAGAAGCGCGGTGAAGAGAATGATTGATAAAGGTGATAGTTATGACAAGATCAAGGAGAAAAATCCTTCGATCAGTGAAGATGACTACAAGGAGTTCAAGATCAAGTGCGAGAGCAGTGCAACCTCCGAATCAAGTCAGTGGGGGAAAGAAATGCGGGAGTTGAACTTAGGGGAACACAAACTCAGTCCCGACGGTTACAGAGTGGCGGAGCCTATATGGGACAAGGAGGACGCGGAGCATGCCGAGCAAGGCCTACCGCCCTGCTTCGAGAAATACAATGGTGACAAGTAGACCAGGAACTTTGTTAGGGCCCGGCACAAGGAGGACCCGATAACAAAGGAGCTTACCACGGATCCGAAGACCAGGGCGCTTGAGCTTGTTATGGCGAAGGAGACTCGAAGCAGTAGCGCGGGGTCGTCTTAGAGCACCCTTGCTTGGGACAACACTCTAAATAGGGCGTTGAACATAATGAAAAACAAGGATAAGCTCAGCAAGCCGACGTCAGCAGGTCGTGTGGCCGGCAAAGGCTTGTCCACAAAATGGTCGTCATACTATACCGCTGGTGGACGAAAGGAGAAAAAGACCAGCTCGGAATGCCAGTTGCGCGAGGTTGAAGAACTCAAGGCACAAGTGGCGCGGATTCCAGAGATTATCCAAGAGCAAGTGCAAGTACAACTGGGGACGACGCTCACAGGCATTATGCCTACCTTGATTCATGGGTTGACGACGTGGATTGCGAGTGGCCAACAGGGGCCTCCCCCGATTCCAAGCTTCACAACCAGCAACTCGCACAACGCGCAGGCGGCGCCATTAGTGTCTTCGGCAGCACCATTGGTGTCATCGGCGGTGGCGGTATTGGTGTATCTGGCGCTGGCACGGGCATTGGAGCTTAATGCACTTGGGTGTACGCCAGCCGGCACCTCGCCAGCAAGCGGCCCCTCCGTCAGTTGCACGCCCGCCGTTGGCGGTGCCTCGACATTAGCCGAGCTCGACGCCATCATCACGGTAAATAATTCAGCCTCTTGGCCGAGGACTTCATCTCGTTTTGCCTTTGACTGGGCATCCCTGACGCCCTACATGTTTTCGCAGGGCGCTGCCGACGTTCCGTGCACTCTCCTGCACTTCGTGAACAACGAGTTGGTCGATGTCGCCAAGGGAAATATCGTTCAACCGGGCAACCCCGTGTTCCACGGTAAACCGATGCCACCCATCGTGTATAGGGTTCAACTGGTTCGGGTGCTGCCAGGCTGCGACGAGTTGTTACCCTCGATTCAACCCGCAGGGGCCGACAAAGAAGATCTGATGACCCTCAGCGCCTGCCTAAGCTGGCCCCTGCTTTGGCCGAAGAGCCAAATTCATTTGGGGGCGGGGGACACCACCCCACAGACAAGACCGCCAGTCGTGTCGGCGCCGCGCCATGGCAAGAATGCCGCAACGCTACTGGACATGTCGGACATCCCTATGGCACAGGATCCGGACATGCATATGGCACAGGATCCGGACGACAACGACAATGACGATGGTACATTTACCAACGTCGATAAGTACTTTTCCGAACATGGGTACGGTGACGAGTTCGGCAGGTCTCCTTCTCAAGAACCCAACCAAGACGACCGCGATCTAGCTAGTACAGCGGAGAAATCCAATTGCAACAGGCGTCGTCTGGTGTTCAGTTCTCAGGAGATGCCTCCAGCTCCCGCCTTCACCGAGCCTCAGATTGCTGAGGTGCGAAATATTATCAGCCCAACACGCTCAAGAAGGCGGTCTGTGAGCAGAACTCTGTCCCATTACAGCAGATCAAGAAGAAGGGACGGAAGCGAAAGACTGCCAAGGGCGTCAGTGCGACCCAGCCGGCACCGAGTACGATCCGTGCTCAGGACGGGCCACCTTCACCTCAGGATATCTCGAGGAGGGTGCATGTGGCAGGTAGGGCGATGCTACCAACAAATATGCTCAATGTTGCAACCGGTGCTATGCGGAGTTTGCATGACAGCATTCTATCTTTGGAGAAGCGGCGTCTCTCCTAGAAAGATGTGGCATACCCGGTTTTCGTGGCCAAGGTGCCAAAGGGCAAGGGCTTTGTGGATGGCGCCATCGGGGGTACGATCGTCCTGTAGTTTGATGACATCTTTGCTATGTTTAATCTTCATCCGCTGCACTACACCTTCGTTCGGCTTTTTCGCTGAGTATGGAGATGCGGATCAGTCGAGACAAGACCCCGGACATCGTGATAGTCGACCCCTTCTACATGCGTGCCAAGATCGTGGGCAACGCTGGGGACCGGCAAGTCGCAAGTTCACACCTCGAAGGCGTCATTCTGGCAAACCCAGATAAGGATAACTTCCTCGTGCCTTACTTTCCCGAGTAAGTCATCCCCTCACCGCCCCGTAACATATGATTTCTTAGATTTCGATCGTTCTTTTTTTTTCTAACATTCCGTGTTCTGTGCAGTGACACACAGTGCACACTCATCCTCTTGAGCCCGAAATATTCCATGGCCATGTATTTCGACCCGGACCGTGACTCCAAGATAGACTACACAAATATCAAGAAAGTTCTTGATGATGCTCTCCTCGGCTATGCCACATCTGGAGGCACCTTTAAGAGGCCAGTTCGTAGGTACGGCAGGCACGTGTTCACCCACAATACGACGTTCCCCTGCGTCAAGCATCCGCCTGGCGGTCAGAAGGATGCCTACTACGCCCTCCATCACATGAGGGCGATCGTACGGGACCATAATCACCTTCTGCTACCAAATAATGTCAAAGATTGGGCCGCAAGCTTGGCGGCAATCCAGGACGCGGACCTCCGACAAGAATTCTTTCGCATCCAGTCGGAGTTTGCAGAAATCATCCATCAAGATGTCCTTCGTACCTCGGGGCAGTTCTACCTCAGAGAGCAACCATCCAACAGTGAGATAGACACAACACTTCAAATGTAGGCTGACAATGCCCGCGACTTCATGACCATCACGAAAGACGGCGGCTTCATCCACGCTCCGGTCCCATGAGTCGAGTCGAAAGTAGTGATGCTATTTGTAGTTCTGAAACATCGATTAGCTCATGTTGTAATTAAACTTTAATGAACTTGTATGTCTCTTTGGTTTGGACAGTCATTCAATTTAGATGTAATAGATGCTATTTATTAGTAGGACCATGAATCGTGCTATTAATGTCTTGCTTTTCTCTTCTGATCCTTTTGTTGCATACTTATATATTGCTTATGTATTGTCTGTTGTCTGGCTTGTGCATAGAGATGCCGTCGTATGTCGTGTACAAGGGTAAGGTTCCCGGAGTCTACGATGATTGGGAGGAGTGTCGGAGACAGGTTCACCGTTTTAGCGGTAACAGTTACAAACGGTACATCACTAGGGCGAAGGCGGAATCTAGATACGCCCTCTATCTAGAGGGAGAGAGGAGGGAGAGAGGAGGGAGCATTGGAGGAACCAGGTGAAGACCAGTTTCATCGCAATGATGCTCATCGTGATGACCGCAGCTCTCTTCTATGTGATGGTAGTTTAAATGATCGATATCGACTTGTAATGTGAAGAAAAACTCGCTACTCGCGGTCTCCGAGACTTGTAATGTTCTATCTTCGTTCGGTCTTTTGTATTCGAAGACTAATATGATGAATTGTATTCGGAGACTTACCTTCTATTGTATTTGATGAATCTGCTGTTGTTGTGTAGTGCTGTCTATATTCTGTCAAATAATATATTTTGTAACCTGCGCAAAAATCAGAAAAAAACAAAAAAACTAATATTGATACTAATGGCGCACCACACAAGACACTAATGGCGCACTGTAATAATCACACTAATGGCGCATCATCCACTGGTGCGCCATTAGAAAGCCAAAGCACATGGGTACATATGGCCCCCTGGGAGGAATTCTAATGGCGCACCGTAGGCAATTCTAATGGCGCACTGCTTGGTGCGCCATTAGAACACCAGATACTAATGGTGCACCAGTTGTGCGCCATTAGAATTTAATTCTAATGGCGTGATGCTATTGGCGCACCAGTAGTGCGCCATTAGTAGGCAAAACTGGTGCGCCACTAGCATGCCTTTTCCTAGTAGTGCATCAATCTCCATGCATGAAGCTAGTTGCGTTTGAATTTGTGGACAATGGGAGGAAGTTTCTTCCATGTGCAGAGAAGGTTAGACCCTCTTTCATTGTTACAAATCATTTGTTAGATGTGATTCAGACACTGTCACGGTCCCAACCCATTCATACCACACCTTCAACCAAACGCATCCAAAACAGTGTCACAGTTTGTACCAAGTATCTAAAAATGTTGCCATCTTATCAGCGGTACCATTAGAAAACTATTTGGCACCGCTTTAGCAGTTTTTGGAGCCAACTTGTCCGCACATCCAAGCAGCCAAGCAGTAAAATACTAAATCTTTATGGCACAAAGGAACTGGGCGTCGGAGCAACTAGGTGCTCCGGAGTTCGGGTACCTGATTTTTTTCCACTGCATCGGCTCGCCAGTGCAGGGCACTAGTGTGAGATGTAGCAACATATGTCTTTACACCGGTTTTGTCATACATTGTGGACACTGATACGTCTCCAACGTATTTATAATTTTTGATTGTTCCATGCTATTATATTACCCGTTTTGGATGTTTATGGGCTTTACTTTACACTTTTATATCATTTTTTGGGACTAACCTATTAACCGGAGGCCCAGCCCAAATTGCTGTTTTCTTGCCTATTTCATTGTTTCGAAGAAAAGGAATATCAAACGGAGTCCAAACGGAATGAAACCTTCGGGAGAGTTATTTTTGGAACGGAAGCAATCCAGGAGACTTGGAGTGCACGTAAGGGAAGCAACAAGGAAGCCACGAGGCAGGGAGGCGCGCCCTACCCCCCTGTGCACGCCCCCCACCCTCATGGGCCCCTCGTGGCTCCCCTGACCGTCTTCTTTCGCCTATATATGTCCATATACCCTAAAACATCGAGGAGCACAGTAGATCAAGAGTTCCGCCGTCGCAAGCCTCTGTAGCCACCAAAAACCAATCGGAACCCTGTTCCGGCACCCTGCCGGAGGGGGGATCCCTCACTAGTGGCCATCTTCATCATCTCAGCGCTCTCCATGACGAGGAGGGAGTAGTTCACACTCGGGGCTGAGGGTATGTACCAGTAGCTATGTGTTTGATCTCTCTCTCTCTCTCTCTCGTGTTCTTGAGGTGATACGATCTTGATGTATCGCGAGCTTTGCTATTATAGTTGGATCTTATGATGTTTCTCCCCCTCTACTCTCTTATAGTGGATTGAGTTTTCCCTTTGAAGTTACCTTATCGGATTGAGTCTTTAAGGATTTGGGAACACTTGATGTATGTATTGTCGTGCTTATCAGTGGTGACAATGGGATATTCACGTGATCTACTTGATGTATGTTTTGGTGATCAACTTGCGGGTTCACCTTGTGAACTTATGCATAGGGGTTGGCACACGTTTTCGTCTTGACTCTCCGGTAGAAACATTGGGGCACTCTTTGAAGTTCTTTGTGTTGGTTGAATAGATGAATCTGAGATTGTGTGATGCATATGGTATAATCATTCCCACGGATACTTGAGGTGACATTGGAGTATCTAGGCGACATTAGGGTTTTGGTTGATTTGTGTCTTAAGGTGTTATTCTAGTACGAACTCTAGGATAGATCGAACGGAAAGAATAGGTTCGTGTTATTTTACTACGGACTCTTGAATAGATAGAACAGAAAGGATAACTTTGAGGTGGTTTCGTACCCTACCATAATCTCGTCGTTTGTTCTCTGCTATTAGTGGCTTTGGAGTGACTCTTTGTTGCATGTTGAGGGATAGTTATATGATGCAGTTATGTTATTATTGTTGAGAGAACTTGCACTAGCGAAAGTATGAACCCTAGGCCTTGTTTCGAAGCATTGCATTACCGTTTATGCTCACTTTTATCATTAGTTACCTTGCTGTTTTTATATTTTCAGTTTACAAATACCCATATCTACGATCCATATTGCACTTGTATCGCCATCTCTTCGCCGAACTAGTACACCTATACAATTTACCGTTGTATTGGGTGTGTTGGGGACACAAGAGACTCTTTGTTATTTGGTTGCAGGGTTGTTTGAGAGAGCACATCTTCATCCTACGCCTCCCACGGATTGATAAACCTTAGGTCATCCACTTGATGGAAATTTTCTACTGTCCTACAAACCTCTGCACTTGGAGGCCCAACAACATCTATAAGAAGAAGGTTGTGTAGTAGACATGAAGCTCTTTTCTGGCGCCGTTGCCGAGGAGGTGAGTGCTTGAAGGTATATCTTTAGATATTGCAATCAAATCTTTTTGTTTCCTGTTTTATCACTAGTTTAGTCTATAAAAGAACTAAAAACGGAATTGAGTTTGTCTCGTATGCTTCATCTTTTTAATATCTTTCGAGAGAATGATGGAAAGGCAAAGTGTGCTCAAGTGCTAGAAGAAGAAGTCTGTAAAATGTTTGGCACTAAATCTTTGAATGATGAACATGATTGCAATGTTGCTAGTATGAACTCCTTGAATATCCATAGTACTAATGATGATTGCACTAGTCATGATGAAAATGTCTCTTATAAGCATTTCAATTTTTGTGGGGTGTATTGGGTTTGCAAGTACGCACTAAATAGAGAAGATAGATATTGCAAGAAGCATAATCATTTAGAAACTAAATGGTTGCAAGAAAGGCTTAATGTTAGTGCTGAAAATTTAAAATATCTCCGCCGTACTTGTGAACTTTGCAATGAACATGGTCATTTAAATCTCCGATGCAAATTGTTTCATGATCGAATCGTGTCCAAAAATTGTGATGACTTGATTTCCCTTGCGCATCATAATGAACTTAGTTTGCTTTTGGGTTATGAAGAATTGAAACGTGCAACTAAGCTTATTCCAGAATTTAACCTCAAGAAATCCCTTGATATTGATTTAGAGGAGATTTATATGTATTGTCAGGTGAATTGCATTGAAAATCCTTATATTGCCAATTACATAAAGAAAAGAAAGCAAATAGAAGATGAAGAGAATACTAATGAAAGGGAAGAGACTTCCCAATATCATCCTATTATTTCTTATGATGAATCAGGTAAGAGGAGGAGCTTTCTATTCAACCAATCTCATTAATAAAGAGCTCAAAAAGGAGGATTGAACCCACACATGATGTGAAGAAGAAAAAGAAAAGATGGAGAAACAAAGGTAAAAAGGTATCCCTCCCAAATGATGTTCTCCTATTACTCATTGTGATGATGATAATTGCTATACTATTGGTGCTATCCATACTCTTAATGATGAGAGTGATTATGCTTATGATATGAAAAGGCCCAAGCTTGGGGAAGCTATGTTTGATGAGAATGACATATTTGAGAATATATTTTCTGCAATTAATGTTTGTCCCAAGCTTGGGGATGCTATGTTTAATGAAGATGATATTTTTAGCCTCCCAAGTTTTGATATGCAAAGTTGTTATGATGATAGCATGTATCCTACCTATGATGATTATATTGATGAAAATGGGTTTGGAAGAGTGTTAACTTTAGGAAGTAATGATCCCACTATTTTGGAGAATGTTGAATCTTATTGTGATATTTATGAAAGTGGACTTGGAGAGGTCATGACTTTATTTAGTGATGAGTCCACTATTTTGGAAGAGGTTTCAATCGATTATGATGAGAACAAGTTGCTACTTATGATGATTATTGTGATGAAACTTATGCTATAAAAAGTAGTGATGATTATATTTATAAAACTTGTTATGATTATGATTACCCTTTTCTGAACATTACTCTTTTAATATGGAAACAATTTATAGTATTCGAGTCTCTTATGATACTCCCACTATTCCGAATAAGAAGAATTTTGCTTATGTGGAGAGCAGTAAATTTTCTATGCAAGTAGATCATGAAAAGAATGCTTTAGGTGCTTGTTATATTGTTGAATTCATTCATGATGCTACTGAAAATTATTATGAGGGAGGAACATATGCTTGTAGGAATTGCAATAATATCAAGTTTCCTCTCTATGTGCTTAAAATCTTGAAGTTATGCTTGTTTTGCCTTCCTATGCTAGATGATTATTGTTCCCATAAGTTGTTTTCTCACAAAATCCCTATGCATAGGAAGTGAGTTAGGCTTAAATGTGCTTGTCATATGCTTCATGATGCTCCTGTTATGTTTCAATTCTTATCTTTTATGTGAGCATCATTGTCATCATCATGCCTAGCTAGAAAGGCATTAAAGAAAAGTGCTTGTTGGGAGACAACCCAATATTTTCCTTTACTGTTTTTGTATGTCCACAAGATTATGCTACTGTAGTAATCATATTTTATAGCTTTTGTTTCAATAAAGTGCCAAGTAAGACCTTTAGGATAGCTTACGGTGATAGTTTTGTTGATCCTGTTTAAAATCAGAAACTTTCACACCCAGTAAATTAGTTTTATTAATTCACAGAAACGTGCTTTTGATCTGATTATTTTTGGTCTGGATTAGTAAAAAAATTTCTCAGGTTTTCCTAATTTGGTAGGAGTTTTGGAGTTCCATAAATATACGTTTGATACAGATTACTACAGACTATTCTGTTTTTGACAGATTTTGTTTCCTATGTGTTGTTTGCTTATTTTGATGAATCTATGAGTAGTATCGGAGGGTATGAACCATAGAGAAGTTGGAATACAGTAGGTTTAACACCAATATGAATTTATAATGAGTTTACAACAGTACCTAAGTGGTGATTTATTTTCTTATACTAACGGAACTTACGAGTTTTCTGTTGAGTTTTGTGTTGTGAAGTTTTCAAGTTTTGGGTAAAGATTCGATGGACTATGGAATAAGGAGTGGCAAGAGCCTAAGCTTGGGGATGCTCAAGGCACCCCAAGGTAATATTTAGGAACAACCAAGAGCCTAAGCTTGGGGATGCCCCGGAATACTTGGAGCTATATTTTTATTCACCACATGATATGTGTTTTGCTTGGAGTGTCGTGTCATTTTATTTTGTTTTGCTTGCTGTTTGAATAAAGTACCAATATCTGAAATTACTAAATGTTAGAGAGTCTTTACATAGTTGCACAATTATTTTACTACTCATTGATCTCCACTTATATCTTTTGGAGTAGTTTGTCGTTTGCTCTAGTGCTTGACTTATATCATTTAGAGCACGGCGGTGGCTTTATTTTGTAGAAATTGTTAATCTCTCATGCTTCACTTATATTATTTTGCGAGTCTTCTATAACAGCATGGTATTTTATATGGTTATAAAATTGGTCCTAGAATGATGGGCATCCAAAAGTTGGGTATAATTAAAACTTTCATAGAAAGTGAATTGGATGCTATGATCAATTTGAAGCTTTATAATTGTTTTGAGATATAGAGGTGGTGATATTAGAATCATGCTAGTTGGGTAATTGTGAATTTAAAGAATACTTGTGTTGAAGTTGGCAAGTCCCGTAGCATGCACGTATGGTAACCGTTGTGTAACAAATTTGAAACATGAGGTGTTCTTAGATTGTCATCCTTATGAGTGGCGGTCGGGGACGAGCGATGGTCTTTTCCTACCAATCTATCCCCCTAGGAGCATGCGCGTAGTGCTTGGTTTTTTATGACTTGTAGATTTTTGCAACAAGTATATGAGTTCTTTATGACTAATGTTGAGTCCATGGATTATACACACTCTTACCCTTCCATTGTTGCTAGCCTCTTCGGTACCGTGCATTGCCCTTTCTCACCTTGAGAGTTGTTGCAAACTTCGCCGGTGCATCCAAATCCCGTGATACGATACACTCTATCACACATAAACCTCCTTATATCTTCCTCAAAAGAGCCACCATACCTACCTATTATGGCATTTCCATAGCCATTCCGAGATATATTGCCATGCAACTTTCCACCGTTCCGTTCATCACGACACGCATCATCATTGTCATATTGCCTTGCATGATCATGTAGTTGACATTGTATTGTGGCAAAGCCACCTTCATGATTTTCATACATGTCACTCTTGATTCATTGACCATCCCGGTACACCGCCAGAGGCATTCATATAAACTCATATCTTGTTCTAGTTTTGAGTTGTAACTCATGAGTTGTAAATAAATAGAAGTGTGATGATCATCATTATTAGAGCATTGTCCCTTAAAAAAAGAGAAAGGCCAAAAAAGAAAAGAAAAGAAAGGCCAAATAAAAAATAGGGCCAAAAAAGGGGGACAATGCTAATATCTTTTTCCACACTTGTGCTTCAAAGTAGCACCATGTTCTTCATATAGAGAGTCTCATTTGTTGTCACTTTCATATACTGGTGGGAATTTTTCATTATAGAACTTGGCTTGTATATTCCAACGATGGGCTTACTCAAAATGCCCTAGGTCTTCGTGAGCAAGCAAGTTTGATGCACACCCACTTAGTTTCTTTTGTTGAGCTTTCGTACATTTATAGCTCCAGTGGATCTGTTGCATGGCAATCCCTACTCCTCATGTTGATATCAATTGATGGGCATCTCCATAGCCCGTTGATTAGCCTCGTTAACATGAGACTTTCTTCTTTTTTGTCTTCTCCACACAACCTCCATCATCATATTCTATTCCACCCATAGTGCTATATCCATGGCTCACGCTCATGTATTGCGTGAAAGTTGAAAAAAGTTTGAGATTACTTAAGTATGAAAGAATTTCTTGGCTTGTTATCGGGGGTGTGCAAGATGAGAGCATTCTTGTGTGACAAAAATGGAGCATAGCCTAACTATATGATTTTGTAGGGATGAAATTTCTTTAGCCATGTTATTTTGAGAAGACATGATTGCTTTGTTAGTATTCTTGAAGTATTACTACTTCTTATGTCAATATGAACTTTTATTTTGAATCATTTGGATCTGAACATTCATGAAACAATATAGAAAATTACATTAAGGATTATGCTAGGTAGCATTCCACATAAAAAATTCTGTTTTTATCATTTACCTACTCGAGGACGAGCATGAATTAAGATTGGGGATGCTTGATACGTCTCCAATGTATCTATAATTTTTGATTGTTCCATGCTATTATAATACCCGTTTTGGATGTTTATGGGCTTTACTTTACACTTTTATATCTTTTTTGGGACTAACCTAATAACCGGAGGCCTAGCCCAAATTGCTATTTTCTTGCCTATTTCAGTGTTTCGAAGAAAAGGAATATCAAACGGACTCCGAACGGAATGAAACCTTCGGGACAGTTATTTTTGGAACAGAAGCAATCCAGGAGACTTGGAGTGCACATAAGGGAAGCAACGAGGAAGCCACGAGGCAGGGAGGCGCGCCCTACCCCCTGGGCGCGCCCCCACCCTCGTGGGCCCCTCATGGCTCCCCTAACCGACTTCTTTCGCCTATATATGTCCATATACCCTAAAAACATCGAGGAGCACAATAGATCAAGAGTTCCGCCGCCGCAAGCCTATGTAGCCACCAAAAACCAATCGAGACCCTGTTCCGGCACCCTGCCGGAGGGGGGATCCCTCACCGGTGGCCATCTTCATCATCCCGGCGCTCTGCATGACGAGGAGGGAGTAGTTCACCCTCGGGGCTGAGGGTATGTACCAGTAGCTATGTGTTTGATCTCTCTCTCTCTCTCTCTCTCTCTCTCTCGTGTTCTTGAGGTGATACGATCTTGATGTATCGCGAGCTTTGATATTATAGTTGGATCTTATGATGTTTCTCCCCCTCTATTCTCTTGTAATGGATTGAGTTTTCCCTTTGAAGTGATCTTATCGGATTGAGTCTTTAAGGATTTGAGAGCACTTGATGTATGTCTTGCCGTGCTTATCTATGGTGACAATGGGATATTCACGTGATCTACTTGATGTATGTTTTGGTGATAAATTTGTGGGTTCACCTTGTGAACTTATGCATAGGGGTTGGCACACCTTTTCGTCTTGACTCTGCGTTAGAAACTTTGGGGCACTCTTTGAAGTTCTTTTTGTTGGTTGAATAGATGAATCTGAGATTGTGTGATGCATATCGTATAATCATACCCACGGATACTTGAGGTGACATTGGAGTATCTAGGTGACATTAGGGTTTTGGTTGATTTGTGTCTTAAGGTGTTATTCTAGTACGAACTCTAGGATAGATCGATCGGAAAGAATAACTTCGTGTTATTTTACTACGGACTCTTGAATAGATAGAATAGAAAAGATAACTTTGAGGTGGTTTCGTACCCTACCATAATCTCTTTGTTTGTTCCCCACTATTAGTGGCATTGGAGTGACTCTTTGTTGCATGTTTAGGATAGTTATATGATCCAGTTATGTTATTATTGTTGAGAGAACTTGCACTAGTGAAAGTATGAACCCTAGGCCTTGTTTCGAAGCATTGCAACACCGTTTACACTCACTTTTATCATTAGTTACCTTGCTGTTTTTATATTTTCTGGTTACAAATGCCCATATCTAACATCCATATTGCACTTGTATCACCATCTCTTCACCGAACTAGTGCACCTATATAATTTACCATTGTATTGGGTGTGTTGGGACACAAGAGACTCTTCGTTATTTGGTTGCAGGGTTGTTTGAGAGAGCCCATCTTCATCCTACGCCTCCCACGGATTTATAAACCTTAGGTCATCCACTTGAGGGAAATTTTCTACTGTCCTACAAACCTCTGCACTTGGAGGCCCAACAACGTCTACAAGAAGAAGGTTTTGTAGTAGACATCAGACGCCTTAGTGCTATTAGTCCTATGTTACTAAATTTGTGCATGTACACACCTGTTAGTATCAATTTGCTGTCATCCAAACACTGTTGCTATGCTGTTGCGGTTATATTTACCTTCCTGTTAAAATGTTCAATTTTTTATTTATAGGACATGATTAAGAACTTGTAGCGTTGTTGTAGTTAATTATAGCTTCTGATGTTTCAGAATTTGGTTGTTGTGACAGTAGTAATTAATTCATTTGCACATTGATCTTTTTGAGAAGATATGTCATAATTAACCTATTTCTTCAGTTTTTCAAAATAAGTATTGGTGATTTTCTATGTTGCTATAAACCCATTTTCCCTACAATTGTTACGGATCTAGTTTTAAATATTATACGATGAACGGAATTGTTCTTACATGGAGTGGGTTGATCAAGAGTGGCCACAGTCTTTGAAGATGTGCCTAGCAAACCTCTGGAGCATTTATCAGGAAGAGAACATAGGTAGGCTTAGAGATAGTGTTGTCAACGCTGAAGAATATTTGAAGATGCGGGATAAAAAGAGGAAGGTGGAGAATGAGCTCAGATTTTTTTAAATCAGACTTTGCTAAGATGTGTTGGCGAAGGAGGAGGCACTTTCCTAGTTGGCCAGTGCAAAACAGGTTCTTATTGAACTGAAAGCAGACGTGGATAAGGCGAGCCTGGATGATCTCGATTAGGGAAATGAACATATTGTTCTAATACTGTTCTTATGAAGTTGAACTATCTATATGATGTACTGTGCTGTTTTCTGGTAGCTATCATATTGTGATGTTAAAATATATGTATGTGCCTGATATGAAATTGGCAAACAACTGTTCGATATGAAATGTGAATTTCTATCATACTAGAATTATTAATTGTAAACTAATAAATCTGTGAAATGAGTCATGGAACTTCGCAAATGGTTCTAGAAGTAAAAGTGGTTGTGATGGATAGCCCAATGCCACACAGTTTTGTTCATCCAGTCGTGTGTGATGTAGTTGATAAAAGCAAACGGTTAACCAAGGCAGAGCGTGTGTGATAGTTACACGTATCACACACGAGCCTATACATTAACCTGCGTGGGATGTACATACAAACGGAAACGTTTTCCCTGGATTGACTGTGTGGGATGTACATAAGAACGGAAACATATTCCTTGGATTTACTGTGTGTGATATACATACCTACTGAAATGTTTTTCTGAGATTCATCGTGTGGGATGTAAATACCTATGGAAATGATTGGGTTTCGATGCCTCACCCAACCGCACACGAGCTCATTTGGTGTCCCGGGAGGGCCTATCCCCGACGGTTTTTGGGTCGTGTGGGAAGGACCCCCCTATCGCCCGCACTCACTTGGCGACGGTTCCAAATGTCATCACAGAAAGGGGTTAAAAACCATTAGTATAGCACCGACGCGTAGCAGTGTATGGTTCCCTCATAAGTTGGGATGAGTCTCTAGACTTTACAAAAATAAAAGAGGCCAAATAAGCCCACCAAACAAAGAGAAAAAAAATGAAAAAATGACAGAAAAGAAAGAAGGGACAATGCTACTATCCTTTTTTTCACACTTGTGCTTCAAAGTAGCACCATGATCTTCATGATAGAGAGTCTCCTATGTTATCACTTTCATATACTAGTGGTAATTTTTCATTATAGAACTTGGCTTGTATATTCCAATGATGGGCTTCCTCAAATTTCCCTAGGTCTTCATGAGCAAGCGAGTTAGTTGCACACCCACTTAGTTTCTTTTTGAACTTTCATAAACATAGAGCTCTAATGCATCCGTTCGATGGCAATCCCTACTCACTCGCATTGATATCTATTGATGGGCATCTCCATAGCCCGTAAATATGCCTAGTTGATGTGAGACTATCTCCTTCTTTTTGTCTTCTCCACAACCAGCATATTCTATTCCACCTATAGTGCGATATCAATGCCTAGCGCTCATGTATTGCGTGAAAATTGAAAAAGTTTGAGAATACTAAAGTGTGAAACAATTAATTGCTTGACTAATACTAGGGTTGTGCATGATTTAAATACTTTGTGTGATGAAGATGGAGCATAGCCAGATTACATGATATCGTAGGGATAACTTTCTTTGGCCATGTTATTTTGAGAAGACACAATTGTTTTATTTGTATGCTTGAAGTATTATTGTTTTTATGTCACTATTAAATTTTTGTTTTAAATCTTATGGATCTGAATATTTGTGTTAGGTAGCATTCCACATCAAAAATTCTGTTTTTATCACTTACCTACTCGAGGACGAGCAAGAATTAAGCTTGGGGATACTTGATACGTCTCCAACATATCTATAATTTCTATTGTTCCATGCTATTATATTATCTGTTTTGGATGTTTTATATGCATTAATATGGTATTTTATATTATTTTTGCGACTAACTTATTAACCCAGAGCCCGGTGTCAGTTTCTATTTTTTCATTGTTTTTGAGTTTCACAAAAAAGGAATATCAAACGGAGTCCAAACGGAATAAAACTTCACGATAATTTTTCTTGGACCAGAAGATATACGTAGGACTTCGAGACGAAGTCAGAGGAGTCCCGAGGACCCCCAAGACTCAGGGGCACGCCCCAGGGGGTGCCCTGAGGGATAGAGGGCCCCTCGGAGCTCCTCCAACCAAATTCCTTGCCTATAAATTCAGAAATATTCCCAAACGACAAAAATCATCACCAAAATACTTTTCTTCCGCCGTACGTCTCTAACCTCGTGAGATCCCATCTGGAGGCCTTTTCCGATACTCTATCGGAGGGGGTTCGATCATGGCTGGCTTCTACGTCAACTCTATTGCCCTTCCGATGAAGCATGAGTCGTTTACCATAGACCTACGGGTCCATAGCTAGTATCTAGATGGCTTAATCTCTCTCTTTGATCTTTAATACAATGTTCTCCTTGATGTTCTAGGAGTTCTATCCGATATAATATTCTTTTGCAGTGTGTTTGTCGAGATCCGATGAATTGTGGATTTATAATCAGATTATCTATGAATATTATTTGAATCTTCTCTGAATTCTTATATGCATGATTTGATATCTTTGCATTTCTCTTTGAATTATCGGTTTGGTTCGGCCAACTAGATTGGTGTTTCTTGCAGTGGAAGAGGTGCTTAGTTTTGGGTTCAATCTTGTGGTGTTCTCACCCTCTGACAAAGTAGGGGTAGCAAGGCATGTATTTTTATTGTTGCGATCAACGGTAAAAAGATGGGGTTTTCATCATATTGCTTGAGTTTATCCCTCCACATCATGCAATCTTACTTAAGGCGTTACTTTGTTCTTATGAACTTAATACTCTAGATGCAGGCAGGAGTCGGTTGATGTGTGGAGTAGTAGAAGTGGATGTAGAATCGTTTCAGTCTACTTGACACGGACGTGATGCCAATATTCATAATGAGTTCTTTGGATATCATCATAACTTTGCACTTTTCTATCAATTGCTCGACAATAATTTGTTCACCCACCGTATTATTTTCCTTCAAGAGAGAAGCCTCTAGTGAAACCTATGGCCCCCGGGTCTATTTTTCATCATATATTTTCAGATCTATAAACCAAAAAACCCATAAAATACCTCGCTGAGTATTATTTACAATTATTTTGTTTTATGTTTTTAGTAATCTTTTATATCTATCTCCATCAGATCTCGCCTTTGCAAATGATCATGAAGGGATTGGCAACCCATTTATCATGTTGGGTACAAGTGTTTGATTGTTTGTGCAGGTGCATAGATTGGGGACTTGCTTGTATCTCCTACTGGATTGGTACCTTGGTTCTTAACTAAGGGAAATACTTATCTTTCCTTTTCTGCATCAACCTTTCCTTTTCAAGCGAAAAACCAACGCAAGCTCAAGAAGTAGCACTGCCGAAAAGGGAAAAGCCCCCTAGGAGGGACTGGTGTAACCGCCGCCCAAGAGGGGGCATGGTCACCCCTGCAAGTACACCGCAATGTCGGCGGTGGTTCCTTGAGGGCTCGGGCGCACTCCCATGGGGGCCAGCGTAGCCTCCAGCCGTCGTTGGAAGGGTCCCTCCCGCGAAGCGGCTGCGGGTGTCGGGGCGGTCGTGGTCGTGGAGAGAAGCTCTTGGTGGCCACGCGGCCACCCCGCCCGTGATCCCACTCAGGCGACATGGCCCGAGAGTTCGTGGTGTGGGCGGAGAGGCCGGTGGGCACCTGGATCCAGCTCTCGCGCTTGCAGAAGAATTGCTGGGTGGAGGACTTGCTGGCCTATGGCTGCAGCCTGACCGCTACTGCAATAAGGCCTCGTGGGTGGAGGTCGAGGTCACCCCCGCGGGCTATGTGTTCCTGAACCGCGGGTGGCAGATGTTTGCCTACGATCACGGCTTGCAGGGGAGGCATACCCTCCACTTCAAGTACGACGGGGAGGCAACACTCTTTATCAAGGTCTACGAGGAAGACGGCGTGCGCCTGGAGTGGTGCCTAGAGGGTGGTTGCAGCAACGACGACCACTTCTCGATGGTGAGGGTCACCGCAGCGGCGATGTCCTGGGCGGTTAACTCGCCCATGGCGACGACCGCGACTCCTCCAGCAGCGGTGACGCCTCCTCCGAGCAAAGCTCGAGCGAAGACTACTATGACGAGCCACCACGTTGTCCCGCCCGGACCAAGGAGGATGGCGAGCCGCCACGCCGCCGTGCCCCTACTTAGGAGGACGTCGAGCCGCCACGCCACCGCGCCCCCGTCAAGCATGAGGAGGACTCTGACTGAGCGTGGGTGGCGTTGGAGCAATACTGGGAAAACCTTATACACAGAATCTTACTAGCAATGCGGTTTAAAATAAGGTGCTATTGCTACTTAGCAGTAGCGTGTGACCTCTAACGTCGCTACTGATATCCACGTAGCAGTAGTGTGTCAGGAAGAAAGAGCGCTACTCCTACAATTGGCATGATGTTGCCGCCAGACTAGGTATAGTAGTAGCGCCGTTTGTGCAAATGCGCTACAGCTATTGTACTTAGCAGTAGCGCTGTTCACCAACCCTTGTTGCTTCTAAGTTTAATCCCCTTCCAGAAACTAAGTTTAGTCCCACCTTGCTCCGCGAACAGGGTGTTACAACCTTAAATATGTTACTTTTCAAACTATCAGAACCACTTTGTCTTCATTGTACTCTATGTGTAGAATATGTGGCAATATGAATCTTCACCAGTTCCTAAACCGGTGAGGATTCATATTGACAGTTTAGATTCTACACAAAAATATTATTGATGACCTATGTATTTTTGATGTTTTTTACTTGCTTAGCCTTAGCACTAGCACGGGTCCAGGAAAAAGAGCTACTGTTATTCGGCTTAGAAGTAGCGGTGCTCTTCTGTCCTGCGCTACTACTAAGTCATCTTATCCCCCCGCGTGTTTCCTCTCTCTCTAATCACTCTCACTCCTCACTCTCCTCGCTGCCGTCGCATGCCGCCACCGTTACTCCCGTTCCTCGTCCACCGAGGTATCACCTCCCTCCCTATTCCTCTCGCCGCCCTCCTCTCTCCCCCTCCTCTCACCGTGCGCCCTCCTTTCTCCTACCTCCCTCCTCCTCCCCCCTTCTTCCCGCCTCCTTCCTCCTTCCTCCCCC
>LT934116.1:713195797-713234843 GCA_900231445.1 Triticum turgidum subsp. durum | reverse complement strand
CTCCCTCCTTCCTACCCCTCCTCCCTCCCTCCCTTCTCCCACTTCCCTCCTCCTCTCTCCTCCCTCTTCCCACTGACCCTCATACCTCCCTCCTCCTCACTCCTCCCTCCTCCCACCTCTCTCTGTATAGAAATTTTGAATGTGTGTATTTTGAATAGGATAAAATACAAAATGTAGGTAGAATGGAGGTATTTTGAATAGAATAGGTAGGTAGTGTGTTGCTAATTTTGTTCATATATATGAACCCTAGGTGTTCATATATATGAGCCCATTTCATCATTAGAGCACTAAATAGGTTTTTTAAGTACAATAGAATGTAGATATATGTAATTAACCCTAGGTGTTCATATATATGGGTGGATGAATTAGTTTTTTTTTGCAATGCTTGTATAGATAGATGGATAGACAGATGGATTAAACTAGGTTTTTTAGTAATGCATTGCATAGATAGATGGATGAATGCATAGCTGTAAGGGTTAGAACTAGGTTTTACAAAGTTTTAGTAAATGTAGGTCTTTTGAATAAGCATAATAATGTTTAGTTGATAGCTTGTAGGGTTTCACTAAGTCCTAAAATGAGGATAGTAATGTTTTTGTTCATATTTTGTTTTTGCAGAAATCAAGGAGTCATGCATCATCCCCGCTGTCGTCCCCATCAATGACCCCCTCCAACCTCGAGGTGAGGCCAGCCAATTCCCCATGTCGACGCTGATGTAGATGTTTTGATAGATGTAGTAGAGTAGTAGATGAGTAGCTGTGACAATTTCCATGCAATAGAAAATTTTCAATGTAGGTATTTCAAATATGATGGAGATTTAGACATGTGATATGTAGTGTTGTGTACTACTAGTGCTTGCCCAAGTGGCCTATGTTTGCAGGGAACACCTCAGAGTGGCCTATGTTTTGTTGGAGTGTTGATTAATTTCCATTCCGGCAAATTTCAAGCGCTCGATATATGTCCCTTTTAGCAAAGGTCATCCCGGATTTTACCGTGAATTTTGGCATGAGTTGTGCTAGAATATGTAGGAAATTTCAAGTAGCCTGAATTTTCTAAAAAGATTAATAAATGACATTTCAGGTTAACTTTAAGTCTGTCGGGACTCCACCATATATGAGAGAACAAGAATGCCGACTGTTGTCGTGGGGGTCGTTCTTCCCCTTCTTGCTCCTGATAGACCTTTTGGTAATGCACGGGAAGGAAAAGAAGAACGACCATCATTGACAGTCGCAAAAGTCAGAGAGGAATTAGTGAGGGAGAGTCTCCACCATATATGAGAGGATGAAGAATCCCGACTATTGTCTTGGGGGTCGCTTCTCCTTCATTCCCGTGTGCTAGACATTTTAGTGAATGCACTCGAGAACGAAGGGATGAGCGACCGTCACCGATGGTCGAAAATATGCACCACGTGAGATGAGAGTTTTTAAGAAAGTCTCAACAAACCGATAGTCAACCTGTGATGAATAATAATGATCTAATTTAGTTTTTTTAGTACATATATAGAATTTTAGAACTTTAATATTTGAATTATGAACATAGTAAATGTCTGACAGCGACGATAGGCTCCCAGAGTGCGACTGGTGCAGCGACAACTGAGGTCTATGCGACATGCCTCATCTGGTAGGCGGTCGGCTTCTACTTCTTGAGCTTGCGTTGGTTTTTCCCTTGAAGAGGAAAGGGTGATGCAACACAGTAGAGATAAGTATTACCCTCAGTTTGAGAACCAACGTATCAATCTAGTAGGAAATACACGCAAGTCTCCAATCTACGCACCTCCACAAACAATCAAACACTTACACCCAAGGCGATAAAGGGGTTGTCAATCCCTTCATGGTCACTTGCAAGGATGAGATCTGATAGAGATTGATATAAAAGATTACTAAAACATAAAACAAAATAAAAGTAAATAAAACTTAGCAAGGTATTTTTGAGTTTTTTGGTTTATAGATCTGAAAATATATGATGGAAAATAGACTCGGGGGCCATATGTTTCACTAGAGGCTGCTCTCTTGAAAGAAAACATATGATGGATGAACAAATTACTTTCGAGCAATTGATAAAAAAGTGCAAAGTTATGACGATATCCAAGGAAATGATTATGAATATACGCATCATGTTTGGGTTAAGTAGACCAAAACGATTATGCATCTACTACTATTGCTCCACACATCGACCGACAGCCTCGCTACCCCATCTTTTACCCTTGATGGCAACAATACAATACATGCTTTGCCACCCTGATACGTCTCCAACGTATCTATAATTTATGAAGTATTCATGCATTATATTATCTTTCTTGGATGTTGTACAATCATTTTATAGCAACTTTATATCATTTTTGGGACTAACCTATTGACATAGTGCCCAGCGCCAGTTCCTATTTTTGCTTGTTTTTTACATCACAGAAAATCAAAACCAAACAGGGTCCAAATGTAGTGAAACTTTTTGGAGATTTTTTTTTGACCAGAAGACATCTAGTGGGCCAAAGAAGTACCACAGGGGTGCCGTGAGGGGGGTACAGCCCACGTGGGCATGCCTGGGGGACAAGGGGCACCCTGGTGGGTTATGCCCACCTTGGTGGCCTCCCGCACCGCCTCTTCGCCCTATAAATTCTCAAATATTCCAAAACCCCTGAAGATAACCCTAGATCGGAAGTTTCACCGCCGCAAGCCTCTGTATCCATGAAAACCAATCTAGATCCTGTTTTGGCACCATTATGAGGAGGGAGTAGTCCACCCTCGGGGCTGAGGGTTTGTACTAGTAGCTATGTATTTAATCTCTCTCTATCTCTCATGTTGTGGAGATGTCACGATCTTGATGTATCTTGGGATTTGTTACTATAGTTGGATCATATGGTGTTTTCTCCTCTCTATCTTGTGACGAATTGAGTTTTCCCTTTGAGATTTCATTTTATCAGATTGAATACTTTTATGGATTTGAGAACACTTGATGTATGTCTTGCTATGAATACCCGTGGTGACAATGGGGTATCATATTGATTCACTAGATATATGTTGTGGCACTCAACTACGGATTCCCGTGGTGACATTGGGGTAATCTATGCATAGGGGTTGATGCATGTTCTTGTCTTTATTTCTCTGGTACATATCTTGGGGCACTCTTTGAGGTTCTTTGTGTTGGATTGAGTATTATGAATCTGAAATTGTTTGATGCATATCGTATAATCAACTCACGATTACTCGCGGTGACATTGGAGTATCTAGGTGACATTAAAGTTGGTTGATGTGTATCATATGGTATTATGTTAGTACGAACTCTTGGTCATATTGATTTAGTACCAACTCTAGGATAGATTGATCGAAAAGAATATCTTTGAGGTGGTTTCGTACCCTACAAGCAATTTCTTCTTATGTTCTCCGCTAGATAGGAACTTTGGAGTGATTCTTCATCGCACTTTGAGGGATGGTTATATGATCCAATTAGATTAGCTTTGTTGAGAGATTGCACTAGCGAAAGTACACACCCTAGGCGTCATTTTCATGCATTGCGATGCCGTTTGTGCTATGTTTTATCGTTTGCTACCTTGTTGTTTTTTATTTATTGAGATTATAAAAATATATTTCTACCATCTGTATTACACTTTTATCACCATCTCTTCGCTGAACTAGTGCACCTATAGAATTTGCCATTGCATTGGGTGTGTTGGGGACACAAGAGATTTCTTGTATTTGGTTGCAGGGTTGTTTGAGAGATACCATCTTCATCCTACGCCTCCCACAGATTGATAAACCTTAGGTCATTCACTTGAGGGAAATTTTCTATTGTCCTACAAAACTTTGCGCTTGGAGGCCCAACACGATTCTACAAGAATAAAGTTGGGTAGTAGACATCATACCTCTACTTTGTCACAGGGTGAGGACACCGCAAGATTGAACTCAAAACTAAGCACCTCTCCCATTGCAACAAGAACCAATCTAGTTGGCCAAACCAAACCGATAATTCAAAGAGAAATATAAAGATATCAAATAATGCAATAAGAATTTAGAGAAGACTCAAATAATATTGATAGATAATCTGATTATAAATCCACAATTCATTGGATCTCGACAAACACACTGCAAAAGAATATTACATTGGATAGATCTCCAAGAACATCGAGCAGAACATTATATTGAAGATCAAAGAGAGAGAAGAAGCCATCTAGCTACTAGCTTTGGACCCGTAGGTCTATGGTAAACTACTCACGCTTCATAGGAAGGTCAATATAGTTGATGTAGAAGCCCTCCATGATTGAACCCCCCTCCGGAAATGGCCCCAAGATGGGATCTCACGGGTACAGAAGGTTACGGTGGTGGAAAAGTATTTTTGTGGACACTTCTCACACAAAGTATTAAATCATGCACAACCCCAGTTTCGGTCAAGCAATTGTTTCATACTTTAGTATTCTCAAACTTTTTCAGCTTTCGTGCAATACTTGAGCGTGACCCATGGATATAACACTATAGGTGGAATTTAATATGGTGGTTGTGGAGAAGACAAAAAGAAGGAGATAGTCTCACGTCAACTAGGCGTATTAACGGGCTATGGAGATGCCCATCAATAGATATCAATGTGAGTGAGTAGGGATTTCCATGCAAGGGATGCACTAGAGCTATGTATGAAAGCTCAAAAAGAAACTAAGTGGGTGTGCATCCAACTCACTTGCTCACGGAGACCTAGGGCAATTTGACGAAGCCTAACATTGGAATATACAAGCCAGGTAATGAAAAATTCCCACTAGTATATGAAAGTGACAACATAGGAGACTCTCTATCATGAAGAGCATGGTGCTACATTGAAGCACAAGTGTGGTAAAAGGAAAGTAGCATTGCCCCTTCTTTCTTTTCTCTCATTTTTTTCTTTTCTCTTTCTTTTGTAGGCTTCTTTTGGCCTCTTTTTCTATTTGGGCTTCTTTGGCCACTTTTATTTTTTGTAAAGTCCGAAGACTCATCCGAACTTGTGAGGGAATCATAGCTTCCATCATCCTTTCCTAGCATGGGACAATTATCTAATATGATGCTCATCACACTTTTATTTACTTACAACTCAAGCATTACAACTCAATTCTAGAACAGACTCAAAAGGAATGCCTCATGCATATGAGAACAATATGACAATGATGGGGCGTGTCATAATAAATGGAACGGTGGAAGTTGCATGGCAATATATCTCGGAATGGCTATGGAAATGCCATAATAGGTAGGTATGGTGGCTGTTTTGTGGAAGGTATATGGTGGGTGTAATGCCCCGCGAGAAATGTGCGATACTAGACATGCTAGCAATGGTGGAAGAGTGAGAGTGCGTATAATCCGTGGACTCAACATTAGTCATAAAAAACTCACATACTTATTGCAAAAATTTATTAGCTATCAAAACAAAGTACTACACACCTGCTCCTAGGGGAAGGGTTGGTAGGAGTGACCATCGGGCGATCCCGACCTCCACATAAAGGAAGTCACTCAATAAATAAATCATGCTCCGACTTCATCACATAACGTTTCACCATTCATGCATGCTATGGGAATCACAAACTTTAACACAAGTATTTCTACCAATCCACAATTACTCACTAGCATTACTCTAATATCACCATCTTTATATCTCAAAATAAATGCAAGGAATCAAACTTCTTATAGTATTCAATGCTCTTTATATGAAAGTTTTTTATTATATCCCTCTTGGATGCCCATCGTATTAGGACTAAATTCATAACCTAAGAAAATTTACATGATGTTTAGAGACTCTTGAAATAATACAATTGAAGCATGAGAGTTCAACAATTTCTAGAAAATAAAGCCACCGCTGTGATCTAAAAAGATATAAGTGAAGCACTAGAGAAAATTGCCTAGCTCAAAAGATATAAGTGAAGCACATATAGTATTCTAATAAATCACGATTCATGTGCGTCCCTCTTAAAACGTGTGTACAACAAGGATGATTGTGGAAAACTAAAAAGCAAATACTTATATCATACAAGACGCTCCAAGCAAAACACATATCATGTGGTGAATAAAAATATAGCCTCAAGTAAATTTACCGATGGATTGAAGATGAAAGAGGAGATTCCATCTGTGGCATCTCCATGCTTAGATGCTTGGTTGTCCTTGAATATTACCTTGGGGTGCCTTGGGCATCCCCAATCTTAGGCTCTTGCCACTCCTGATTCCATAGTCCATCAAATCTCTACCCAAAACATGAAAACTTCCCAACACAAAAATCAACAGAAAAACCATGAGATCCGTTAGTATAAGAAAATAAATCACCACTTTTTGGTACTATTGTGAAATAATTCTTTATTTATATTGGTGTAGTATCTACTTTATTACAAGTTTTCCATGGTTAATACCCCCTATACTACCCATAGATTCATCAAAATAAGCAAACAACACATAGAAAACAGAATCTGTTTAAAAAAGAACAATCTGTAGTAATCCAGAAACTTCGTATACTTGTGTAACTCCAAACACTCTGAAAATTAGGAAAACCTGGGTAATTTTCATATAACTCTTATGTAAAAAAATCGGAACCAGATCACGTTCCCGTGAATTATCAAAATTATTTTACTGAACACAAAAGTTTCTTGTTTCCAACAAAATCAAATCAACTATCTTCCAAATCATCCCAAAGGACTTACTTGGCACAAACACTAATTTAAAACATGAAACTACCTCAAACTAGAGGCTATAAGATATATTTATGTAAAAAAAGAAAATAGAAATATCGGGTTGTCTCCCAACAAGCGCTTTTCTTTAAAGCCTTTTAGCTAGGCATTGATAATGTTGATGATGCTCACATGAAAGACAATAACTGAAGCACAAAGAGATCATCATAAAATATGTGACAAACACATTTAAGTACTTCCTATGCATAGGCATTTTATAATCAAACAAATTATAAAGGCAAGCAAAAACTAGCGTATGCAAGGAAGAAGAATAAAATCTATACCTATACTAATTACAGACTCCCAAGAAATTACGAGCCGTTAATCTGGTGGGACCATTAAGTTATTACAGTGTAGATCTAATTGAAGGCTGCAAGTTTCTTTCAAAAAAAAAAATCCGTAGGATCTGTATGTCAGCTGTCCTAACCTTTGGATAAAATATCCTCGGTACATCTCGCTCAGAAAAGAATACTATGAGACCAGGTCTCACGGGTTAGCAGATGAGACCCATCCTGATGGATGACACGTGGGATTCACAAATCACAAAGCATCTAATCTCTCCCCCTGATTTCAGGTGGGGGTGGGGTAGATGCTTTGTGATTTGTGAATGCCACGTGTCATCCATCAAGATGGGTCTCATCTGCTAACCCGTGTGATCTGGTCTCATAGAATTCTTTTCCATCTCGCTCTACCGAGGATATCTCTCCTCTTTCAAACAACAAAAATCTTGCAGATGCAAATTCCTTCGCTTCACCGTTGTCGTAACCCTTGCAGATACAGATTCCTTCGCTTCATCGTTCCTGTTAAACCGACCTATAGTAGAGCAACCACGAGCGTTGCTTTCATCCACCTTGCCACATCCCCTTGCCTCTATCCTCATATTCAAATTTGCAATCAGATTACAGAAGCTGCAATTTCTTAAAAAGGCTCAAGATCCAATACTTCCTCTCCTGGATCCCCTTCTTCCAACTATGGAATCTATTGAGCACCAAATTTTGATCTTGCTGCAGTTTAGATCAGGCCAATCAACTATTCTATTTGATGGTTATTTTTGATGCATCAGAGCTTCATAGGGTGGAGGTGTGTGGCAACGGAAGTTTGAAAATAATTGTGTCCTTCTCCAGTTGTCATCGCTACCCAGCAGTTTGCGGATTGGAGGAACAACGCCAAGTATAGTAGCTCACCTCCCCGACATCATGGTTTAAGTTCGCAGGAAAGTAACCCATTATCCTTTAATCTTACTCTATTGTTCATCATGTTGAATTCACGGCAAAAGCCTAAGCTGCTTTCACCCATACACTAGATCTTAATCACAAGATTGATGTAGTTGTCCTGCACAATATCTAGGTGTGTGAATCATCTGTTCCTAATATTTTTCGATTGTTTCCTAATATTCCGCATTCTGCCTCTAGAACTTAGTATGACCACTGTGCCGCCTCTAGGATTCCAGAACTTATGACTACTTTGAGTTGTACTCTCTCAAATACGGAAACTACTTGATCTTAATTGTTTGCCAAACAAAAAAGATCTGCTAAATCAAAACAAATTTTGTTGCATGTCTATTTTCATCTGTAAAGGCATTACCATCAACTTAAATTGACTAAATAAACATACCCACATAGAGACTGCATGTCCATGGTCGCAGGGCTGAAGGTAGCCGATCTTCTCTTTGAGCATGCACTTAACATGGAGCTTAAATCTCTGCACATGTGGTGCCTATGCTGGAAGATTGGATGAAAGCAGTACTGATCCTTTAGGTATTTCCAAATTATAGACGATGGCAAGTTGGGGCTCCATACGTATACAACATTGCCGACCATGGCCTGAATGTGAGTTGTTTTCCGGACCATCGAAGATTGGTAACTCACCTTCTTTGCCTGCAGTGATGATAATAATTTGATATGTATCTGATCTATATTTATCTCCTGTTCAGGACTGCAACTCTACAATATAGTTTGCTTTCGATAATTCTTGTTGGTCGATTATAAGTTCTAACTCGAGACTAAATTCACGTATTCCCCACTTGGAAGATGGAAAGATGGGACGCTCCATGAAGTCCGCTGGCTTCCACCATCTATTAATCACAATCCTGCTACCAACAACTCTTTCCTGTTTTAGTAGCTCTGTCCTTTTCAAGACCCCAACAAAGAAAAACAGGGTAAATATTTTTTGTTAATGCTACAAGAGATAGAGAATTTGCTTTATAATGAAGCAATACTTGCTATTGATGCCCTTCTAAAGTACAATGGGCTTGGTAGAGTGATTATTAGATGCTGGAATATTTGGACCCATATAAATCATAAGATCTTCATAAATGCTGCTCCTTATATTCCAATATGGTGCAGAAATCTCAAGGAATGCTTCAAGATCACAGAATATAGATAAAAACATCACCTCTACTGTAAAAATTGATGCAAAAATCTATTTCCTATAGTCATGCAGATGATGTTATCTGTTTTTTCTGGCTGATTCTTCCATGATTTTACTACTATGCTTCATTTATTCAAAAATAAAATTATTCTGACTTTGGTACATGGCCTACTTGCATGGAAGGTTAATCCAGTACTGCATTGGCGACAAAATATACTTTATATAGCAGGTCACGTCTCATGACAATATGAAGCCACATGTACTTAGTTTGTGCTCTGAAGTTTCTGAATGAGTTAGCATTATTGGAGTTTTATTAACTTCAATAACATAGCCGTTCTGTAACAAAAATATTTCTTATTTCCGTGGATTTGCAGAAAACTCATGGTGAAACCTCATCTTTCATTGATATACTAATTACGGACTCCCCATAAATTTCAAATGTTAATCAAAGTAAACAAGATCACCCATCCATCATGTAGGATACAAGTTCTAAGGTGCGTATAGGTTATTCCTATTGCCTGCAAAAGAAATTGTTCTTTCTCTGTTTATCATCTCCTTATAATAGTTCTTTTGATCTTCCCTGTCTTTTTTCACTACAAAAAGTCGTGCATCTTCCCCATCTTTTTTTTTGTTCCAACTAACCTTTAAGTCCATAGTTTTCGTCAACATGATATACTTTTATTGGATCCGTGTGCCTAAGGAATGGTAAGCCTAGAGGATGTTGTTGAGACATGACTTGGTCAGAGAGTCTGCCGGCGCTAAGAAGCAGAGGTACTTTTCTCTTTGTTATTTCTGGTTCGTTTTTCCTAGATACTTGTGTTTTGTTTTTCATGTTCTAGGCTTTAATCCCACTTGATTTATTTCATGGATCCTAACTATAATTCATATTTCTCACAATGTACGGTTTCTATACTGAACAAATACTTCATGTATATATGGCACTTGAATCTTTCACACTAAATCCGAAGCCATTATATATGTTGAAAGGATTTCCGGATGGATAGGGATAAATGAGAGCTTGGTTGCACAAAACAATTCAACAATTCCTCATAGATTACCAGCACCATCACTGTCCACGTCCACTGTTGTTTATGGAGCACATAATTAACATATGCCGGCCTAACACCACAACTCCTTTAGAGCCTCGCCTAAATCTCACAATAGCAACACCGTCACTACATGTGAATTTTCATTCTTCTCTTTGAAAATGCATTCCTTTTGCATGCGAATTGAGGGGATCATATGATGGCACAAACCTGAACGATGAGGAATTTATTAGCCACTGATATGGAATTTCTTGACAAAGATATGCCAAACGGCAACAGAAGTCTTAAAAATTGTTATACGTATTAGCATGTGATAAGGTAATCGTTTATATAGAGGTGGTTGTATGAAAAATCTCAGTTTTATCATGTGTTGCAGTAACCATAAATATCTTCTTATTACCTTATAATTCTTGCAGCACACTTTGATACAAGTGAACATCAAGTAAGTAAACTTAGGTTCTTCATGCAAGAAACAATAGTGAACATGTCAGCAATTTCAAGGAAATGGGAGTAAGGAATGTACTCACACTCACATTCCAATGAGTTGGCCTCTTGGCCGTATATGATGCAACACATGAATTACAAGTTAGTGTATAGCTAAAATTATCAACAGTATTATGCCTTTCACTTTTGTTTTCATTGTGTTATAGTTCTATTCAAACTAGGAAGTTGTGTCCTTATGACATAAAGATAATTAATTTGCACAACTATTGTATGTACCTACAATTTATAGTCCCCAGTACAAAGTGACTTGAAATTGGCGGCATGCTAATCTTCTCGCCATTACTTTTGTGTTCTCTTTCCAACCTCAATTAGTCCAAAGGTTTTAAAAAACATACTCTCCTTCATAATATCTAGAACCATTGGGATATACCTTATTATTTGTTTAGAGATGGAGATTGCATTTCCTATTGCTATTCTTTTCTTATCTACAAAGTTATTTCATATAAAGTTCTATGTTTAAGGAATACTCCACACATTTTGTTCGAAGTTATAATTTAAATCAAGTGTACGTATAGATTAATTACCAATGGTCCTTATATAATTCATAATTGAACTTCAAAAACCAATTACTGGAAGCCCAACTAATGAATTCCATGGGGTCAATTTACTTTTCCCATAAAACTTTTCCCGTTTGAATTAGATAGATCTGGCATGTTTCATCGCATGCTACTGTTAAGCTATCAGATTTCTCTTTTTTTTTGAAAAAAGTCTCTCTGTTTTCTAAATGGTATAAATCAAAATTACTATATTTGTTAACCATGTCCTCAATCAATTTTTTTGTAGAGCTGGGTTGCAATTTCTATAGACTACCGACTATTTTATATGATTGTCATTTCATATTATAAGAACTACAAATACAATGTAGAGGGTAACATGCTATTATAGAACTAGCCCGTGCGGTGAAAAAACAAGCACGTGCATGAAACAAACATAGAGGGTATACAATGTGTATTATAATTATTATTTCAAACTTTATTTCTTAGAAATATTGCATGGAACCAATATTAGTAGAACTATAGCTCACAAACATCTATCTAAATATTGACAAGCCCATGCGGACGCACGGGTTGACGACTAGTATGGACAATCTCAACATGAAGAGAGGTAATTTAGTAACATGAAATTTTCTACAACCATATTTTCCTCTCTCATAATAATTGCATGTGGGTCACATTCAAATTCAATAATATAACTACCTCATAACATATTCTCTACCCGATGCTCATGGATGCAAAGTTGACACTCTTCCAGAATAGTGGGATTATAATCAAATAAAGTCATGAGCTCTCAAAGCCCACTTTTATCAAAAAATTCATAAGATTGATCAATCTCCAAATTAGTGGGATCATATTACCTAAAGTTGACACTCTTTCAAACCCACTTTCAATAGTGTTGCAAACATTATTATTAATCTCATATTCATCATGAGACTTAAACAAATTTATAAGATCATAAGATGTATCACCCCAATCATGATCTTTAGACGTAGCAAAATTAGCATCCCCAAGCTTAGGGTTTTGCATCTCATTAACACAATTGACATTAATAGTATTTATAATAACATCATTGCAATCATGCTTTTCATTCAAGGAGCTATCAAGTGTGGGTGCAATAGCAATAATTTCATGTTTAACATAAGAAACTATAGCATGTTCATCTCCATAAGCATAATTAATATTGGCTTCATGGCCATAAGAATAGCAAGCATCATATTCATCAAGGGATATTTCAATTAAATCAACCGAATCATAATTATCTATAGATTCATGCATACCATTATTTTCTTCCAAAGCAACGGACATTCTATTAATAAATCCTTTAACATAGGCATTATGAGCATAATTTTTATAGCAATATTTAAGTATGTCAAAATTTTCAGATTTGTTGAGATTAATATCATACTTTTCAATCAAAGAAGAAACCTCATAAGCACCCTTAAAAGTGACAAGTTCTTCAATTTGTTTGTTATCATAGTAATTATAAACACCTTTGGCATAAGAAGATAGGATTTCATTATCATTAAACTCACATAGGTAGGGAAGGTGTTTTTTAGGGTTCCTCGAGCAACAAGTAAAATAATAAATTTCACATAGATTCAAAGCATAGCATAACAAACAATTTAATTGATTCCATAAGAGTCCCCCTTTTTCAGACAAACGATGACGCACAAAATGAGCATGCTCATCTAATGATTTTCCCTTAAGTAAACTAGTTGGGGTTTTAGCACGAGCACATATTGATCGAAGAGGATCCAAGTAGAAAACTTTAAGTGGATCCATATCAATAGATTTTTAGCAAGCAAGTAGAAGGCACATGGCAACACAAGCAAAGATAGAAAACAAGCAAAAAGGCATACGAAAAGATGAACAGTAAGACGGCGAATAAAAAGGGAAATTTTTTTGTGTTTTTCTGAAAATGTTTTAGAAGTGGGGCAGAGGAAAATGAAAGGCAAATGGAAAATAATGTATTGCAAGAGATGAGAGTTTATGGTGGGTACTTGGTAGGCTTGATGTAGAACCTCCCCGGCAACAGTGCCAGAAATTCTTCCTGCTACTTCTTGAGCTTGTGTTGGTTTTTCCCTTGAAGAGAAAGGGTGAAGCAGCAAAGTAGAGATAAGTATTTCCCTCAGTTTGAAAACCAAGGTATCATCTAGTAGGAGGTACACGCAAGTCCCCAATCTACGCACCTGCACACACAATCAAACACTTGTGCCCATCGCGATAAAGGTGTTGTCAATCCCTTCATGGTCACTTGCAAGGATGAGATTTGATAGAGATAGATATAAAAAATTACTAAAACATAAAAGTAAATAAAACTCGGCAATGTATTTTTCGGTTTTTTTGGTTTATAGATCTGAAAATATATGATCAAAAATAGAACCGGGGGACATAGGTTTCACTAGAGGTTCTCTCTTGAAAGAAAACATATGGTGGGTGAACAAATTACTATCGAGCAATTGATAAAAAAAGTGCAAAGTTTTGACGATATCCAAGGCAATTATTATGAACATAGGCATCACATCCGTGTCAAGTAGACTGACTCCTACCTGCATCTACTACTATACTCCACACATCGACCGCTATCCAGCATGCATCTAGAGTATTAAGTTCATAAGAACGGAGTAACGCCTTACATCAGATGACATGATGTAGAGGGATAAACTCACGCAATATGATGAAACCCCATCTTTTTACCCTCGATGGCAACAATACAATACGTGCCTCGCTACCCCTACTTTCTCACTGGGTGAGGATACCGCAAGATTGAACCCAAAAGTAAGCAGCTCTCCCATGCAAGAAGAACCAATCTAGCTGGCCAAACCAAACTGATAATTCGAAGAGAAATACAAAGATATCAAATCATGCATATAAGAATTCAGAGAAGATTCAAATAATATTCATAGATAATATGATCATAAATCCACATTTCATCGGATCTCGACAAACACACAGCAAAAGAATATTACATCAGATAGATCTCCAAAAACATCAAGGAGAACATTTTATTGAAGATCAAAGAGAGAGAAGAAGCCATCTAGCTACTAGCTATGGACCCGTAGGTCTGTGGTAAACTACTCACGCTACATAGGATGGGAAATAGAGTTGATGTAGAAGCCCTCTATGATTTAATCCCCCTTCGTCAGGGTGCCGAAAAAGGCCCCAGGATTGGATCGCATGGGTACAGAAGGTTACGGCGGCGGAAAAGTATTTTGGTGGACGATTCTGGTTGTTTGGGAACATTTGGCAATTTATAGGCCAAAGATTAGGGTTGGACGAGCTCCGAGGGGCCCACAAGCCCTCAGGGCGCGTCCCGGAGGCTTGTCGCCACCTCAGGACTTCTTGTGACTACATTTCCAAGTTCTACGGGTATCTTCTGGTACAAGAAAAATCATCATGAAAGTTTTGTTCGATTTCGACTCCATTTGATATTCCTTTTCTGTAAACCTCAAAAACAAGGAAAAAACAGAATCTGGCACTAGGCTCTAGGTCAATAATTTAGTCCTGAAAATAATATAAAATAGCATATTAAAGCATATAAAACATCCAAAATAGATAATATAATAGCATGGAACAATCAAAAATTATATACGTTGAAGACATATCATCGACGCTTTAGTATTAAGCTCGATGAGACCTCCACTGCCGAAACGGTACGCAGCGACAAGTCTTTTTTTGTAATTAAGCATGACTTTTGTTTCTTCAACGTGTAATTTCTGTCTTTTACAATTCCAATTCGACTAGCTTATCCCATGCCATGCAAAACGCTATGTCTTAGAGCGTCTGAATTTCGAAGATCGTGAAAATATGGAGACAAAGAAAGTTCATCTCAAGACCAATGATGGTTATGATTTTGCTGTAAAGCTATACAAGTCGGAGAGCTTATCCCATTTTGCTTGCTCAAATTTGGAAGCACTATGTAAGGCGTATGATTTTCAGGAGGGTACGCATGTCACCTCGATCTTGGTGATCCTAAAGATGACATCGACAAAGAGAATATGGACATTTGGGTCCTTGTTGATATGCTTTCACTTCTACCTCTATGTGAGTTTCTCAAACATATTTATTAAGTAATTTATATTGTTTATTTCAAAATAGTTGACATCTTATCTCCATTGACAACTTATTTTCATTCTTCGTAAATGTACGGAAGATGGTAACAGAACCTACTACACTGATGGCTGAAAGATCATCTTATCTCATTTATTATTGATGTTGAGAATTACAATATGAATTATGAAACTCCTGCACATTATTGTCAATATGTGTCGCTAGTGCACGTGTTGAACTGCGGTAACATCCATTGAGATGTCATGGTAAGATTTTTCTACTATTACGACATCTGTGCATCTTTTGCATAAATTCTTCTAAAGCTAAACTACATTGCTAACTGCGACGTTATTATTATGTTTTTCAACAGAAAATCCCGAAGGATTGGGTTCCTGATCTGATGTTTCCAAAAGCTCTCATTGATGTTATTAGCTTACGGCCAAGTCATCCTAGGCTTCACCGTTGTTCATACCAGATTTATAAAACCGATAAAAACATGCCAACCAAAGAATGAAAAAGAAGTATGGACAATCATAGGGAGCTACTTGGAAGAAACATTGTGCAAAGCGCAAGAATTGGAGACAGTATAATATCCATTCTCCATAATGGAGCGTCAAGGCCTATCTTGTTTTATGCTATTTTACCTTAGAGAGTGTACTAGGTCCTAGCTAATACTCATGATCATGTGTTAAGAACAATTAAGTAGGGTTGGTTAGATAACTATGAGATGATGAGTATGACTTGTTATTATGATAACAATGATGAGTTATTAGATGACTATAATGATGATGAGTATGACTTTTTATTATGATAACGAGTAGAAGTTGTTACATGACTATGATGATGATGATTATGATTTGTTATTATGATAACGATGATGAGTTATTATTAATGATGTTGATGCTTTGTTGTTATATCATTATGATCATGATCAGTTATTATATATATATATATATATTAGTGGGTGAAATAAACATGGATTAGATTCAAGTGGAGGCAACACATGGTGCAGATCGAAAGTACTACTAATCGAAACTTGATCATACTAATCCAAAGTAAAGTGATCAAGTGTGGATTAGTAGTACTTTGGATATGCACCATGTTTACTCCACTTGTATCTAATCCGTATGTTTTCACCCACTAAAAAATAACTCATCATGATCATAAAATCATATGGTGAGACTACTATAAACCAGTACAAATACAACGGCAATATGCAGTAGGAAAAATAGAAAACTTTAGGCGCTACTCTTAGGGAGGTGTAGTAGTAGCGCTGGGTGGAGAAAGACGTTGCTGCTAGGAAGGCGTAGTAGTAGCACCGGGTGGGAAAACAAGCTACTGCTATGTAGTATAGTAGTAGCGCGCCCCGACCCGCCCTACTACTGAACATTAGATGTAGCGTCGTATCAGTTGCCCCCCCCCCCCCCAACACGCCACTACTACGCCTCCAACACACGATACTGCTAGGATTTTCCCTGGTAGTGGAGCCAGGCCTCGGGAGCAGTGGTCCTCAGGGGGGCGCTTCTTTGTTTTTTTATTTCCTACATTAAGAACCATGAACGGCCCCGTGGGGGCGTGTACTGAACCGTGGCGCTTGTGCCTTTATTTCAGTGTTTCCTGTCCATATTCTAGCATTTATATCATTACTAGTTTTAAGGTTCCTGCCCGGCGTGATTAGGATAACTTAGCTTGGTCCTCTCGTGGAGTGTTCCTTTGTTATGGGGACGCGCTCCGTCGGAGCTTTTGATCCTATGCACGCCTCTCGTTCTCGTAACGATGCAGCTGGGGCGTCGAGGCAGGTGAGAGAGCTTGTTGGGGGGCTTCCTCCTTGTGGGCCAGGTGGCTCCAGAGCCTCGAGGGGATCGCTGCTTGTGAGGCCCCTGTGGGGCTCGCGAGGGTTTAGGGCCTCTGGAGGTGCTTCCGCCAGACATCGCACCCCGCGAAGACGCCACAACGCACTTTATGTAGGACTCCTTGATGATATGCCAAATCGTGGTTGTTCTTTCTTCAGTCATCCTTCTTTGGTGACCATCTTGGGCTAGAGCCCCCGAGTGAGGGTCGATCGTCGCTAGTATGCCGGGTCATGATGCCCGGCAAGGCCAGGGGATGAACGCACCTAAGGCCAAGGGCCGGAGGCAATATGTGCCCGTTGGCTCGCTCGAGAGCGTCGCACGAAGATTAGGACACCAAAGTCTTGGCGAGGTGTGCGCATGTGCAGACCCATGGCTATCATGGCCTGGGCCGGCTCAGGCATACAGACTGGACCTTCAAAGGTCCTCGGCGGCTGCCCCTCTCCCTCTCTCTCTCTATCTATCTATCTATCTATCTATCTCTCTTCCCCAACATCTTCAGTTTGAGTTTGGCGCCTGGGCCTCACCTCTCCTTGTCGTCGGCATTCCGCCGCCTCCCCCTACCTGGCGTGCCAAATTTTGAAATGGAGCTCCGCAGACCCAGTAAGGTTCGAACTCTGGGGTGTGTATGAAGCACCTCACTTCATCGGGACGCTCTGCTCGCTTACGCCTAAGGCTCGATCTCACCATGTGCGCGCGATTGCTGAGGAGGGGAGACCACATAGATTTACCTAGGTTCGGGCCACCTTGCGGTGTAAGACCCTACTCCTGCTTTTGGTGGATTAGCCTCACGAGGAGGCAGAGGATGAACTAGTAAAACGGGTGAGCAGCCTCATGAGGGCTCTGAGCTTAGAATGGATCGATCCCCCTCTACGATGGAGGCTAGTCCCTATTTATAGTGGCCTTCGTCCTCTTCCCTTATCACCCGGCAAGGGATCCTACAACGGCCAATTTTGAAAGGGGACACAACAGGTACATCTTATCCTAATGAAAGGTGGTCTTTGCCTGCAAAGGTCCTGGCCATGATGTAGTGGTTGGCTCGGTGATGACATCCGTCATGCTGAGCTCGTGGTGTCGGTCTTGTTTCACTGGAAGGGGAACTTTTGGGGCCTCCCTCGGGAACCCACGCATGTCCTTGTCTCTTCAGCACCAAATAGGAAATTGTCCCTCCTACGCCCGTTGACGCCCTCCTGGCCTTTCTCATCACGGCTCACGTCACCTTGAGCCGGATGAGGCGGGTACCTACATAGAAATCTCCGCTCCTCGGGAGGCAGGCTCAGGGAGCTGCACCTTGGGAGGTCTTGGCGTCGTCCGCCTCGCGAGACCAGGGGTCCTCGTGAGGGCCTTGCTCGCGTACTCTCGCAGCTGGGCTGTACCAGGCCGTCGAGGGGGCCACATGGTGGGCCACAGGCAGGCAAGTCTGGGTACCCCCATTCCCTGAACACCGATAGCCTGAAAACCAAATAGGGTTTCACAAATTATCTGTTTGTAATCTTGTAGCTGCTATTGTCGCTGGGGCGCGAGTCCTTCCCTCCCTTGGAAGTCTCTCACATATAAGGCAGTGCTCACTCTGTATGCCACAAGGTTGTGATGCACTGCCACACATGGTGAGACTTGTCGTGGTAAGATGAAAACTTGCCCCACCGCAATTCCCTTTCGTAAGGATGTTGTTCCGTTGGCCGGGATGGAGACCCGATGGATATACCATGGTCCACGGCTTAATCGAGCTCTCATCCCTGCAGGAAGAAAATTCTCACCGCCGGGCGTGTCTTATCAACAACCAGGTCATCCGCCTTCATGCCACCACTATCGCATCCTAGATTCGAAGGAGGCGGCGATAAGAGTGATAGTAGCACTGCTAACGATGGCCGCGCTGCCCATCTCGTCCGCTGTGGCCCCGACGCTGGCAGCCATAGACGAAGGGACCGACGAAGAGGGGGACGCCGCCGCCATCCCACCCTCTTCCTTGGGAGCCATGGGCGATGCAAAAGGACAATGAAGGTCGACGCACCGACTACTGCTCCAGGTCCGCACAAGCGACGACCCCTACCTAGCGCGCCAAATATGTCGGCGTGGAAGCATGATCACCTACGGGTCAAGGGTGCCCCTTTGTGATTTGGTGAGGGGACGGTTAATTGCATAAAGAACAGAAGCAACAGGGGGCAGCACGACGATGACATCTCTCTTTTACCCAGGTCCAGGCCACTTTGCAGCATAAAACCCTACTCCTACTGTGGTGGATTAATCTAGAGGAACATGAAGACACAACGTGCTCTGGCCCAACAAGATTTCCTCGGGAAGAGCAGTGTGTGTACCAATATTGAGAGATCAAAATCCGAACCCCTTGCTAGGTTTCCTCGGGCCTCTATAGGTTAAGGGGCGACCATAGTGGCAAAACAGTCATTTTCGGGTGATTAAATGGCTAACAGTGCTATCATACCTAACTTTGGTACTGAGGACAAAGTGAATGAAATGCACTTCTAGATGTCAAGTTGTTGTTGCTGCCCGGCAAGCTAGCCTTGCCGCTTATCTGCCTCTTATTATTAGTGTGACACATCCCCTAGACGGGTGTCAATACAGCTAATCTCTTCATCACCACGCTGCCATGTGCTTGATAGGGTCCACCTGGTTGCTTCATAACTTGACACCGCGCTGATTAATGACTTGGGTGCGATGGGGTGGAGCGGTGGCGTCTTCCTGAAAACATGCCAGCATGGAGCCTGGTGGGTTCTTGTCTTGGCGGCCGCGAAAACCTTGCTGGAGCGATCTTGTCTTCACTAGTAGAAAAAGGGCCTATTGTCCCTGTTCTTAAGGGCCATTTGTCCCAGTTGTTGAACCGGGACTAAAGTGTCGTTACTAATGCCCTAGGCCTTTAGTCCCGGTTCTTATACAAACCGAGACAGATGGGCCTCCACGTGGCCGTTGCGGCGAGCCCAGGCAGGAGGCGCTTTGGTCCCGGTTGGTGGCACCAACCTGGACCACTAGGCATCCATGCGTCAGCATGGCAGGGGCTGGGGTTTTTGTTTAGGTGTTTCATATATATTGTTAGCTAGCTAATTAATAGAGAGAAGTGTCCTCTCTTATCTCTGTTCTTGGTCGACGCTACGTACTATACGTATAGAGAGGACTAGACACGCTATCTAGTAAGCAAATGAAGGAAACAGAAGATCGTCATGAACATATGCATACAAAGAGAAGTGATATCAACCACCTCACCTTCTCTAAGAGATTGGTCGAACAACAAGTTCTCGTATATCTATCCGACGCTACTGGCTACATATATACTCCCTCTGTTCCTTGATATAAGGTGTGTAGATTTTAGAGAAAAGGTCCAAAATATAAGGTGTATTGTGTTTCACCACTCATTTGAATAATTTTTTAAGGGATTTGATTATATTTCCTTATATAGGCCAAGCTCCTCTATTTTCTCATGTCAATTAGTCAGGTGCAATCTAGCACAAAACTTGTAAAATTTTCCCTCCACGTGTGTTCTTTAATTTTCGTGCCAAAAACTATACACCCTATATATAGGAATGGAGGGAGTACAATATAATTATCTCTTACAATATAATCTCCTAATTATATATGAACTCAGGGTCCACATGGTATTCTCCGTCTTTATTGATCACGTGGTCAAGAAAGAATGCCACCAATTCCTCTTCAATTGCTCGCATACGATCTGGTGGTACGAGTTCATCCCGCATCCAAAATATCTAATTTGAAGAAGGGGGTCAATACATATATATGAATAAATGAAACTCAACACAAATGATGGTAACAAAATAAAATTGTGAATATTATTATTTACGCACTTCATATTATTTGTCAGAGTAGCCCCGCTCACAGGTCGTGTGGCAGATGGACTCGCAAATGTAGTATCCACAGTAATCATTCCCTTGTTCCTGCCACAACCACTTTACAAGAAATAGAGGTCAATCAAATTGATAAGCAAGCATGCTAAATGGTATTGATGAAACTAGCGCTTGAATCAGTAGGAGATGCGCGGAACATGCTACTATAGTACTTATTTTTGGGTGTTTAAATTGCAGCTTCTTCGGCAGTCCCGAAGTTTTTGAGGTTAATTTTTTCGAAACCCTGCCAGACAAAGAAAACAATTACTTGATGTCAGGAAATGAACAAAGTTGCCGATATGGTGCGATAATGATCGATTTACTTAGTTCTCTTGAATTTCAGTCATGTCCGCATACTCCTTGGGATCTTTTCGTCTCGAGTCTAAGACGGTTACTAGTCCCTACTCAAGCTTAATCTCTAGGACTATATAACATTGACTAATAAAGGGAAACCAAATATGCACAAGACAGTAACACTCACTTGAAGTTGTAAGAAAAGAGTATTATAGCTTTGTTTTGATTTAATACAAACGATTGTAGCAACTTGGCCTCGGTATCTCTAGCCTGAAATTCAACCATATATGCATCTATGAGATTTGTGTTAATGAACCCAATATCACCGATTTGTCTTTTCTTCAATTCGGTGATCTTCAATCTGCATAATATAGTGAGGATAATTAAAAATACATGCAATGAAAGAGCTGACCTATATATAGAGACTTAATGACAGAAGTAGTGCTACTTACAGACAGTAGCAAGTGACCATTATCGAGGGCCTTTTGATTGAAAAACTGGAAAAACTCCTCAAATGGAACATTCAACAGATCAATTCCAACGAGGTCATGCTCCTCTTTAACTCTGAGCGTCAAAATATTCATCCCCCCAGACTCTCTGCAGGTTTTCATGTACCAATCATGGATTCTTGGCATCATCGTTGTTAGAGATCTTTCATCTTTGACGAGAGGCTTCCCGTACTCGTATTTGTGTTTGTGCACCTCCAAGAAATCATAATGTACATCGTCGGACAGGTAATATCCAAGATTGTTATAACCGGGCACCATCCCCGGATCATTAGCGACGATATCGCTAGACACCTGGAGCAGGGTGAATGATTGGTTCGCTTGTTCGCCGAGCTGGGCAATTTTTTTCCCATATCGTTGTTCTGCTAACCTTTGATCACTGACAGTACTTCCCGACCGCTCTGCTTTGGTAAATGATGTTTCAATAATGCGCTCATAATTGCCTTTCGGCGGAGACTTTGGTGGTTTCTTTATATTTTATTTTGGTGTTGTCCGGTGCCCTCCATGTCGTGTAAATGTGAGGGATCCCCACTGCAGGGTGTTGCAATACATTCATGATTCATTTATGGTTGGTGGCTAGAGTGACAGAAGCTTACGCCCGAGTAAGGGGGTTGTTGCATATGGGAGCAAAGAGAACTTGATACTTAATGCTTTAGTTGGGTTTTACCTTAATGATCTTTGGTAGTTGTGGATGCTTGTTAGAGTGCCAATCATAAGTGCATATGATCCAGGTACGGAAAGTATGTTAGCTCATGCATGTCCCTCATATAAAATTGCAATAATGATTACCGGATTAGTTATCGATTGCCTTGGGACAAATATCTTTCTTGTGTGGCAAAAACCTATTTACTAAACAATTAACTTTTATTATCTTGCAATGTACTCCTAGTTTTACTATTGCAAAGTAGTTCTAGCATCACACCTACAAAATAATTTCATTCTTGTTCTAGGTAAAGCAAACGTTTAATTGGGCGTAGAGTTGTATCAGTAGTCGATAGAACTTGAGGGAATATTTTTCTACCTTTAGCTCCACGTTGGGTTCGACACTCTTATTTATCAAAAAATATACAAACAATCCCCTATATTTGTGGCTTGTCAAGAACATACGAACGTGAATCACGCTTTATGAACACCATGCCAACACAAGCGTCGGGAACAACTCTGCCATGGCAGCTCACCTCGTAAGCGTCGGTGACCTGTGCTCAGAAAACACGACCAGAAGAGCGCGCTCGCGTGCAGAATCTTGACTACTACTCCTCATACAACGCTCGACATGCAGGAGCGCGCCAAGAATAGCCCTAAGCTCGTCGACGAACCCTCTGGTTACGCCCATGGAAGACACAGGATGGGCAGTACGGGTAGATAAGTCCATCAGTACAACTAGCTGAAATTATCAATTCAAGTAGAGTAACAGAATAATATTCTGTTACGCAAAACATAATATCTTGGGTATATATATATCTGTGGCAAGCTATGATGGACACAGTATATATATGATTTTGAGGGTGAGGCCGTCATGGCTTTCATTTGAATTCAAATGATTGGTTGAATCCAATTGTTTGCCTTGTTGGCATCAAAACCAAGTATGCAAGGAAATCATAGATGCAAATGCTTCTATTTTCACGACCTAAAATTTAGGAGAAATTTAGCTTGTGACAAGGGATCGGTACGGTATTTGGATCGATTAAGAGTTTGTTCTTGTTGATCTCAATTGTAATATGTAGCTCTTCTCCATCTCAATGTAAATGACAGGTAATGCTCATTTCTCGTTCTTGAAAAAAAACCTTCGAGTTTACCTGAAATCGGCCATGCATGAACTTTGATCTAGCAAATGATAAGGATGCCTCTGAGATAGTCAGGAACGACTTTGCCCTAGATAACAAAGATATGACCATATTTTAGATCGATTCTCAACAAACAAAATCAGATAGTAGAATAAAGAGAATCATTTCTTGCATTCTTAAAATGATAGTCACGAGAGCGTCTATGATAATAGTTCCCTTTAGATAGGGAGAGAAAATATGTAAGTAGAACGCGGAAAGAATAGCTAAACCCTTTTTTACCTATATTTGGATTCATATTTTGTTTGTACATAATCAACTGAGCCCCCATGCCTCACCGCCTAGCAACTTGAACTAAAATAAATTGATTCTAGATTATGGAGGGTAGCAGCCTGATCTCACCTCTTCTAACCAAAAGAAAAGATGAGCTATGTGCTTCATTGTAACCACATGACAATTCTAGCCCATTCCTTGAATAACATGGGGATTAAATGGCCAAGCATCGGAATACCCATGGCAAGAATCTATGCATCTAGTTAGTTCATACGAGCTTAAAAATCCATGATTTTAAGCTCTTTTCCATCTGATTCCTTCAATACTTCACCATACCGACTCAAACCTTCAGACCAAATCCTACAAGCATACATATACTCTTCAGCGTATCTATGGCGCATGCCAACATACATTGCTAACACAGTAACCTATTTCTTCCTGCTGAGATGAAAAGGGACAAAATGTGGATTTCTAGTCATCTAGTGTAAAGTTCAAAAAAAATGAACCGTTAACTAGATTTTTTTTTGAATTGCAGTGGTGAGCGACTCTTAAATCAGCATTCTCTCGCCTCGCTTGAATGAAGACACTTGATCGACTCGACTTTCCCAAATGTTGGCCATATCTATTGGGGGATCAAGATCTGCTGCTGTAATAGCAGTGATATTATGGTGGATGACATCTGTGTTGGAAATATGCCCTGGAGGCAATAATAAAAGGATTATTATTATATTTCCTTGTTCATGATAATTGTCTTTTATTCATGCTATAATTGTATTACCCGGAAATCGTAATACAGGTGTGAATACTTAGACCACAACATGTCCCTAGTGAGCCTCTAGTTGACTAGCTCGTTGATCAACAGATAGTCATGGTTTCTTGACTATGGACATTGGATGTAATTGATAACGGGATCACATCATTAGGAGAATGATGTGATGGACAAGACCCAATCCTAAGCATAGCACAAAGATCGTGTAGTTCGTTTGCTAGAGCTTTTCCAATGTCAAGTATCTTTTCCTTAGACCATGAGATCGTGTAACTCCCGGATACCGTAGGAGTGCTTTGGGTGTACTAAACGTCACAACATAACTGGGTGACTATAAAGGTGCACTACAGGTATCTCCGAAAGTGTCTGTTGGGTTGACACGGATCGAGACTGGGATTTGTCACTCTGTAAGACGGAGAGGTATCTCTGGGCCCACTCGGTAATGCGTCATCATAATGAGCTCAAAGTGACCAAGTGTCTGGTCACGGGATCATGCATTACGGTACGAGTAAAGTGACTTGCTGGTAACGAGATTGAACGAGCTATTGGGGTACCGACGATCGAATCTCGGGTAAGTAACGTACCGATTGACAAAGGGAATTGTATGCGGGGTTGCTTAAATCCTCGACATCGTGGTTCATCCGATGAGATCATCGAGGAGTGTGTGGGAGCCAACATGGGTATCCAGATCCCGTTGTTGGTTATTGACCGGAGAGCCGTCTCAGTCATGTCTGCATGTCTCCCGAACCCGTAGGGTCTACACACTTAAGGTTAGGTGACGCTAGGGTTGTATGAATATGAGTATGCAGCAAACCGAAAGTTGTTCGGAGTCCCGAATGAGATCCCCGACATCACTAGGAATTCCGGAATAGTCCGGAGGTAAAGAATTATATATAGGAAGTGCAGTTTCGGCCATCGAGAAAGTTTCGGGGTCCACCGGTATTGTACCGGGACCACCGGAAGGGTCCCGTGGGTCCACCGGGTGGGGCCACCTATCCCCGAGGGCCCCATGGGCTGAAGTGGGAGGGGAACCAGCCCCTAGTGGGCTGGTGCACCCCCCCTGGGGCCCACCTCTGTGCCGAGGGTTGGGAATCCTAGGGGAGGGGGCGCCTCCACTTGCCTTGGGGGGCACTCCACCCCCCTTGGCCGCCGCCCCCCTAGAGATCCCATCTCTAGGACCGGCGCCCCCCCTGGGGTCACTATATAAAGAGGGGGGGTGGGATGGCAGCCGCACCCAACACCCTGGCGCCTCCCTCCCCTCCCTGCTACACCTCCTCCTCCCGTAGTTGCTTGGTGAAGCCCTGCCGGAGCCCTGCTGCATCCACCACCACGCCGTCGTGCTGCTAGATCTTCATCAACCTCTCCTCCCCCCCTTGCTGGATCAAGAAGGAGGAGACGTCACGCTGACCGTACGTGTGTTGAACACGGAGGTGCCGTCCGTTCGGCGCTAGGATCACCGGTGATTTGGATCACGACGAGAACGACTCCCTCAACCCCGTTCTCTTGAACGCTTCCGCACGCGATCTACAAGGGTATGTAGGTGCATCTCTCTCTCTCGTTGCTAGATGAACTCATAGATTGACCTTGGTGAACGTAGGAATTTTTTTATTTTATGCAACGTTCCCCAATAGTGGTATCAGAGCCAGGTTTATGCGTAGTTCTCTATTGCACGAGTAGAACACAAATCTGTTGTGGGCGTAGATCTTGTCAACTTGCTTGCCACTACTAGTATTATTTTGCTTCAGCGGTATTGTGGGATGAAGCGTCCCGAACCGACCTTACACGTACGCTTACGTGAGACAGGTTCCACTGACTGACATGCACTAGTTACATAAGGTGGCTAGCGGGTGTTTGTCTCTCCCACTTTAGTTGGAGCGGATTCGATGAAAAGGGTCCTTATGAAGGGTAAATAGAAGTTGACAAAATCACGTTGTGGTTATTCGTAGGTAAGAAAACGTTCTTGCTAGAACCCAATTGCAGCCACGTAAAAGATGCAACAACAATTAGAGGACGTCTAACTTGTTTTTGCAGCAATTGCTATGTGATGTGATATGGCCAAAAGTTGTGATGAATGATGAATGATATATTGTGATGTATGAGATCGTGTTCTTGTAATAGGAATCACGACTTGCATGTCGATGAGTATGACAACCGGCAGGAGCCATAGGAGTTGTCTTAATTATTGTATGACCTGCGTGTCAATGATTTAACGCCATGTAATTACTTTACTTTATTGCTAAATCTTTAGCCATAGTAGTAGAAGTAATAGTTGGCGAGCAACTTCATGGAGACACGATGATGGAGATCATGATGATGGAGATCATGGTGTCATGCCGGTGACGAAGATGATCATGGAGCCCCGAAGATGGAGATCAAAGTAGCTATATGATATTGGCCATATCATGTCACTACTAAAAAATTGCATGTGATGTTTATTATGTTTTATGCATCTTGTTTACTTAGAACGACGGTAGTAAATAAGATGATCCCTTATAATAATTTCAAGAAAGTGTTCCCCCTAATTGTGCGCCGTTGCTAAAGTTCGTTGTTTCGAAGCACCACGTGATGATCGAGTGTGATAGATCCTTACGTTCACATACAACGGGTGTAAGACAGTTTTACACATGCAAAAACACTTAGGGTTAACTTGACGAGCCTAGCATGTACAGACATGGCCTCGAAACACAGAGACCGAAAGGTCGAACATGAGTCGTATGGAAGATACGATCAACATGGAGATGTTCACCGATGATGACTATTCCATCTCACGTGATGATCGGACACGGCCTAGTCGACTCGTATCATGTAACACTTAGATGACTAGAGGGATGTCAAATCTGAGTGGGAGTTCATTAAATAATTTGATTAGATGAACTTAATTATCATGAACTTAGTCTAAAATCTTTGCAAAATATGTCTTGTAGATCAAATGGCCAACGCTCATGTCAACATGAACTTCAACGCGTTCCTAGAGAAAACCAAGCTGAAAGATGATGGCAACAACTATATGGACTGGGTCCGGAACCTGAGGATCATCCTCATAGCTGCCAAGAAAGCATATGTCCTAGAAGGACCGCTAGGTGAAGCACCCATCCCAGAGAACCAAGACGTTATGAATGCTTGGAAGTCACGTGCTGATGATTACTCCCTCGTTCAGGGCGGCATGCTTTACAGCTTAGAACCGGGGCTCCAAAAGCGTTTTGAGCAACACGGAGCATATGAGATGTTCGAGGAGCTGAAAATGGTTTTCCAAGCTCATTCCCGGGTCGAGATATATGAGGTCTCCGACAAGTTCTATAGTTGTAAGATGGAGGAAAAGAGTTCTGTCAGTGAGCACATACTCAAAATGTCTGGGTTACACAACCGCCTGTCCCAGCTGGACAATAACCATCCGGACAAGGCGGTCATTGACAGAATCCTTCAGTCGCTCCCACAGAGCTACAAGAGCTTTCTGATGAACTACAATATGCAGGGGATGGTGAAAACTATTCCTGAAGTATTTTCAATGCTGAAGTCAGCAGAGGTAGAAATCAAGAAAGAACATCAAATGTTGATGGTCAATAAAACCACCAAGTTCAAGAAGGGCAAGGGTAAGAAGAACTTCAAGAAGGACGGCAACGATGTTGCCGCGCCCTGTAAGCCAGTTGCCGGGAAGAAGTCATAGAATGGACCCAAGCCTGAGACTGAGTGTTTTTATTGCAAAGGGAAGGGTCACTGGAAGCGGAACTACCCCAAATACTTAGCGGACAAGAAGGCCGGCAACACTAAAGGTATATTTGATATACATGTAATTGATGTGTACCTTACCAGTACTCGTAGTAACTCCTGGGTATTTGATACCGGTGCCGTTGCTCACACTTGTAACTCACAGCAGGAGCTGCGGAATAAGCAGAGACTGGCGAAGGACGAGGTGACGATGCGCGTCGGGAATGGTTCCAAGGTGGATGTGATCGCCGTCGGCATGCTACCTCTACATTTACCTACAGGATTAGTTTTCAACCTCAATAATTGTTATTTAGTGCCAAGTTTGAGCATGAACATTGTATCTGGATCTCGTTTAATGCGAGATGGCTACTCATTTAAATCTGAGAATAATGGTTATTCTATTTATATGAGAGATATGTTTTATGGTCATGCCCCGATGGTCAATGGTTTATTCTTAATGAATCTCGAACGTAATGTTACACATATTCATAGCGTGAATACCAAAAGATGTAAAGTTGATAACGATAGTCCCATATACTTGTGGCACTGCCGCCTTCGTCACACTGGTGTCAAGCGCATGAAGAAGCTCCATGCTGATGGACTTTTAGAGTCTCTCGATTATGAATCATTTGACACAGCAACCAACTTATTGGAAATCATACATACTGATGTGTGTGGTCCAATGAGCGTTGAGGCTCGCGGAGGATATCGTTATGTTCTCACTCTCACTAATGACTTATGTAGATATGGGTATGTCTACTTGATGAAACACAAGTCTGAGACTTTTGAAAAGTTCAAGGAATTTCAGAATGAAGTAGAGAATCAACGTGACCGAAAGAAAAATTCTTACGATCAGATCGTGGAGGAGAATATTTAAGTCACGAATTTGGTACGCACTTAAGAAAATGTGGAATCGTTTCACAACTCACGCCGCTTGGAACACCTCAGCGTAATGGTGTGTCCGAACATCATAATCGCACTCTATTGGATATGGTGCGATCTATGATGTCTCTTACCGATTTACCGCTATCATTTTGGGGATACGCTCTAGAGACAACTACATTCACTTTAAATAGGGCTCCGTCTAAATCTGTTGAGATGACACCGTATGAATTATGGTTTGGAAAGAAACCTAAGCTGTCGTTTCTAAAAGTTTGGGGATGCGATGCTTATGTCAAGAAACTTCAACCTGAAAAGCTCGAACCCAAGTCAGTAAAATGCGTCTTCACAGGATACCCTAAGGAAACCATTGGGTATACCTTCTACCTTAGATCCGAAGGCAAGATCTTTGTTGCCAAGAACGGATCCTTTCTGGAAAAAGAGTTTCCCACGAAAGGAGTAAGTGGGAGGAAAGTAGAACTCGATGAAGTACTACCTCTTGAACCGGAAAGTAGTGCAGCTCAGGAAAATGTTCCTGTGGTGCCTACACCAACTGGAGAGGAAATTAATGATGATGATCTAGGTACTTCGGATCAAGTTGCTACTGAACTTCATAGGTCCACAAGGACACGTTCCACACCAGAGTGGTATGGCAACCCTGTCCTAGAAATCATGTTGTTAGACAACGGTGAACCTTCGAATGATGAAGAAGCGATGGCAGGCCCAGATTCCAACAAATGGCTTGAAGCCATGCAATCCAAGATAGAATCCATGTATGAAAACAAAGTACAGACTTTGACAGACTTGCCCGATGATCGGCGAGCGATAGAAAACAAATGGATCTTTAAGAAGAAGACGGACGCGGATGGTAATATTACCATCTATAAAGCTCGACTTGTCGCTAAAGGTTATCGGCAAGTTCAAGGGGTTGACTACGATGAGACTTTCTCTCCCGTAGCGAAGCTGAAATCCGTCCGAATCATGTTAGCAATTGCCGCATACTATGATTATGAGATATGGCAGATGGACGTCAGAATGGCATTCCTTAACAGCTATCTTAAGGAAGAATTGTATATGATGCAGCCGGAAGGTTTTGTCGATCCTAAGAATGCTAACAAGGTGTGCAAGCTCCAGCGATCCATTTATGGGCTGGTGCAAGCATCTCGGAGTTGGAACATTCGCTTTGATGAGATGATCAAAGCGTTTGGGTTTATGCAGACTTATGGAGAAGCCCGCATTTACAAGAAAGTGAGTGGGAGCTCTGTAGCATTTCTCGTATTATATGTAGATGACATACTTTTGATGGGAAATGATATAGAACTTTTGGACAGCATTAAGGCCTACTTGAATAAGTGTTTTTCAATGAAGGACCTTGGAGAAGCTACTTACATATTAGGCATCAAGATCTATAGGGATAGATTGAGACGCCTCATAGGTCTTTCACAAAGCACATACCTTGATAAGATTTTCAAGAAGTTCAAAATGGATCAGTCCAAGAAAGGGTTCTTGCCTGTATTGCAAGGTGTGAGATTGAGCTCGGCTCAATGCCCGACCACGGCAAAAGATAAAGAAGAGATGAGTGGCATCCCCTATGCCTCGGCCATAGGATCTATTATGTATGCCATGCTGTGTACCAAACCTGATGTAAACCTTGCCGTAAGTTTGGTAGGAAGGTACCAAAGTAGTCCCGGCAAGGAACATTGTACAGTGGTCAACAATATCCTGAAGTACCTGAAAAGGACAAAGGACATGTTTCTCATTTATGGAGGTGACGAAGAGCTCGTCGTAAAGGGTTACGTCGATGCTAGCTTCGACACAGATCTGGATGACTCTAAGTCACAAACCGGATGCGTGTATATATTGAATCATGGAGCAGTAAGCTGGTGTAGTTGCAAGCAGAGCGTCGTGGCGGGATCTACATGTGAAGCGGAGTACATGGCAGCCTCGGAGGCAGCACATGAAGAAATATGGATGAAGGACTTCATCACCGACCTAGGAGTCATACCAAATGCGTCGGGGCCAATCACTCTCTTCTGTGACAACACTGAAGCTATTGCCCTTGCCAAGGAGCCCAGGTTTCACAAGAAGACCAGGCACATCAAGCGTCATTTCAACTCCATCCGTGAAAATGTTCAAGATGGAGACATAGATATTTGCAAAGTACATACAGATCTGAATGTCGCAGATCCATTGACTAATCCTCTTCCGCGAGCAAAACATGATCAACACCAGAACTCTATGGGTGTTCAATTCATCACAATGTAACTAGATTATTGACTCTAGTGCAAGTGGGAGACTGTTGGAAATATGCCCTAGAGGCAATAATAAAAGGATTATTACTATATTTCCTTGTTCATGATAATTGTCTTTTATTCATGCTATAATTGTATTATCCGGAAATCGTAATACACGTGTGAATACTTAGACCACAACATGTCCCTAGTGAGCCTCTAGTTGACTAGCTCGTTGATCAACAAATAGTCATGGTTTCATTGATAACGGGATCACATCATTAGGAGAATGATGTGATGGACAAGACCCAATCCTAAGCATAGCACAATCTTCGTGTAGTTCGTTTGCTAGAGCTTTTCCAATGTCAATTATCTTTTCCTTAGACCATGAGATCGTGTAACTCCCGGATACCGTAGGAGTGCTTTGGGTGTACCAAACGTCACAACATAACTAGGTGGCTATAAAGGTGCACTACAGGTATCTCCGAAAGTGTGTGTTGGGTTGACACGGATCGAGACTGGGATTTGTCACTCCGTATGACGGAGAGGTATCTATGGGCCCACTTGGTAATGCATCATCATAATGAGCTCAAAGTGACCAAGTGTCTAGTCAGATCATGCATTACGGTACGAGTAAAGTGGCTTGCCGGTAAAGAGATTGAACGAGGTATTGGGATACCGACGATCAAATCTCGGGCAAGTAACATACCGATTGACAAAGGGAATTGTATACGGGGTTGCTTAAATCCTCGACATCGTGGTTCATCTGATGGGATCATCGAGGAGTGTGTGGGAGCCAACATGGGTATCCAGATCCCATTGTTGGTTATTGACAGGAGAGCCGTCTCGGTCATGTCTGCATGTCTCCCGAACTTGTAGGGTCTACACACTTAAGGTTAGGTGACGCTAGGATTGTATGAATATGAGTATGCAGCAAATTGAAAGTTGTTCGGAGTCCCGGATGAGATCCCGGATGTCACGAGGAGTTCCGGAATGGTCCGGAGGTAAAGAATTATATATAGGAAGTGCAGTTTCAGCCATCGGGAAAGTTTCGGGGTCCACCGGTATTGTACCGGGACCACCAGAAGGGTCCCGGGGGTCCACCGGGTGGGGCCACCTATCCCGGAGGGCCCCATGGGCTGAAGTGGGAGGGGAACCAGCCCCTAGTGGGCTGGTGCGCCCCCTAGGCCCTCCCATATGCACCTAGGGTTGGGAACCCTAGGGGAGGGGGCTCCTCCACTTGCCTTGGGGGGCACTCCACCCCCTTGGCCGCTGCCCCCCTAGAGATCCCATCTCTAGGGCCGGTGCCCCCCTGGGGTCCCTATATAAAGAGGGTGGGTGGGAGGGCAGCCGCACCCAACACCCCGGCGCCTCCTTCCCCTCCCTTCTACACCTCCTCCTCCCGTAGTTGATTGGCGAAGCCCTCCTGGAGCCCTGCTGCATCCACCACCACGCCGTCGTGCTGCTGGATCTTCGTCAACCTCTCCTTCCCCCCTTGCTGGTTCAAGAAGGAGAAGACGTCACGCTGACCGTACGTGTGTTGAACGCGGAGGTGTCGTCCGTTCGGCGCTAGGATCACCGGTGATTTGGATCACGACGAGAACGACTCCCTCAACCCCGTTCTCTTGAACGCTTCTGCACGCGATCTACAAGGGTATGTAGAGGCATCTCTCTCTCTCGTTGCTAGATGAACTCATAGATTGATCTTGGTGAACGTAGGAAATTTTTTATTTTATGCAACGTTCCCCAACAATCTGGGTTCAGGGGCCACACAAAATTGGTTGTAATAGTAGAACTGTTACATTAAAGGATCTCAACCCATCTATAGGGCCACTAGCACTCTGTCTTAAGTAGTCCACCGAATAATCCAATTTAGTCACCATGATTTTATTTTATTTAACTTTGATTGGTTTGACCACCCTACTTGTTTCCAATATTTTTAGATTTTGGTTATACCTCCAGTTGTTTTCTAATATTTTTATAATATTGTAATGTTCTCGATTTTTGCCACGTGGTTGTGCTGGGTTTTTTTGTGTTGTATCCTCATAATGAGGCACGCCGACACTAGTAGAAAAAGCCCCAATTGTCCCGGCTCATGAGGCCCATTTGTCCCGGTTGCTGAACCGGGACTAAAGGGTCGGTACTAAAGCCCAATACCTTTAGTCCCGGTTCGCCCAAGAACTGGGACAGATGGGGCTCCATGTGGCCGATGCAGCTTGCCCAGGCAGGAGGGCCTTTTGTCCCGGTTGGTGCCACCAACCGGGACCAAAAGGCTTCCATGCGTTAGTAGTTCAGGGGCTGGGGTTCTTGTTTTTTTTCTGAAAGGGGGGCAGTTTGTCGGTTTTGGGGGTTTTGTAGGGTTAATTTAGGGGTTTCATATATTGTGTTAGCTAGCTAATAGAGAGAAGTGTCCTCTCTTATCTCTGTGCTTGGTCGACGCTACGTACTATACATATAGAGAGGACTCGACACACTAGCTAGCTAGTAACAAATGAAGGAAACCATTAAGTACAGAAGATCGTCATGAACATATACAGAGAGAAGTGATCGACCTCTCCTTCTCCGAGAGATTGGTCGAACAAGAAGTTTTCGTATATCTATCCGACGCTACTAGCTACATATATACAATATATGATCTATTACAATCCTTAAAGTCTGAAGTCAAGTGCCACATGGTATTCTCCGGCTTTCTTGATGACGTGGTCAAGAAAGAATCCCGCCAATTCCTCTTGAATTGCTTTTATGCGATCATGTGGTAGGAGCTCATCCCGCAGCTGCCAGATCTAAATCAAAGAAGAGGGTCAATACATGTGTATGAATGAAACTCAACACAAATGATGGTAATAAAATACAATTGTGAATATTTTTGCTTACGCACTTGATATTGTTTTTAGTGTAGCCCCGCTTATCCTTGGTCGTCTCGTTGTAGATGAACTCACAAACGTAGTATCCACAGAAATTATTTCCTTGTTCCTGCCACAAGCACTTTACAAGAAATAGAGGTCAATCAAACTGATAAGCAAGCATGCTAAATGCTATTGATGAAACTAGCTACAATCACTGGGAGTTGGGCGGAACTAGGTAGTAGTACTTACTTTCGGTTGTTTAAATGTTAGCTCGGTCGGCAGTCCCGGAGAAATTGCGGTGAAATTTTTCCAAACTCTGCCAGACAAAGAAAATAATTACTTGATATCTGGAAATGAACAAAGTTGCCGATATGGTGCGATAATGATCGATTGAACTTACTTCTGGAGCATTCTAGTCATGTCCGCATAGTCCTCGGGATCTTTTCGTATCGAGTCTAGGATAGTTACTTCTCCCTTCTCAAGCTTAATCACTAGGAGAATAAAGTGGAAGCTGTGCACGCATGCACAACTCCTCAGTTACATGATTATAACCTCGAGTAATAAGGGAAACCGAATAGGCACAAGACAGTAACACTCAATTGAAGTTGTAAGGAAAGAGGATTTTATCTTTGGTTTGATTTTTGAGCAACGATCTGAGCAAGTTGTCCTTGGTCTCTTCAAATTTTTTGACTGTGTATTCATGTATGACATTTGGGTTAATGAACCCAATGTCATAGATTTGTGATTTTCTGCATTCAACGATCTTCAATCTGCATAATATAGTGAGGATAATTATAAATACATGCAATGAAAGAGCTGAGCTATATATATATAGAGACTTAATTACAGAAAGTAGTACTTACAGACAGTAGCAAGCCCCAAGTGATCTGTCGAGGGCCTTTTGATTGCAGAACTGGAAAAACTCCTCAAAATCAACAGTTAACAGTTCTTGGCCAATGAAGTTGTGGTCCTCTTTCATCAGCATCGACAAAGCATCCTTCCCAGACTCTCTGCAGGTTTTCATGTACCAGTCATGGAATCTTTGCATCATCATTGTTAGAGCAAGAGTATCTCTGATGAGAGGCTTACCATAATGGTATTTGAATTCGTCCACCTCCATTGTTTCAAATTCTACATCATCGGGCAAGTAATCACCAATAGTGAAACTGGGTAGCAGTGGCTGATTTGCGACGATATCGCTAGACACTTTGAGCGGGGGAATGATTGGTTCTCCTGTTCTCGGATTTGGGGAATTTTCTTCCCACTTCTTCATTCTTTTAACCTTTTGTCAGTTGAAGTACTTCTCGACTGGCGCCCTTCTGGCACTGTCTTTTTAAGACAGTGGAGATGGTTGTTATCCGGCGAACACGGTGGTGCTCGCTTCAGGGCATTGAGAGTGGGCTTTGGTTTCACCAGATCTATCTTCTCCTCTGGAGGTGGATGTTTCTCAGCTCTTTTCGTTTCAAAGAAGTCCTTCACTTCGGCTTGAACGATCTGCTCGTTTTCCTCCACGGTCATCTCGTATGGTAACTTCTCTACAGGCTTGAGAGATGGACTGAATATGTATTGCCCCCACCTCAAGATGTACTGCTAGACGCCGGAGCGGCGGCATCTCTCTTCCATTGCTGCTGACGAGTAGTAGAAGGAAGCGGAGTGGTCCGACATGCCGGAGCGGCGGCGTCTGTGTTCCGTCATTGCCGACGAGGCGAAGGAGGAGGCGGGCTGCTCGGACGTGCCGGAGCAGGCAGAGAAGGAGGCGGAGTGCCACCCTCACGCGCCGGAGCAGGAGACGGAGTGCCCTGATCACACGCCGGAGGAGGAGGAGGAGGAGGAGGCGGAGGAGGCGGATTACCCAACTGACTTGCCGGAGCCGTGAAGTTCAGAAGGTTGATGTGCTCCTTCCGCCATAGACACGGAGTCTTCATAGCAAGACCCAGCTGAGTCTCCCCATCACCTGTAGGATGCTCAAGCTGGAGCTCCTCAAATCCCTCTGTTATTTTATCCACCATCACAATAGCATAGCCTTGTGGAATCAGATGGCAGTGAAAAGTTGGTTTGGGTGAAGGAGGGAACACAGAGCCGACAGCCGCCTTGACTTTGAGCTGAAGCCATTGCATCATAAGGTGGCACTGGTGCGAATCTGTGATAAAATCCATGGGGTAGCTAGGACTCGTCAAGTCAGGCTGCTGAACAAGCTTGGTGGAAGCCATGCTGCTTCTCCGCTGAGAGGGCGGGGTAGCTTCTCGGGTAGCTTCTTGAGCAGGATCTGCAGCTGGTTCTCAACATCTTGTCGTTCCTTTAGCTTTCGTACCCTTGCCTTAAGCTGCTGCAGTTTGCTCTGCTCCACTTTCCTCCTCCTCTCTTGGGTTTTGTAACCGCCTGCGTCAGGAAACACAACCTTCCACACAACAGAGACTGGCGTGCCTCGTGTTCGTCCAGGGTGCTCAGGATGCCCGAGGTCCCTTGTGAGCTTGTCGTTCTCTCTGTCGGGAACGAACGTGCCTGCCTGCACTTTCCTAATTGCTTTCTGAAGCTTCATGATGGGTGTTGCAAGTTGCTCGTCCGTCTAACAGCACTTCCCTGTTTCAGGGTCCAAAGTTCCCCCAACCCTGAAGAACCAAGTCCTTGAACGGTCTGGCCAGTGCAATGTCTCTGGTTCGACCCCTTTAGCAATCAGGTCCTGCTCAGCCTTGTCCCACAACGGTGGGGCCTTGAGGTAGCCACCTAACCCCGGGCATGGTGATGCTCCTTCTTTGCAGCATTTATCTTATTAATCGCTGACATCTTCTTACTCCTCTCTGATATCTCGTGGGCCACAAATGCGGGCCAGTGATCTTTTATCTTCTCAAATTGGTCGGTGAATTCTGGAATCTTGTCTTGGTCAACATACGTTGATTTCAACTCATTCTTCCACCTCCTGAATAGACCTGCCATATTCTTGAGAGCATGAGACTTGATCAATGGCTCTATAACTGGCTTCTCCAGATCCTCCTCTTCCGGTAGGGTGAAATTTACCTTCAGCGTGGTCCAAAGATCAGCTTTCTGTCTATCTTCGACAAAAGAAACTTGAAGCTCTTCCTTCTTAGGCTGATTCCATTGCTCGATGCTGACCGGGATCATGTCCCTAACAAGAACCCCGCACTGAGCAGAAAATGCTTCCTTGGTCCAGAGGGGTTTAATTGGTTGGCCATCGCGCGCGATTTCTAGAACCTATCATCCGGGCGCAACTTTTTCTTTGGGCCTCGTCTCGTTACCGAAGTTTTGCTTGATCCGAAGGGCTATAAAAGAAGAAAGAAGAGTTAATATATGTACATATCAAAACAATTAATTTATCAATTAGCTAGTCAACACATGCTTAATATATATATATATATTTATACATACATAAACACTATTTTGATCGCGGGATCAGAATATTATTCTGATCACAACCTAACCTTCCCGAGTAACGCGCCTGAACTTCTCTCTATACTAACCTGACCTTCGGGCTATCTTCGCAACCGTGGCTTCCCCTGCGAGTTTTTCTGATCATTCGTGTTGTTTGAGATGTAAGTGTAATGTGGACACGTTTTTTAGAGTCTAAATGCTTGTTTTGATTCGGATTCTAACATGTTGGCGGATTTGCTCTCGGGGTCGTGATGAACTTCTGTCTGTTACAAGTTTAATGCATGTTTTGGATGTTGTCGATGTTCTGGAATGATGCGGATTAGGTTTTGGTACGAGTTTGGAGAACAAATTCTTTGTTATTTCAAACAAATTTGAAATCGCCCGTGTTCTTCATCCCCCCAAGATGCAACCCACGTTTCTATTGATTTCTAGTTTTTCTTTATAGTTTGCTTCCTGATTTGCGTACTTTAGTGAAATTCAAGGCTTACTAATCCGTCATTTTTAATCGGTAGGGTCCTTACGGTATGATTTCTAGCAATTTGATGTTGGCACTCCCACGGGTTTTCTGATGTTATTTTAGCGGTTTTGAAATTTTCCCTCTGGTCATTCCAGTTGTCGAAAGGTAGTTGCCAGATCATTTCCAAGGGGGGTGCGGACGTGTTGCAATCTTGTGCAGATGGTTTTATGCTTCGGACGAATTTGTTTGTTCATTATTTCTAGATCTTATAATGGTCGTTGTACAAGCTGGACTTCTGTGTTTTCATACCTGAACTTCTTCTTTTCCTTCGTTAGATCCTGTCGGGGCTGGGCCGGCTCGGATCGGGATCGGGGGAGGATCAGGTGGATCATGTTGGGTCTGTCCGGGTTTCTGTGCTGGACTTCTGCGTTTTCATACCTGAACTTCTTCTTTTCTTTCGTTGCAATATAATGCAGCAAGTCCTTTGTATCAGAATCCTTTACTAGATTTCTTCTGCATTTTTTTAAATGGTTGAACTTCCGGTTTTCCACATTGCATTCCATATTTCGCAAGGAGAAGGTGCATCGTGCTATTTTTTTTTCTTTTTTTATAATTTTAGTTCCTGAGATGTTATTTTTAGAGTTTGTCTCGTGGGCAATCATGGGATTAGTCCAAGTATGCATGCACCTTTTTTGCAGATCATCTAAGGGTCGTTGTACAAGCTGGACTTTTGTACTGTTCATACCCGAACTTCTGTTTTTCCTTCTTTTGCAATGTAATGGAGCAAGCCCCTCTGTATTTCTTTCTGTTTTTATGTTATTTTTCGTACTTTTGCATTGCTTTGGATTTTTTTTGATAGTCCCATGAGCAACCATGTAATTTTCGTATGGATATGCGTATATTTCTTTTTTTAGTATGTTTTCGTACTTATAGTAGTTGTTGGCCTTCAGTGAATAACTATCCTGAACTTCTGTATGCTTGTTTTTATAATGTTAATTTTGAGGTTTTGACAAAAACCCGAACTTCTCTATCTTTTCTATTTGAACTTCTTTTAAAATATAATTATGTTTTGTTATTTTAAGATTTAAATAGATG